>OX381714.1:57720038-58317233 GCA_947462335.1 Harmothoe impar
GATTATAATCAACCTTAGGAACTATCAAAGGTTGATTTATATTATTGTTATCACATAGCATAAATTTGTGTTGTGACACCTTAATCCAAGATGGCAGCACAATCCAAGATGGCGGCGCCCGTTCTGACTTCTGGCAAAGTGCAAACATCATATACTTCCTTTTGGTGGTGCCTGGCGGCACCACCAGGTGGCTACGCCACCACTTCGGCATAAAAAACTTAATGGAGCAGAGGAAAATGAACTGGAATCAATTGCAAAGGTACAAAGAAGGAAACAAAACAGGAGGTATAAATCATTACTCAATAGTGTCAATGATATCTATATTAATTGTCCGAATAAAACAGCATTTGTTTATACACTGTTTTGATGAATGTTATACCAGTGACATGGATAGTTGAAAGGTCACTAATACATCTTACTCCAACTAATGAGGCATTGAAGTGCTGTTACAGAGCTGTAACTGTAATTAGAGCCTTGTCATTTGTTTGAGGCCTAAGACTGCATGGCTCATAAATCCTCGAGACAGTTGTTTTGATAAAGTCTCTGTATCTCTACTTAATCCAGGTGCAGTATTAATGAATAAATGTCATTCAAACAAACGAGGCATTAAATCACTGTCACTGACAAATACCAACTAGCAGTTATTTTACTATATTGGCCAGAAGACAATGTCATAATTACATTATGTTTTTATGTTAATACTAATCATACACGATATGTATGTATGAAATATTATTATTCTACGCAAATATGACATTTTTCTGAATCAATATGACTTATAAAGTTGTATACAAATTGACTTATATTCATAATATTGTATATATTGTACAAATTATTTGGGTGGCGGACGAGAACAGGCTCATATATGGCCTAGACGCAGCCTTTTTGTATAGGAGAAGACATATTCATTTTGAGTAGATGAAATGTTAACATGGTCTCATGACTCGGAAACAATCAATTGAGATTGTTACACATAATATATATACCTTCACATGTAAAGGAAATTCTTCTTGTAAATAGATTTCTTTGAATTGAATTAAATTGAATTTCTTCTCAGATAAAATATAGTCCGTTATCCCATACATACTGGTGCCTGCTCTCCTTAATGAATCCCCTCATTAAGGTACCATGCAGCCTAACACACTCCCCTCCATCCCTCCAGTGCAATACAACCAAGACTCGACAGACTCTTGTGGAAGTTGATGATATCCCTGTCTCCTACTACCCCACATATGGCTACATAGGAGGCAGCTTAAGATTCAAGGCATTATGGGTACAAACAATATTTACATGACATCTCCTTTAAATGCAAGAAAGCCACAATATGGCCATGGTACTTTCTAGAGCCTACAGCAGTAGATCCTCTTGGCTGAGTGACTAAACGTTGACTGTGACAACGTTAAGCTCCTGACAAATAGAGCCTAATTAATGTCAGTTTGAGGAGTCCTTAAACTTGTTGTGAGTTTCTCTTATACCCGCTGTGAGATTTCTCTGTCTGCTGCTCTGTGTGTGGCCTCAGTGGAGCTGGAAACTGGTCATAAGCAGTGTTGATGAGCAATTGATGTGGAGTAATTTTAAGCATATTTTGATCCATTGTAAATGTGTGGATTTAAGAGATAGTTGCGAAAACTGAATGCTGTTTTTATAATGTGCTTATGATGAACTTTATTTCTAATTGATTTATTTCTAATTTGATGTGTTACTACTAATTTTGCTCATGATTTTGTAAAATTGTCCTGTGAAGGGAAAGGTCTCGGCCGCATCACCCTGCCAGAGTGTGTGCCAAATTTAGATTGGCATGCATGAGGTTAAGCTTAAACCCACATCACAAGGGGAGACCTGGAATTCTGACAATAGAATCTCTTCGCCGTTTGACATTGGACACAAATGCTATTTACCACAACAGAAATATATTCTTGCATCCCTTCTATTTTGCTGTATTCATATTTCATGTTTTAATGTACTTTTCCTATTTTTACGTCTGCCTTTTAACTCCCCTGCCCCATCTTCTCCATCTAATACCTAAGGAAGCATCCCTCCAATATTGTTAATTAATATTCTCCTTTATTTAATATTCCATTTTCTCTGTGTAGTTCCTATTTTCCTTTCCCTTTATTCTCCATTTATTTCCTGACATCTCCTGCCTCAACCCCCCTTCCTCTTACCATCTTCTTCCCTGTTCTATTTTGTCTTCCCTTATTGTAAATGTCTGGTACTGTTTGCCTCTATCTCTCGAATTCCTTGTTTTTGTTACATTGAGCACTTGTTGGTGCATGGTAGCGCCTGGCAATAGGCCTAATGAGTGTTTGTGGGCCACCCATGCTGCCTGGGAGGAGACAGCAGTGGACTGAGCAGCTGGTTTTTGACAAAGGGAGAGCTGCTCGGCTGGGCATGGTGAGTTGTGGTGAGCGGCTCCTTTGAGCAAGCATCTCCGCAAACTATGCTCCCAAACCTTGTAAGAAAAAGTGAATGCTGACCTGGGGAGGGCAGAGCGGCTGGGGAAGCATGGGACAACATGTGGGAAAGGTTTCATTTCTGCCTTGCCTTGTTGTCTTACCCAATATCTGTTTGCCTGTCTAGCTAATCGGTAGACAAATATTTGCAACCCACATCATACAAAGATCCCAAGGCTGCAGGAAATTTAGTGAATGATAATGACAGGAAGGTTAGGTGCTGTCAGTCAGTGTTCGGTCTTTGTGAAACATGCAGGACAGTGGCAATGTCTGCCTAAAATTCCACTGGTATGGCCCATTATCTAGTGTAAGCGGGACCAAATGTCCAGTTACATGTTGGGTTTTTCTGAATTAAAATAACTGGGTTTATAAAGCTGAAATACATATTGCATGAAACCATTTTAAAATTATCGTTTAGCATTGGAAGCCCTTACAACCTCAGTAGTATAGTATGTATCGGAACGGGACTATAGTTAACTACTGTTTATTACTCAATCGACATGCAGCCAATCAGAGGCCTCCATTTGGTCACGTGACCCCCTCATTTGCATAATTACGTAATAGGCCACGCCCCCTCATTTGCATAATTACGTAATAGGCCACGCCCCCTTGATCACCAGCCAATCAGAGGCTTCCATTTGGTCACGTGACCCCCTCATTTGCATAATAGGCCACGCCCCCTTGATCACGTGACCCTTTCATTTGCATAATAAGCCACGCCCTCTTGATCACCAGCCAATCAGAGGTCGCCATTTGGTCACGCGACCCCCTCATTTGCATAATAGACCGCGCCCCCTTGATCACGTGACCCCTTCATTGACATGATAGACCACAACAACATCACGTGACTATCTTTGTTTGTAAACAACACCACGTGGCTCTCTTTGTTTGTAAACAACACCACGTGGCTCTCTTGTTTGTAAATAAGACCTACTAAGTTTAGGCATAGGTAACAGCAGTGTTTGTAAATAACGCCTACTATGTTTTCAGTCATAGGTGTCTAGAGCAGCAGCAGCAGCAGCATCTTCAGCAGCAGCAGCAGCAGCAGCAGCCGCGTCATAAGTGTCTAGAGCAGTAGCCACGTCATAGATGACTAGTGCAGCAGCAGCAGCAGCATCTTCAGCAGCAGCAGCAGCAGCAGCATCATAGGTGTCTAGAGCAGGAGTAGCAGGAGTGTCATAGGTGTCTAGAGCAGTGGCAGCAGCAGCAGCAGCAGCATCATAGGTGTCTAGAGCAGGAGTAGCAGGAGCGTCATAGGTGTCTAGAGCAGTGGCAGCAGCAGCAGCAGCATCATAGGTGTCTAGAGCAGGAGTAGCAGGAGCGTCATAGGTGTCTAGAGCAGTGGCAGCAGCAGTAGCAGCAGCGGCAGCAGCAGTAGCAGCAGCAGCATCAACAGTATCTTCAGCAAAAGCAGCAGCAGCCGCGTCATAGGTGTCTAGAGCAGCGGCAGCAGCATCTTCAGCAGCAGCAGTAGCAGCAGCGGCAGCAGTATCTTCAGCAGCAGCAGCGTCATAGGTGTCTAGAGCAGCAGCGTCATAGGTGTCTAGAGCATCAGCCGCAGCAGCAGCAGCATCTTCAGCAGCAGCAGCAGCGGCAGCAGCAGCCTCATCAGCAGCAGTAGCAGCAGCAGCAGCAACATCTTGAGCATCAACAGCATCTTCAGCAAAAGCAAAAGCCCGTAACTTAGCATCATGGGCATCAGTCATAGCCGTAACAGCGACACTGCGACTAGCATAAGCAAAACAGGCTATTTTTTTAGCAGCTGTACAAGCATTAATAGCATTAGCCCTAGCAGCAGCCGCAACAGCGACACTTTCAGCAGACGTTGCAGCATCAGTAGCAGCAGCATCTGTAGCAAGAGCGGAAACAGTAGCAAAAAGATTAGCAGCACGAGCAGCAGCGGCGAGAGTAACAGCAACGTTGTTAGCAGCATTGGCAACTTCGTATGCTGCATGTGTAGCACGAACAGCGATACGAGCTTCACGTTTTGCACGAGCAGCAGCATTAGCTGCAGAAGTAGCCCTCACACTTTCCAGCCACCCGTACGAATCTTGATAAAAACCAACTTCCACCTTACGAGCTTCACGTTTTGCACGAGCAGCAGCATTAGCTGCAGAAGTAGCCCTCACACTTTCCAGCCACCCGTACGAATCTTGATAAAAACCAACCTCCACCTTGCTACTTGTTGACTCATCAGTAAACATGGACGTCTCCTCATGTGGTGTTGTCGCGGCTCTGTAGTAGTGTTGGGATTGCTCACATTCGGTAGAACGTAGAGTGATTCCTGATGACGCCATGCTGAAGGTGGTTGAAGAAGTGTGTGGGACTCATGTTTCACTCTCGCTTATGTACTAGGCTCCGAGATAAGCTTCTTAACTCAGGAGGAAAACTCTCACTAGGAAGGCGACCGGCTGTCTACCTGTGTAGGCGCGGGTTCGTTACATCTTTAATCCTGTTCGACCCTCCGAGGAAATACATGAAAAAAACAAAAGACTCGAATCCGCAGACAGTAGGAAGCTATAAGGAGCTTAACTCGTGTTTGATTTAAGCTGTCTACCACACGCACGCGCTTGTAGTCACAGCTAGAGTGGCAGACTTCTGTCCGCCCGCTGGCGCATGACAATCGACTTTAGACACCCCCTGTAGTTTGTTTTTTTGCATACACAGTTGACTAGCATCTTAAGCTCTTACTCAGCTATAAGCCCATATACATGTAACGCGCATTACTCTTCTTTATGGTAATTATCAGATCGATTTAAGGGTGGAAAGGGCTTAGGTGATGTAGATCCCTCTCTAGCTGAAAACAGGCTTAGACTATAGCATGTAGGCAGCTGGCCGCGTTAAACATCCCTGTAGTTTTTTGTATACACTCTCGATCCCCTCTCTAGGTGAAAACAAAAGCTTAGAAGATGAGGTGATCCGGCCACTGGCTGGCGCGTCACACCTGGCGTTAATCACCCCCTGTAGGCTTTGTATACGCTCTCTAGGTGAAAAACAAAAAAGCTCCCTCCACGGGCTGGCGCGTCACACCTGTCGTTAAAACGCCCACTGGAGTCTTAGTATACACAGGTGCCCCGCCTTATCTATTCACCAGCTATAAGCCCATATACGTGTACATGCGATTTTTGATACCCTCTCTGGAATAGGGTGGGGCTCAAGGTGAAAACAAGATTAGTCCATTCGCTCTCTCAGCTATATAAAGAGCCTCAATTGTTCTTGCAACAGCACTTCACCACCGGTACACTATCAGTCACGAGGCAGATGTTTGCGGCATGGGTCATACAGGTTACCTACTAATAGCGGTTTGGGTGAGTAGATCACTTTTTTTCCCCTAAAAAACAACAAAAAAAAACCCACTTATGACTCAGGTATGTATATGTAGCACTGTTAGTGTAAGTACACAGTAGAATCTACTGTACTATAGACTCGGCCCTCTGAAGACGGCGGAGCGCGTTAATGCGCGGGTCTGTGGCGGCGTCACTTGTTTTTTATTCTAACTAAAAAGTCAGAAGTCGATCTACGACCTATCAAAGACAAATTTGTGATAAGTTCAAACTAAATAAGAGACAGTTTGAGCGTCTCTTAGTCGCTGTCAAAGATGCGAATAACGAACGCGCTGAGGGCGGGGTTCAGGTCACGTATAGTTCCTTGCTCTTTCGTCAGATGGCGCCACAATAGGGGATTTGTACATTCCTACGATGCTCGCGAACATTTCAACGCATAATGAGCTATATAGGCAACAAAGTGTGCTTCTGAATATATTAAAATATAAAAACAATTCAATATTGTGTATTTCTGATAGAAATGAGGCAGTTTCTTTGAATACCAACTAAACTATAGCGAGATGAAAAATACCACACCATATCTAAGGCTTTATAAAAGATACATAGGCAGAAACTCTCGCCGAGTCGGTAATCTGAAAAACGAACCAACTCGTTGTGCCACAAGGGCCCCCACCCAACGGGGGCCTTTTGAGCTCAGTCATGTTGTTTCTCAACACTAGGTGTAATTAATTACGCCCATGTTGAGTAGCATCTACTAACCAACTGACAGTGTCAGTTGGTTGGCCCCTCTTTAGGGGCCACACAATAAATAAAGAATAGAGACCTAAGGGAACGTTCACAAACGTCCACCCTTCCTACGGGGTGGGTGGGTCTTTGGGTTTAGTGACAAAACAGCGACATGTCAGCTCTCTTTTTTTTTTTTCCAAGTCTACATATTATTTATGATTAAAAAATTTTAAAAAAAAACCACGATAATAAAGTGCGCTGATCAAAAACTGAATAGAAAAATAACCAAAAATAGGTTGGTAGCTGATCGGTCGTTGTCACACGGTGCAGAAAATTTACTGCATATCGGACCAGGGGATAGTCTGGCAGCGACCCGCCACCCCGTTCACAAGCTGTGTACAGCACCCCGTTTCTCTTTGTCCATATTGGCTAAAAAAAACAGGACATTGTTGACTTGGCTATTTTACCCGTCTGGGTCTTATTATTTAAACACCTCGTGTTGACCCTGTGGGGCAGCGGGTACATGGAATAAACGTGTCCAAGTGCACGCTATCTAACACATAACCGAAGGTTACTGAGTTATGTAATAATAGTTATGTAATAATAACTGACCTATGAGGTCGCCAGTCAGTTTGCCGTGATTATTTTGACACACTCTCAGTTACTCGTAGCACATCTAATACATAATTAGACTCAGCCTCATATAAGACAGTCTCGGCCACGCAGGCTGCATATCGGACCAGGGAGATAGTCTGGCAGTGACCCACCAGCCCGTCCACAACCTGTGTACAGCACCCCGTGTCTCTTTGTCCATATTGGCTAAAAAAAAACTAAAAAAAACAGGTCATTGTTGACTTTGGCTATTTTACCCGTCTGGGTCTTATTATTTAAATCACCTCGTCTTGACCCTGTGGGGCAGTGGGTATATGGAATAACCGTGTCCAAGTGTACTCTATCTAACACATAACCAAAGGTTACTGAGTTATGTAATAATAACCACCCTATGATCCTATGAAGGCGCCAGTCAGTTTGCCGTGATTATTTTGACATACTCTCAGTTACTCGTAGGGTATCTAATACATAGTTAGACTCAGCATCATATAAGACAGGCTCGGCCACGCCGGCTGCATATCGGACCAGGGAGATAGTCTGGCAGTGACCCACCAGCCCGTCCACAACCTGTGTACAGCACCCCGTGTCTCTTTGTCCATATTGGCTAAAAAAAAAACCAAAAAAAAAAAAAAACAGGTCATTGTTGACTTTGGCTATTTTACCCGTCTGGGTCTTATTATTTAAATCACCTCGTCTTGACCCTGTGGGGCAGTGGGTATATGGAATAACCGTGTCCAAGTGTACTCTATCTAACACATAACCAAAGGTTACTGAGTTATGTAATAATAACCACCCTATGATCCTATGAAGACGCCAGTCAGTTTGCCGTGATTATTTTGACATACTCTCAGTTACTCGTAGGGTATCTAATACATAGTTAGACTCAGCATCATATAAGACAGGCTCGGCCGCGCCAGCCGCATATCGTACCAGAGGGATAGTCTGGCAGCAACCCGCCATCCCGTCTACAATCTGTGTACAGCAGTCTGGACCAGACCCCCAACTCTGGGTATAGCATTCTGGATGCCTGTAGCAAGACTGGATCTAACCCTTTAATAGTCGCATAGCGCTTTAATGTGCAGTGCCCGTTGTCGTCATAAGTCATGAATGCGGCACTCAGAGTTCCTCACCAGGGCTGCATGCATGCATACACTGGCATATCGACAAAGGGCGTAGCGCATTAAAGCACTATTGCCACCTTTAGCATTAAAGCGCTGAGGGTTTTATTTTTTTGATAGTGTAGAAACCAATATCTGTCTAATTAAACCCCTTATCAGTGCTGTTTTTTTTTTGTTTTTTTTCACATACAAAAAGAATTAGGTAATGGTGCTGCAGTACTCTGAAAAGCGGTGGCGGTGAATTTCCATTTAGATCTTGAAAAGGGGGGCGGTCAGATGTCGTCAAGGCTCTGATAAGTAGGGCAGTTAAAATCATATGATTACATTGAGCTAATTTTCTTGCTGAAAGGAATGAATAATTGTATTTGTATAAAATTCACACACACACACACACACACACACACACACACACACACACACACACACACACACACACACACACACAGGACACCTGATGATCTCCACACGATGACCTGATTGCTCTTCCTAAAAAAAAAATGCCCAACTCGATCTACCTACTCAACAGGGTTTCAGTGTATAGCGTATTAGGGTTTTTCTGATGCGTATATTATATTGAGATTGATTTTCAACTTTTGTGATCAGTGGTTGGTCCTTAAAAGGACCGTTTGGTAGAGAGAGGGTCGCAGGGACCTTGCTGCTGAAGCGGAGGGCGTGGTCATAACGCGTGGCAGTCCTTCAGCAGCTCCTCCAGCACGGCGGGCGGTAAGCCTTCCTCCATGCAGACTTGCTGCTTGACCTGCTCCACGCACCGGTGGATGAGTTGATCAGCGACGTTCTCGATCAGCTCATCCACCACACCCTCTGCTTCAGCAGCAGTCCGCTGTCTCTCCTCTCTCTGTAGCGAGGCTACGAACTGCTTCTCCACGGCCGCATCGATCATAGATCGAGAAACGGCCACGAAGTTCTGTCTCTCCGCCTCCTCTCTCTGTTGCACGGCTACGAATTCCTTCTCCACGGCCGCATCGATCATAGATCGAGAAACGGCCACGAAGTTCACTCCGTGAGCCATTTTGTCGAACTGACTTCCTAGCCGCCTGAGAGATGCTGACGTCACACTATTTTCGACGACGCTATGACGCGCACGAGGTAGACAGACGACGTCGTTTCACTTCCTTATTTGGAGTTTGGGATCTTTTGACACCGAAGTCATACCGTACGGTCGCGATAAAGCAACTAGTGTTGAAAAGCGTGCCAGTCTTTTATAAGCGCCGGAGTATAAGAGCCTCCAAATGTTTTTTCTCAAGCACTAAAATCGCGACTTTGAATAAGCGCCAGCGCCTGGCTTGTATATAGCTCCTGAGTAAGAACTTCACCGAATTGAAAAGCCCTCCCTCAGAGCTCTTAATCGCGACAGTACGGTACAAATCTGATGTCAACCCGCGCCAAAAACAAAAAGGGTGTTCCGGTCACACGTACCTACGACGAGCGACCTTCAGCTATCACCACGTGAAGAGTGGGAAATAAATTTTGTACGGCAAGAAAACTGAAAACTGATAACGATTCCATTAGATAAGTATTTGGTTCCAATCTATGGCGAGATATTTCCACCAAAGCGCTTGATTTATATGTCTGTAAGGTTCAGCTCTCCAACACTCTCCAATGTCCGCCGGTGCACGACGGTCGCCGCCCATCATTAGTCACAACTAAACTTCTGCTGGAGAGTGAAAGTTACGTTGAGTCTTGAGGTGCGCAGAGATACTATCTGCCGCAGCCTGATTTTAGTTCCACGCTATTTAGATAAACGCCCCATTTAAAATCTCTCTCTCGATCCTAGTAAAGGAAAAAAAAGGCTAGAGTTTATCATGGACGCGTCTCAGTTTTAGTCAAGCCGTAAAGTGAAGAACCAGAGCTTGTACATATTCCCACGTGAG
The DNA here is from genome assembly GCA_947462335.1 of Harmothoe impar. NCBI lineage: Eukaryota > Metazoa > Annelida > Polychaeta > Phyllodocida > Polynoidae > Harmothoe > Harmothoe impar. The sequence goes on from OX381714.1 coordinate 57,730,124, forward strand.
GGGTGACCCCGCGGGGCGTTCAGTTAGTACTGAGTCTATACTCAAGGTCAAGTTCCACTCTCTAAACAGAGCTTTAGCGACTCCGTCATATAGACTAGACCGCGCGCGCGATTTTTTTTTTTGCTGAAGCAGCTAATCGATGGAAGAGTAGAGAACAGGTGCTCGACCAAAAATCTGCTTCAGAGGCTTGTTATCAGGTATTAACAGTTAAATCAAAATATTTCAAAACATCCAGAAAAGCAGAATAACATGTCCTACGGGCTACAGCCGGGCACTGACGAGCAGACGGCGCTGACGTCATTTCAATCAGGTCACAGGGCTCTTTAGACACCTTTTCTGTAAGACCCGTCTCATACCTTAGTATATAATACCGTAAACACCGGTGATTAGTATATGATCACATTGGCAGTCGCGGATCCACGAAGAGGCTGAATAAGCCTCGAGCGGACCCGCCACTTGCAATGTGACATAATCTTACCATGCGCTTTGTTTTGTTTTTGTTTCTATTTACAACAGCAAACATTTCAAACAACCTATTGTTTTTTTTTTAAATGATGAAAAATCAGCCCAAAAAAAAAAGTAAACATTTTAGAGCTAAATTTGTGGAGGATAGCCGGACATGCTGATGTCACTAGACCCCTAAATTCGATATGGTGACATGGGCATTTTCTTAAAATTCGATACGACGACACGGGCACGGACATCTAAGTGACATGGGACATGTGGCATTTCTTGAGTCCCACATGTGCCATGGACCATAGTGACATGAGGAAAAAAAAAATGTTCAAAGAGTGCATCAGAAAAGTGCCATTTCAAGCCTAAACATTTCGCCAAATTTTTTTTTCTCTTGGATGGTACTCGGCTTTGCAGTGTCTGGGTCCTTAAAAATGTACCAGAATGCTCAAATTCGGGTTCTAAATATTTTCAAAAAACGTTTTCTCCCTTAGTGACGTGTGACATGGGCATTTCTTAAATTCGACATACGGCTGCATGGGGAGGACCCACCCGTCAAGGGCCCCATGATGACTCATACCCGCCGCGTTCAAACTAGCGTGGTGGTTATAGGTAGACCTTCTTTCAGTATCCACGTGACCAGATCCATCGCCGTCTCTTGAGTAACAGTAACCGAGGTAACTAGGGTTATTGTTATCCGGGCCGTAAGACGACAGTCTAAGACGGTGTGTAGTCGCGTTTTGCTCTCCCTAATACTCTAATTCAAGTCGAGTTACCGCTAACCCCTACAAAAAGAGGGTCATTTGTGTAATTCAAAAGTCGTTCCTTTGTTAGCAATGAGGGGGTCGTTCTATTCATTGATTTTTTTTTTTTTTTTTTTTTTTTCTTTTTTTTTTTGTTTACAACAACAAGTCAAAGTACAGTCAATCAACCGAGATCCTTTCTACTCCGTGGAGGTGTAGAAGGATCTCCCCCCTGAAGTTACAAAGTCACCTCTTTATTTAAAGAGTTACGAGTCGCAAAGTCGCTTTCGCTTTCGCTTACAAGTCACAAAGTCGCATGAAATATTCAAGTCAAAAAGTCAAATTCATCAACTATCAGCACAGTCGTTTGAAAGGCATCAAGTCACCGAAAAACTCCTCTACAGTCACCTCCGACTCGCCTCCTCCCTACCCCCCTAAAGGGGGGTAGAGAGGAAGCGATTCCCTAGAGATCAGATAATTTTTTTTTTTTTCTCCCGAGCAGACCCCAAAAGCCCCCCCTCCCCCCCAAGTGCCCGCCCACCCCATAAATAGTGCCCCCCTCCCCCCCTCCCCTCCCCATGCATCTTAAAGTGCCCCCCTCCCCCCCCTCCCCTCCCCTCGCCCCTTATAGAAGCCTCCCATTAGCTAGTCCAAGTCATGTGACCAAAAGGGAAGCGTAGTCTGTCTATTGTCTATATTATGCAAATGAGAGAGGGGGTCAGGTCACGTGACCAAGGGGGTGTGGCCTATTCTCTAAATAAAGAGCGCTTCCGGTCACGTGACCAAGAGGGTGTGGTCCTATTATGCAAATGAGGGGGTCACGTGATCCATGATTATGCAAATGAGGGAGTCACCTGACCAAATGGAAGCCGCTGATTGGCTGGTGATCAAAGGGGCGTAGTCTACTATGCAAATGAGGGGGTCACGTGATCGAGGGGGCGTGGTCTATTATGCAAATGAAAGGGTCACGTGGGGGTCACGTGACCAAATGGCGGCCCTGATTGGCTGGTGATCAAGGGGGCGTGGCCTATTACGTAATTATGCAAATGAGGGGGCGTGGCCTATTACGTAATTATGCAAATGAGGGGGTCACGTGACCAAATGGAGGCCTCTGATTGGCTGCATGTCGATTGAGTAATAAACAGTACTTAACTATAGTCCCGTTCCGATACATACTATACTACTAACCTCGAATACCCCTCCCCATAGAAAGGATCCTTTCTCCCAATACATCAAACACAAAGCAGGTCACTTTGCAGGACACACTGATACCGCCTGACATAGTTCCCTACTTATAGCAATGTCTATTTATAGGTCCCTTCAATACCTCTGTTCATTATTCCTCCAACTTTTCATCCAAGTATCAAATTCCCTTCCTACTCTTCTGCCTTTTAGAGAAACAGATCAAATATCCAAATGCAATTCTATTTGGCATATTAGTCTTTCCCTCTCTGTAATTTTGTGTGATTACATCCCACTTCCGTCAGTGTATAGGATTACTGCACTTCTTCTGAGACATGATTAGGAAACTCAATTCCTTTAACTCAATAAAAATTATTGCTTCAGAGGAGCTTATTAAAGCAAGTAGAAAGTACAAAGATGATGAGGCCTGATTGGAATCTGATAATGATACCTGAGTCTACTTACAGAGGCAGACATTTACAAAGTTTGAATGTGTAGGGCAATCCTCAGAGGTCTGTCCACACAGCTTATAACACTGACAACTCCTTGAAATGACCCTGGCAGTGACTTTTGAATCTGTAGTCTTTATTTACTCTGGCGTCCCTCCCTGCCTCCTCCATAGAGGTGTGAAGTCATTGTGGGAATCATTATGGCAAATGACCCTGCTCTCCCTGGCCAGGATGACAGGGGAGATAAGGAAGGGGTAAAGGGCAGGGTGGGCCAGGCACTTAATGTAAACACTTGGGAGGGCACTATGGGGGCGGCAATGGGACAGAGAGAGCAGGCCAAAGTAGGATGGGGAAAATAAGTAGGGCAGTGGGAGGTTTAACGTTGGAGAGGAAAACTGGACCAGGGCAGGGCAGGGCAGAGCAAGGCAGGGCAGGGCAGGGCAGGGCAGGGCAGGGCAGGGCAGGGCAGGGCAAGGCAGGGCAAGGCAGGGCAAGGCAGGGCAGGGCAGGGCAGGGCAGGGCAGGGAGAAGAGAAAGAAAAGGAACCTGGCCCAGTGACACCTGACCTGCCCACTGCATTATAAATCACAATGTAATCCCAACCAGCCCCACCTTTGTAATGCAATATAACACTTGTTATCCTAGCTGCTTAGAATTGCTCAGCACTAACCTCCATACCTCCAATTTGTTCACATTCTGACAGATATGGCTGCCTGCGTTAACACACATACCCAAGTACCCACAGACATCAAGTAGGGCCAATGAATACTGGCAATCTTTAACTTGCACAGATAATCTTTGAACTACAGATCAATAGTGACGAACCTAGTTAGTCCTTTTTTGGCTCCCAATACGAGCAACCATCATAAGTTAATACTATCAGGTATAGTTGGTGGTGACTCACCCATATCATTCTATTCCTATAAGTATTAGGCCTAAGCCATATTTTATTTTGCGTTAGTCATTTTTGAATAGATGTTCGTCATTCTAGCCAATATCCCTAACTTGGGATAGCGTCTACAGACTAAGGCCCGGAGCATTTAAATTATCAGTCTGTTATATGGGATGTTTTACACAGCTTTCTGATGAGATTTCAGCTTTTGACAAGTTTAATTTCCTCATACTAAGCTTAACAGTAACAAAATATCATCTTCTAGAGAGATACCGTACTGCTGTGTATTATTGGCCCGGCGCTTATAGCTTTGGAGGGTTTGTTACCCTTAGCACTTATACAAGACAGGCTCTTATTAAAGACCCATGCCCGGCACTTAAATGCAATGGTACAGTATTGGCAAACGTAGAGTTGTGTATTGGCCGAATATTTTCGTACAGCCATGCGATTTGTCAATACACTCGGACACTGTATGTGTCATTATGGGGATGATCCACATAAACCACGCTGCCACACCACTTGGAATGCTTACCATTTGTCAGCTTTAGACCATACTGTGGGGAATTGGTCCTGCTCTATCTAATGAGAGTAGCATCTACTATAACCCTTTAAGGGAAGATGTTGCTAAAAGATGCCATTTGTCGGTACGATGCACCAATGCAGCCCCAGTGAGTAACTCGCTGGTGCTGCATTGGTGCATCATGCCAACCCTTCGGGAATGTTTGAACCCCATAGGGTAGGCATGATACTTGATGCAGCACGAGCGAGTTGCATCATGACAAACAAGGGCATGATGTATTAATGCACTATACTATCCTAAAATGGATAACCAGCACTGGGCTGATACAGAATATGCCATGTGCTACACTGGGGTCAATCAAAATAACCCTGGCCCATACGTACCATGCCTCACATAACCTGCCATGTCCCTTAAGGTGGGTCGCTACCCTTTGATTTCTTCAAATTCTAAAATCTATCAGAATGGGCTAATATTTCCTAGCCAGATACATATATACCTTCCCTAAACTGTGTCAAAAATTAAGATTATTTCAAGCAAAATTGTGCATTTTGTAACACTTTGAATATTTGATTTAATGGTAACTGATAATATTTCTAAATTTTAAAAAAGTGCTAGTAAATTGCAAATATTTAATACTTAGAACACTATAGATGCTATGATATTGCTTGAAATAACCAAGGGTATAAATCAGGACAATTTTAGATATAGATTTTTACCATTTTACCCATCATGCAGGGCCATATATAATTAATTTAGTCATTTTTTGGCAATATATTTTTTTTTCAAAGGTCCAAAACCCTAAAAATATGGCCGGGACCCCCTATCAAAATTACTTCTATATATTAGCAAATGATCTGAACTATTTTCTGAGAGAGTTTAAAAAAATTCTGTTAATACTGAATACTAGTTTTAGCCAATAAGGCTACAAATAATGATGATTTCTTTGTATTCTTTCCCGAAACCCCATATTTTTACCCAGAATGCCATGGCGTAAAATTGTAAAATTATTTTTCCAGTAAAGGAGAACATATAGGCGTTTCACATGTGATGTTTAACATTTCTGCGCATAATGGTTGATATAAAAAAAAATCATGGAAGTTTTCACATTTTTTCTCATTTTCAGAAAAAAATTAAAATACTTAAATTTTTCAAAATTCTATATCTAAAAAAGTAGTTCGGGACCCCCTATTTTTCTTTGCATTTTCCGATTCTATATAATTTGAACTGCCTGTAAAAAAAATTTGCGAGATTCTGTTAACTTTCAGTGACTTTGACCCAAGGGTAGCGATCCACCTTAATATCCTTTTTGCCCCTAAACAGACATGCAATGACAGCTTGATACCTTGGTAAATGTCATGCTGTGATTATCACTGTGCATGACAGCATTCAAGAACATAGCAAATCTAAATGCTCCGGCCCTTAGTCTGTAGATGCTATCATGGGGACATTGGTTATGAATCACCAAGTGCTTTTCAAAAATGACTGAGGCAAAACAACATATGACTAATGCCTTACCTAAAAGGACTTATCCTCAGTCAGTGTTGACCAACCTGGCAATGTTAAGCTAGGTTGGTCATGTAGAGAGCCAAAGAATATCAGTGTATGGATAGGTAGGGCTAGGCATGTGCATGACACTATTATGGCACTATTTGGAGCTAGTTCACTGTTGGTGCATTGGCTGGTATATATAAAACGCACACATGGGGTTTGCTAAAGATTGGGTGGTAATGTTAAGGGTCAGTTTTGTCCTCCATGGCCCTTGATGCACAACCACTGGTCTTTAGTTATGGGTTGTAACTCTCAGTAGGGCACCGGGGGCTGTATGAGAGTTACAGAGACAAGTGTCATTTTTCTACTGGTTCTGCCTATCCCTACCCATCATGTACATTTAAGGAGGAGTGGCTGTTTTTGCTGCTTTGAGGCTTAATTGGATGATGTGAAATGTACAACTTGGTAATTATAGGCATGTCTACACCAATTCAGGGGTGGCATTACTGCTGTTAATAGTTCGTCCCTGTACAGACTACCCTCTACAAAGTACCAAAATGTGTAGAGATGGGTAATAAATTGCAAATTCTAAAAACATAGCTAGGTAGAGGATAGATGTAGGTAGCCCCCTGTGTAATTTCAGCCCAGAAAACCGTTTATTGAGCCCAGGGGAATGCGAATCATACCAACCTCGCATTTGGGCTGAATTTCCAGTGATTTCTGGGCACTAAACTTCTATACCCACAGCAGTGAGCTGCGGCCGTGGGTATTGCAGGCTATACTACTGGTCTTATGAAAGTAGCCCAGCTAGGAACCCACCCAAGGCTACTGGTAAAGGTCCTTCCCACCCTCAGGGAAACCTGGGCTATATGGGACAATGTGATTCAGCTACCTCTTTATACAACCACTGATGGCATGAATGTGACCAGGTAAAGTCTAAAGACCCCACCCAAGGCTACCGGTGAAGGCCCTTCCCAACTTCAGGGAACTCAAGCTACTTGGAACTAGTGGCATTGTGTGTTGTTGCCCACTTCAAAGCTTCACTGGAGATGTGGGTGGGGGGTGGGGGTGGGGGGTGGAGCTAAGGCCACTTAGCACCCTTTTTGCTCAGAGAGGCTGAGATGACAGGAAGGTGGTGCTGGAAGGTGTTGGTGCAAACTGTGGACAGGCTTGTACCAGTCTTATCAGGTCTTAACAGTGATTGTCGCCAAAAACAATACACCTCCCTCCAGACTGGTATAGTCTGAGCTGGACCCAAACTTGCTGATCATTGAACCTTGGTCCAGTTATAAAGGAAGGAAAAAAATCTTACCTATATATATATGTGTGTATCAATGGCTCTTGTAGGTGAACGTAATCCAATAGTCTGGAAAGAAAAAGTTCATAATGGTCAGATTTTTAACAGATTTTGTATGCTTGTGACAAAACATATGAACATCCCCCTACTCACTGTAAATAATTAGATATTGAATTTACATCTATTGCAATTAATATCTATTCCCAGATAATATCTTAGATCATAAAGTACATTTTACTGTGGTTGTATACAGCTAACACTGTCCATTACCCTTTATACACCTTCTGCAGCCACTTGTCCTTTTATTTGCCATAATCTTAGAAGTCTTACTGCAATCTTGGAGTAATTCACCAAGGCAGAGTTCAATCATCATGCCAACTCCTTGGAAGTTTATCAATCCTGTAGAATGGACATGGTGCTTGAATGCAACACTGATGAATTACCCCGCAGGGCTGCATTCATACATTTTGAGTCAATCATTATGCATTAAAGAATTATCCAGCCCTAAAGGGGATAGGTGTGGTCTAAGCGGGATCTCACTCATGGCACTAAAGTGTTCATGTGGCTAAAGGTACTCCATCCAAATAACAGCCTCTCCCCAAACATAGAACAGTTCTTGTCGAGCACAAAGGGGGAACTATCCATGAATGCCTTCAGAACCCCTAACACTCTTCAATCCTACTGCAACCTGCCACCCTCTACCTGTGGTGGTGTTAGATGAGGCTAAAGCCAGTTCTTATTCAAGTCACCGGGGTGTGTGTATAGACTTGAAAGAAGCTAGACCCCACATACATCCTACCTAACCTTCCTCTCTCAACCAAAGCCAGTATAAACTGTTCAAGGAAGACTTTCCAGTGATAAAGCTGTATTGGATGAAAGCAGGAGTTGGATTAGAGAATTATACAGTGTATAGGTAGATTCCTCTCATTAAAGACAAATTGAGGCTGTTTAATGTCCTCAGTGGTTATCAATGGAAAGAGTCTAAAAGCGATGAAGGACAAAGGTTATATAAAAACTGGAAGTTGCTGAAAATGTTGTTGTCAATGTCGCACTGGCTTGTGTTCCTACCCAAAAGGCTGTGTATTAGAACACAAGAAAAGGCATATTTTTTTTTTGCTTTCTCATTTCTATCCAGGACATTTAGTTAGATCTGCAATTACCAGGCATGTACCTCTTTCTTCAATTGCCTCTCTTTCCCAGTCAGCCTACATGATGTCACTATATGTATGTATTGCGTGTAGTGTCTGAGAACAAAAATACTGTAAGCGGAATGCCATGTCACAAAAAAGAACAGGAATTGCTTAGGAAATTACTCACAAGCAATTGGGAATTGGTTACCAATAGTGATTCATTTATTTAAAAAATGTAATTCATTACTACTGACCACCCCAGGGGCTGCACTACTTTCCAAGTGGAATGTGTCATATTTAAAAAATGGTATTGTATTGTATTTTCCTTTATCTATACTGAAGGTGTTAAGGTCAATCACCTGAGTTTGAAAAACATCCAGTTTCCTTTACGAGAAGCCTCTCCATTACAAATGAGAGCATATGACTTTATGAAAGTAAAATAAAATAAAATAAAGAAACATTGTCCTTGATTATCTTTGATTATTATGGATGTAAATCCTGTCAAAATCCTGCATGTATTTACTTGCATCAGAAATTGGCCTCTTGCTGTTTCAAGTTGCCTTAAAACCTTCATGTGGCTGATTTCAAAATCGATTACAGGAACCATTGTACCAAGGAACAATGTACCTGTTTGCACCACATTGCCCTTCAACTGAGAGTCTGCATTAAGGCAATTTAACACCCTCAATTTTGACACTGAAACAATGAATCCTGGGAGGAACAACAATTTCCTTAAGGTGTTATGAGTCCCATTCTATTTAGTTTGAGGGATATATTGATTTGTGCTTGCAACCATTTCTCCTAGTTCCCTCCCCTATCCCCTGGCACTGTGTATATCACTATAGGTGTGGGGTGAGAGTGGGGTGGGAGTGAATAGCCGTGTCAGCGTGTGTAGGTATTGGGACTGTTGCATGGGAATAAATTGGTATTGGGTGAGGGTGAGGATGGGTCAGGGGTGGGGCTTATAGTATGGGTGACTTGTGTGTATTGCAGGCTGAATAGGATGAGAGGCTTTAGTGAGGGGCTTCAACTAGAGGTTACTCTGCCTTCCTGCAGGGGCTTATAGTGGGTGGAGGGGGATGGTACAGAGAGTGGCCATCAGTCACCATGAGAATACAGGGATTGTAGTGGAGCTGGAATGGTAAGCTACTTGAAGGTTGATAGACCACAGATGTGCGACTGGAGAAGCCAGTATATGTATCCACAAATGGGTAGAAGACAAAGGGGCACCATTTGTATAACACATATAAAAAACAATCAAAAAACAATCGCTTTAACAGCTAAATCCAAGGCTGACGAGAAATTCCAAGAATCCTTCTTATAAATCCATAGACACCTGGAACGCACTCCCCCCTCACCTGAGGAACACAGAAGAAAAGAACTGTTTTAAAACCAGACTAAAACGTTAACTGAATGGTCAATTCCCTCTCATCCTACAGGACTGAAGTGCTGACTTGGTGCTTGTTAAGGAGCAGCTCAGTCTACCAAACTTTACACTTTATCCTTTTGTTGTTTCATACACCTGCTATTGTTCATTATTGTTTATTATAGTTATGAGTAACCACGTTTCTGTACTTTAATGGTAGACACACTTTGTAAACATAGGATAGACTATAGATATACTTTAAAATAGCAACTGCTTAAACATGAGATAGATAGTAGGTAAGCTGTAGATAAAGGTTAGGCTAAGTCATAAAACGCCATGTATCTGTACGGTAGATTAGACAATTTTTATTCCAGATATTGATACCTATATTTGTACGCATGCACATGTCTTCTTAAAACGTTCTGAACCATTCCATCTCATCTTATCTTATTTTATACAGTAAAATTATCTTACTGTGTAGTATCAGTTTTTATTCCAGATATTGATACCTATATTTGTACGCATGCACATGTCTTCTTAAAACGTTCTGAACCATTCCATCTCATCTTATCTTATTTTATACAGTAAAATTATCTTACTGTGTAGTATCAGTTGTTATTCCAAGGAATCCTGTATAGGTGCGATCCTCGAAGGCCGATTGTATCATACATTTTATGTTGTATTCTTAATCACTGGGCATTATATACCTGTTCAGCCCAACTGGTGTAAGACGGAAACCAGCGTTTCTTTACCCAAGATGCTGTCTGTACCAGTTTAACAAATCAAATCAAAAATGGTTATGCATGAGTAGCTACATAAGAGTTATAAGCCTTGGAAAATGGTAATTATCCATGGCTGGTGCATTGGACAATTACCCTGTCCTTAGCTGATAACACTTATCCAGCGACTCACTTTTACCATACCTTATACATATAGGGTTAGGGAGCATGAGTGGGGGTATGTAAAGGCATGAATGGGGGTCATGAGTGGAGGTCTGTATGTGCTTAGTATGGCTGTTGGAGCAGGAGCTTTCACAGTAAATTTAAATCTGGCATAGGTTTGGGTGGAAGGGCAGGGTTAGTCGTAGATTTGGAGGGATAAAGTGGTGGTACTGAATAGGGTTTGTGACTGGTGTGCCTTTTAACCCTTTAACCCTTTTGCTAAAAGATTATATTTGTCATCATGATGCACCAATGCAGCCCCGGCAAGTAACTCACCGGTGCTACATTGGTGCATTATGCGGATCCTACTGGAGTGTCTCAACCCCAGAGGGTCAGCATGATGCTTGAATGCAGCCCTGGCAAGTTACTTGCCAGGGCTGCATTCATGATGACAAAGGGCATGATGCTTTCAGGTATCATGCCATCCTTAAAGGGTTAAAGGGATGTGCATTGGTTGGCATACAATTTGGACAGTTTGTGGTGGCATGTGGGGTTTGGCTGAATGGCCGGACAAGGTAGTGTCAGTGAGAGTTCCAAGGTGTTGCTGCGAGCCTGTTTTATCTCTCACTCTCCTCATACACACACTGGTGGCATGAGTGTAACCTGGCCCCCGCCCAAGGCTACAGGTAAAGGTCCCTCCCACCCTCAGGGAACTTGGGGTCATTAGGGACCAGTGAGATTGTGTGATGTTGTCTGCTTCATAGCCGGGGGTGGAACTGAGGCCACTCAGCACCCTCTCTGTCTTGTTGTATGTGGTGGGAAAAGATGTATTGTATAAGGGGAAATGGTTGTTCATATGTACACAGAATGACTCTCGAAGGCTTTGTTAATCACTGTTGTTTAAATGAAGAAATGGAATTTTAGGATTGAAGATGGCTTTAAATGGTTTTAATTTACTATTAATTTCACCATGATGACAAGAAGCCACACATGCTTTGTATCTACTGTCCTTTAACAATGAATGGCTAATACAAACAGTGTGTATAGCCTTGTCCTTCCAGAATTAAACTACAACACTGCACGGATGATTGTGTTTAAGCAAATTAAAGATGCTTAAAGTCACACTTTAAGCAATTTTAATTCCAGTATATGCCACTCAAAGCCACCATGATATTCTTGTGACATTTACACGTGACTCACTGTTTGTGATTCTCTGTTTAAAAGTGACATTGAGTATTTTTTATTTACTTAAATTAAACCATTCGTGCAGTGTAGTCATTGTCTTATGAGGTCACTGTCGTTAATGATTTGCTGAATGGGATATTTTTCTGGCTGTCTTTACCATCATACTACCTGTGTCTACATATATATTTAGCCACATACATGACACTTACAGCTTACAGGATAATCCCCAAAGCTAAATCATTCAGAAGGACGGGTGGGAATGTCAAAGCACACTCAGTGTCTGGTGTATGAAAGGGTTAGAGTAAAAAAGGGTTAGGGAGTGGTCATTTTTTAACAACAGGGGGGGGGTCGGTGGATTTTCGCGCGAGCGGGTCGAAATTTTTTTGTTCCCCCCGCGGAAGGGGTCACAAATTTTTCAGTCCCCCCCCTAGGCAGGTTGAAAATGAGCGTTGACAACCCCTTTGAGCTATAGTAACACGGGGGCTTTTTCGCTAAAAAGGGGTGTAATTTTTTTGGTCCCCCCCTCAAGAGGGGTCAACATTTTTTTGGTCCCCCCCCTTCAAGGGGTCCAAATTTTTTTGGTCCCCCCCCTCAAATCCACCAACCCCCCCTGTTAAAAAATGACCACTCCCTTAGGTTAGAAATCATACAGCACTCCTTTGTCTCCTTGATGTTTTATACAGTAGAAAAATACTGTAGTTGGTCTCTTACTACGTATGTAACACTTGAGTACAAAAACCAGACAAGGTAAATTAGACTTTAATATACGGCGACTTTATTGTAAAGGTAACTCTTGGGTATTATAGTACAAGTATAACCAGCGGATATACAAGATCAGAACAGATATATAATACAGTGGGGCAACCCTATAGCATAGAGTTAAGCCCGTGAGCACAGGGTGGTCATGTCACGACAGTCCCAAACCTGACTGACTTCCAAGGGAGAAGTAGCCGTCTTATATACAGCGCTGCATAGCCACGTGACCGTACTAGCAGCGCCACCTGTTAGGTTTAGTTATGTAAAATGCTTATGTAACAACTACCGACGGTAACCGAAGGTGGTACCGGTACACTACCGTATAGATAACCGAACTAGAGGAGTCGGTGTATGTAACGAACCGACGACACTAGTTAGATGAATAAGACAGTTATTAAACACAATAGAACCGTGTTGTCTTACATCATACAACATACAATAGATATACAACAATAACAGTTAGACTTTATAGTCAACCCGTTACACTACCCCCCTTAAGAATGTAGGAAGGGTTGGTTTTATAATAATAATACCTCTTGGATACATTATATACCACGTATATCTATTTATCAACAAGTAACATTTCTACTCATAGTAACAACAGGCATACATACATGAACAACCAGGTTAACATGTATATAACAGTTTATATCAACAATATAGTCTTTGGTATCAAACCATAGTCCCGTAGGCACATGATATAAAAACTGTCCAACTGATAGTCCTAGACTAGTATCAGTTAAAAGTAAAGGCACCAAATAACCACCTTGGAAACTCAACACATCACCTACTACATTCAGCAATGGTGCGAATCCGTGTGGAGTTAGTGTCCTTATATATAAATAATAGAACTATAATAGCTCTCACTTCCTTTGGCGAAGAAAAGTTTTATAATTGGAACTATAGCAGTTCCCACTTCCTTTGGCGTAGAAAAGTTTATATATAAAAATCCATAGTAGCGTATCCTAAATAAGGTGGGATAGATCGTCATCCTTATTAGGGGCGGTACTCCAGTACCTAGCAGTTTATGGTGGTAGAGATGGATAGAGTCCAGTACCGGTATAGTACTTCCATCTCTTGTGAAATATAAATATAAAAAGGTAGGTCCGTGCCTCCCTATAAATAATTATCATAGGAGGATGATCCATATAATAGTTCATAGGTCACAATAGTAGAATGTGACCACAGGATCAGGAGCCCTGGACAGTAGTAGAGAACCGACGGTTGTGGCTTAGTAGTAAACCACGGTTGAAGACATCAGGCTGCTTCCAGTGTGGTGGCAGTAGAGACTAGGTTAAGTCACGACAGCACCGTCGGTCTGCTTCGGTTGTCCAGGGGCGTGTAGCTGCGTCGATGGTTTTAGTTTTACCTCCGAGGGGCGGAACAGTGCACCCCAGAGGGCCTGACAGGGGACCATCCTTAGGTGTCCATAGGGACACCGCCGGATGGCTTTCCTTCCCCATCAGGACTTCCTCCAGGAGGGGCCTCCGTGGTGTAAACCACAGCAGCCTCCACCTGGAGAGGAAGGGCTCCACCTGGGGCTACCGAGAGGGTACTCGGCGCCGCAGTAGGCTCCCCGCCACTGACCACCCGGGTAGAGTGTGCCATGAAAGAGAATGGCATCTCATACCTAGGTGGGTGTACTGACAGTACCGGGGTCACAGGAGGAGCAGGCCTTGCGGCAAGCCCCAACCTGGACTGGAGATCTGGAAAACCAGTTCTCTCCCACTCTGTCAGCTTTAGCCCGAACTGTCGGAAGAACTTGGCGTCACAAGTTGTCAACCTTGATTCAAGCTGATCGATCGTAGCCCTCCAGAGGGCATGATCTTGATCCAGATTCGCCTCACGCTCGGCAAGGACTCTGGTGCGTTCAGCAACCCAAGCTTTCCCTTCCCGGATAGCCTGTTCTCTGAGCAACTTGTACTGCTCAAAGTAGGACTTCTCCAAGAAAGAAACCTGAAACTGGAGTAGCTTACTTGCGTTTTCAGCCATCTTAGCCCTGTAGCACTCAAATCCGGGGACTAGAGTGTCAGAGAATCCAGTGTCATAAGCAGGACCGTCTCCAGGCAACACAGGTAACCCTGCTAGCCCTTCGTCAACAGCCCTGTGCTCAGGTACTGGAGTCACCTCGTCATCCCTTGCGGGGTCAGAGGTTGCTCCGTGCTGGGGTGGAGCAGTCGGCTGGGCTGACGCCCCATCCGGCTGTTGTACCTCTACCTGTTCAGCGTCACTGACAGGTGAGATACTCTCCTGTGGAGCTGAAGCTTTCTTTTGCTTCTGGCTCCACTTGTACTGCTTGACATAGTCAGCAGCAACCTGACCCGCCTGCTCGTCACCCAAAGAGTTCTGAACAATAGCCAGTGCATCACCCAGTTTCTGTCTCTCCTGCCTGGGCAGTTGATCAGCAACCGGGGGCAATGCAACCGAAGATACCGTGATGGCACCGACGGTTTGGCTACGGTCGACCTCAGATGTTACCGTGGCGGTGGCGACACGTTTCTTCGCAGGTTCACTGCGGGAACGGTCACGCCCACCTTTGGTATCATCTTTGGATGACTGGCGGCCCCTTTTCAGATCTTTCTTCTTAGGAGGGGTATCCTTTCTGACAGTGGGCATCGGAGTTTCTGTATCTGGCCCGAGATCGGTTTGTTCGCACTTGGCGCCCTTACACAATCTCTCCCAGTCAGCTTCCGAGAGGTAATTCCACTGTTTAAGTTTGTTGGTTCGCCACTTATACTGTAGATTTCCTACACGTTTGTGGCACCCCCAAACCTTCAGTGCAGCCTCAACTCCACGACTAATAGTGCGCTTGTGAACGCCCTTATTGTCGCAAAGATGCCTTACCAAACCAGCCCTCCGTTGGCAACGGAATAGCTCCCCGTCACTGTACTCAGGGCAGGAAGTAGAGGTACTCCCACTCACACAGTACAAGTAGGGACGCACATTCATGTGCTTCTCTACTAAATGACGGGCAAACTTGAACAGGTTCGGCCACCGTTTTGCGGCTGTCGAAGCCCCTTTCAGGCGCTGACAGCGAACATACGGGCAGGGATCCCCTGGCACGTAGTTCTTCCAAGCATATTTCAGCTTGGGGCGGCATGACCTGTGGATGTTAGGTTTATTCCCTTCCAACACTGCCCTGAGGTACACGAGGTACCAGTCAATGGGGTGGGAATCACCTGTCAACCAGTCTTCGTCATCCGAACCCTCGGTCGTGTGAGGTGCAGGAAGAGCCATCTTGCCATTTTCCTGAACTAAGTCAGAAAGGCTCAGGTTCTTCCGGTCATCATCACGGAGACACAGGTTCAGACGAACATGCGCTGCCTTGGCGCGGAGGCGGCGATTGGCCCTGCTCTCTGCGACAGACCATCCCTCGGCTTCCGCCTTGGACAGTCTATCAGCAACAGCTTTGAGCCTTTCTGCCTCAGTCGGTGCGACCTCTTCGGTAGCAGGAGTTTCAGGGGAAGATGCAATCCTCCTCTTACGCTTCCGCTTCCGTTTGGTCTTGACACGAACCGTGGACCCGTCTGATGAATCACCATCAGGGACCGTCGGTTCTTGTGCCACTACACCGGCGGGTTTCGGAGAAGATCCCCCTGCAGGGTTCTCCTCCTGGTTGGTATTACTACCACCCAGACCAGGTTCTGTTTTCGGAACTACATCACCCGACCCCTCAGGGTTAGGTTCAGCTGGTACCGAAGCCGAGCCTTGACCGACGGTTTGAGCACCGGTAGTGTCCATTTCCGTGTCAGACTCGAGAACTCGGTCTTCCCCGTCGGAGGCCTCAGCCTTCTCCGGGGCCGTGCATTTGCCATCTACACGGGCTGCCATACTGTTAGCTCAGGCGTAGGTGAACCTCACGGTTCACTCACCCGAGCCTTTAGTAGCACAGCAAGTAAACAATAGTGTAGGTACTGCCGGGCAGACCTAGGCACCACTGATCAACACGTTACCCTACGGGCAAACGTGCTGATCTGAAGAAGCCTGGCTGCCTGTGGGGCTTATATACCCCACCCGTCCCCCGTGACCCCGCCCCTTGACCGGCTTCTCAGCCAATCAGGGGTCGCGTCTCCAAGACGCGCCGAGGTGACCCAATTTCTCACGGCTCATTTGGCGGGCAGCGCCCTTCCCACGCCTGGCATATCCGACGGTGGGAACTCTCACTGTTGTTTACAATTTTCGTGGCGGAGCCACCGGAAAACCCGGGAATGATATACCGGCGTTAGAGGATATACACAGCAGCGTGTTACTAAGCAATATGTGGTCAAAACTAATCCCATACTTAGAATTAATCGGCAAAGCCAGCCACCCGCCCTGGACACGTGCTTTTCTACCTCCAACGGATAACCACACCGGATAACCCGTCTCTTCTCGTTGTGTTTTGGTGATCGAGTACCGGGCCAATGACCACCGGCCCAGTACGGAACTGTCCATGGAAATTTAATCAAGCCAGCAGCTAAATGTCGTCAACAAGGTAAGAAAAAAATGTTTACACAATTTATCTCGCTCTCTGACACGTGTGCTCCTCCGTAGACCTTGTACCGGTATGTCCAGCAATGATGACACCGGAGGTATCACCTTGCTTTGTTTACCGGTGTCTACGGTTAGTCCTTTACGCACAGCTGACCCTTTTTTACGAGGCCTACCGTGCTTGGGCTTGGTAACACACGACTGTGGTTCAATCGGTAACTTCCTAGGACGACCCCTTCGGCGCGCTACCGTCGGTACCGACGGTATGACCGTTGGTCCTGCCTTCGGTATCTTCGGTAGCGTAGGGTCGGTTGGTGCTGGTACTCGACCAGCACCGAGGGAATCTTCACCGTCATCTATATATGGAACTCCATACCAAGGTCGGAGTCTCACTCACCACCATAGTAACCGTATGCGGACCATCCCAGGAGTACAGGGTCTTGACTTTGGAATTTGGTGTGCTAAATCTCGCGACCTTATCCCCCACCTTGAATTGGCGGAGTTTAAGGCCCGTGTCATAGCCCACCTTCTGCAAACTAGCAGATTTTTCCAAGTTGTCCCTTACTACTCCATAGGACTCGCGTAATGATTGTCGAAGTGATTCAACAAACATCACTGTGCAGGGTTGCTCGAGCTGGTGTCCCTGCACTCCATAGACCATGTCACTAGGCATGACTATGTCTTCACCCATTACGAGCATATTAGGCGTACAGCCCGTCGACGCATGTTCGGTAGCATTGTAAGCATGGGAGATATAGCGAGCGTGCTCATCCCAATCATCCCGGTGCTCATTAACCATTGTCGTGAGACATTGGATCAACGTCCGATTGAAACGTTCCACCATACCATCCGATTGAGGTCGGTAGGGGTTCGTATGCGTCTTGCAGATGTGTATTTTACTACACAGTTCTGCCCACAGTCGAGATTCAAACTCGCGACCCTGGTCGGAGTGAAGCATTAAAGGACCTCCCCACGTGAGGATCCAATTCTCGAAAAGTGCTTCAGCGCAGGTAACAGCTGTATGATTTACCAACGGATATACTTGGACGTACTTGGTATAGTAGTCCTGTACCACCATCATACAGGTATTCCCACGGGGGGTCGTGTTGAAACCACTAATGATATCAACAGCGATCCGGGCAAACCGAACACCGAATAGCTCTTGACTTAGAGGTAGTTTACCGATACCAGGTCCAGGCTTTGATAAACAGCATTGGGGACATTGCTTCACCCAACGCCGTATGTCCAAAGTCATACCAGGCCAGTAATATCTACTCTTAATCTTTGCCTCAGTCCGTTGTCTGCCAAAGTGTGCTGAAGTTCGGTGGCCATGACAGTAATTGAGCAACTGTAGTCTGAGTGACAAAGGTACTACAGACTGAGCTGTTCTCTTCCTGCCAGGTTGCACCCTCCAGCGGCACAATACACTGTTCCGTATAAAAAGATTATCCCACTGCGCTAACAGTTGTCTAACTTCTTTACATTCCAGCGAAAGTGCGGGGCGAACAGGCTTGGACAGGCCCAACAACTTCAAGGAGTACACCCTCGAAATAGCCGGATCCGCAAGCTGCTCATCCTTCAAGTGATTCAACGTCCAGTTAGGAACTTTCGCACCCACAGACGCAATCACTGCATTGTGAGACCCACAGTCTCGGCAGTCTACACGGTGACAGTTCCGGATAGGATAGCGGGACAGGCTGTCCGCATTCACATGATCTACTCCACTCCTGTGTATGATATGCTCATTCGTCATGCCAAACTCAGAGAGGTGGTTCAACCATCTACCCATCATCCCCTCAGCGTCCTTGAAGTTAAGGAGCCACTGCAGAGATGAATGATCCGTCCGTACGAGATAATTCCCACCATATAGGAAATGTCTGTACTTTTTTGTGTAAACCACCACTGCCAAGAGTTCACGCTTGGTTGTGCAGTAGTTACGTTGTGTTTTGCTTAAACTGTTGGACGAAAATGCCAGCGGCACTTCTCGCCCATCCTGGATCTGCGACAAGGCAGCACCAATACTTGTATTAGAAGCATCAGTGTCCAAGATGAACTTACCAACAGGTGCAGGGTAGTGCAAAACAGGTGTTTCTAAGAAGAGTCTCTTCAACTCACTGAAAGACTGTTCTGCGGCTGGAGACCAGACTATCTTAGCCTTAGCCTTCTTCTCTCCAATCATCAGCTCTTGTAAGGGAGCTGCGACTCTCGAGAATCCAGGTATAAAATCTCTGTAGTATGAACAAAACCCGATGAAAGAGCGTATCTCCTTCGTGTCCATCGGACGAGGCCAGTTCTGTACCACTTCGATCTTATGAGGATCAGCCATGATGCCATGTTCAGAAACAATTCTACCTAGGTATTCAACTGATTTCCTAAAAAGCTTGCACTTTGAAGGTTTCAATTTCAGACCATATGATAAGATGCGTTTCAGCACAGCTTGGAGGTTCTGTAGAGTTTCCTCCACAGAACCACCGAAGACGATGATGTCGTCCAAGTATACTAGGCACTTCTTCCAAAGTAAACCCCGTAACATGGTTTCCATCATTGCCTCGAAGGTTGCCGGGGCATTGCATAGCCCAAATGGCATGACGTTGAACTCAAATAGTCCCATATGGGTAGAAAATGCGTTTTTTTCTCGGTCCCGGGGGTCCATGCCGATCTGCCAATAACCAGATTGTAAATCTAGTGTACAGAACCATTTTGCCCCACCCAGAGATTCCACACATTCATCTATCCGAGGTAGAGGATATGCATTCTTCCTAGTGAGTCCGTTCAACTTCCTATAGTCGATGCAAAATCGACAGGAACCATCCTTCTTGGTGACCATCACCACAGGACTTGACCATGGACTCTCACTAGGTTGAATCACATCTTCATCCAACATCTTTTCTACCTCAGCCTCCATAGCACTTTTTTTAGCCATGGGTAACCGACGGTAGGGGATTCTACTGGGAAGCGCGTCCCCAGTGTCAACCCGGTGTTGTACCGTATTGGTACGCCCTAGAGGATCTCCTGGTTGTGCAAAGGCGTCAGATAACTCCGACAGCTCCTGTGCCACCATTTCGCTCTCTAGGGTTGTGAGGTGTGACTCACACAACAGAGACCTTAAATGTTTCGGTAGGTTGGATTTAGCTAGAGCCTCTTCGTGGGAAGAGTCTCCCGCCACCACACCTACTTCCACAAAGTCCGTAGTTAGTGAGTCTACCCCATATGCTCGCGTAGTATTACCAATAGGCATCCCTTTTCGTAGAATGATTTCTCTACTACTCGAGTTACAAATCGGTATCACCCCCCAACGAGCGTTGGCCAGGTAAGTAT
This sequence comes from Harmothoe impar, assembly GCA_947462335.1. Taxonomy (NCBI): domain Eukaryota; kingdom Metazoa; phylum Annelida; class Polychaeta; order Phyllodocida; family Polynoidae; genus Harmothoe; species Harmothoe impar. Next base: position 57,750,254 of record OX381714.1, read on the forward strand.
GATAGCCAGCAAGACCTAACTCAGAGAGCTTTTGATCTTCTGGTTCAAACATTCCCGGCCGTTTGGCCTGCACTCCCACGCAGCTGACTAGGACATCGGATACATGTCCTGCTGCCAACTTTGTGTCTTGTGCCACTGACGCCACAGAAGAACCATTCCTTAAAACGCACTGTACAGATTGTTTATAAGGATGTTTAATCTGAAGTCGGCCTGTTGCAGTGTTCATTGTTACCCCGTAAAGAGCAGCAAAGTCCATCCCCAGTATGCCATCATCAGTGATGTCGGTGATGGTTGGACATATCCAGTATGTCTTGCCATCGACCAACATAGGTTTTACAGTTCTGCCATAAGTCTGCATACTATCTCCCGTAGCAGTCCGAGCCTTTACTCCCAGTAGCGGAGCTTCGGGCTGGTTGCAAAGACGGGCCATGAATTTACGATCGACCAAGGTGTGAGATGCACCCGTGTCGACCAAAAATTCACCACGCGTCCCGGAAATAACCAGACTCAGGTACCAACGCTGTCCCCGTAAAGGGACACACTCAGAGGTCAGCATCGGGCTTCCCCCTCCATCCATAGCAACCCCTTTTGTCAGGAGATAATCCCAACACGGGTCGCTCGGGGAGTCTTGAATCACACTGCTCTGGGCAATTGATTCTAACCAAGACTCCTCTAAGCCAGCGACTACAGAATCCTCCGGATTCCGCTCGTCCTTGCCAGCCCCGCCTTGCCAGACGCTTACAGGTTGTACAGACCCTTCTGCCTCTGCGCGGCCTTGGTTCATGGAAGAGTTAACACCGTCTACTAATCCCTTACAGGCATGGCTAACTGTGGGGGCGCCATCCTTGCCAAGAGGATGGGCCCCATTCAGTTTTCCGTCTCCTTTTCGGTTTTAGCAGCGACGGGTGCAGGGGCTTTGCATTCGCTAGCCCAATGACCCATCTTTTGACAGCGTCTACATGGCTGAGGTTTCGTGTCCTTTTTCTTCTTTTTCCTTCTCTTTCCAGATCCAGAATCAGAAGTGGACGCAGAGCTCTTTTCTAAGTGCTTCCGCAACAAACCCTCAATCATCTTTTCCATGTCCCTGTCAGGCATTACTGCCGCCACCTCCTCGGAGGCGGGCTGTTTTTTCTTAGGTGGTTTTGTGGCGGCCTCTACCACCTGAGCTCCTTTCGGGGCTACAGATGGAGCTGCCGACACTCCTCCACTAGGAAAAACAGCCTGTTTGGTGTCATACACATCTGCATGGTCAAAAAGGTCAGCTAGAGATAAGTCCGGCTGCCATTTCTCCCGCAGATATGCCTGGAGATTGGTGTCTCTGACTCCATTGACAAACCTGGAGGTTAACTCCTGGATGACAGTGGGGGTGTCAGGTCTACATCCCTGATAACACTCGGATATCAGTTCTTGTAGAGCAAATCCGTAGGATCTCAGATGCTCGTCCTTGCGTTGGACACGTTTGAGCAGCTGAGTCCTTGGGTCATGCTCACCAATCTTCCCAATCGCCCATTCAGCTGTTTCTTCAAGTGAGCTCAATGTCTCGATCTTCACTCTCTCGAACGCCAAAAGGGCTGGTTCACCTGGCCCGTTGCAGAGTGCCTGCTTCAGAGCAACCAGCGCTTGCTGATTGTTCCAGCGATTGCTCTCCACAATAGCCTTGAACCGAACTTTGTACTTTCTCCAGGGTGGCGACCCTGTGAAAGGCGGAATATCGATGGCCTTTTGACGGGCTGCATCAGGATGTTTGATCTCCCCAAAGTTGAAAGGAGCATACCGTTCATCCAGTTCATCGATGTCCCGCGGGACGATGTCTGTCCCCAGCTTCTCAATCGCCGGGTTCCGGTCGTACTTAGCCCGCTGGACAGGAGTTAAGCCCTGTCTAGCTCTGGGTTTCGGTACTGGAACTGAGACCATGGTCTGCTGTTGGTTCAACATCGTTGAACCAGTAGATGGGTGGGTGTACCCTGGAGGTGTTGCCGTGCCTCCAAAGGCGCCCCCACAGACCGGAGTCTGTAGATAGCTAGCCCCCATCTGAGGTGTCATACCTGCTACCGTGGTGTGTACTAGCGACGGGACACTTGAAGGTGTCACTGTCGTGTACACATTGGGTACGGGTACGACTGGAGATACCACCGTGGTAGGTGGTGGTACTTGCTCCGACTTCGTCTTCAGGTCATGATTGACTTGTCTTAGGCTTGCGAGGTCTTGTCTGGCTAAGTGGAGCTGCGTGCTCAAATCCTTTCCCAAGGAAGTTAAGCTTGCAACCTCACATTCGCCAGACACCCTCTGGTGCAAAAGTTTGTCAACCTCCACCTTGTGGGAAGCCATCTCGTTCTGGAGTTCCAGCAGGAACTTTTTCTTCTCATCAACCTCCCTTAGGAATAACTTCCTAGTTTGATTGATGGAAGCAAGTTCCTTCCGGGCTTCCGCGAGCTCATGCAACTCAGTTTTCCTGGTGGGGATACCCATGGCAGCTAGTAGGTCCCCATCCAGTGGTAAACTGGATGGCTCATCTACTGCTGGCGGATACCCCTTACCAGGAGCTTCTGTTGCCACATTAGTCTTCTTTGATAGCCCGCCACCCCCCATACCGTTCGGTGTAGGAGTGGCACCATCAGTGAAAACCGACGTGTCTGGATCCAATGAAGGATCTGCTACCGTCGGTGTAGAACCGAAGGCAGCTGGGCCGAGAGTTTTAGGCTCTCTACCCGGTATTTTCTGACCCTCAGGACAGAAAAGATTCGTGGAAAGGGAGTCCAACGATCTCCTGGAGCTTATATCAAAGGGTCCCGGGATTGGAGATTGCTCCCCATCCTCTCCTCTGGTAAAGGCTTCCACAATAGGATCACCTATTGCTTCTTGGGAGAGGTCGTCACCGGGCACCTCCAAGGCTGCCCGGCTCTCCCCCCTATTGGATTTGCCTGTGAAGAAGCGTACATTCTGTACGGCTTCTTCACGTTCCTCAGCAGGGGTTTTAGTCCTGCCGCTGAACGAGCTGACAAAATCGTATAGGTAATCCATATACTGTAAGTCTATTTAATACCCTATCAATGGTCGGTTCGATCAAGTGGTCACGGCACCAATGTAGTTGGTCTCTTACTACGTATGTAACACTTGAGTACAAAAACCAGACAAGGTAAATTAGACTTTAATATACGGCGACTTTATTGTAAAGGTAACTCTTGGGTATTATAGTACAAGTATAACCAGCGGATATACAAGATCAGAACAGATATATAATACAGTGGGGCAACCCTATAGCATAGAGTTAAGCCCGTGAGCACAGGGTGGTCATGTCACGACAGTCCCAAACCTGACTGACTTCCAAGGGAGAAGTAGCCGTCTTATATACAGCGCTGCATAGCCACGTGACCGTACTAGCAGCGCCACCTGTTAGGTTTAGTTATGTAAAATGCTTATGTAACAACTACCGACGGTAACCGAAGGTGGTACCGGTACACTACCGTATAGATAACCGAACTAGAGGAGTCGGTGTATGTAACGAACCGACGACACTAGTTAGATGAATAAAACAGTTATTAAACACAATAGAACCGTGTTGTCTTACATCATACAACATACAATAGATATACAACAATAACAGTTAGACTTTATAGTCAACCCGTTACACTACTAAGAAATACAAAGCTTGCTACTAAATGAAGAGATGACCTTTGAAACAATGTCTAAATAAGCTTCACTTACAATATGTAGTACCACACATTTGTGCCTTTGCTCGGCTATAAAGGCCTAGGGTATATCAAACATCTATAGGGTTCCTATTTGAAACACAAACTCTGCATTGCTTGAGAAAAGTATATTGATGTATATATGATATGTTTTATGCCTCTCATTAATCATCTTTGGCATCACTGTTCTATGTGTATCACTTAGTTGTTGTCTTCAGTGTAATGCACATGGACAAGTCATTCAGTGTTATTTCACCTTGAGTATGTATTTGTCCAAACATATAGAGTGTGCAACTTTCAAGAACATAAGCTACTATTATGCACTGGATTCCATGTGTAACACCCTAGCGTACATGTACATTATACTACGTAATCTATCTGTGTCTGCTAAAAAGCTCTACATATAGGCATCTTGTTTTCCTGTTCAACACATCAGCCTAATTACCTACACTGAGCCTTGCATACTATGCTACTGAGTATCAGCACTTAGCAGAATGGAGGTTTGAATCACACCGATCAGTATCTCAATTGATATCGACATAATGGACCTGAATTGAACTAATGTACATAAACATATATTTGATAGGTACTATTACTATGTCACTGTAGGTGGAGTTATGCTTTAAATGGGATAGTTAGGTAATGTAAAATACGAACCAGTGATGGACCTGGTGTGCCTGATATTATCTATACCAGAAATACATATTGTCATACAGATATGCAGAGTGGGTTGGTCCAGGTTGGAAGATATTCCTTTCCCACTTTGGGCTTGATGCATAACCTCATCAGTGGCTCATGAGAGTCAGACATATGGCTGGTTGAGGGTGAGGAATTTCAGATAGTTATACATGCCATACAGAAATGCATACAAATGCAAACACATCCTGTGGGACAACTTGATGCCGATGTATCACAATTGTTGCTTCTCTTCACATAGATACATGCCATAGTTGTAATAGATGACTATGATAGACTGTAGTGTGTAGTAATTGCTGCCCAGAGGGTGCCTGATCTGCATATTAATAGGATATCGGTGTATCAATGGTCTCAGGGGTACAGCCCCTAATACTGTGTGAAAATTACCCAGTCACAATGTTGGACATTGACTAATGACCCATTCAGACTTTCAGTAGAACAGTCAAGTCGCACAATTACTAAAACAGCTGGTAGTGCAAAGTGAAATGAATCAAAATGTATACCTCCCAAAGAGGGACACAGGTTAGAGGTTTCAAAAGGCATCCCTTGAAATTGGTTTAGAGTAGCCATAGATCATGGCTGGACACCCAAGGACAAGACCCATAAAGGGTACAATTTAGATACACCAGAAATTGACTCTAAGTTGGCACTGCACCAAAAGGTGGTTCTGATCACTATGCTACATATGATATCAACAAACATGGGCGATGTTGTTGAAACTGCATGTCTGGTATCAATCTTGCAACACTTGTAACACTTGGATCAGCCATGGCATGATCATGTTTTTTAAGGAAGAAATGAAAGAGGGAGGGCTGAGGGAGAACTCAGTATTTCTTTCTGTACAAAGATATTCAAAGAAGTCTTTGTCTTAGAGACCAAATAGGGATAAGAGGGATAATGTACATGTATGATATATCTACAATAGTTGGTGTATATAGTGGTACTGATTAGCGGCTACTGCTTGCCTGCATGGCACTCCATATATTGCAGCTGTATTCTCCTTGTAGACAGCTTAGCATAGATTCTGAGGGGTGCATGATGGCAGGGAGGATACAGATAGGCGGTATGGATGGACACATTGACGGAAGACTTAAGCCATCAACTCTGACACCTTTGTTGGAGTATCTCACTGCTACAGCATACTGGCACTGTCCAATACGTTGTTTATACATTATAGTGTCAGAAATTATGGTTTGTTATGTTTCCAAATTTGTCAGCTTGCTGGTTTAAGTTGTTCCATCATGCTGATCTATAAAAGCCTTCATAAGTGATGATGAATTCCACTTCTGCATAAGCTTAAGAAGGTTTTTGGAGTTTCTTTTAACTAACAGAATATACTTGTCCATAGCAGCTACTTTCAATAGACATTTAGAACTATAGCATCAACATTCAAACACAATCATGTATCATCCTTGATAAAGCTCATTCAAATCACCCTTATTATTTCAGCCATTCCACCCTGTACCACTATCTACCTCCGTTCCCTGCCACATCACATTGTCCTCGGTCCAATGTAAAAGATCAATGCCTCTACAAGTGCAGTGGATTACCTGCAGGCCTGCCCTTAATGAATATTTGATGCTGGCCCTCAGGGCAACCCCGTGATTCTGGGTAATTAATTACCCAATAAAGTAGGGCCTGTACAGCAATGTCTAGTACATGTACAGGGTGGGAATGGGAGGCTAGCAGCACTGGGTGCTCCATTATAGAGGCACCTGATAAACATGAGATAGCTGAGTGCAATTTTAAAGGGTTTTTCCTGCACCTTATGGCACTAAAGGCACATTAAACTGAAGGTCATTTGTACATAACCTTCACTAACCATAAGGTCCTTTCAATATGCAGCCTGATCTAAATGAGCTGCATATAACAGTAGCATTTGTTTGTCTACTGCTCATATTATTATTTGAGTTTCCAGTCAATCTGGTATTAAGGGAAGGCTGAGGCATCAGAGCTGTGCAGTAGTTTGGTGTGAAAGTGTATGCTGTTTAGCATGCTATGCTGTAATTTCCTTAATAGAATTTCTTTTTTTTTAAATCCCCATACATATATTCACATTGTTCTGATGTATGTTTGTGTATGTATATTGAAGGGCATCCGTTGACCTTGGGTTAGAACAGATCCTATGATCCGATTCAGATCAGATCAATTAGATGAATACAAAAGGAATTTGGCTTGGATTTATATAGAAGCTAATATGAGAGGAAAACATGTTCATCAGTTTACAGATCTACTATATCTACTGCAAGTGACCCTTGCCAAATATATTCTGAATAACATATTGCTCCAAACTAGACTGAGGTGTTGATGAAGATTAATAAATAGTCATCAATAAGCTACACAGATCTGAGTGCAAGACATTAACACTAAGTAAGAGCACTGCTGTAATATAAACTTGCTAATCCAGATGAGCTCAGACCTCCAAAGGTTACATAACACTCTCAGAACATGCAGATTAACTGAGGACGTAATGGTGTGAGGGTATGCTGGGACAGGGAGGGTCAATGTGAAAGAAGAAAGAGAAAAAAAATGAGAAAAAAACAAGAAATAGACAATAGTAAATAGAGAGAGAACGAAAGAAGAGAAAATCATTTAGATAGAAATACAGAAGAGAACATAAGAGAGGGGAAGAAAGAGAGAAAAAGAGAAAGAGAGAAAGAAAAAAAGAAAGAAAGAAAGAAAGAGATAAAGAGATAGGAGAGAGATAATCAAACAGACAGAGAAGTGGTGAGAAGAAAAAAGACAGCAGCTTATGCTTGCAGATGAAAACAGTAGAGAAATGGAGAGGGAGGATAAAGGGAGAACTTAGGAATATTTTCTACACAAATATAGACCAACAAAACTTTGTAAAGAGACCAAATAGGGAGAAGAGGAATGAGAATCATATATATCATAATCACACTAGCTACTGTATGTGATGGTACCGATTCATTACGACGCCCAGCTTGGCAAGCACAGCAATAGCCTTAACAGAGTGCCACCTCCCCACACTCCCAATGACAGCAGACCCATCCTCCAGGGGGAATGAGACATTTAGGATGAAATTGCCCGTACCACAGAACACACTGTCCTGGGACATCAGGACCACCCTGCATACAGACAGACACCTCTTAACCCTTTAAGGACAGATGTTGCTGAAAAGTGACATTTGTTATCACGATGCACCAATGCAGCCCTGTTGAATAACTCGCCAGTGCTCAGTCCCAATACAATATTCCTAGATGGAAACCACCTAAATACATATTGAAACCCTCCTAAGTCTACGTCTTTCTAAGTCTAGTCATGTAGAGAAAAATGTGCACATTGGGCGGGGGGGTTAGGTAAGAAGTAACAAGGCCTGGTGTCTGGGCATTTGCAAGGCTGTCATTGCTGAACATCTTCATGAGATATTATTACTTTCAGGTCATTCTGTTGCCTTGCATACAATAAACATAACCAGGGAACATACTAAAAACATACAGACACAAATATAAAATAAAAACAGATAAACTATTGCATGGCAGTTTGAGAAATGGGAAGAAGAGCATATGAATAAAAAAGAAAGGGATCAATCATATAATACACAATGGTGAATTGAATAAATGTTTTTTTTTAGATACAACAAATATAGTTGACTCAAAACAAACTGATTACGCTGTTTTGATAAATGTCAAGCCAGTAACATGGATGACATGATATAAAGGTCACTAGTACTGAGGATTTTCTGTGCATGCCTTCTTTTGTCAGAGAGTGTACCAAAATTAGACTGGCGTGCTTGAGGTTAACCTCAGGCCCACATCCCAGGAGGATACTAGGGACAATAGCATGTTTTAGCTGTAAGACAATGGACTCGAATGTTATTTGTGTTTGTAACAGAAATATATGCACATAGCGAGCATCTTTCACAGTTTGCCCTATTTTCTCTTATGTAGTTTTTGCACTTCATTTACTGTTATCATTGTTTTCCTTTCTTCCTTTCCCCTACTGCTTACCTATCTATACACCAGCTAGCATCTTTTTAAGATTTTATTATTTATATACAATGCATCTCCTTGATGTAGTTCTCCAACTCTTTCTTCGCCTCGCTATCCATCCAGCTTCCATTCCCTACCTCTCCCCTGTCCCTGCATTCTTCCCCCTTCCTCTCTCTTTCCTCTATTCTGTTCCATTTCCCCATATTGCTTGTGTCTGGTACTGTTTCCCTTTGACTCTCGGATTCCACAATTGTTTTTTGCATAGGAGACATGAAGACCTTTTGAGGCATGGTGGTGCATACCAATATCCTTAATGAATGCCTGTGGGGCAGCCATGCTCCCTGGCAGTAGACAGGGCAGGTGGGTTTAACTCTCTAAGGACGGCATGTCACTAAATGTTTCCTTCTCCTTTTGTCGTCATCATGCACCAATGCAGCCCTGGTGAGTTACACATTTTTGCTGCATTGGTGAACTATGCATACCATTTAGGACCCAATAGGATCTGCATGATACTCAAATGTAGCACTAGTACTGGCAAACTACTCACCAGGGCTGAATTCATGCATCATGATGACCACGGTTATGATGCCTTAATTTAAGGCATCATGTTTTCCTGAAGAGTTATATGAGCAAGAACTGCTCAGGCTGGGCATGGCGAGCAATCATGAGCAGAACAAAAACTTTAACCAGGCTCTTCCTCAAACCTTGCCGCTGTGAGAAGAGAGATGCTCATTTGGGGAATGGGAAGGTGGGGGGAGGAGGAAAAGGGGGAGGAGTTCTCTATTTTCCTGTTTGCCTTGTAAAAAACATATTTAGCTATGTAGCTGTTTTGTATGCCAAGTAGAAAGTCGGGAAAACTCCATATACAAGACTCCTAAACCTTATGACTGAGAATACAACAGAAATCGTCTGGAGTATGTGGATCCTGAAGTAGAAATAAGCAGCAGGGTAAGAGTTGCCCTGATACTCATTTTCCTGGAGGGATATTGTGTGACACCTCTTCCCCAATATGGCTTCATACGGTAGGTCGGCTATCAAATGGGAGCCTTTTGTACCTATTTATTTCAATATTGACTTCTGTGACTCTATGAAATGCTGCCCACATTATGAAGTGTAACTTAATGATTAAATACATTTGCACATTGAAGAGACTTCCATTAACTACTCATGAACGTGAGTGAAAATCGTGCTCCCGGTTTGAATTCTGAAGTGAACATAATCCATGAATGAGGCAGTGACAGGGGGACGGGGGAAGGGCTGTACGGTTTAGTGTACAGTTATTCATACATTAGGATTATATTATAGATAACTCAGTGAATAGTTTGTAATGCCATGCAAATTAGAAAGAAGAAAATATTCAATGCACTAAATCTTTCAACAATTTCAAATAGGGTTCAGTTCACCATAAAACATAGTCATAAGCCTTCAAATCTTTACCCTAAAACAGAGATTGTGTATCCTCGAAACAATTTGGCACGGAAGAGGAACTAAATGACATTTTAGTTGACATTTTAAACAGAACTGATGTTACAGATGTGGCGGAATAAAGTAACCAACTTAATTTAATGCACTGTTCATTAAATCCACACAAATATTTGTACCACCCAATACACAAAACCTCAATGCTGCAGGAAATTTCCCCATTTAACCTTAAAGAAATGTACCTGCACACAGTGTTTAATTTAACTATGTCTATGAAATGAAATTAAAAAGCATAAAGACTAGAAAGAAATCTCATTAATGTAATTTAGGACAATACCATCTGTCCTTTATTGGTCATCTTCCAAATTTGAAATACAATCTTCCAAAAGAAGAAATCTTCCTTGGACCAAGCTGTATATCAATAATGGCACCTGGTCCCACTCTTATACAGAATGAATAGAGGTATAATCAAATTACCGTATTCGACGTAATAAGCGCCCTGGGCGCTTATAAAATAATTTTTATGGCAGTTTAAGTACTTAAGAGTTTAATTGTCTCTAAAATTGGAAAATTTGAGCCTTTGTTCTAGTCTAGAAATGCCCCAAAAAAGGGAAGGGGGCGCTTATTAGGGGGAGGGCGCTTATTACGTCGAATACGGTAAATCACGCTTACACCTTCTCTTACGCATTGCATTACATTAAACAGCACAATGTGACATTTAGGGTCATCAACATCTCGCCCCTAGTAATCTAAAACAGAATTAAGAGAGTCAGAAAACGTCTCTACCATTGTCCATAACATAACTTAGAGGTCCTTGAAACTTTGTAAAGACATCCCTCTGCAGCCCTCTTACACAGTACCTTCATTTAACATCAGAAGTCCTTATGACCTTGTAGAGGGCCCTCTACCCATACAAAGGGTTATCACCCACTCCCAGCACATGAAAAACAGGCCACTTCATAAGACACATTTCCTGACATTATTACCCACTTATATCTGTCTGTCTATTTATAGATATTCTTAGCGCTACAGCAGTCACTGTTCATTATTCCTTTATATCAAATCCTGTTCATACTGATCCGGTTTCGGGGAAAACACATCAAATATTCACATGTAATTACACATGGCTTTTGTTCTTTCTTAGTTTATAATTCTTTGTGATTAGATCCTACTTATGTCAGTGTATATGATTACTGTGCTTCTATTGAGTCCTGTGAAGAAACTTAGAAAACTTAATTCCTAAAGGCAATAAAAAGTGATCAATATGATAGCATACGAAGATGATGAGGTATTTTTGTCATTACTAATGATATCTCATTCTGCTTTCACTGAGGAGGTTAAGGAAATCATTAAAGGGGAGAGAAGGGAAGAGTTGAGGAAGGGTAGAGGAAGGGGCAAGATGGGTAGCATCGCAGCACAGCACTGGCAAGGGGGAAAGGAAGGGCAGGAGGAAGGGAAGAAGTAGGGATAGGACAGAGCAGACAGGTCTGACGGCAGGATAATAGGGGAATAGACAGGGCATTACAGGGCAGGGTTAAGGGAAGAGGGGAAAAGAGAGGAACAGGGTCGGGCAGTCTGGATTTTTGGCTCCCAAGTGAAAGCTAACCTCCCAACTGCATTATAAATGAGAATGAGTGCATGCAACCCCAACCTGCCCCACCTAGTAAAACCCTTGTCATGCAACATAACACTTGCTGCTTAAAATTGCCATGGGACTAAATACCCCCCACTGTATACATGCAAACAGTTATCGCTGCCTGGGTTAACACACATACTTAAGTGCCCACTGTGCCAATGCAGACAGAGTAGGTTCCCAATGAATTTGCCTGCTATGAAAGTTGCTGGATGTTTCAGTATAGATTGATGATTGGGTGGTAACAATCTCTGAAGCCTTCAATATCTTCTATAGAGATATTGGAAAACATAGCTTTCGTTTATAAGACAGATGATATTATTGTCATACACTCATGCATTTTACACATCCACTCTGATAGCATATGTTATTATAGGTATTACTCCACAGACCAATTGCCAAGATTGCAAACATTCATTGACATTAACCATACTACACATCACTGTGGATACCTGTCATTTGTCTCTGTTAGACCATGATGTTGGGTATTGCTCTAACCTTGTCTCATGAGAGAGTGTCCGCCTCTATAACCAGCCCGTACCATGTCTGGTACAGGTCTTATTGCATGCTTGACCAGCAACAATCAGAACCACCCTGATCCATCCTATGTTGTGCATAGTGTTACTTCTCATATTCAAAGGTCTGAATTAACTTGATGGTCCACATTAATGTGAATTGAATTTAGGTTTTTGGGTTAGTAAAGTTACTTCTCATGACAGCATTTAAGTAGTATATGAAAATTGACATATGCCAGTGCGCCACATCTCAATAACATCTCATTACATATTTTTACAGAAAATGATTTTACTATGTGATTTGTAAGTGGCAGTCTAACAGTGGCGGATCCAGGATTTTCTAGAGGGGGGGGCCCAAACCTGGCCAACCCGGAGTGACCGACTGTTCCCATGCGCACCGCAAGCGAAGCGCGCACAGCGACTATATTAGGGGGGGGGCTTTGGGCATGCCCCCCAGCAAATTTTGATGATCTAGAATTAAAATGGTGCTTTATCACACATTTTGGGACACAATAATGACTCGAGTCTGTGTCTAGCCTTTTTCATTTGGCTTGGAAAATGTCCTCTTTTCTCTTTTTTCCCCTCTTTTCCCCTCTCTTCTTCCCCCTTTTTTTCCTTTTTTTTTTTGGGGGGGGGGGGGGGGCCAAGGCCCGTCGGGCCCCCCCCCTGGATCCGCCAATGGTCTAGTCTATGTGACTTCCTCATCATGAGAACAAGTAATGGCTGTTCAAAGCAGACACACCACTTTTTTATGGCTGGCTTCACTAAAAACCTCCTGCAGCCCAAGTGTAGTACACCTGAGGCCAGATGGCACTATAGTCAGTGGTAGCAGCCATTCAGTGAGTGGCAGAGTGCCAGACTATATAACACCGATTGATCTCTGCCTCTTCAGTCCCCGCTGTGTTGGTGATTGATATTGACGTGTCTGTGTTGGGGGTGGCAACACCTGCCATATATACTGTTGGATGCTTTTTCACGAAGCAGACATCCCAGTCTCCCAGCTCACCTGATATGTCTCTGCTGCAATCCAAAATAATGGAGGGAGACAGAAAGACAACTGTGTACGGTGCCTACTCTCACATCACATCTCTGGACCAAGCTGAAATATACCTGAATCCCTATAGTATTTCATAAATGGCAGACAGAATCTCTGGGATCATATTTTACTATTTCATGTACGTTGTAATATGAATGTCTAAATAGGCACAACTATTGGATTTAAAAGAGTACAGGTCTTATAAAGGGAGACCAAGGACTTGATAATGGTTTAATCAGGTGATCAAACTGATATAACCATGCAATGGTTCAACAGAAACTAGCTCTTGCACCCTTCCCAGAAATTACCAATATCATAATAATAAATTGTGAGTATGTAATTGAGTGTGCCAGCTTGTATTTGACAGAAATGAGAGTATCCTAGGTTGAGGCCATTTCTACTCTGGGCTCAGTTATTTAAAAGCATGTTATCAGGCATGTGTGTGGCAGGTATGTTTCAAGTAACATGGGAAGAGAATGTAGGGTCGGTAGGTTCAATTTCTTTTCTTTAAAACTTTTTTTTTAACATGACAGTACCAGCCAGCCTTTCTTCAAAATTGCATGAAAAAAACCATGGGTCGACCCTGTTTTTTGGCCTTATCAGGCATGTGTATGGCCCACCTGTTCTGTAGCATTAGTTACCAGGTAGATGTGTTATTATAGAGCCTCCTACCTGCCAACTGCCTGCAGCCATATGCTGTACACACCTGTGTGTTACCTGGCAGCCTGTGAGACAAGGCTCACAGTCCACCATCAAAGGCAGATGGCACCTAGCTCACTTAAGTGCACGGACAAATGTTTTGAGTGAATCTTAATGAAATTGTACTGAAGTCTTTGTCTTAGGATTTACCATGACACAGTTCATGTGTAGTCTTCAATGTGTCTTAAATATTCTTGTAAAGGTATTTACCTGGGATTCGGCCATTAATAAAGAAGGGGAAAAAATGTAAGAAAAACGGGGGTTCAGGGGCAGAGCCCCCAATCTATATTTAGACTTCCCGATTTAAGACTTCAGTAAGGTTGGGGTAAGACTCACATTAAACGTTTGTTCATGCACTTATTTCGGTCATGCTCACAGTCCACCATCTAAGGCAGCCAGTTACCTGGTGCTCTTACCGGGCTTGTGTGTTGGACATAATTATATGCACAGATCAGCATAATGACAGTTCATGGCATATAAATATATTTACCTAAAATTGACTGTCATACAGTACCAATGATCTGTTATTAAAGGGAAAGTCACCTGCGTGCGAATTTCAACTGCCCTTCTCAGTGTTAGCATCTCTGAGATTAAAGAATGGCCTCCCATACCTGTACTAGCCTACCTGTCCCACCCACTTACCTTACGGCCAGAATATACTGTGGGACTTGTTACTTTAGCGAGTGATAGTTTGTTAACAACGGATGAGGGTTGGTAGATTTGGGGGACCAAAAGATTCGATTCCCCTGGGGGTGGGGGGGAGAGCAATAAATGTTACCCCATTTTAGCAATATTCCCTGTATTTGCAATGAACATCACTGATACTTGTGATATTTGACCCAGAGTGTTTTTTTTGTTCTTGTTTAACTACATTTTGTTGTTAAACTTATCTAAATAAAGCTTAATATGGATGTCAATTGAAATGATATAATACTAACATTATTTAGGATTTAACCTAGGATGGGTGAAGGAATTGTTTCTGTAAAAGTGAGGCTAATTTGCGTTGGTTTTAGATGTTGGTTTTTTTATTGTTCTTGTACTGACCCTGTTTCTCGATCAAAAATGAAATTGATTTTTGTTTCATTCCATGTTTGTTAAATGGAGTGTTTAAGCAGCCCAATGGGCACAGGACATTGAATCAACATTGATAAATGGTTGTCAATGTTGATTCAAAGTTGATATAACGTTGATTCAACATTGAACTGACTTTTGTGCCCACTGAGAGTGTGGCCATGGATAAAAGCAAAGTGCCACAACTGGGACATTTTTTACAAATCCATCTCAAGTCCAGCATTCCCTCATTCCACAGGTAGAAGTGTACAGCAGCAATACAGCTGTTGGTTTCTTTAATACTTCTGAAGGTTCTGACATGCAATCTACTCTAAAGATAGACAATGTAGGCTGTAGACATTGCTGCATGTGTGGCTGAGTAGGGCATTCACCTTACACAGTGCACTGTATTAACCTTGTGATGCCATTTTAAAATCCCATTATGGCGCAGGGTAAGCGATGTAAATTCAATAATGTACTATTCCATGACATTGTCAAGGATTGTTATAGAACTTATAACATGCACTGCTTTAAGTGGCACTGGATCTTCATGGTATTCACTATATTCTGTCTATATTGCATACATGAAATTCTTCCTGAAATAAAGGCTGTTCAAACCCTAGCCGCTATTGAACTGTAGAAGCTTTAAAGACAGAACTCAGTCTAATCAAACACTTGCCTCAACCAGATCACTGCAAATATTTGAATAAGTGAACTACTGTAAGTCTGCCATGGGGGGAGCTGCATAACAGTAATAGCACGACTGGGTGTAGGAACTGTTCTATGCTAAGAAAACACTTTATATTAATTAATCCTTGATATTGATATCATTGGTTCATGCATTTATTTATATGCTTTACTATAATGTTCTCTGAACAACAAATGGAGGGCACTAGACCCTATTATTATACGATTGGGGCTCTGATCGTGCTTTTTATGGATAACTCAGTTCTGTTATCACACGATAACAGCACGATTGAGGTGAATATTTACAGTTAAAATCCTACGTTTCGTCGGAGGATCGAACCCGGGGCCGCAAGACTATGAGTCCAACGCCCTATCCACCAGGCCGTGCTGGCCATACAGAAGTAGGGGGTAAAACAAGAAGTCTACAGACACATTCTCAGGCCTCTAGCTCTTATATTAACAGAGATACAGCAATTTTTACACTTTTTGTTATAACTTCTCCTAAAATCAAATTATTTTTATAATTTCTTTTTTACAATAAAGGTAGTAGTTGGACTTTACTTATCCATTCTTTAAAATAATTCTAGGGATTTTTTTTCACATAAATATAGGCACTTAAGAAATGGTACGTTTCCACTCGGATTCGAACCGGGGATCTCTGGTGTGTGAGGCGAACACTCTGGCGCCCATTCATTTCTGGCAGTGGTAGAAGGGTAGGGAAATGCTGCCTATATTGAAGTATACAGGGGAGCAGTTAGTAACCAAAACGGCAGGTGGCGACGCGGGAGTACAGTCGTATAAGTTAATACTGAGGGTATGTTCGATTTGAAATAATGACTGCTCCCTGCGCCTAGCTTGCTCTTCCTCACCTCCGCTACTGAAGATTTCCACAACATGGCGACTGCACCCTCTGTACAAGACGACTTAGATATCATTCAAAATGGCGAAATTAGGACGTTTTAAAGGTAAATAAGGACATTTGAGTCAATAAATCGTATAATAAACCTAATAATATATGGATAACAGGCACACTCGGGCCTATATACGTATATAACACCCTCGGTGCTTCGCACCTCAGGCGTTATATACGCATATAGGCCCTCGTGTGCCTGTTATCCATATATTATTGGTTAACTATTGTGATAAATTTGGATATGATATACCATGAGGCTCACATATATTTTTGAAATATCATTCATAAATAAATATATTTTTGAAATATCATTCATGAATAAATATATTTTTGAAATATCATTCATGAATAAATACACACTGCAAAATCAAAAATAAAACCAAAAAAAAAGAGCAGCAATTATTTGTACCGTTTGTTGTCCATTAGCTATTAGTAGTATAGTATGTATCGGAAGTGACCTGATGAGTCACGTGACCGGAAGTGACGTCACATGACCTAATGGCCAACCGGAAGTGAGTGACCTCATTGAGGATCACGTGACCGGAAGTGACCTGATTGATCACGTGACCGGAAGAAGAAGAAGAAGAAGAAGAAAAAGAAGAAGAAGAAGAAGAAGAAGAAGAAGAAGAAGAAGTGACGTCACGCGACTTAATGAAGAGATGAGCGTCTTTAAGGGGTCACGCGCTTTAAAATGTGATATTTTTTTTTGGAGGAGGAGGAGGAGGAGGAGGAGGAGGAGGAGGAGGATAAGGAGAGGAGGAGGAGGAGGAGAAGGAGAGGAGGAGGAGGCGAGTCTCTTATTTTTTTCGGTAAACTAATAAAAAACACTACGATATAAGTTTTTTTTTCATTTTTATTGTTTTACGAGCGACTGGAAGTGACTTATTGAACTAGGTAGAAGCGTTCTTTAGAGTGTATAAGGGGGGAGGGGAGGGGAGGGGAGGGGAGGGGAGGGGAGGGGGGGGAGGGGGGCCCCTTTAAGATGCATGGGGAGGGGGGCGCTTTTAGGATGCATGGGGCGGGTGGGGGGGGGGGGAGGGGGGGGAGGGGGGGCACTCTAGGGGGGTGGGGGGGGCACTCTAAGGGGCGTTTGTCTCTTTTAAGAAAAAAAGAAAAGAAAGAGAGGAAGAAGCGTGTCTCTTCATTTTTTTTTGTTTATCACGTGCCTCGATGAGGCGATCAGCTGCGACTGGAGGAAGTGACACTTTAAGAGGACACGCGTCTTAATTGTTATAATATTTTTTTTTTACTTACTAATAAAGAAGACGTATGAAAATAAAACACAACAATTCACATGTCCTTCGTTCTCGTTGTTTCTTGCTTGATAAAGTCAAGTAATATCGCGATGCCGAGGTCAAACTTTCCCATGTCCTCAGTCAACACTCGAAGGAGTTCAAAAGGCGTACCGCCGGCACCGTCAGCTTCAGCTTGCCACATTTTCAACACTCGGAAGGCCCACTCAGCGGGACTTCCTCCGTATTCGCATTCTTCAGCGATCTTATCTAACCTCTCAGGCGACAATTTTAAATGGTCCCCCACCTCTTTCCACCTGCTACCTAGACGTCTGCCGAGGGTGCCCAAGTGCTTATGCATCGCACGAGAGTCGGGGTTTTCGAAATCCAACCCCTGTCTGTGGAGAAGGGACATCCACTGAGCCAACAGTTCCACGCGTCTAATGCGGGTGAAGACGCGACCGAGCTCTCCCCATCTATGACGATGCGGGGTTTCACCCCACCAGACTCGGAACATCGCCGTACACAGCTCCTCCGGTGTCTTGACACTGCGCTCTACTAGAGCATCCATACGGGCGGCGGTAACTTTTAAGCTACTGCCCAACTCTCTCCAAGATCCGCTCAACTCTTTACCTAGTTGACGAAGCAAGGCGTCGCTATATGCTAAGCGCCGCTGTCCTACCTCTCTGTTCTCCCCATCGGTCTGCCTCGCGCGTCTCACGTCGTCAAGCCGCATTAACTTTTTTTCAGGTGGACAAGGCGGTGAAGGCGAGCTTGAAAGTGGAATAGCTTGAGCCATCTCGTCTCGTCTTGGCGGCGGCGGCGGCGGCGGCGGCGGCGGCGGCGGCGGCGGCGGCGGCGGCGGCGGCGGTGGTGGCGGTGGTGGTGGTAGTAGACGTTACTGTGGTCAGAGGCGATATGGTTTTTTTCCAACAGAAATCAGAGCTTTTATACAGAGGGAGTTTAATCCTATTTCCAACAGCACTCCAGCTGTCTAGCGACCTGTCCGCATGACGCTTTTTCAGCCGCTCCGCTCCTTAAGAGCTTAGATGACGAGGGGTATGTCATCGCTATCCGTGGAGACCAGCTGAAAACGGTGTTTTTTTCCTCATCCATAGCCTTACCTCCTACCCCCTACCTGAGGACGTCTCCCTCCCTCTGACATTCATTGTAACAAACGTCAGAGGTCAGGTGAAAATCGGATTTTTTCATGCACAGCCTTAGTCAGCTGTCACCCCTCCCTATTGAACTAGCCGGCCGCCGCCGGCCGGCCCGGTCTACTCACCACGGCAGGAGGCGGTGATTTTTTTTTGTCTTACACTTAAGTCGCTCACCACATGCACACACCTCTACTCACAGACAGACACGTTCGTCTTAGGGGGTCCTGCTTCACGCCACACGCCTCCTGTAGTTTTTTTGTATACACACTCTAAGCTCATCACCGTTAATCCTTTATACAGCTAACGCACGTTGAATTGCTGAACAGGGTGGTAAGTAGCTTAGCTCATGACAGTGGATCCCTCAAAAAAGAGGGGAAAGGGATCCAGCTGAAAACGTCATACCTTATGTCTTTTGTTTCTCTTTGTGAATGGCCGCCGGTCAGTCGGCGGCAGCAACCGCTTAATCCTTTATACAGCTAATGCGCGTTGAATTGCTGAACAGGGTGGTAAGTAGCTTAGCTCATGACAGTCGATCTCTCAAAAGGGGGGAAAGGGATCCAGCTGAAAACGTCATGCCTTATGTCTTTTGTTTCTCTTTGTGAATGGCAGCCGGCCAGCCGGCGGCAGCTGAACAGGGGCAGTAAGTAGCTTAGCTCTAGAAGCGAGAAGGCGTATATAAGGGGCCTGGAAACCTCCATTCACTCACTCATTCTTTTGCTGCTCTCTACAGTCACCACCATGAGCAAAAGACAACACCTAGCGCCGTCCAAGGATCTAAGCAAGTTCAAGAACAAGAAGACTACGCGGAACAGCGCCTTAGCGTCAGTGCCTCCTCTTGCTACTGAAAATGAGACTACCGCCGCAGCCGCTTGGTCTTATCACCCTCCCGCTGTAGCGAGCGCTCGCAGCAGTAGTAGTAGTAGTAGTAGTAGTAGTAGTAGTAGTACTAGTAGTAGTAGTAGTAGTGGTAGTAGTACTACTGGTAGTAGTCGTCGTGCTAGCGACGTTGTTACACTCGCGAAGGTACACGTTGCTGCTAAGCGCGCTGCCGCTGCTACTGCCGCCCCGCCTGCTGCTGCTGCTGCTGCTGGTGATCCTCGTGCTGCGGCTGCTGCTGCTGCTGCTGCTGCACCTGCTACTGCTGCGCCTGCTACGGCTGCGCCTGCTGAGGCTGCTGCGCCTGCTACTGTTGCGTCTGCTGCTGCTGCTGCTGCTTCTGCTGCACCTGCTGCTACCGCTACTACTACTGACGACAACGCTCCTGGCACAGCGCAGTACTGGCAACCGGGTTTTTACCTCCCCACTACTGTTGATGATTTTGATGACCTGCCGCACGTTGCACAGCCCCTCTCCTCCACCACTACATCGACCGACGCCCTCGACGCCGCTCGCGCTGAGAGTTACAGCTATTCGGACACTCAGCCCCTAAACCAAGAAGAAGAGGAGGAGGAGCAGCAGCAACAGGGTGAGACAGAGAACGACGCTGACGACGAGGCGTACGAAGAACCCGAAAAGGGGCGGACGGTACGTTTTTTCGGCTCCCCTCTTCCCCAGCCTTCGACCTCACTTCCACTGGTAGCGCGTCCGGTCCGTGGCGACTGCCCTCACCGCCACCTTACGAGGGCGGCGGCGCTTCATCTTCTACCGCTACACTCAGCACCGACGGCGTGTGGCTGCTCTGTTCCAACAACAAGGTCTCGGATACCACCAGCGCTGACGCTGCTCCTGTTATCGGTTCTGCTGCTGATTCAGCTCACGCTGATGGTGTTACTCTTCTTGCGGGTCTGAAACGTTCTAAGGTGAGTTCCAGAACAACAAGGCCTACTAAGAAGAGAAAAATACAAGAAAAAGAACGAGATGGACGAGAAGAAGCAGAGAAAACCTTCTCCCGTCTTCTCGGGTTAGAGTTCTGCTTAGACGGGGCTTTGACGCTGGAGATCTGGGAGGACGTGGCTAGACTGTCTAGGAGGCCGCGCTACACAAAAGACGGCCAGGTGAAAGAGGCGTCTCTGACCAGAAGCAAGCGAGTGCACTTCACTGCCGACGCGCTGCGCGAGCTAATAGCACGCATCGCCGATATCCGCGCAGTGGTGCGCATACGCGACACAGTGGCCGCGCAAGGAAGACCTAATCAAACCCCCTGGTTCGCAGTGCTGGATGAGGAGGGCAAAGTGTACGCAGCTGTGAGCTACTACAGCGGTAAGAACCTCGTCCACGTGCGCAAGTACGAAGGTCCTGACAAAAAACCCACACAGCAGGGGGTGACGCTGTCCGCCAGAGCGCTCAAAGAGTTGGATGACAAAACAGAGATTATTCTCAAATATCTCGGTATAGATTCGGAATGAGAGACGCTCAACGCTCACGCGCGCACACACACAGCGTTTGACGTACGCTGTATGAGACAGACAGACGGATACACAGACAGCAGACAGATAGATTGATAGATAGATAGACAGATAGATTGATAGATAGATAGATAGTTAGACGGCTAAGTAGTTGGTAACTGAGTGAAAAAACATGACGCAGTACGTATGCGAAAAGTGTTTCAAAATTTTTAAAAGACCGTACAACCACGAGAGACACGTAGAAAATTGTAGAGTAATACCTAAGTTTTGCCCTCTATGCGGCGAAGGCGATTGCCGAAAGATCGCCTGTCGACGCGAATCTCTGGACGGGGTGACCATCCCTCCGTGCATATGTGCTGTACCGAACGGGGAGGAAACGTTCACGGCGAATTGGCCTGCGATACAAACGGGCGTCAGGTTGCACGGGACTCGCGTGAGTGTAACAAACTTCAGGCTACCAACCGGCGAGTTGAGTGACGCTGTAGATACTATGCGTCGCATTCACTTGACACAAAGATTCAGATACAAAGTGGGTTTCTCGGTAGGCTTACTCTTACAACACAGAGAAGACAAGAGCAAACTGCGCTACTTTCACGCCTCCCAGAACAACGCAACTCTCATACAACCGCTCCCTACTATAACTAATTCAGAAACTTTGGAAGAGCTCCTCTCAAAGATGGAAAACACCGTCGCTTGCGAGGAAGTACGGAAACTTTGCGACGCTGACACCAAGTGGCACGTTCTTTTTCCTACCAATTTGAACATTTGCGTTTACATGGGACCGGGGGAATTCCCCATAGGCGGTAGGATCACTCAGGCCGGTCGAGTTGGAAAGAGAAGCGGCGTGTTAGATTTTCCCAACAAGGACAACCTCTGCATCTTCCGCTGCATTTCCTTTCACTTATACAACACCAGCAAGCGCGCTTCAGATTTGTTACGTCAGTTCTGTCCCGCTGCCACACCTGAATCCTTTCCGGGTCTGAACATCCGCGACTTACCCGCGTTAGAGAACTTGTTTGACGTACAAATAGCGGTTTACACCGCATCGCGTCAAGTGCCGGGGCGGAAGTTGAGAAGACGCGCTACTCTGATCAGACCGCCTTCCAGAACTCTGGCCGCCCGAGGTAAAGTCAACCTACACCTGACGGCGAAAGGCGGTTTGCACGTCTCTCTCGTCACGGACTTCAACGCGTACGCGGGCATATACGAATGTTGCAAGTGTAAGGCGGCGTTCACCACTGAGTTCTTGCTGAAGAGACACAGGAACCAGCTTTCCTCTTGCCGACAAGTCAAGTTGCGCTACGTAGGTGGCATCTACCAAAATTCGAGAACGATTTTCGAAGCGCTAGCAGACTTCTCCATTTTTCCCCCGACGGACATTCCGGAATCTACCCTTACAAGATCGCCTTCGATTTCGAGGCTTTCTTCAGACCGTGCAAAGAACCGTCGACGGAACACGTGTCCCTGCTGTGGGATCACGCCCCTTTGTCGGCTAGCGTCGCATCCGACTTTCCGGGGTGGGAGGGGCCCGTCTGCTTCGTCAGAGAATCCGACGCAGATTCCGACCCCTTGTTGGACCGAGTTTTAAATCACATAAACGAGAACGCCAAAGTCATCGGGGAAGCTGTGCTAGAACTTTACCGACCGATGTTAGCGAAGTTAGATGCGGCGATAGGTGAAGCTCTCCTGCTGGAGGAGGCGACATTCACCCCTTCTCCAGGCGGCTTCGCTGCGGCTCAGACCAGACACCCGTTAGTTCAACTGAAGAAGCGTCTTCTGAGATACATCCGTCAAGCTCCAGTCGTGGGCTTCAACTCGGGGCGTTACGACTTGAACCTGATCAAAATACGCCTTCACTCGTTCTTTGCCTCCGGAGACCGAAGAAACCAAGAATTCAGCGTCATAAAGAGAAGCAATCAATACTTGGCGGTTTACACACAGCACACGGTTTTCTTGGACGTAGTCAACTATTTGGCACCCGGTTACAACTACGCGACCTATTTGCAAGCTTTCACCAGGAACGAAGAGAAAGGTCACTTTCCTTACGAATGGATGACGTCTACCAGGAAACTGGCAAACAGAATGCTGCCACCGAGATCGGCTTTTGACAGCGAACTGACGGGCGTCAAAATGTCCGAATCCGACTACGCCGCATGTCAGAAAGTTTGGTCCGACGAGAAGATGCAAACTATGGAAGATTACTTGATCCACTACAACAACAAAGACGTCAAACCTTTCATAGAAGCTCTGAAAAATCACGCTAAATTTTTCCAAGATCGCGGCATTGACATGTTGAAAGACGGAGTTTCTCTCGCCGGTTTGACTTTACGGTTCCTCTTCCAAAACCTAGAAGACGCGTTCACAACGTTCCCCCAGTTCGACGCCTTCCTCCACGCTCTGATCAAAGAAAATCTAGTCGGCGGTCCTTCCATCATCTTCCATAGATTTCACGAGAAGGGCACCACGCGGATAAGGGAGCACAAGTACGGCGAAGAAGCGAGACCGTGCCAACACATCCTAGGACTAGACGCTAACTCTCTGTACTTGCGCTGCATGAGCGAAGCGCACTGCACGGGCTATTACGCGGTGAGACGACCTGAGACCGAGTTCAAGCCCGAAATTAGGCAAAGAAACTCTCACAGCGCTTTGGAGTGGTTATGCTTCGTAGAGCACGACCGCGACGTGAAACTGCGCCACGCTTTGAACGGCGGCGAGATGGTTGTAGGCTGTCGGAGAATTCGCGTGGACGGGTTTCACGCGGCCTCTAATACGGTTTTCCAGTTTCACGGGTGTTGCTTCCACGCTCACGAGTGCATACCGTCGCACCGATATCAGCGCGCTTCACTGAGGGAGGAGAGACGCGACAGAACGACTAGAGTGAGCGCTTACTTGAAAGCGCTAGGTCACAAGCTGGTCGTCGTGTGGGAGTGCGAATGGAGAGAGATGAAGCGTCGAGATGAGCGGGTTAAGGCCTCCCAACAACGCTGGAAGGTTGACGCTTTGAAAGTGTCTCGAAACGCGATGAGCGAGAGCGACATCCTTTCCGCTGTGAAAGAGGAGAAAATGTTCGGTTTAGTTCAAGTGGACATCACTACGCCGCCTCACCTACGAGACTACTTCGAAGAAATGACCCCCGTTTTCAAGAACGTGACCGTTTCAAAATCGGACATAGGCCCTCACATGTCAGACTTTGCGCAGGAAGAAAAGCTGTTGAACACGCCTCAGAGATGTCTGATAGGGAGTTACCACGGAAAAAATATTCTCTTGGGAACGCCGCTTCTCAAGTGGTATTTAGAGCACGGTTTGATAGTCACCAAAGTGCAGCTGGTCGTAGAATACCTACCTAAACGCTCCTTTGCCGGTTTCGCGGACGAAGTAACGGCGGCGCGAAGACGTGGCGACGTGAACGAGAACGAGAAAATTCTGTCAGACTGTTACAAGTTAATGGGAAACGCTACGTACGGTAAAACAATCTGCAACAAAGAAAAACACACGGCGGTGAGATACACTGACAGTCGGAAGTTCGAACTATTGGCCAATTCGTGGCGCTTCAAAAAGGCGTCCGAGTTGAGTTCCGATCTGTTTGAAGTCGAACTACAACCGAAAACAGTCAAGAACAACCTCCCTATTCAAATAGGGTTCATGGTATACCAGTACGCGAAGTTGAAAATGTTAGAGTTCACATACGACTTCTTGGATAGATTCGTCGATCGGTGCGATTATGCCCTTTGTCAAATGGACACCGACAGTCTTTACATGGCTCTCAGCGGTGACACGTTGGATGACCTAGTCAAACCTCGCCTGAGAGAGACGTACTTCAGAGAGAAACGAAAGTGGCTTCCGACAGCGGTGTGCGACGATCACTTAGAGCTTTTCGTGAAGACAAAAACGGAAAGAGTGCGAGAATGGTGTCCGCCGCCCGGCGGATGTTGTGAGAGACGGTACCTTCACGATCTGAGAACTTCGGGGCTTATGAAAGCGGAGTGGGAAGGTGACGGGATCCTAAGTCTCAACCCTAAGACTTACATTTGCTACGATCGAGTCAGCGACACCGGTGAAAGAAAATCCAAAAAATGGAGTGCAAAAGGCGTACAGAAGAAACAAAACCCTAAGGAACCAGACGACTTCTTGGATGTTCTTCGCCAACGAAAAACTCTCATTGCTGTAAATAGAAATTTCAAAGTGGTGCGAAACAAAATGGTCACCTACACCATAGAAAAGACGGCGTGCGCTACTTGTATTATAAGCGTCGCGTGCATTCTGACGGTGTGACAACGAGTCCTTTAGAGATATGAAAAAAAAAAATAAGCGTGTTATTGCTTGATTGAGTGCATCTTTTCAAAAATAGAGTGTTTATCAAGATTGAAAAAAAAGAAATAAAAAAATAAAATAAATTATTGTTGTGTTTTTATTTTCATACGGCTTCTTTTACTAGTAAGTCGCGCAGTCTCTTAAAGCGTCACTCATGTGACGACGTCGCTTCCAGTCACGTGATCCTAAAGACCCTCACTTCCTAAACAAAAAAAACTTCTTCTTCTTCTTCTTCCGGTCACGTGATCAATCAGGTCACTTCCGGTCACGTGATCCTCAATGAGGTCACTCACTTCCGGTTGGCCATTAGGTCATGTGACGTCACTTCCGGTCACGTGACTCATCAGGTCACTTCCGGTCACGTGATCCTAAATTAGGTCATATGACGTCACTTCCGGTCCCCCCTAAGTAGGTCATATGACGTCACTTCCGGTCCATAAGTAGGTCATATGACGTCACTTCCGGTCACGTGACCAAATGGCGGCCTCTGATTGGCTAACTAGGTCACGTGACGTCACCACTAATCCCCTAAGTAGGTCACTTCCGGTCACGTGACCAAATGGAGGCCTCTGATTGGCTGCAGGTCGATTGAGTAATAAACAGTAGTTAACTATAGTCCCGTTCCGATAATACTATACTACTGCTATTGCCCTGATCAAATCCACACAAAATCTAACAATAGGATAGTTAGAGCTCCATGCATCTTTTGAACGGCTGTGTTTATTTATGCTTTAACAAGTTATGGCATATTTAAGCGAAGTACACATCTGCAATATGGATATACAAGAATGGATATCTATTACGGGACTTTATTTTTTATGGAATACGGCAGCCTCATTGATTTAACCAAGGAGTGCCGTATTACACACCCCCTGTAAAATAACCCATGGTCGTATTACACGGCCCTATGACGTAATCAAAATGACGGTTTGTTTACATTTGAACAGCCTAGAAAAAAGCTGTTTTAGCCAATTTAGGCCCTCCCACCTATAGTAATTTAATTTGAATCGAAAAAGGTGAAAAATAAATACAAAGGAACACTCGTTTTAGTCTGTGGCTGGGTTAGTTCACTTGTTGAAGGTAGGGCCACATTTCACTCAGCCTGTGGCCTCGTGCAATACGGCCCTACCTTTAGCTCGTGAAATAACCCAGGCTACAGACCAAAACTCGTGGACCTTTGTCTTTATATATAGATAAATAGGCAAATGCCAACCCCCATTGTTACTGTCTCTGCCGTATTTCACGAGTGGGGGCTGGGGCAATATCCCACGAAGCCGATTTGAAGCCATTTAATGAAGGAAAGAAAGCTTTTTCTTAGCTCATTGAATACAGCCACATTGGATTCATTGGGGGCATTGAACACAGCACTTAAGCATAGTGAATCGTGTATTTAAAACAATAAAACAAAATCCACTTTTTGTGAATTCTCTCAATAGACTTTTATCGAATTCGTTAATGATAGGCCCCTACCATGTGTTTATAAGTATCTATGTTCCTCTACCATACTGGTATCTGCCTGAAAGTGACTCACGCGCCTGATTCTCGTGTGACGTTCAATAAGGCTTTATACCTCAGAACGGCACGGTCACCCTGAGGGGATCCATACAGTGTGTGCTCCTATTAGCTTTCATCCTCTTAGCACCCCCTCCTACCCAACACCCTCTCAATCCCCCCATACTCTCTCATACCCCTCCCACACAAATCCACCCCAGTTCATGCCAGGAACTGTGATCACAAGCTAGGGCAGATTCACCATGAGTCGGACACATACCCTAAGACAGACACTGATATTCCTAATTATCCATGTACAGTAAGGTTTGTATTGTTGATTTATTGGAAAAAAATAATAAACTTCACAAATCATTCACATAATGCACAAATTCAAGTGTCCCTCTGAAGGTATATGTCCGACTCAAGGTTAATCTACCCTATGTGCCGGTAACAGCGGACCATACCTTACAACAGGTTTAGGAGGTCCCCAACACGACAGATTACATCGTTTTGACTTCTAGAAATGTGATATAACTTGCATGTGTGGCCAGATTGATTATTTGTGTTGTGTGGCAGGCATGATATCAGGAACTCTGGCCATAATTGGGAACTCAGCAGCTGTGTATGTGTTTGGTTTTGCCCATAACTGGGGACTTGGATTAGAAAAATTACCTCGGACCTGTGGACTTGAAACTTAACTGGGAACTTGGCCGAGTCCCCACTATATTGAGACTTTTTTTGGGCAGCAAATAGGTTTGTGATATCTAAAAATCGGTTTCCGCAAAAGTCCACAGTTGCAATGAAAAATTCACCACTTTTCATACTCAGACACTGCCACACACCAAAGGATGCCGAGAACCCAGTTCCAGGTGGCATTCCCGCTGCTATGCCAGACATACAAATAACCAATATGGCTACTCATGCGAGTGATATCATGTTTTTAGAAGTCAAGACAATGCAGTCAGTATTGTTGCAGAGCTCCTAAACCTGTCCCAAGGCATGGTCCCCAGCTGCCAGCACAGATTCTGAGTTCCCAGTTCCCGACATAAACACTTAGTGTGTGTGTGCATTCAATATCTGTAGTGTGGAAAGTGCTGTACTTTTATTTTGGAATTGAAATCCTTTACAATACATTCATATTTGACAAGGATATTTCCTGCTCTGAACAGTTTTCAATTAACTGGGGACATGTGTATTTTCAGATCCCTGCAAGAAAACATAATATAACTACCCACAGCCGCACATTCAGACTTCAACTGACACCTTGCAGTTGTAGGTGTATTCTTACACTGTAAAAGGTTGGTTGCCATTTTCGTAGGTGTACAGTAGATGCTACCGTAGGTGTACAGTTTATTCTACGTAAACAGTAGAATCTACTGTAAAATCTACAGTAGATTCTACTGTAAATCCATTCTACAATAAATTATACTGTAGATCTTCAGTATAAGTTATTTTGTACCTACACTGACTATTTACAGTGCAGGTGAAGCTTTGCCTTGCATTAAGCTTATATCCTCTTGGAAGTATCAAAGATACATATATGTGGCATGAGGCATAAATATATATATAAATATATATATATATATATATATATATATATATATATATATATATATATATATATATATATATATATGCCTCATGCCACGCAAACAAGATCTTGAAAAAAACTTGAAATGTTCATGTATCATGACTTTTGATCCCTACATGAAATGAGAAAGTTTCTGGAACGAGGAAATATGGATAGCTTTTCACACAAAATCTTTCACGCATTATATGCTCAGGAATTTCTTATTTGCATCAGTAACGGTCCGGAAATACATATCACCATTCAACATGTCACCCTAGAAACATTCACTATTTTGAAAATCTCCCGTGTCTTTGTCATGTATATAGCTCGTGCATGCGGTACTTTCTTGTTTCAGTCTCGAGTTCTGTCTGTAGGGTGGCTTACTCTGGTTTAATGAAGCCAATCCCACCACACTTACACCTGTATCACTACTCCTTATCAATAATATCCCTACACTAAAGCATCCCTTCTCCACCCCCATCCCCGCCCTAGCCCCAGTCAGCACCATTCACCCCCACCACAGGCTTAAACTGAGTGGCATGCTTATGCTTGCTCGGAGTAGATGACTATATATATATAAATATATATATATGTATGATATCAGTCAGACCGGATAACATTAATATATTTGGGAGCAGCGGCAAATGGTAGTTCCTAAGGTACATACCAGGGGGCGCCCAAGCTGGCCCCACCTGTTTCATATCCGCCCACAGCTCAGTCAGTCTGTGGTAGTTAGCCGTTGGGATAAGTTCAAATTTTGCTCTGTGCGTCAATTATCTGTCAATATGCCAAAGTTTTGTGAAGGCTGTAAAGAAGAGTTTGACGGACAAAGGACTGATTGTCCATATTGCAAGGACGATCGTGAGTACAGGGAGCAAAGGGAGAGGAGGAAAAGTGAACTGGATGACCGGGAAAAGGATAAGGAAAAGGAGACTCCGCCGGCGGCTACAGGAGGTGCGTCAGGAGGCTCTAAGCCTAAGACCACAAAGGATACTACCAGGACTGATCTAGATCAATCTTTGCACGAACTTGAGGACTTATCCGCAGTCCTAGAGGAGTTCAATAAACTCTCTCTTGACCTGAATGCAAGGATGTCTAAGATGGAGGGCATGTTGGTCCAAATGATGGCTCGTATGCCCGAGAAACAAGATGGCGCCCACCCTGGCCGGCGCCCTTTCAACTTCAGGACCCCTCACCCTGGGGCCCAGCCCGAGGTGCCTCCGAGGGTCCCGGACCTTGATGAACCTGGTGATGAGGGAATCGACCCTGCAATCATAGACGGTGCTGAGTTCGACGAGGGAATCGACAACCTGGGTGGTAGACCGATGCAAAGTCTGAGTAAGTTCGATCTGCATAGATTTTTACCCGCCGCTGAAAGGAGGCGTCCACTTCAGGTGGATAACCCTGAAAAACTGATCTATCTTTTAACCAGATTGATGGAGGACTTATCCACGAGGGGGTTTAACATCACAGGCCTTCTCCAGCACATCTCGTATATTTCTTGGATGGCATCTACGGGGATTTATGCCACCGAGGCCCTCGTCGAATATGATTATGAGATGCGTGATAGGGCCAGAGAGTTTGGCTGCAAAGCCTTTGTGGGGGGTGACACTCACTTATCCAATATGTATTTGGGTACCAGTGGTACAAAGGCACACAGGTACCAATCCAGCAAGGGTCCCAACCCTCGAGGAGGCAGGAGTCAGGGATACAACCAGGGGTCAGGGTCAGGGAGACGTCAGCCCCTGACAGGGTGGAGGAGGATTGCATCAAAGAGAGGGATCTGCTTTGATCACGCCCAAGGCCATAGATGTGATGGTTGTAGGTACAGACATAGCTGCACTTGCGGATCCAACGACCATGGTATGCTTAGTTGCCCCAATTATCGTCGGGGTGGTGACCGGAATGGCGACCAGAGCGGCTCAGCCTGACTCCACAAGCCAAACAAAGATGTAAGCCGGATTATAGACTGTGAAATTGATCCGTGTACGTGTGTTGTTGACGGGATTAGCCATTGTTTACGTGAAAATTGCTTGTTTGTCACACCAGTGACAGCGTGTGATAACTTTGTTGATTTTGATGGGGGCCACCATGTTTTACGAGGCCCGCAGCGCGATTCTGAATTCTGTGTACTTGACGATGTAAAATGTGTTGAAAATTGTGGAAATTCGCCCGTAGGCCCAAACGATAATCAATGTAATGGGAATAATGTCGCCAGTAAACCTGCCGACATTGTTTGTCAGGATAGATTGAATTGTGAAATTTCTGGCGAAAATCGTACGGGAAATGTTGAAATTGTGGGAATCGCGTCGAGCCGTGTCGACGAGCCGCGCGATTCAGATTCGGTTGTACATGGTCAAATTAATTATGACGAAAATGTGGAAGTTTATCCGGGAGCTCTATACAACGGGTGGTGCGAAGAGAATTTTGTCGCCAAACAGTCTGGCGACAATATTTCTCGGGAAGACTTGGCGAGTATGGGTTTGGACAATATTTGGGCGACTAAATGCAACAAACTGGGAGTCGCGCCGATCCGTCTTCTTGAAAACCAAGATGGCGGCGCAAGGGTGGAAATTTCTTGCGTTCAAGATTCGCTATGGGAAAGTTTGCCGGAATTTGTGAGTATTACTTCGGAATTTACGGTATTGAACAATTGTGTGGACAAATACAAATGTACCTGACCTGTGGCCGCAGTAGAGGTGGTTGCAGGGGGTTGGCTGCCAGTCTGGCAGGCATGTTTGGGTGGTACCTGTCACTGTATGTACATTGTAGAAGGAGTGGAGTGTCAACTAAGACCCTGCAGGTTCGCAGCAAAGGTGTTAGACTTCAATGGCAAGGTGTGTACCGATGATATGAAGGTGTTGACAGGTGTGTACCGTGGTTTCCGTATAGTTGACCATGGCTGTGTTTGTAAATATTCATGAACAAATTATCAATCATTGTTGGGGTCCAAGTTCAAGGGGGACATGGGTAGAAAAATTCAACAGGAACTAGTTGAGGGCAAGGTTCGTATGGTCAATAAAAGACCCAGATGTGTTCACGCTATGGGGGGGGGGGGGGGGTAGAGAAGTCAGATGGGTCACTCAGGCATATAACTGACTGCTCTATGCCAAATGGAGAAAGTATCAATAATTTCATGGGGGAAACTAGTAAGAAATTTCACTGTAAGTCTCTTGATGACGTTGATGAGTTGATTACAATTGACAGTGCTTGTGCAGTTACGGATATTGATAGCGCGTACCGTTCGGTAACTGTCCTCCCCTCCCACAGAAAATTTCAGGGTTTCTGCTGGGACTTGGGGCAGGGTAACAGGTATTTTGAAGACCTTCGCTTGTGCTTTGGGTTGGCTTGTGCACCTTATCTGTTTATTTTGTTGTCCGACTTTGTTGTTAGAGTAGGTAGCTTAGGACCATTTGTCAGTTGTGTAAACTACTTAGATGATTTCCTTGTGACTGACAGTACTATTCAGGGTTGTCAGCAGGCTCAAGACGAGCTAGGGGCCACGTTGGAGGGCCTAGGTTTCAAGGTTTCTCAAAAGAAGCTAGTTCCCCCCGCAACAACTGTCAAATACCTCGGTATTATAGTTAATACCGTGGATATGACCCTGTCCATTGGTCAGGACAAATTGGACAGGGTATCTAAGGAGGTAGCTGAACTGCAAAGTGTCACTAAATGCAAGCGCAAGCGTTTGGAGCAACTTGCAGGTCTGTTGGCTCACTGTGCGACCGTAGTAAAAGGTGGTCGTACATACACGAGGCGCATCTACGACCTACTTAAATGCACGGAGGATCAGGTTGAAGTAGAATTGGACGAGCTAGTCAAGCTAGATTTGAGCTGGTGGGCTCATTTCATGGTTTACTTCAATGGTAAGGCCCGGTTCTTAAATGGCCAAAGTCCTAGTTTTGAGGTCTTCACTGATGCTCATCTAAAGTAGGCTTCGGTGCCCATTGGGCCCATGGGTACACGTAGGGTTTGTGGGATGGTCTTGGTCATAGATGTGACCATGAATATCATCCCCCCCAGGAGGCCTATGACGACCATATAAACGAGAAAGAGTTATGGCCAGTCTTGGTTAGTTTGTCTAAATGGGGAGGTAACTGGCATAACTCGACAGTCCAAGTTACCACTGACAATACTCAGGTCCTTGGGGTTCTCCGCACGGGTAAGAGTAGCAATGCCACAGCAATGGCGTGGGCACGGGAATTATTCTGGTCATGCTGTTTCTATAACATCAATATTCGCTGTAACTGGATCCCGGGAGTCGACAACGTGGTAGCTGACTCGTTGTCTCTACTCAACAATCCAGATTGTGTAACTATTTGTTCAGCTACATTACCTGACTTCACCGAATGTTGTTGTAGGATTGTCGGATCTGATCCACGACTGGGAGGTCCTGAGGGAGAACGCGGCCGCTGATAACTCACGTAGGGCTTATAAATCAAGGTGGAACCGATTCAGGACTTTCTGTGCGGATCACTACCTGTGCCTCCTCCCAGCTACTGTGACAACCATGTGTTTGTATGTGACACACCTGGCTAAGACGCTGACTTATTCTACCAGTAAGAACTATGTTTCTTCAGTTTGGTTACTACATGACATTCAAGGAGTACCACATATAGACCCAAACTGTTACTTGATAAAGGAAACATTGGCCGGCGCAAAGAGGTCATTAGGTTGTCAGGTGCGCCAAGTAGACCCCTTATCTCCAGAGGACTTATTGCTGATTTATCATACCTTGGATTTTTCAGTTGGGTCGGACCTAATGCTCTGGCGTGCCATAACTTTATGTTATAGATGTCTGTTGAGAGCGGGTCATGTGACCGCATCACCCCATACCCTCAGGGTCAAAGACTTATTATTCAGGGGTCAGGACATGGATGTTTTCATTACTAGTTCCAAAACAATTCAGTTTAAGGAGCATGTCCTCCTCATCCCAGTATTGAACTCAGGAAACTCGCCATTGTGTCCGGTGGGTCACATCAAATCCTACTTGGATAGGACAGTGTTATCTAAGGAGGACCCACTGTTCCCATACACATACCGTGCCTTCTGCACTGAACTTCAGTCTAAGTGTTAGCGAGCAGGTCTCACAGGAGATTATGCTACGCATAGTTTAAGGAGGGGGGCGGCTACTTATTTAGCCTCCTTTCTTCCTCTTCATGAGGTCAAGCGTTATGGAGATTGGAAGTCTCTTGCTGTATTATATTACATATCTGATAATTATAAATGTCGTAGAATCAAGGATGTTTTAGTATCTGACCATTGGGGTTCCTGGTAAATTGGCAAAAGTGTTGTTTGTTTGGGCTTTTGGCCTTTATCTTGTCAGATTGTACGTCAGGAATTTAGGCAAAAGTGTATCCATGTCTTTGTCATCCATGTCTATGTCATCTCATCGAGCGCTCCAGGAATATATGTATGATATCAGTCAGACCGGATAACATTAATGTATTTGGGAGCAGCGGCAAATGGTAGTTCCTAAGGTACATACCAGGGGGCGCCCAAGCTGGCCCCACCTGTTTCATATCCGCCCACCGCTCAGTCAGTCTGTGGTAGTTAGCCATTGGGATAAGTTCAAATTTTTTCTTTTTGTTAATAAAGAGGCCTTTATCTTGTCAGATTTTACGTCAGGAATTTAGGCAAAAGTGTATCCATGTCCATGTCATCCATGTCTATGTCATCTCATCGAGCGCTCCAGGAATATATATGTATATATATATATATATATATATATATATATATATCACAAGGTATATGGCCATAGACAGTAGTGCCGTCTAAGTCACACTTTATAAAATGCCTAGTACACCATCATCTTCCGAACTGTTTATGGCGAAAGACATGGTACAGTAAGCACGTGGGGACAAACCTGCAAAGTCACTAGACGCCGTCCATTCTGTGCGTAATCTTGAATGGCCACTTCTGGCGTAATCTTAATTAGTTTTCGTCACTCCTGGCGTAATCTTAATCAGTTTCCACGTGATACCTTTCCTCTAGATGGCACCACTGTAAGTTTGTAACATTGCTCTATATATCAGGGGCAGAGCCCCTGCACCCCCTTTTTATTTCTCTCTTTTATTTCATTTTTTTTCTGGAATAAGATAACGCCAGAAGTGGTGGTTCAAGATTACTCACAGAATGGCCGGCGTCTAGTGACTACACAGTTTCGTCCCTTGTTGCGTACAGTATATATGGGCCATCTAGGGTTGAAAGATGAGGGCCAGCTAACTTTGTTGTACCTTATGGTAATACAGACCTGTGATCCCCACAGCTTCTCACCAGCCTCTTCTACCGGCAATATCAATTACTCTATAGGGCGTTCAGGCCATTTTTATTGAGTGCAGAAAAGTTGCGTTTTTTGTACAGGATAGATAGACAGGATCTTAACTAAGAGAATTCTGAAAGAATTGTGAATCTACCACCACTAGAACATAGTTAAATTGGGTTGTTTTGGGAGGACAAGAGAGCCCTGTCTAACCATGCAGTGGATTGGTCCTGAAATAGCACTCCCCTGCTACAGTGTGAGTGGCAGGGATCCAGGTGCAGTGGAGGGCGACTTACATAGGGAATGTACTACTCCTAAGAAAAGGTAGATCCACATAAGTGTAAATCTGGGGGCCAATTCCTTTCCAATCACTTTGTTCTTCAAACAAATATGGGAATTAAATGTATGGTCCCACATTTTTATGCCCCTTTATTTTAAAGGTGATTCCATGATTTTTAGGAAATAATTTGCTGTAGATCTGGATCTGGTAGTCCATATAACATGTGGGATATATGTAACTGTAGGCCTATATCTTAGCATTACAATCCAATCATTTAGGAATTGACTGCACAAATACCCTCTCCCAGAAATCTATTCTAGTACAGGGCAGTTGCTGGGCAGCCATCAATTACTAGTGCCAAAATGTGGGCCTGCACAGGGAGCACACACTCCCCACTTTCTACTTACTCATTCATATAAAACCACAAGTGGAAATGTACAAATCTTTGCAGAAACCACACATTGTGTAGAATGAAACCATAGCTTTCAGATAGTTTGAACATAACTGTGTTTTTTTTTGTGTCAATTAGCCATAAATGAGACATGAGTGTAAATAGAGGGCAAAACTGCTGGTTGTCTGTGCCATGGCAGGCCGCTCTGAACCCCGGCTCTGAACACCCTATACTCTACACCTACAAGTACCAGAAACACAGAAAGTCATATCACTGTAAGAAAGTCATATCACTGTAAGATATGTCGCCACAATGGCTTCCTTCCAGCCTTGCCTGAATCTACCCCAGAAAAGTCCACGGGCCGCATCCCTCCACAACAGCTCCCTTTTACACATGAGTGTAAAGTGAGGACAAGTGTGGAAGAGTGTGTTTCTCCCCCCATGCTGAGCTATTTCTCTTTTCCCCCGCTTCCGCCCTTCCGCCACCCGACAACTTTAACCACTACGTTGGGCTCTCAGCCTTATTACAGGTAGGGTAGCAAGGTTACCTGTGTGGGGAACCACTCACCGTAACTCCCTCACCTGCCACAACCACAGGTACATCAGCTCTCTCCCCCTCTCCGCCCCACATTGATATTCTTTGGCTCCCTATACGACCAATCTCTCAGTCACTAGTGCCTAACCTAGTTAGTCATTTTTTGGCTCCCTATAAGCCCAACCTAGGATAGTTAATTAATATTGTCAGGTCGGTCAGTACAGACCAACTCACCTTAGTCTTTTCCCTTCCAATGAGTTTTAGGCTAAGTCATTTTGGGTAAGGCATAAGATATATGATGTTCTGCCCCAGTCATTTTTGAATCGCACTTGGTCATGCCTGACCAATGTCCCTTTGACTAACCTGGGATAGCCACTACAGACTAAGGGCCGGAGCATTCAGATTTTCTGTGCACCGCCCATCCTTACAGGTAGACACACATACCCACCTGCTCCTACCGCCTACTTCCTTCTCTTACCCACACCTGCATCACAGGTACACGGACACCACCCATCTCGATCTTTTTTAGGTTAATATATCCGATGCTTTTTCTTGTTCGTTTGTTTCCATGGACAACTTTTGGAAACGTTTTTCTTTAGCTGAGTCCCTCGGCCACACCCATGGATCTTCTGACAGCTACCCCCCCCCCTACAAATTCCATTCTCTTGATCGCTTTGGTCATTTCCCTTAATACATGTGACCTCCTTGTGATATTCCATGCCATCTAGATCCCCATACACATCTGACCATATATCTTTTGCTTGGCCGTATTTGTCAAAGATATCTCTATATATACTTTAAACTAAACATAACGACCATCAATTGAAGAGAAACAGAGGCTCCTGGCTCAAAGCATCGTGCTATTATAAAGGTGCCGTATCTGTACTAGAGGTCAATGCAGCAAGAAAGGTTCACTTTTCAGAAAAGTTGTTCATAAAGTTGTCGAACATTTTTGAACATTACTGAAGCATAACTTACAAATGCAAAATATAACCTCAAAATTCATCATTGTAATATATACACTATTTGAAAAATAGTTGTCCTTGGAATCTCCTGATATGGGATGTTTTCAAAAGTAGCTATCACAGACAATGCTATAAGGATGCTGCTAAAACCATCGTAAACACAACTTGATTATGAAAAGGTTTATTGATGCATTTATCTATAATCACCCACAGGAGGATGCCTCTACTACCACTCACCTGTACTGTGTACTTAATCCTCTTCGGGTTGCCACACCCACACCCACACACCTGCTGCTCCCCCAGGTGATAAAGCCAGGGGGTGTTCCCAGCCTTCAGGTGTACTTAAAATGCACTCTAGCTCCAAGGTAACACTGGTAGAGTATCCGAGGTGGTACCAGTCATCAAGTAGTTACTGAAAGGGTATTAGTGACTACAGGTCTTCAGAAAAGGCCTCATTCATGTGTTGACAGTAACCTTCAGGCTACTGATAGGCCTTATTATACAGGTGAGCACACTTACACCCACCCACCTTCTGCTCCTCCAGGTGCTAAAGCCATACACAGGTGTTCTCCCCCACTCCTCCAGGGTTGTTCCCACACGTGTAGCTGCCTGCAGTTGTACTTAAAAGGGATTCCAGCTGCAAGGTAACACGAGTAGAGTATCCAAGGTAGTACCTATCAGTCAGCGGCTGTAGTCACTGAATGGGTGTTAGTGAGCTGGATACTGTATGATCACAACAAGCAATTTCCAAGGTCTTCACAAAAGCCTCATCCATGTGCTGACAGTAGCCTTCAGGTGCTTATAATAGGCCTTATTATACCGCCTCCTTCTCCAGGGTGGTAGTAGAGGCTTTATAAAAAGGCCCCCCTCCTCCAGGGTGATAGTAAAAAGGCACCTTACATGTTATAAAAAAACCTCCAGGGGCCTCTTATATCGTGTTTACACACGCTCTTCCTCCAGGGTAGACAAGGATAGTGTAAACTGTGAGCACCCCTAGCAGGGTGATACGTAGATCAGCACTAGTAATTGTTACAAATAAGTGACAGGTACTACATAACCTGCTCTACAATTACTGCCGCAAGCCCAGGCGCTCATAAAAGGCCCTCTGATACAGGTGTTCCCATACAACCCTTCCTCCAGGGTACTGGTAAATGTTGGTTGACTCTTGATAAAACTTACAGTAGTCATATCGAAACCACTATTTCTCATATGTAATCACGTCTCGCAGACACTCCCCATCATGTTCACTAATCATCACAATTCCTTGGAGATTCCTAGTAACCCATCAATGCTATAGATGATAGGACATGTCTATGGCCCCAGTTTCCTTTACTGTAGGTTGAGGTAATAATGGCATGCCTTGACCCTGGGAGACAGGGGCAAGTGGTCTGGTTACGGTGATCTATACAATCAGCACTGACAAGTACCGGGCGGGCGGATGATTGTCTATGCACTCTGGAGGCTTTTCCCTTTGGTGGAGTGTAGTCCTGTTGATTCACGTCTGGGGGTTAATCCATCAGATGGGTAGCTCTAACAGCGTGTAAACCTGCCAGCTGCTCTCCTAAAACACGGGCACTCCACCGGTGTTTGGTGGGGAGTCTATGTATGGAGTTTCAAAGGGATCGATTTTGAAATGTGTCTTGCAAGGGGATGGGTGCCTTAGATTTAGCTGCAAAGTGATCGATATTAAAACTACCAGAAGGCAGGTAGAACACTGTTAATGGCATCCTCTCTAGCACTTCTTATCATTTGATCATGGGAGGTCTATGTATTGAGTTTCAAAGTGATCGATAGTAACGTTAATAGATAAGAAGGCAGGTATAGAACACTGCTAATGGTAATCTCCTTTAATCATCTGATCATAGAATAAAAGGTAAGGCTAGAATCTCCAGGGTCGGGTGAGTTAGACATGTGCATCCCCAGTGTCGATACAGTTGGATAGAATCATGGGCATCTCCACGTGTCTCCAACAGCTAACTGCTAGCCACAACTATTTCCAGGGACTGATGACACTCTCCACTCAGGAGATCTAGAGGTATGTCATTCTGATACCAAGATGTGTGTCAAAAGGTAGTCTCTGTTCAGTTTAAGCCTATTGTAGAGGCATCATTCTCCGAGCACGATCTTAGGCAAAGACGGCAAAAGTAGCTAACCCCTGGATACATGCATCATTATATATGGCGTCAAACGTAAAGAGACTACTACAGATAGTGTTACCACCTATTGTCTTGCGACTGATGGCCACACCTGTGCCGGTGTTTCTAGGAATGCCTGTATAGGTGACCGGCCCTTTATACACGTGGCACCATTCTGGGGCTGACCCTGACGGAGGAATACCTCTCTGAGAGGTTCAGATCCACAGCAGAGGCGACACTCTCCTATCACAATCTTGGTCTAGACTCAACCAAATTGCATGGATCACCAGACATTAATCTCCGGTGCATGGTAATTGCTGTATCCGTACAGAGAGGGATTTAGCTTCTGTGGTGCCACCTCGTACAGAATGGGGTTACACCTGCCTCCTTATGGTAAGGGGAGGCGGAGTGTGGTATGTGCCCCGACCCATGGTACATGTTACCTATACTACACGTGAGTAGCTCATGGTGACACTTAAGTTGAGGAGCAGCTCAATGATGTGCTGTGTATGTGTGTGTGATACAGTCCGAGAGTCATGTATTATAGGGTGTGCACTATCCACTACACTCAATGGTGAGATGTGTATATATGCGTGTTTATTCTATAGTATCATGTATTGTACACCTATATGTGAGTAGTTCACGTTGACACAGAGAGTGAGGAGCAGCTCAATTATGAGCTGTATAAAGCATCATGTACTGTACACCTATACGTACACGCAGGTAGTATATCCACTACATGCTCCTACAGCGCAGGTCTTTGTTGTCATCGGAGACGAGCAGTTCAGAGGTGCACTAGATCTCTATAGAGGCTGTACAGGTATCGTAGGCTGTACCATCCATGCACTAGGATCTCCTGTTGAAGGAGGTGAGATGGTACTACCCCAAGTATGGGCACTGATACCCTCAGTGTTCAGCTGCCTTTGTAGTTACTAGTTACCTGTGTTCTGTGTCATTGGCAATGATCCAGTTGTTGGAGGAACTCACTGGTAAATCCCATATGGATATATGTCACCTGTATCTATGGGTGCACTTAGATCCCTTGTGATTCAGTCAGGTATTGTAGGGTACTAATCCTGAATGCACTACAGCACTATAGATCCACTACCACTTTCTCCTGCAAGTGTGATATCACTCCATATGCATGCACTGACTACTGATCTGATTTACAATATGATCTTTTTCTGTATTGAAAAGGAGTGGTTGGAGCAACCCTCTGGTAAGTCCTATATGGATATATGACAGCTGTATCCATGGGTGCACTTAGATCCCTCGTGACTCAGTCAGGCATTGTATGGTACACACCTGAATGTAATACCAGGCAGTATAGATCCACTACCACCTCCTACTGCAGGTGTGCCAGTACTGATAGCCTCACAAGTCGGCCCACCTGTTCAGCTATGGGTGCACTAGTTCCCTATAGTGACTTCGATATTAGGGGATAACACACCTGAATGTACTACCATGCACAATAGATCCTCTACAACACTGTAGATGTGCCAGTACTGCTACCATACCATCCAGTGCGTGCAGGTCTGATTCACATTATGACCCCCGCCTATAGGTGAGCTAGTGTTCCCTCCAGGTATGAATGCCATTCAATAGCAACATGCAACAGATCCCTTGTGTATTGGAGGGTAACACCTGGGTGTACTAGCAGGCCCTATCCACTATCTACTATGATCTCATACTGTAGGTGTTGGAGTGTGCCAGTACTGATATCACTCAATGCACACTGAGCTGCTCTGATTCACAATCTGAATTCCTTCTATAGGTGAGCTAGTATTCGCTCCACGGTGAGCATCTATGACTGCACTAGATCCCTAGCAATACAGGTATTGGATAGTACACACCTGAATGAGCTACCAAGCATTGTATCCACTACAACTCCTTATGTTGGTGTATGGGTGTGGCAGTGTACTGCTATAACCACGTGTAGTGAGTAGCCCTGGTTCACAATCTGATCCCCCTGTATAGGGGATCTAGTACTCCCTACTGTGAGCATTTGTATCCATGACTGCACTGGACCCTTAGTAATACAGGTATCGGGGAGTACACACCTGAATGTCCTACCAAGCACTGTAGGCCCACTATCATCTTCTCCTGTAGGTGTTGGGGTGTGCCAATACTGATAGCACTCAATGCAGTGTGAGCTGCTCTGATTCACAATCTGATCCCTCTATAGATGATCTAGTACTCCCTACACTGTGAGCTGCTCCGCTAACCACGTGCGCCGCCACCCACCACACACAGTAGTGCCCTCCCACCTGTACCGCCTCCCTGTCGTTACTGCAGTTACTGCCTGTTGGTGCACCACATCACTGAACACAACAGTGGGAGGCAATCAATTGCGAGATATTACCGATAGGTGTCCCCACCTGTAGGGTTGAATTGTATCTCTGTGTAGCCCTCCAACACTCTCGAAAATCCACTGGTGGATAATGGCCACCACTCCCATCTAGTCAGTACCAAACATCTGCTGGAGAGTGATGGCTAGGTTGGAGATTTGAGGCCTGCAGAGACCACTCTGCCGCAGATTGCATCTGAGGAGGGGAGGCAGCGACTGGTGGCGGGAACAGGAACTAACCACCAGGGGAGCAGCTCAGTCCATGTTTTGTTGTCAGTGGTGATAGGAGGACGTGGATGAATAGCTCAAGGTGGTAACTATAGGTGAGCAACTCACGACGCCGGCCTCAATGTTGTCAATGGTGCTGATGGGCGGGTGCTGAGGTGTGGGTATAGTAGCCAAAGGCTGGTACTACTACTACTAGTCATGTAAGCAGGTGAGCAATGCAACTCCTCTGGACAGCCTTCACAATAGTGCTCAGGTGTGGGTATAGTAGCCAAAGGCAGGTACTATTACCACTAGTCCTGTAAGCAGGTGAGCAATTCAACTCCTCTGTGCAGCCTTCAGAGAAGGTATTAGTCCTTTCACAAGTTGAGCTGCTCTCGTCCCTGATGCCATTGGAGGGTGGGTGCTCAGGTATGGCTACTAGTTCTGTAAGTAGCTGAGTAATTCAACTCCTCTGGCAAACCTTCACAATAGTGCTCAGGTATAGGTATAGTAGTCTATGGCAGGGGCTAGTCCTTGCAAGCAGGTGAGCAATTCAAAACTCCCCTGGGCAGCCTTCAGGAGTTGAGCTGCTCTCCCCCCTGTTGATGTGTGAGTGCATGAGTGAGCTACACATGTATGGGTAGCAGTGCCTCAGAGTAGGTTCTGGCCCTGGTACCAGGTGAGCAACTCAACTCCTTCTGTTGTCGTTGTTAATAGTAAGTGATAGCCACTCAAGCATGGATCCCAACGGAGGAGATCAACTACCACTGCGGCTGTTGATAGTGATATTGACTGGGTGACTGAGTGAGCAGATCAGATATGGGTCCTATCATTGTGAGCACCACTCTGTGAGCTGCTCTATGCCTGGAGGTATTTGTGGTCTATAACAGGTCAGCAACTCAACCAATGCAAGCTGTGTTGTCGTTGATTATAGTGATAAGGAGACTAAGTGAGGGGCTTAAGCTCTATCATTTTCACTCCTGCTCTGTGAGGTGTTATACGAGTAGCATTGTTCTCAAAAGTAGGTATGCTAACTAGGTGAGCAACTCTACCTCTCCAGACTTTGTTGTCATTGGTGATAGTCAGTGGCTGGGCGAGTGAGTAGTTCAGGTAAGGGTCCTGTTACTCTATGAACGGCTCTATGACTGGGGGTATTTCTACATATGAGCAACTCAACCCCTCCAGACTTATCATCGGTAATAGTGACTGGCCGAGTGGTACAGGTATGTTAACAGGTACGAGTTCTATCACTAGGTGAGAATTTCCCCCTCCAGCCTTTGTTGTAATTGGTGATAGATAGTAAGGGGCTGGGTGAGCAGTTCAGGTCATTGTCCTTTTACTCTGTGAGCTGCTCTATGCTTTGCTCTGTGAGATGCTCTGTGGGTTGCTCTGTAAACTGCCCTGTAAGTTACTCTGTAAGTTGTTCTGTGAGCTGCTCTGTTAGCTACTCTGTGAGCTGCCCCACCCTTATATGCTGTAGTGTTAGAGGATGCAGTGAGTGAGCAGTTCAGGTCATTGTCCTGTTGCTTTGATAGCTTCTCTGTAAGCTGTTCCACCCTCAGCTGCTGCAGCTAAGTGTAGGAGGGGATGCAGTGTGTGTAGATAGTGGAGTCCCCCTGACACAGTACACAGTACACAGTACAGCAGGATGGGTATTCACTACGCGGCCTACTGGAGGACTGA
The DNA here is from genome assembly GCA_947462335.1 of Harmothoe impar. Lineage (NCBI taxonomy): Eukaryota > Metazoa > Annelida > Polychaeta > Phyllodocida > Polynoidae > Harmothoe > Harmothoe impar. The sequence goes on from OX381714.1 coordinate 57,793,460, forward strand.
GTGGCAGACGCTGGGGGGACGCTACCTCCAGTACCCTGTCTATGTGATCAATAGGCAGCAGTCTACTAGTACACCATCCACCCACTTTGGGGCGCCACCGGTGTGTAAGGACTAGATTGTGCTGGTGCCATATTGAAGCCATAGGTTAATGCTTGAATGCATGCCAGGTTGCATTTATGCATCATGATGAGAAAGTGCATAATTCATTAAAGCGCTATGCGGCATGGATTCATAGATACATTTAAACATGCTTGGAGGTACCAAGAGAGAGCATGTATAAATTTGTCGATCTCTTCCCAGAATGGCTAATACCTTGCAGCTGGCTATGACGGGCTCCCTGGTGCGTAAGGATTTAGGGAACTATTTATCCGGCACTTGTTGCTATAAGGACTAACCGGAGGATAGTCACAGCCAGATTTAGTCAAATTATATATAGGATAAAAGGTTACTTTATACTGCAAGAACCATCCAATTTAAGCAACTTTAAGCAAGAACTAAAGTTTATTTTTGGCCTTCTGTTAACAGCTTGAGGCAGCTTAAAGCAACTTGAATATGAAAAAAAGTAAAGTTGCTTAAAATTACTGCAAACAGCTGAAAGAATTATTGCTATTGCTAAAAGTTACTTAAATGCGATAGTTCATGCAATAATAGAAAAATATGTAATGGTGAAGCTACACAGCTACAGTGCCCATGATACCACCAGGGCTCCGGTGTAGTGGTAGACTGATATATACAGGACTGCAGGTATGCTGGTTGGTTGCGCTGGTGCCTGCCTCATTCAGTGTTAACACTACCAGGTGCTGCCGGCTACCAGCGGAGGCGGCTCTGGTGGTGGCTCCCCCTACAGGGCTGACCTGCAATTAGCCAGGACGCAGCGTGTCACTGACAGCACCACACGTCTCTGTATGGAGGAGGGGGGTGTTTAGCCCTTTAAGGACAGTATAGTGCTTTAACGTGTTATGCCCTTTGTCGTCATGATTCCTGAATGCAGCCCGGGGGAGTAACTCGCCAGTGCTGCATTCATGCATCATGCCGACCCTACAGGGTTGAGTCATTCCCAAAGGGTCAGCACGATGTACCAAGGCAGCACTGGTGTGTTACTCGCCATGGCTGCAATGGCGCAGCATGATGACAAATTTATCTTTTACCGACATCCATCCTTAAAGGGTTAATGCTTTGGTCTCATGATGCATGTATGCAGACTTGGCAAGGAGCTCACCAGGGATGCATTCAGGCATTATGCTGACCCTATGGGACTGATGCATTCCTAAATGGTTGGCATGATACATGAGTAAACTCACCAGGGCTGCCTTCATACATAAGGACTGCAAAGGGCATTATACATCAAAGCACTGGGCAGCTCTTTAAGGACGGCATAATGCATTAATGCTCACCAGGGCATCATCTAAGCATCATGCTGACCATATGAGGTTAAGAAACTCCCAAAGGGTCGGCATGATGCAGCACAGGTGAGTTACTCAGCGGGGCTGCATTGGTGCATCTTGACAATAAATGTCATCTTTTAGCGACATGCCATCCTTAAAGGGTTAAGGGTAGGAGTGGGCGGTGCCAGTGGGGAGGGAGGAGGGGTGGTTGCTAATTCTGTGCACCTCACCTTGCCTCCTATACCAGCTCCTCATTGCCTCCTCTCACCTTCTGTCTTTGTGTCATGTCATGCCCTACCCCATGGCTTATTATTACTCATCACCTTGCCTCTGAACATTGATTATTGCTTCTGTACTTTTTTTTAGATACATACTTGTAGATCATGGTCATGTCCTGTTTACTATCATATATTTCCTTTATAATACTCCACTTAGTCCCTCTCTCTCTCACTACCCCCCTCTATCTCTCGTTTGATAACTTCCTATTCATTGAATGTTTTCATACTTTGAAAAAAGAGTTCATTCTCTGATTCTTTTCCTTCTTGCTTTGAATATGCCCCGTGTTGCCAGCGCTGTCTTCGTCCTAATTAGATACCTAATGAAAGTGGGACTAAAAAAAGAAGACCCCTTTTGAGGCTACTTTATCTAAAAAGGGGCACAACAAACGACCCCTCTTGGGGGAAGGGGAGCACTCCTGGGGGGGGGGGGACCAAAACTATTCTAGCACACTCACTTGAAGATCCCCAAACCCTCCTTCTTGTAAAACAATTACCACTCCCTGAGTAGCCAAGTAGAAAAATAAACCCAATCCTCTGGCCACTGTGTCGGGCTTTGCTACATCATCTGTCTGCATTGATTAACTGCAGTTCTACCTGGAGGCCTGACTCACACCAACCCCCCAGCCACAGCCCCCCCCCTCCCCACCCCCCCTGCTACCACATCCTCCACACCTACCACTGCCCCTCCAGCCACACTGACCACAACTACCGCAAATCCTTTTGTATAAACTTGCATATCAGCCACACACCCAACTTTGACTGATATTAACTAGAGGACTGAAAAGTGTTAAATCAATACTCTTGTACACTTATAAACAAACTGCACCAACACCTTGGGTCGATCCTAGTATAAGTTGAACTAGCAATCTGACATGCGTGATAACCGCGGCTTATACACAAGGATTTAAGGGTCCAGCTTCAAAGGACTACCTCCGGGTACCACAGATTAGGTGGCCATTCATCCTTCAGGCTCTGCTCCTGGCAACTACTGTCTGGGCTGCAGCCATTTTAGTAGGAGATTCTATATCTGGAAAGGGAGAGGGCGTCATGTACAAACAGAGGCATGCACTCCCCTTCATCCAAACTTTGTGCTAATTAACTACATGTACAAAGGTGTTTTTTCCCTGTAAAAGCAATGGCTGGCCATTAATAATCCCACAGAGTTATTGCAGGCATTTGGGTAGGACTAGGTACCATCAGAACCCTTACCTAGTTGTAGCAGGAGTCCGTACAGGAGTAGGTACTACCAGGACCCTTACCTAGTTATGCCCAAAGTCTAGGTAAGGCTAGGTACCACCAGAACCCTTACGTAGTTGTGGCAGAAGTCTGAGGAGACTCTATTGGTACAGAAGCTGCTCTCTAAGTGTGTGTCCTTGGACTAGGCTCCTTAGGGGGGCATAATCGATCATGTATTAATAACTCAGTGTCCAACAGCAGTAGTCAAGATATCACCATTCACAGCACCAGATACATTGACTTCATAAACCTTCAAGGGCTAGATAATTCTTAAGTAGTATTTACTATAACATTTTAACTCCCCATTGCCATGTTCTGAACCTTTTGCACTGATATATCGTTTGCAAGATCCACTAAAGCTGCAGGACTCTCATGTATATAGATTGCTGACACATCATGCCGTTCTGAAAGACTTAAGGCTGCGTCTCACGACCTTGAGCCAATGTTTTTGTCTCGGGTGCCGTCTCTGACCGGGTGCCGTCTCTGACCAGGTGCCGTCTCTGACCAGGTGTCAGAAAACAGGTGTTTTAAAAAGAATTATACTCATATATATAAGGATTTGTAAAAACGTTATGGCGGATGTTATATACCGTATTCGACCTAATAAGCGCCCACCCTCTAATAAGCGCCCCCCCCCTTTTTGGGGCATTTTTAGACTGGAACAAAGGCTCAAATTTCACGATTTTATAGACAATTAAACTCTTAAGTACTAAAACGCCATAAAAATAATTTTATAAGCGCCCTGGGCGCTTATTACGTTGAATACGGTAATTATAATTATAATTACAATTAGCCTCCTGCTGTTGGTATTTTGACCTTATCAAGCCAAGCCGGTCAGAGACGGCACCCGGTCAGAGACGGCACCCAGTCAGAGACGCACCCAGTCAGAGACAAAAAACATTGGCCCAAGGTCGTGAGACACAGCCTTAAATGGTGGGTTTCAACTGATGTTGGACATACTATACTGTTCAATGAGGTTGTATTCCTTAAGGATGACTACCCAGCCCTGGATCAACTAACAAAGGCTACTTCATCCCTCCCTTTGTGGTTCAAAACAAGTATAGAGTCTGCTAGCTAATTGATACCATTGCCTGTGAAATAAAGGTCTCCGGGTGCACTGTATATTAATGTGTGCACATAGAGGTAAAAAAATGCCATGTTTTCCAAATGACCCATGCACTGCCAGCTTATTCTATGCATGGTTATTCATATGCACTTTGTTTCATCATATACTTCTTGTCCTAATTATTATTATATACTACATGTTCTTGAGCCATGTTATTTTATCTGACGCCAACTGTGCACCATACACCATCAATAACCATAGCTAGAAATGGATGTAGTCTTACTCATCATTTTTCATGTATACTCCCAATACCCACTAATAGAAAGAGCTCAAAGCTGTTTAAATGAAATCAATGATTCATATGATGCTCAAACAGTTCAATGTGAACGTCTTCTTAGAATAGCATTGATAGCAGCTATTTGGTTATAGTATACCACGGGTGCCAGCTACTACATATAGAACGCTATAATTAGTACAAGCACTGGGTTTGATCCAGGTGATCAATCCTCTATAATACCCCAGACTGGAGCAGCTACTGACACCCCCTGCACCAAGCAGGTCATAGTTTAACTCTGTAGGGACCATATGATGCTTTTTTTTTCTTGATGCCCCAACGTAGTATCAGTGAATACATCACCAGTGCTAAGGGAACGGTCATTTTATAACAAAAAGGGGGTTTGGTGGTTTCAGGGGGGCAAAAAGATTTGGACCCCTTGAAGGGGGGAACCAAAAATCGCGCTCGATTTTAAACTGCCTGAGGGGGGGGGGACCAAAACATTCTCGACCCTCCCACGGGGACCCACCCACGCGAAAATCCACCGACCCACCCCCCTGCTGTTAAAAAAATGACCACTCCCTAATATTGTGCATCGTGCTCACCCTTTGGTGGTATATCAACACCTGTATACTGAGTATGATGCATGAATGCAGGACAAGTGAGTTACTTGCTTTCCCAGGGCAGCATTCATGTATCATGACAACAAAAAAAGGGAAAAACTACTAAAACATCCCCCCAGCTATACACCAGGTAGCTAATACTTTAAGGTCTGTAAGATTGATTTCACCACTAGTCTGCCTAGACAGCCTACCTTCATCACAAAAAGCTACTGTTGCAGAACAAATCACCACACAGCTCAGAGTTTACTCTGCTTTCAGAAACTAAAGCCAATTGTGGTTCTCTTCACCATATGTATCTCTGCTCCAAAATAAATGGTTCAGTTAAAAATGGACATGTCATATCGGAAGTAATTAGCACCACCTCTTTTTCTTTTAGACTAGAAACAGCCATTTTTTTTAGCATTTGTTTCAGCAATCAATCTGCTTAATCTACTTTTAATGCAAAGCTGGAAAAAATAAATATGAGTAGCACTTGACAATGGAGATCAAATGCTAGTGGGCTGTAAGAAAACAACCCAGAGTTGTCTCTCTCTCCCTCCCCCCTCTCTCTCTCCCTCTCTCTCTCTCTCTACCTCCCTACTCTCTCTCTCTCTCTCCCCCTCCCTCTCTCTCTCTCTCTCTCTCTCTCTCCCTCCCTCTCTCTCCCCCCCCCCTCTCTCTCTCTCTCTCTTTCTCTCTCTCTTTCTCTTTCTGCGGACCAACTCCACTACCCACCTGCAGACACCACGACCCCTAAATCTGCCCCTAAGTACTACCCTTACATAATGAGGTGTGGTTTAGGAGCAGAGCCCCACCCAGGGGACTCTACCCCTGAGGCCTACTATACCTGCCCCCCTTTCATCCATCATAACTAAAGGGCCCTACATCAAGGGTTCCATTGATTCCTTGTCCATTAACCCTTTAATAATACGGTGATAGTTCCAGGATTCATGTTTATTTGTCATCATGATTCTGCAATGCATTCTACTAGCACTGCATTGGTGCATTATGTTGACCCTGTGAGAGTCTATCTACCATACAGGGCTTATATTGTGCATGGACATAACAATGGCAAGTTACCCATCAGGGCTGTATTCATGTCAACAAATTGACATTGGTATTAAAGCACTATGCTCCCCTTAAAGGGGAAGAGAGGATAGGTGGTGGTAGGAGGACAAGCTGGTTAAATTAAAAGGTTCCTAATGGATATTGTGTAGCCTACACCTTTCCTGTTGCCTGATGTGCCACTTTCTGAGCGGGTATGGGACCTTTTTCATCCATCGTATGAGAATGTGGGGTATTAATGATAAAGGTCAATATCACTTGCAAAGTTTAATTAACAACTGTACATCTAGAATCTAGCTTGATAACTGATGAGTCAGCATCACAGGTCTTAAATGCATCTAATCCAAAATGGAAAATGATGAAAAGAGATGATAGGAATTGTTTGGAACTTTAGAAATACATTTGACATTTCATCTAAATATACATAATTGGTTGCAAAGTTGAAAAACATGACCATAAAATATTCACAATTAATTTTATTCAAAACGTGCAATAGTTAAATTATCGTTCAAAGGTCATATTTGATATGTTCTCAAAATTGTTTCCTTTCCCAGCTTAATCAGCACAGAAAACCTACTTTTGTCCACATCAGGAAGTAAATACAAGTGGATAGTGGCAACCTTTCCTTCTAAAAATACAATTTTGTCACCTGTAATTTTGTTTTGGCATTGCAAAAGCGTGGTTGATTTCAATAACATTTTGTCTGTAAATACCTTACCTCATGATGACCTTAAGTTCTGTCTGATCATGCTAATTAAGAAGTCCAAATAGGACAAGGTTTTTGATTTTCCTTATTAATGAGAGAATAATATTTCATCCACCTTGATAGTCAGGCTTCCTATTCCTTTTACAGCACTAAATCTAAGATATAAATAGAAACATATCAAAGTCTTGAAGAACAGCGAAGGGATAATTCAATAACATGGAACAAAAAGCGGAAAAACATCTGCAGCATCAGCATGCTTCCTGGTGTGTGAATGCCATCACCTTGAGCCTCTGACCTTTGGGATTTGATTGCTGGGAGTGTGAAAACCGCACTAATCAGATGTTGGCTAAAAAATGTTCCCAATTATACACTTTCTTTCTGCCCCTGAAGGTAAACATTGATGAGGCCAGCATCTAGTAGTTGCAGGGATGCCGGGAATGATATGAATTAGTTGAGTCAGTGTTGACTGTTTTCGACCCAGCGTATGTGTGCCAATTGGGCACTATTGAGATCTGGGAATGGCCTAGTCAATGATGTAATCAATGGCCCTTTATGCTGTGCCTTCATTAAGGAATAACACAGCCCCACATGGCTTATCAGTCTGCTACAAAGAGAGATGTGCATCAATAGCTAGCCTGTACCTAATGGGAGAGGGACGTATATCCATAGACGGAGAAGGGAAAGGCAGTAACACCAAGCCATAATATTGGTATCAACTTCATAGTTCTTGATGTGTTTTCCCTTTTATACTCGTATACACCTAGATGCATATGTGGAGATCATTTGAAGGAATGAGGTTCAGTCCCACGTTATTGATTCACATACTAATCATTAATCAACCAGATGATAAGGCTTTTATGAATTGTCATAGTGAATGTAACTTGCTTCGGTGCATAATTCCAATCCTTCTAGGGTTTATCAACCCAAGCATTGGTGAAATACCTGTAAGGCTGCATACATTGTAGTGATGAAAGGAAGCAGAGAAAATGGTGCATTAAAGCACTATGCTACCCTTAAAGAGTTAATGGATTAACTAAATATTACAGGTGCTTTTGTATCTATGAAATTGGTTAGTTGTTAGTAGCCTTCAGAGATTCTCCTCCCTCCCCATATCACATCTGAGCACAAATCTTAATAGTGTCTCATTATAGAATGCTCCAAAAGCTTCTGGCTGAAAACCCCTTCCTTGAAACACAATTAACAAGCCCCAGTCTACCATCCAGGTCCTCGGATAAATCTAAGCCATTATTCTTTAGAAAGACAATCTGCTCAAGGAGGCTTTATACAATACAGATCTGTCATGGACAGAGCAGAATTAAACTCATCTTGTCACAGGGCTCTGCATCTCTGCCTCATTAAAAAGGACAAATTATTGATGAAGACAGGTCTAGGTTGTTCAAAGTGTCCCCTCTCCACATGCACCTTATCCTCTCGACATGTAACCATTCTCTCACAGGTAAGCCTCATTGCCTTTTTCATTTTGTCTCTGCCCTAAACTATTAATCACCTGCAGCCTAGACCTGCCAGCGTATACATACTGAAACACAGAATTTGAGGGAAATTAAAATAGGCAATGAACTAAATCTAGCTCTTTCTAAGAGTCTAGACTGTCCTCCCATAAGTTTCTCATCTCCTTTCATAGAAGAGGTAGGTTGCTGCATAGACATGTACACACAGTCTACAAACATAAGTATGGAACGGTGAGTAGCTTCAAGGGAGTAGGGGAAAGGTATTAAATCCTTTTAGGTTATAAAAAGTATGGTGTATCACTTGGGTAGGAATCTACTGCAAAAAAGAGATATTTCAAACAAGGAGTATATCTTGGAGAGTTGTTAAAGGTGGAGATCGGTCCAGAATAAACATTACCTATCTGACATACAAAGTTCCCATGGGTGTTAATGTGGTGGCAAGTAAGTATGTGGTTATCAACTGTCAAATTAAGTCTGATGAATAGGTTCCTTGGAACACCTGTAAAGTGCCAAAAAAAAGAGATTGTATATATAACAGTTCTAAACTTGGCCATTCAAGACATGAGACGTGATTCACATCTTTGGACTTCAAAGGTTTCCATTTAGATCTGTTTCAGTCCAAAGCACTTACAGTGTAGTGTCAAAGCAAACACTTTGTTTTACACAGATGGAATGCCATATACAAAAAAGATAAATCATTGCATTGGTTCCCGCATCCCTGGAGAGCTTTCCAGCAGGTGCTAAGCAGGATGGAGGGGGGATGAAACCCTGGCCCTTACGAAAATGAAGGTCTCACATTTTAATGGGGTGTCTTGGCTGGTAGGATGCCATGGCAGGAATTACTTCAGACAATTTTTACACCTAGGTAGGGTCATACTTGTACAATAGCTGTTTAATAATAATTTTTTCCATAGATATAGTTTCATGAAGGAATTGAGGGTAAAAGCATTGTTAGTCATTCACATATATAGGGAAGGAGTCAATCTTATTAATATTGACTGGCAAACTAAAGGTTGCGAATTCAACAAAAAATGGACGATGTAAACTTCCATGGATAACCTCTGACAAAATGTCTATGTTGCTACCTAGAATATCCACCCCCACCCCATCAAACAGGTGATTGAAAGGTGAACTAAGGTTGGCAGAGATTCTGTCTTAGGAGCAGAAAGATGGGTGTTAAAGGGAATCGCTGGTTCCTACACAGAAGCCACCTGGCGGCAAATATCGAAGGTCATGAAAAGTATTCTTTAAGCTGTATTCATATTCCTACATAGACCACTTTCCCTAAATCAACAATTGTATTTGCTGCTTTGACAGTATACCTCAATTGTATACATATATTCACTGCTGGGACACCCATAGGATCCTATAGTTAAGGTATAGCTTAGGGAAGGTCCAGGGACAGAGAAAAAATTCTCAAAAACGGGCTCATGAGTTCTTTCATGTCTAGTGCACATGCGCAGAACTCAAACCACGCCCCAAACATCAGAAACCCAAAAAGGTCAAGGTCACCAGCACAGGGGCCAAACTCCACTCTCGAAAACTTGATAGATTTATACCAAATTCATCATAGTAAGAGAAAACGCTTCAAAAAACCTCCAGATATAGACACCAGGGGTCAGCACAACCCTGACCCACAGGTAGTAACACCACTACCCACTGGGGGACAGCACCAGTCAATCCCACCTCCCAGCCATGGAGGAATAGGACAGACAGAACCCCCTACCACCCATAACCATAGCTCTAACAAAAAACATCTTCAGTCATCTTTTATGTTCAACCACTGACATAACCACTGAAATAAAACCCCAATCTGTTCCACATTTCCAGTACCTGGACAGCCTGTTCCCTGACACCTGTCACGAGATGTGGAAAGCAGCCAGAGCAAGGGGAAATGATGCGGCCCGACACAACATTCGGGCCCACTGGTATGACCGACTCAACCAGGCAGGCAGAATCGAGGGATGGGCAGGCGGGATCGCGGAGCCACCTCAATGGATCAAGGAGATGCCACGCCTTAAAAAGCGCATCTTTGAAATCCGTCGAAGCTGCGCCCAAGACATCATGAGGGAGACGGCATCTGCACTTCACAGTGCGGCCACAAGGATGACCAGTATCCGTGATGCAAACTATCAAATGATAGAGAACTTGACCCGCCCAGAGCAAACTACCCCTCAATTAGCCCAAAACATGAACATTCTGAAAACAAGCAACCGTAAAAGTCATAAGAAAGATCATGACAAGGAGAAACTAGTCCTTACCGCCAAGGCCGACACCATACAGGAGCGCAGCCCCCTACCGGAGGCATGGCCAGACTCAGACGCATAGAGTCTGCCAGAAGAGCCGCAGCTTCAGCTACCGCAGCTGCAGCCGCAGCTACTGCCGCAAGCACTGAGGGTGGTGCAACCAGTGATGCGCCACCTAGTGGAGAAGATCAGCAGGATTTCCGCTACCCCTCCCAGCCAGGGCGAGGCAGGGGGGGAAGAGGACGAGGACGGGCAGCACGCCGAGGGGGTCCATACCAGAGGGACCCACACCGCGGCAGGGGGAGGGGACGAGGAGGGTATTAAACCCACCCACCCCACCTAACACTAGTTCAAATGTGATTTTTTCCAATGCCATAAAGGCCACTCATGTAACTGTCAATGCTACTGAAACTGAAAATGAGAATAAAATCACTGAAACCTGTCCAATTGTCAATGTCCAGTCAGCTCAAAACAATCCAAAACCCAACAAAAAACCACGCAGTACAGCGTCCAGAAAAAAGAAACGCAAACGAAATATCATAGATCAAAATACTAATAGACCCAAATCTAAAAGTATAGTGGTAAATCTATCAAAAAAGACCCTATCAAAAGACGAGTCAAACGTACTAGAAAAAGGTCTCAAATTCTGCCCAAGCAGAATCCAAACTCCAGGTGATATAAAAATAGAGTTAGATAAATTTCACAATGATCTGCGAACAAAGCTATTTTTCCAAAAAGAGGACAAAAAAGACCTCAAAAAAGCCAAAAAACTCAAAAACACCCAGGTCGAAAACCAGCCCAGACTGATCCCCCTTGAGCTTCCTTTCCATGACCGAGGTCTGGAAAGGAAACTCAAGGGAAAATCCAACTGGAAGGCACCTAGGGGCTCAGCCCACCTCGAGGGCTTCATAGCTCAAAATGAACTAAAATTGGCAAATCTGGAATTTGAGCCAAATTTAAGGCCAAATATTACCAAAAAAGAGAAAATTGCTCTAAAAGCTCTGTCCCGAGACAATGAAATCACTATAAAAGAGGCAGACAAGGGTGGCGCCACAGTCATCCAAGACACAAGAGACTACATCAAAGTAGCTTTGTCCCAGTTAACAGACACTGAAACATACAAACCAATGCCGAGAGACACTACTCTAGAAATAACCGGAGAAATAGACCAAAAAATCAATAAAATGCTAGAAAAGGGAGAGATAAGCACACACGTGGCAGGAGCAATGAAAACACCCAAACCAAAGACTCCACACATCTACTTCCAACCCAAAATCCACAAAAACCAAAACCCTCCTCCAGGGAGACCAGTAGTCTCAGCAAACAGCTGTGCTACAGAAAGAATCTCGGCCTTTGTGGATCATTTTCTACAACCCCTAGTACCAATATCAGAATCGTACATAAAGGACACAACAGATTTCATAAACAAAATCGAGTCAATCCCCCACCTCAAAGAGGGTACCATAATAGGCACCCTCGATGTTGGATCCCTGTACACCAACATACCAAACGAGGAGGGTCTACAAATACTATCAAACAAACTAGACAAACACAGACGGGGAAACAAAAAACTACCCAACAAATCGATAGTAGATTTAACAGAGCTGGTTCTCAAAAACAACAACCTCCAATTCAATGGGAAGCACTACCTCCAAATAAGAGGTACCGCTATGGGCACAAAATTGGCACCATCCTATGCCAATATATTTATGGAAAGCACCGAGCTTGACATACTGGACACATGCAACCTCAAACCATACAAATGGTGGAGGTTCATAGACGACATCTTCTTCATATGGGAACATGGAGAACAAGAGATGCACAAATGGATAGACCATCTAAACAAGGCACATCCAACTATCAAATTTACCTCAGAAACCTCAACAAACTCAATAAACTTTTTGGACTCCACGGTCAAAATAGAAAATGGGAAAATATACACAGATCTGTACACAAAACCAACAGATACCAATACCTACTTGGATTACAATTCATGTCATCCACCAGCAACCAAAAGAAGTCTCCCATACTCACAGATGCTGAGACTTCTAGCAATATGCCACAAAGAAGAAGATTATATACAACACAGAGACCTCAAAATGGAGGAATTCAGAGAAAAGGGATACCCATAAAACTCCTCCAAGAATGCTCCCAAAAAGCACAAGAGAAAAAGAGAGAAGATATCCTACATAAACAAGAAAAACCTAAGGATGCTGAAACAAAAAAGACATTTCTAATCAGCACATACCAAGACGGGGGAAACCCCCTGAAGGGTATAGTAGGAAATCATTGGGACTCCCTTGGAGCCTCAAAAACCACCAAAGAACTATGGAACACAAAACTTGTACAAGGATACAAAAGACCCAAAAACATCAAGGACTACTTGGTAAAGGCAAAAACCAACTACCATCCTGACAGACCACCTGATGAAAAAGACAATACAAACAGGAACTACTGTTCCACACCCAATTGCGACAAATGTGTGAAAATAGACAGATCGGGATCTGTCATCTCAAAAACCACGGGAAAAACCCACAAAACAATGTGGAATGTAACATGCAAAAGCTCAAATGTGATCTATGTATTGACATGCAAAATCTGCGGCATGCAATATGTAGGCCAAACAAAAAGAGAATTAGGAAAAAGATTGGATGAACATCTAGGGAGAATTGATGCAGGGGAGGGGGACAATGATGTACCCACCCACTTCAAACTCCCAGGACACCATGGAAAAGAGGATGTAACTATCTCAGTACTGGACTTTGTATACAGACATCCTCTCAGTCCCAGAGCTCTGGAATTGAGACTCCTGATTGAATTCAAATGGATTCACAGACTCAAGACCCAGACACCAAAGGGAATGAACACGATGGACAATCGATATGGATAAGGAAGGTCCCACAAAACCAACAAAGCAACGTCAAAATTTTTTTTCACGAGTATAAGAAAATATACACGTGGAGAAACCATCATAACCCACCCCAGTGGGAGACCACCTGGTTCCTACACACTACATGCCGAGACCATTTCTGAATCCCACCTCAATAAAAGAAAGAAAAGAACAACTTTCTATTGGTGTATTACACAAGAAGAAATACCGCACATAAAATCCGCCACATATAATTTTGTTGATGATCGCTCCCCCAGAAGGGGGAGGGAGAACTCCAAATTAATTAAGAGGTGCTAACTACAGCTCCATAAAAAACTCATAAAATTTTCACCTGATGAGGTTCTCTATAACCGAAACTGCTTGTTAGAAGATCAAAATCTTATCTCTCTTACCAAAAGAACACAAAACCCATAAAAACCGATGCATAAACCATACACTATGCCCACCCCAAGGTGGACATATAAAATGGACCAACCCCTTATACAACACCAAGGGATTCATGGTTGAGCGCACATCCAATCAACCATGACTGCACTCAAGGGTTTTGAGGGACCCAAACCCCAGTCCAGTACAAGGCACCCCATTGGTCAAGTTAAAGCACTGACCTATACAGAGGGAGGCCCAATGGGCCAATCAGGACTCCACCAATGAAATCCAACCTCTGTAGGGGATCCAACTAATCACAGGAGAGACTAGAGAGCGGTGCCTAGCAACCAACCCCTTTGCACTATGGGATAGCCTCACTTTGGGGCCAAGGCTTGGGCATATAATGAGCGGGATTCCAGATCTCAGGCATCTTCTACCCAGCAGTAGTGAAGTGAGTATCCAACGCAACGTCATACACCATATAGTTTACAACCTGGTCTGGACTCAATAAGTTAACTATAAATGAATCTTAAACTAAGGTAATGGTATTTGCAGCAGCGCCAACTCCCAAAGCCCACGGTTAAGTTGAAAGATACACTGCTCCAGCAGGTGATTTCTTATAAGTATTTAGGAATTATTGTCGATCAAGAACTGAATTTTGTACTGCATACGAAGGATCTTTTAAAGAGACTACGCTTTAAATCCTTGTTACTATTTCATTTGAAAAAAATGATGTCTTCCAAGGTGTTATTACATGTTTATAAGTCGTATGTGTTGCCCATTATAGATTATGCTGAAGTTATGTATATGAATACTCATGTTGATCTACTGGAAGCTCTACAAAGAACCCAGAATAAGTGTCTAAAGACCTGCTTGGGATTAAATATTATGACAACGACTGATGATGTACATAGGTTGGCTAAGGTTCCCATGTTAAAACACAGGAGAGACTACCATGTAAAACTGTTGGCTTTTAAACGTGTACACAATGGTATTAAATATAGAAATAACTGTGGGAGACAGACGAGAGCGGCTCAGGCGCCTATACTTTTTTATCATATTATACACTGTGCGGCATACGAAAAGAGTCCAGAGGTTGTGAGTGGGCAGACATGGAATGGTTTGCCCCTTGAAGATAGAGGTATAGACATACTATCGGAGTTTAAGAGCAAGGCAAAAACTGTGCTGGAGGACACCATCCCTAAGACATGAATATGTTTAACTTTTTTTTTTTATTAAATTATATAAGGGGTTTATTGTGAAACAGAAGTTTAAAGAGTATACGCTACTGTCGTCGTCATCTTGCAAATATAATTATCTTGTCCTCGTTACAGATTTATTAAGCATTTATATACATGTGGGGGAGCCAGAAGATTACCATGGTATAAGGCTCTTTCCACAGCTTTTATTGCCTAAGTATAGTACAAAATAATGAAATGTATGAATGTACTACAAAGATCCAACTGCTGTTAGTCTAATATAAATAACACCAATTTCTCCAATCTTTTTTCTATTAATTCTGTACTCTTGTTAACTCGTATGAGCAGTCGTTATCGTCTGGGACTCCACTTGATATATTTTACACATCATAACGGCGTTGGACTGGATCACATGTATGTCATACATTGTAAAAAAAAATCGTAGCATTATCGGCAATAAAAGCTTAAGTTGTTCAAAAAAAAGCAAAAGAAATATTTTTCCAAAATTCATGCCTTTCTCATTTTATCCGTGACCCCCTGTTTTATTCGTCCTAAAATGTTTGTATAGATGTCCATTATACATTACCAAGGTTTGGTTGCAATATCAATAGAAGAAGGGGATTATCCATGACAGATAATGTGAAAATGCTGTTTTCCTATTCATTTCTATAGTTAAGGTACTCCTTAGCTCAAATGGCCGTATCATGAAAGTTAGTACCGTGACATGGCAATTTCTTTTGATTTTCTATTAGATAATAAAACAAACTAACATAATCCTGAGTTATATGCAAAAGTCAATAGAACATCAGTAATCCTGCGACAAGTAGCAAGTCCCTTTAAAGTGGGTATATCCGATTTTTGCCAAATTCTAAATCCTACATAAATATATTCCAAATATTGTAAAAGTGTACTATATATAGATTGGATTCCATTAAAATGGTATCCATGGGCAGTAGCAGCTCACTCAGAAAGTGGGTCACATGGGGTATTTTTACCATGGGGCATTAAAATCGTGCACAATTTTATTCAAAATTGACCATATTTTAGGAAATAAAATCAAGTTTGGGCAATATCGGTGGGAGGGAGGGGGAATTGAGTATATAAGAAGTTAAGTATGGTATTTGGAAACATCATGGCTAATTATAAGGGAAATTAAGAGGTGCTGGCAACTCCTTAAAATGACTATGCCAGCAACTTTTGAACCTGTAGTCATTTTTCATCCTGGCTTATGAAGCCATTGTGGAAACTGACCCTTCTCTTAAATCATAGTAAGTCAGTCCCCTGCCAACCAGTAAGAGAATTTAGTTGAGCTGGATAAAGGAACCTGACACCGAGAGCATCTGTGGTGACCATGACACTGAGAAAAGGAGAGGTGCAGGGGCCCAGTGTAGGTTACATAACAGGCTGATGTAAGAGATGCATAAGATGTATACGTTCCTGGTTGGCCATAGACTGAAGTGCCTTTTTGTAATGGATTTTTCAGATATTTGTCTTCACTTTTCAATTGTGAAATCATCATAAATGGAAAGAGAACTAAATGTATTGGCAATTTAGTATTTCAAAATATCTACCAATGATTTTTTCAAAGTAGTATACTGAAAACTTGCAGCAGACATGGGAGAGAATAGCTCTCTATTCTCAGAAGAATGCAAATGTGACTGGTGTGCCAAATTTGTGACAGAAAAAAAGCACCCCATCAGTAGTACCACATTATAATCTAGTAAAATCGGGGAGAACTTTGGTACCAGAAGTATAGCAGCTGAGAAAACTGAATTTCAAATTATATTTGTATGTGTATTCTTTACTAACACACCAGAAAGGCCTAGAGTAGAGGGAGGGAAAATTGATTTTTGATTATGGTAATTCCTGTTTGGATCTCACGAATTAGCTTTTAATTTCTTCATCCCTTATGATGTATGATGTTATAATAATGTCCTCATCCTTAAAATAGGGCTGATACACTCCTAAAGCGTTGGCATAATACATAAGTAAACAAGAGCTCACAATCTGCCTTCGTGCATAAAGACAGCGACAGGCATAATACATCAAAGCACTGAGCCAGTATGCAGCTTTAAAGGGTAGGATTGGGTGGTGTCAGGTGGGTGGGAGCTGGGGTAGGGGGTGATTGCTAATTCGGTGCACCTCAGCTTGCCTCCTCATTGCCTTCTCTGACCTTCTGTCTTTGTGCCATGTCATGCCCTACCCCAAGGCTTACTCTTGCTTGTCACCTTGACTCTGAACATTGATTATTGCTTCCATGCTATATTTTAAGATATATACTTGTAGGTCATGATCATGCTTATGTCCTGTTAACTCTATCCCCCCTCCATCTCTCTTTTGCGCAAAGGAAGTTCCATATAATAGCAATGGCTGGCCATTACTCCCACTGAGTTATTGCAGGCATTTCAGTGGAACTAGATACCATCAGGAGCTCTTCTGGATGTGGCAGGAGTCTCGGTAGGACTAGGTACCAGCAGGACCTTAGTTGCGGCAGGGGTCTGGCCAGGAGCCCTCTTGGTCCCAAAACTGCTCTCCAAGTAGGTATGACCTTGAACCTGGCTTCTTTTTAATAGGTGGGCATAGTCGATCGAGTATCAATAACTCAGTATCCCACAGCAGCAGTCAAGATAACATCACTGAGAGCACCAGATAAATTATACACTTTCACAAGGGTTAGATGATGCTGAACCTTTGGCATCGATACATGGTTAACAAGATGCACCGAAGCTGTAACTTGTAAGACTATCATGATGCGACCTGAGGTGTCATGCCATTCAGAATGGGTTGAAACAGTGTATTAAGTTTGTGTCAAGTGATATATAGACTGTCTGATAAGGTTGCATTCCTTAGGGGTGACTCCCATGACCCCCACATCAAAGGCTATTTCATTCTGTGAAGTGTGTCCTTTGTGGTTCAAAACAATTAGTCAACCTGCTAATTGCTACCATTGCCTGTGAAGTGAAATCAAGGTCTCTGGGTGCAAAGGTATATGGAATGTAAAACTGAATTATGGTGGGCACATAGAGTTCAATAAAAGGCCATGCTTTGCTTTACACCTGCTTGGCTAATCACATTTCTTAATTGAAAGCAAAGCATATTACTTTTTGATGAAATAGTCTTTCAATAAGGTGACTGGTCACAGAGCCATGCACTCCCAGCTTATTCTATACATGGTTATTCATATACTTTTTGTCCTAATTATTATTACATAGTTCATACGCTTGAGCCATCTTATTTTATCTGACGGCAACTGTGCGCCATGCACCATCAATAACCATAGCTGGAAGTGGCTGTAGTCTTACTCATCATTTTTCATTTATTCTCTCAATACCCACAAATAGAAAGATCTCAAAGCTGTTTAAATGAAATCAATGATTCATATGATGCTCAAACAGTTCAATTTGGACGTCTTCTTAGAATAGCCTTGATAGCAACTATTTGGTTATAGTATGCCATGGGTGCCAGCTAGTACAAGAAGTGTGCTATAATTAGTACAAGCACTAGGATTGATCCAGGTGATCAATCCTCAATAATACCCCAGACTGGGGCAGCCAATGCATCCCCTGCACCAAGCAGGTCATAGTTTAACTTTGTAGGGACCACATGATGCTTCTTGTTTTTTGTTTTTTCTTGATGCCCCAACATAGTATCAGTAAGTACATCACCGTGGCTTCATTCACACATTATGCTCACCCTTGGGTGGTGTATCAACACCTATGTACTGAGTATGATGCATGAATGCAGTGAGTTACTTGCCTTGCCAGGGCAGCATTCATGTATCATGACAGCAAAAAAGGGAAAAACTACTAAATCATCCCCCCACCTCTACACGAGGCAGCTAATACTTTAAGGTCTGTAAGATTGATTTCACCACTAGTCTGCCAGACAGCCTACCTTCATCACAAAAAGCTACTGTTGCAGAACAAATCACAAGATGTCTCAAGGGGTTTTACTCTGCTTTCAGAAACTAAGGCCAAGTGTGGTTCTCTTCACCATGTGTATCTCTGCTCCAATATATGTGGTTCAGTTAGAAATGGATCGCATATCAGAAGTAATTAGCATCCATTCCTTTTCTTTTAATTTGAGTTTAATTTGAATTATAAATAATTTTCTTGGTGATTGCTTGCTTGCTCTTTCTCTGTGTCTAGACCCTCTGTCTCTGTTTCTCTCTAGGCTTTCCTTCTCTCTAGGCTGTCTGCCTTTCTGTCAGTCTGTATGTTTGTCTCTCCCTCCCTCTCTGTCTGCCTCTCTCCCCCCCCCCTCTCTCTCTCTCTCTCCCACTCCCTCTCTACCTCTCTCCTCTCTCTGTCTCTCTCTGTCTCCCTTTCTCTTCATCTCTCTCTTTCTCTCTCACTCTCTCTCTCTCTCTCTCTCTCTCTCTCTCTCCTGTAGATCAACTCCATTACCCACCTGCAGACACCACAACCCCTAAATCTGCCCCTAAGTACTACCCTCACATAATGAGGTGTGGTTTAGGAGAAGAGCCCCTCCCAGGGGAGCTACACACGGAGGCCTACTACCAGCCTCGCCTTTCATCCATCATAACTAAAGGGCTCTACATCAAGGGCCTCATTGATTCCTTGTCCATTAACCCTTCAATGATACCGTGATAGTTCCAGGACTCATTTTTACTTGTCATCATGATTCTGCAATGCATTCTACTAGCAATACATTGGTGTATTCTGTTTACCCTGTGCGAGTCTATCTAACATGCAGGGTCAATATTGTGCATGGACGTAATAATGCCAAGTATCCATTAGGGCTGTATTCAAGCATCAAACAGACTGTCATTGGCATTAAAGCACTATGCTTCCCTTAAGGGGTGAAAGGGGGGTAGGAGGTGGTGGAAGGACAAGCTGGTGAAATTGAAAGGGTGCTAATGGATATTGTGTACACCTTTCCTGGTGCTTGATATGCCACCTGCTGAGTGGGTATGGGACCTTAACCATAGTGTGAGAATGTCCAGAATTAATGATAAAGGTCAGTATCATTTACAAAGTTTGATTAACAGCTGCACATCTAGGATCTAGCTTAATACCTGATGAGTCAGGAAATAGCATCATCGGGCTTAAATGCATTTAATGCAAAATAGGAAATGATGAAAAGAGATAAAAAATTAATTGATTGAAACTGTAGAATTACATTTGACCTTTCTTCTAAAATATACATAATTGATTCTAAAGTTGAAGAACATGACCATAAAATGTTAATGAAATTATTTTTCAATCAAAATGTGCAATAGTATAAATAATATAAATAAGTTAATATTTAATATGTTGACAAGAGATTTTCTATATCCATATTGAAAGGCACATAAAGGATAAACCTTCCTTTATCCACATCAGGAAATAAATACAAGTGGATAGTTTGGTTTGCTTTCCTTCTAAAAATACAATTTTGTCACCTATTATTTCAAATTGGCATTGCAAAAACGTGGTTGATATCAACAACATTTTGTCTGTAAATACCTTACCTCATGATGACCTTAAGTTGTGTCTGATCATGCTAATTATGAAGTCCAAATAGGACAAGGTTTTTAATTTTCCTTATTACTGAGAGAATAATATTTCTTCCACTTCATCAGTCAGGCTCCCTATTTTCTTTACAGCACTTGATCTGAGATATAAATGGAAACATATCAACGTTTTTGGAAAACAGCAAAAGGATAATTCAATTTCATGTCAGAAAAATAGGAATAAAAACATCTGCAGCATCAACATGCTTCCTGGTGTGTGGATGCCTTCACCTTGAGCCGCTGACCTTTGGGATTTGATTGCACGGAGTGTGAAAACAAGACTAATCAGATGTTGGCTGAAAATATTCCCAATTATACACTTTCTTCCTGCTGCCCTGGGTAAACATTGATGAGGCCAGTAATTACAGGGATGCTGGGGAACGATGTTGATTAGTTGAGTCAGTGTTGACTGTTTTCGACACAGCGTATGTGTGCCAATTGGGCACTATTGAGATGTGGGAATGGCCTAGCCAATGATGCAATCAATGGCCCTTTATACTGCATCTTCATTAAGGAATAACACAGCCTCACATGGCCTATCAGTCTGCTACAAAAAGAGATGGAGGTCAATAGCCACCCATCTCCTAATGGAAAGGAGAGAGAGGGTAGTAATATCAACCCATAATAAAATACCAATTTTATAGTTCATGCTGTGTTTCCCTCCTCACTAATTCACAATTCAATGTAAAGTGGAGAGATATGGAAGAATGAGCTTCAGTTAAACATTACTGATTCACCTATTGATCATTTATGGACAAGATGGACATTCATGTGTTGTAATAGTGTATTTCAGATACTGCATTGGGTTTATCAACCTCAGCATGCCAGGGCTGCTTTAATATATCAGAGTGACAACGTAAAATAGTGCATTAAAAGCGCTGTACATGTGCTGCCCTTTTGTGTTCATTGTGTAACCTTTAGACATTCTGCCTGCCTCTTTAGATAAAGGTATTAAATCTGAGCACTAATCTTTATAGTGTCTCATTATGGAAGGCTCCAAAGGCTTCTAGCTGAAAACGCGCCAATCTGCTCAAGGAGGCTTTATAGCATAGAGATCTGTCATGGATGGAGCAGAATTAAAATCATCTTGTCACAGGGCTATGTGTCGCTGCCTCATTAAAAAGGACAACTTATTGATGAATACAGATCTGAGTTGTTCAAAGCCTCCCCTCTTCACATGCCCTTTATCTTCTGCATACATCCAATCTCAACCTGTTACCATTTTCCCACACGTATGCCTCATTGCCTTTTTCATTTTGACTCTGCTCTAAACTATAAATCAGCGGCACCCTGCGACATGGCCCATTTAGATTTGTGCAAAGCACTGAAATTGTAGTATCAAAGCAAAAGCCATTTTTACACAGATGGTATGCCATATACCAAAAACATATATTATATTGATTCCCACATCCCTGGAGACCTTCCGGCAGGTGCGGCGCCAGATGGGGGGGGGGGAAGCCCTGGCCCTTAGGGAGATGAAGTTCTCACATTTTAATGGGGTGTCTGGGCTGGTGGGATGCTACCACAGAGGTTAGTTTAGTCATGCACAGA
Source organism: Harmothoe impar (assembly GCA_947462335.1). Taxonomy (NCBI): domain Eukaryota; kingdom Metazoa; phylum Annelida; class Polychaeta; order Phyllodocida; family Polynoidae; genus Harmothoe; species Harmothoe impar. The sequence continues at coordinate 57,815,308 of OX381714.1, forward strand.
CTATTTTACACCTAGGTAGGGTCCTACAGGGACTATGCTGCTGCTATAACCGTAAAACCTCACTCACATATAGGCCGAGGGTGATCACTGGTAGGTTTTATTGTGCCAATACAATAACTGTGTCCATGGTTTGTATGTATGTTGTTTGTAGGAAGGCATTTTGAGGATGAAATTACTGTTAGGTTTCGACATGTAGGAAAGGAGTTCATCTTATTAGTATGTACTAGTGAGAACTACCTAGGGTTGTTAACCATTATGAATACAACTACTAAGTAGTAATATAAGATCCTAGTTCCATGGGTAGTCTCCAACTAAATGTCTACGTTGCTGCCTAGAACTTCCACCCCACCATCAAACACTTATACCACACAGGTAATTGAAAGGTAAACTAAGGTTGGCAGAGATTCTGTCTTAGGTGCAAAGAGATGGGTGTCAAGCAGCTTGGGAATTTATTGACAGACCAAAGGTACCTTCCTGGGTATGAGCTGAGACCTGTTGAATATGCCTGATGCCTGGGTCTTGGGTGCAGCATTTTAATTGAGATAAATTGCTTCAGGACCTTGTGCTGTTTCATAAATAGGGGTAGTCCTCTTTATCTGAGTCAAAAACATTTTCTGCTATATCTTGGGGGAGGCAAAGTATATGGATTAATGTCTGGAATAGCCTGTCTTGGAGAGCTATTTATCATTGCAATTGATCAGTACGTTTTGGATCCAAGCAGAACTGTATTGTGTTGCATTGACCTGGAGCTAAGGCTAGGCAGGGAATTAGGACAAGAAAGCAAAGTAGATCTGTTCACAGTATAGATGGTATTGGCAAATGGCTTAAATACCACCTTCTAGTATTGATCTGTGCCTATTCTGGAAGTAAGTGCTATAGCTTCAATGGCCATACAATACTATATATATATAGAGAGAGAGATGTAGATATATATAGATATATAAAGATAATTGTTTTGGTTTGCACATTACTCTAAAGATAACCAAGATCAATAACTATTACCTGTTTTCCTCAAAGTGACACAATGATAACTTTATACTTTTTACTTTCAATTTTTAATTATCAAATTAGGATATTCTATAATTGATGAAAGAAATGCCGTAAAATATTTAGATTTTGATCATGGATAATCAACATCCGCCTGAGGCACATTGATTGATTTTGAATATGGGTTATTCCTGTTTGGATCTCAATAATTAGCGTTTACTTTTTCATCACTTATGATGGAAGTCTGTTTTTAATGCTGGCTCCTGATATTCGCCATTTTCTCAGGAGATTGAAAGTCGATACTACATTTTCCACCATGCAGCCCCAAGGTTATCTAAAGCCCCTTAGAATAATGTCAGCTAACTAAACTCCATGGCGAATCAACCAATAATATCCCAATCTTTAAATTCCATTGCAAGTTTCCTAAATCGCTTAGACCAACTAAGAGCTGGTAGGTTGACAGTAAATACAATCTGAAAGACATTGATATTCTAGTATAAAGTCCATATACCATTACCATTCTGTTTATCAAAGCGTGATTTGATGGCAGTGAGTACAAAAACCAGTTCAATGTAGAATCAACATTCACGACTGGTTGATCAAAAGCAATCAATCAGTTGTCAATGTTGAATCAAGATTCTGTGCCAACTGAGGTACACAATCTTTCTACAGAACATTTTAAAGTTAGTCTATATATTTATAGGCACGCATGTACTGAAAGACCCCTTTTCTAACCAGAAATTTGTCTAAAGGGGAACAAAGCCCCTTCTCACACGATAATAACTCTGTGTTGTTCCCAGTACAGAAAGCAATCAGTGACAGGTCACGGTGCTGTGTGCACAGACTTGTAGATGTATTCTGGACACGGCTCTGGGAGTGGAGACACATGTAAAGGAGGCAGAAGGGTAGGGGTGGGCTGCTGCAATGTGCCTTCAGAAATGCTGGTCACGTTCAGACAAGGACAAGGTGTAATTTTATTTCAAACAAGGTTCAGATTCATCAGCAATATTTCACGAGTGCTGTACTGATCATGTTAACCCCAGCACTGAAATCATAATGCAAGATTTGAAAACCACAATGCAAAGTTGTAGAATTCATGTCCATATCAAATTACAGATTGTGTGTAATAATATTGAGATATAATAGTAGGGTTTCTTATGGCACAAACAGGTAGGGGGGTGGGAAATTTGTGAAAGAGCTTAGCCACCAATCAGGTATCATTAGGGACATGGTGGACATCAAGAAAAGCTTTGGTGGCAGTCTGGGAATGGAGGCAGCTAGCCGTGGCGGCCATCTTTGTCCTCAATATAAGTGTATTAGAGAAAATATATTGTACGGTCCATTAAATATACCAAAAAAACATCCAAATTAGGTGCAATTGACGGGGATGGCAGACAACTATCATATAATTGCAAGGCACATCATGACTCATGGGTCAAGGATTCCTATCAAGGTCATTTGAAAGTCAGAACCAGTATAGAATATCCTTTGTGTATTTTTGGGCACAGAATAATGAAAATGATTGATAAAGCACTTAATTCTTGAGTTCTGACCTTCAAATGACCTTGATAGGAATCCTTGACCCATGAGTCATGATGTGCCTTGCAATTATATGATAGTTGTCTGCCATCCCCGTCAATTGCACCTAAATCTAATATATTTTCCCTAATTCACTCATATTGAGGACAAAGATGGCTGCCATGGCTAGCTGCCTCCATTCCCAGACTGCCACCAAAGCTTTTCTTGATGTCCACCATGTCCCTAATGATACCTGATTGTTGGCTAAGCTCTTTCACAAATTTCCCACCTCTGTCCATAACCAACCCTACTATAATATAAAAGCTTTAATAAGTTTTCTTTGGGCAAAGTTGACCATTGACCACATCCAAACTCCCACACCTACACAGTAAGATCTCTGAAAGGACATGACAATTAAAGCCCTGCTTTTGAAGAAGATATCTTTTATTATGGATACATTTTTCTAGACAGAGTTGTGTGCTATGGCAGTTTTTAAGGTAAGCACTAAGTTATAAAAATGTCTTTGCCCTTCCCAGCTCCTTCCCATAAGTCTATGTAAACTGAAGTATATTTGAAGAGTCCCAACACAGATGAAGCCAATGCAATATTTTTCTATTATATAAAGGAAATGAAATGTGATCATGTTCCCCGCAGAGACAAGGATGGCAGTAATTGGTAGGAAGTGAGTCTGTAGAGTCTATAGAGACTCCATCAGAAAGCACAGGCTTCATTTCCAGCCAGGTTCCATTTACTTTTTTCCATTAAATCTAAAGTATCAGCCTAAGTCAATAAAACTGGAGGTAATTTGAAATTGAAAGCCGGATGATACCACAAAGTCTGCCGGGGATATTTAAATCCATTATGGGTGATTTAATGAAGGCAATGTAGTTATATAGCAAGCTACTGTGCATAACACAGTGGCAGCAAAGAGAGAGAGACTGGAAAACCAATGTATATAACTATAGTGAGTGACATTGGATGATTCATATTACATTATTTATGTAGTTAATATCACCTTTGTATCAGCAAAAGGAGACAAAGGCCCTTGACATTGCAGTAAATCTACATTCTTCATCACAGATTGGGCCCTGGCCTCCATTACGAGTTTAACGCTTGCCAGGTAGAATACTGTGCTTGTCTGACAGGGCCTTTGTACTCATTTAATTGTCCTATGATCCAAATATGAATTGTATCATTCATGTATATCTAACTTTAGGGATACCTCATAAGTGACATTCCAGACCTGAGCAATGGATACTAGTAGTATAGTATGTATCGGAACGGGACTATAGTTAAGTACTGTTTATTACTCAATCGACCTGCAGCCAATCAGAGGCCTCCATTTGGTCACGTGACCGGAAGTGACCTACTTAGGGGATTAGTGGTGACGTCACGTGACCTAGTTAGCCAATCAGAGGCCGCCATTTGGTCACGTGACCGGAAGTGACGTCATATGACCTACTTATGGACCGGAAGTGACGTCATATGACCTACTTAGGGGACCGGAAGTGACGTCATATGACCTAATTTAGGATCACGTGACCGGAAGTGACCTGATGAGTCACGTGACCGGAAGTGCCGTCACATGACCTAATGGCCAACCGGAAGTGAGTGACCTCATTGAGGATCACGTGACCGGAAGTGACCTGATTGATCACGTGACCGGAAGAAGAAGTGACGTCACGCGACTTAATGAAGAGATGAGCGTCTTTAAGGGGTCACGCGCTTTAAAATGTGATATCTTTTTTTTTGGAGGAGGAGGAGGAGGAGGAGGAGGAGGAGAAGGAGAGGAGGAGGAGGCGAGTCTCTTATTTTTTTCGGTAAACTAATAAAAAACACTACGATATAAGTTTTTTTTTTTTTTTCATTTTTTATTGTTTTACAAGCGACTGGAAGTGACTTATTGAACTAGGTAGAAGCGTTCTTTAGAGTGTATAAGGGGGAGGGAGAGAAGAGGAGGGGAGGGGAGGGGAGGGGAGGGGGGGAGGGGGGCCCCTTTAAGATGCATGGGGAGGGGGGCGCTTTTAGGATGCATGGGGCGGGTGGGGGGGGGGGAGGGGGGGAGGGGGGAGGGGGGCACTCTAGGGGGGTGGGGGGGCACTCTAAGGGGCGTTTGTCTCTTTTAAGAAAAAAAGAAAAGAAAAAGATTTCAATCGAGAGACACGCTTCTTCCTCTCGAGAGGAAGAAGCGTGTCTCTTCATTTTTTTTTGTTTATCACGTGCCTCGATGAGGCGATCAGCTGCGACTGGAGGAAGTGACACTTTAAGAGGGCGCGCGTCTTAATTGTTATGATATTTTTTTTTACTTACTAATAAAGAAGACGTATGAAAATAAAACACAACAATTCACATGTCCGTCGTTCTCGTTGTTTCTTGCTTGATAAAGTCAAGTAATATCGCGATGCCGAGGTCAAACTTTCCCATGTCCTCAGTCAACACTCGAAGGAGTTCAAAAGGTGTACCGCCGGCACCGTCAGCTTCATCTTGCCACATTTTCAACACTCGGAAGGCCCACTCAGCGGGACTTCCTCCGTATTCGCATTCTTCAGCGATCTTATCTAACCTCTCAGGCGACAATTTTAAATGGTCCCCCACCTCTTTCCACCTGCTACCTAGACGTCTGCCGAGGGTGCCCAAGTGCTTATGCATCGCGCGCGAGTCGGGGTTTTCGAAATCCAACCCCTGTCTGTGGAGAAGGGACATCCACTGAGCCAACAGTTCCACGCGTCTAATGCGGGTGAAGACGCGACCGAGCTCTCCCCATCTATGACGATGCGGGGTTTCACCCCACCAGACTCGGAACATCGCCGTACACAGCTCCTCCGGTGTCTTGACACTGCGCTCTACTGGAGCATCCATACGGGCGGCGGTAACTTTTAAGCTACTGCCCAACTCTCTCCAACAGCCGCTCAACTCTTTACCTAGTTGACGAAGCAAGGCGTCGCTATAGGCTAACCGCCGCTGTCCTACCTCTCTGTTCTCCCCATCGGTCTGCCTCGCGCGTCTCACGTCGTCAAGCCGCATTAACTTTTTTTCAGGTGGACAAGGCGGTGAAGGCGAGCTTGAAAGTGGAATAGCTTGAGCCATCTCGTCTCGTCTTGGCGGCGGCGGCGGCGGCGGCGGTGGCGGCGGCGGCGGCGGCGGTGGTGGCGGCGGTGGTGGTAGTAGACGTTACTGTGGTCAGAGGCGATATGGTTTTTTTCCAACAGAAATCAGAGCTTTTATACAGAGGGAGTTTAATCCCATTTCCAACAGCACTCCAGCTGTCTAGCGACCTGTCCGCATGACGCTTTTTCAGCCGCTCCGCTCCTTAAGAGCTTAGATGACGAGGGGTATGTCATCGCTATCCGTGGAGACCAGCTGAAAACGGTGTTTCTTCCTCATCCATAGCCTTACCTCCTACCCCCTACCTGAGGACGTCTCCCTCCCTCTGACATTCATTGTAACAAACGTCAGAGGTCAGGTGAAAATCGGATTTTTTTCATGCACAGCCTTAGTCAGCTGTCACCCCTCCCTATTGAACTAGCCGGCCGCCGCCTGGCCGGCCCGGTCTACTCACCACGGCAGGAGGTGGTGATTTTTTTTTGTCTTACACTTAAGTCGCTCACCACATGCACACGCCTCTACTCACAGACAGACACGTTCGTCTTAGGGGGGTCCTGCTTCACGCCACACGCCTCCTGTAGTTTTTTTTGTATACACACTCTAAGCTCATCACCGTTAATCCTTTATACAGCTAACGCGCGCTGAATTGCTGAACAGGGTGGTAAGTGGCTTAGCTCATGACAGTGGATCCCTCAAAAAAAAAGAGGGGAAAGGGATCCAGCTGAAAACGTCATACCTTATGTCTTTGTGAATGGCCGCCGGTCAGTCGACGGCAGCAACCGCTTAATCCTTTATACAGCTAATGCGCGTTGAATTGCTGAACAGGGTGGTAAGCGGCTTAGCTCATGACAGTCGATCTCTCAAAAGGGGGGAAAGGGATCCAGCTGAAAACGTCATGCCTTATGTCTTTTGTTTCTCTTTGTGAATGGCCGCCGGCCAGCCGGCGGCAGCTGAACAGGGTCAGTAAGTAGCTTAGCTCTAGAAGCAAGAAGGCGTATATAAGGGGCCTGGAAACCTCCATTCACTCACTCATTCTTTTGCTGCTCTCTACAGTCACCACCATGAGCAAAAGACAACACCTAGCGCCGTCCAAGAACAAGAAGACTACGCGGAACAGCGCTCGTTTAGCGTCAGTGCCTCCTCTTGCTACTGAAAATGAGACTACCGCCGCAGCCGCTTGGTCTTATCACCCTCCCGCTGTAGCGAGCGCTCGCGGCAGTAGTAGTAGTAGTAGCAGTAGTAGTAGCAGTAGTAGTACTAGTAGTAGTAGTAGTAGTAGTAGTAGTGGTAGTAGTACTACTGGTAGTAGTCGTCGTGCTAGCGACGTTGTTACACTCGCGACGGTACACGTTGCTGCTAAGCGCGCTGCCGCTGCTACTGCCGCCCCGCCTGCTGGTGATCCTCGGGCTGCGGCTGCTGCGGCTGCTGCTGCTGCTGCACCTGCTACCGCTGCGCCTGCTACCGCTGCGCCTGCTGAGGCTGCTGCGCCTGCTACTGTTGCGTCTGCTGCTGCTGCTGCTGCTGCTGCTGCTTCTGCTGCACCTGGTGCTACCGCTACTACTACTGACGACAACGCTCCTGGCACAGCGCAGTACTGGCAACCGGGTTTTTACCTCCCCACTACTGTTGATGACTTTGATGACCTGCCGCACGTTGCACAGCCCCTCTCCTCCACCACTACATCGACGGACGCCCTCGACGCCGCTCGCGCTGAGAGTGACAGCTATTTGGACACTCAGCCCCTAAACAGAGAAGAAGAGGAGGAGGAGGAGGAGGAGGAGCAGCAGCAACAGGGTGAGACAGAGAACGACGCTGACGACGAGGCGTACAAACAACCCGAAGGGAAAGGGGTGGGCGGTACGTTTTTCGGCTCCCCTCTTCGACCTTTCGACCTCACTTCCACTAGTAGCGCCCCGTCCGGTCCGTGGCGACTGCCCTCACCGCCACCTTACGAGGGCGGCGGCGCTTCATCTTCTACCGCTACACTCAGCACCGACGGCGTGTGGCTGCTCTGTTCCAACAACGAGGCCTCGGATACCACCAGCGCTGACGCTGCACCTGCTATCGGTTCTGCTGCTGATTCAGCTCACGCTGATGGTGTTACTCATCCTGCGGGTGTGAAACGTTCTAAGGTGAGTTCCAGAACAACAAGGCCTAGTAAGAAGAGAAAAATACAAGAAAAAGAACGAGATGGACGAGAAGAAGCAGACAAAACCTTCTCCCGTCTTCTCGGGTAAGAGTTCTGCTTAGACGGAGCTTTGACGCTGGAGATCTGGGAGGACGTGGCTAGACTGTCTAGGAGGCCGCGCTACACAAAAGACGGCCAGGTGAAAGAGGCGTCTCTGACCAGAAGCAAGCGAGTGCACTTCACGGCCGACGCGCTGCGCGAGCTAATAGCACGCATCGCCGATATCCGCGCAGTGGTGCGCATACGCGACACAGCGGCCGCGCAAGGAAGACCTAATCACACCCCCTGGTTCGCAGTGCTGGATGAGGAGGGCGAAGTGTACGCAGCTGTGAGCTACTACAGCGGTAAGAACCTCGTCCACGTGCGCAAGTACGAAGGTCCTGACAAAAAACCCACACAGCAGGGAGTGACGCTGTCCGCCAGAGCGCTCAAAGAGTTGGATGACAAAACAGAGATCATTCTGAAATATCTCGGCATAGATTCGGAATGAGAGACGCTCAACGCTCACACGCGCACACACACACACACACAGCGTTTTGACGTACGCTGTATGAGACAGACAGACGGATACACAGACAGCAGACAGAAAGATAAATAGATAGATAGATAGACAGATAGATTGATAGATAGATAGATAGTTAGACGGCTAAGTAGTTGGTAACTGAGTGAAAAAAAACATGACACAGTACGTATGCGAAAAGTGTTTCAAAATGTTTAAAAGACCGTACAACCACGAGAGACACGTAGAAAATTGTAGAGTAGTACCTAAGTTTTGCCCTCTATGCGGCGAAGGCGATTGCCGAAAGATCGCCTGTCGACGCGAATCTCTGGACGGGGTGACCGTCCCTCCGCGCATATGTGCTGTACCGAACGGGGAGGAAACGTTCACGGCGAATTGGCCTGCGATACAAATGGGCGTCAGGATGCACGGGACTCGCGTGAGTGTAACAAACTTCAGGCTACCAACCGGCGAGTTGAGTGACGCTGTAGATACTATGCGTCGCATTCACTTGACACAAAGATTCAGATACAAAGTGGGTTTCTCGGTAGGCTTACTCTTACAACACAGAGAAGACAAGAGCAAACTGCGCTACTTTCACGCCTCCCAGAACAACGCAACTCTCATACAACCGCTCCCTACTATAACTAATTCAGAAACTTTGGAAGAGCTCCTCTCAAAGATGGAAAACACCGTCGCTTGCGAGGAAGTACGGAAACTTTGCGACGCTGACACCAAGTGGCACGTTCTTTTTCCTACCAATTTGAACATTTGCGTTTACATGGGACCGGGGGAATTCCCCATAGGCGGTAGGATCACTCAGGCCGGTCGAGTTGGAAAGAGAAGCGGCGTGTTAGATTTTCCCAACAAGGACAACCTCTGCATCTTCCGCTGCATTTCCTTTCACTTATACAACACCAGCAAGCGCGCTTCAGATTTGTTACGTCAGTTCTGTCCCGCTGCCACACCTGAATCCTTTCCGGGTCTGAACATCCGCGACTTACCCGCGTTAGAGAACTTGTTTGACGTACAGATAGCGGTTTACACCGCGTCGCGTCAAGTGCCGGGGCGGAAGTTGAGAAGACGCGTTACTCTGATCAGACCGCCTTCCAGAACTCTGGCCGCCCGAGGTAAAGTCAACCTACACCTGACGGCGAAAGGCGGTTTGCACGTCTCTCTCGTCACGGACTTCAACGCGTACGCGGGCATATACGAATGTTGCAAGTGTAAGGCGGCGTTCACCACCGAGTTCTTGCTGAAGAGACACAGGAACCAGCTTTCCTCTTGCCGACAAGTCAAGTTGCGCTACGTAGGTGGCATCTACCAAAATTCGAGAACGATTTTCGAAGCGCTAGCAGACTTCTCCATTTTTCCCCCTGACGGACATTCCGGAATCTACCCTTACAAGATCGCCTTCGATTTCGAGGCTTTCTTCAGACCGTGCAAAGAACCGTCAACGGAACACGTGTCCCTGCTGTGGGATCACGTCCCTTTGTCGGCTAGCGTCGCATCCGACTTTCCGGGGTGGGAGGGGCCCGTCTGCTTCGTCAGAGAATCCGACGCAGATTCCGACCCCTTGTTGGACCGAGTTTTAAATCACATAAACGAGAACGCCAAAGTCATCGGGGAAGCTGTGCTAGAACTTTACCGACCGACCTTAGCGAAGTTAGATGCGGCGATAGGTGAAGCTCTCCTGCTGGAGGAGGCGACGTTCACCCCTTCTCCAGGCGGCTTCGCTGCGGCTCAGACCAGACACCCGTTAGTTCAACTGAAGAAGCGTCTTCTGAGATACATCCGTCAAGCTCCAGTCGTGGGCTTCAACTCGGGGCGTTACGACTTGAACCTGATCAAAATACGCCTTCACTCGTTCTTCGCCTCCGGAGACCGAAGAAACCAAGAATTCAGCGTCATAAAGAGAAGCAATCAATACTTGGCGGTTTACACACAGCACACGGTTTTCTTGGACGTAGTCAACTATTTGGCACCCGGTTACAACTACGCGACCTATTTTGCGAGCTTTCACCAGGAACGAAGAGAAAGGTCACTTTCCTTACGAATGGATGACGTCTACCAGGAAACTGGCAAACAGAACGCTGCCACCGAGATCGGCTTTCGACAGCGAGCTGACGGGCGTCAAAATGTCCGAATCCGACTACGCCGCATGTCAGAAAGTTTGGTCCGACGAGAAGATGCAAACTATGGAAGACTACTTGATCCACTACAACAACAAAGACGTCAAACCTTTCATAGAAGCTCTGAAAAATCACGCTAAATTTTTCCAAGATCGTGGCATTGACATGTTGAAAGACGGAGTTTCTCTCGCCGGTTTTACTTTACGGTTCCTCTTCCAAAACCTAGAAGACGCGTTCACAACGTTCCCCCAGTTCGACGCCGTCCTCCACGCTCTGATCAAAGAAAATCTAGTCGGCGGTCCTTCCATCATCTTCCATAGATTTCACGAGAAGGGCACCACGCGGATAAGGGAGCACAAGTACGGCGAAGAAGCGAGACCGTGCCAACACATCCTAGGACTAGACGCTAACTCTCTGTACTTGCGCTGCATGAGCGAAGCGCACTGCACGGGCTATTATGCGGTGAGACGGCCCGAGACCGAGTTCAAGCCCGAAATTAGGCAAAGAAACTCTCACAGCGCTTTGGAGTGGTTACGCTTCGTAGAGCACGACCGCGACGTGAAACTGCGCCACGCTTTGAACGGCGGCGAGATGGTTGTAGGCTGTCGGAGAATTCGCGTGGACGGGTTTCACGCGGCCTCTAATACGGTTTTCCAGTTTCACAGGTGTTGGTTCCACGCTCACGAGTGCATACCGTCGCACCGATATCAGTGCGCTTCACTGAGAGAGGAGAGACGCGACAGAACGACCAGAGTAAGCGCTTACTTGAAAGCGCTAGGTCACAAGCTGGTCGTCGTGTGGGAGTGCGAATGGCGAGAGATGAAGCGTCGAGATGAGCGGGTCAAGGCCTCCCAACAACGCTGGAAGGTTGACGCTTTGAAAGTGTCTCGAAACGCGATGAGCGAGAGCGACATCCTTTCCGCTGTGAAAGAGGAGAAAATGTTCGGTTTAGTTCAAGTGGACATCACTACGCCGCCTCACCTACGAGACTACTTCGAAGAAATGACCCCCGTTTTCAAGAACGTTTCAAAATCGGACATAGGACCTCACATGTCAGACTTTGCGCAGGAAGAAAAGCTGTTGAACACGCCTCAGAGATGTCTGATAGGGAGTTACCACGGAAAAAATATTCTCTTGGGAACGCCGCTTCTCAAGTGGTATTTAGAGCACGGTTTGATAGTCACCAAAGTGCAGCTGGTGGTAGAATACCTACCTAAACGCTCCTTTGCCGGTTTCGCGGACAAAGTAACGGCGGCGCGAAGACGTGGCGACGTGAACGAGAACGAGAAAATTCTGTCAGACTGTTACAAGTTAATGGGAAACGCTACGTACGGTAAAACAATCTGCAACAAAGAAAAACACACGGCGGTGAGATACACTGACAGTCGGAAGTTCGAACTATTGGCCAATTCGTGGCGCTTCAAAAAGGCGTCCGAGTTGAGTTCCGATCTGTTTGAAGTCGAACTACAACCGAAAACAGTCAACAACAACCTCCCTATTCAAATAGGGTTCATGGTATACCAGTACGCGAAGTTGAAAATGTTAGAGTTCACATACGACTTCTTGGATAGATTCGTCGATCGGCGCGATTATGCCCTTTGTCAAATAGACACCGACAGTCTTTACATGGCTCTCAGCGGTGACACGTTGGATGACCTAGTCAAACCTTGCCTGAGAGAGACGTACTTCAGAGAGAAACGAAAGTGGCTTCCGACAGCGGTGTGCGACGATCACTTAGAGCTTTTCGTGAAGACAAAAACGGAAAGAGTGCGAGAATGGTGTCCGCCGCCCGGCGGATGTTGTGAGAGACGGTACCTTCACGATCTGAGAACTTCGGGGCTTATGAAAGCGGAGTGGGAAGGTGACGGGATCCTAAGTCTCAACCCTAAGACTTACATTTGCTACGATCGAGTCAGCGACACCGGTGAAAGAAAATCCAAAAAATGGAGTGCAAAAGGCGTACAGAAGAAACAAAACCCTCAGGAACCAGACGACTTCTTGGATGTTCTTCGCCAACGAAAAACTCTCATTGCTGTAAATAGAAACTTCAAAGTGGTGCGAAACAAAATGGTCACCTACACCATAGAGAAAGACGGCGTGCGCTACTTGTATTATAAGCGTCGCGTGCATTCTGACGGTGTGACAACGAGTCCTTTAGAGATATGAAAAAAAATAAATAAGCGTGTGCATCTTTTCAAAAATAGAGTGTTTATCAAGATTGAAAAAAAAATAAATAAAAAAAATAAAATAAAATATTGTTGTGTTTTTATTTTCATACGTCTTCTTTTACTAGTAAGTCGCGCAGTCTCTTAAAGCGTCACTCATGTGACGACGTCGCTTCCAGTCACGTGATCCTAAAGACCCTCACTTCCTAAACAAAAAACTTCTTCTTCCGCTCACGTGATCAATCAAGTCACTTCCGGTCACGTGATCCTCAATGAGGTCACTCACTTCCGGTCGGCCATTAGGTCATGTGACGTCACTTCCGCTCACGTGACTCATCAGGTCACTTCCGGTCACGTGATCCTAAATTAGGTCATATGACGTCACTTCCGGTCCCCTAAGTAGGTCAGTAGGTTACCCAGAATGCACCACTAATCCCCTAAGTAGGTCACTTCCGGTCACGTGACCAAATGGTGGCCTCTGATTGGCTGCAGGGTTACCCAGAATGCACCACTAATCCCCTAAGTAGGTCACTTCCGGTCACGTGACCAAATGGAGGCCTCTGATTGGCTGCATGTCGATTGAGTAATAAACAGTAGTTAACTATAGTCCCGTTCTGATACATACTATACTACTGATACTAATATTTATGCATTATGCGGACGAGTTACCCGGCGGATTAAACAAAGGAATTAACAAAAACTCAGAGCAACCACAATCATTCTACTCTATTATTTTTGCAGTTCTTTTTACTTTTTGATTGCAATTATCTTAAAATAAACAGGGACTAAATGGGTAGATGAAACATCAAATAAAGCACTATGGTTTCCTAAAATATTTAACAGAATGTCATATGATACTGTAATAGGGCCTTGAGTTTTTCATGTAACATAGCACACAGTAGCAACTACAGTGCATTTTTCTTAATCATTGCATGGCATGTCTGTGTGGTGCCATGACTACCGTAGAACCTTGCGTAGAAGCCGCGGCTAGTACGTGAGTCAGATCGGCGGTGCGCCTTCTAGGATCGACCCAGAGTCAGGGTGCCGCTTATACCAGAGTTTTTGCCACTATGGTACAGTACTAAAATCAGCACATTCAGATCGCCAGTGCGGCTTAAAGGATCGGCCCAAACTCAGGGTGCGGCTTATACACGACTTAGGCTTATACGCGAGGTTTTACGGTACTGATGTGTGACCATTCTTTGGAGGGAGTAGAGTGTTTATTGATCCTCCACGATGGCTCTGTAATTGTCACAGACATGTAGGCTGCTGTTTAAGTAAGGGGACATGACAGTGAGCTGTATCTGTGTTGGTAAGGCCAAAAAAAAAAGGTGTGTTTCAGGTCACCCGACCCTACCTAGCAAAACAGGGCCGACCCTAAATTTTTTTTTCCGATTCTGAAAAAAAAAAGTATATCTTAAGTAATTTTGAGGCTATTTCAGAGTCAATTTGATGGTCCACAAGTCGACGCCAGTGTTGGCAAGTCAGCGCTGAAGTTTGCGAGTCAATTCATGGGTACTTTTCATGCCATGGGATCAATCTGTCTTCATTAAACAATTTTGGGACTATTTCAGAGTCAATACGATAGTCCACGAGTCAACGCCGTTGTCGACAAGTCAGCGCTGAAGTTTGCGAGTCAGTCTTAAGGTACTTTTCAGACCAAAGTTTTTAAAAATCAAAAATTTGAAAAAAATCCGACCTTCCCTACCTAGATTTTCAGACTATGTAACCTGAAACACACCTTTTTTTTTTGGCCTAACTTATAATAAAGGCTTCACTTGATGTTGCAATTAGGTTCTCTCTATTCTTCCCCTAACCCTTTAAGTGCTCCTTAATGGGTTACCCGCTTGTATTTCTGTAGAGGATGGTTTGTGGCTCCTCAAGAGAGTTTTAAGACTGAACTTTCATTTATTTATTGGCATTATGTCTATCCAATATCTAATAGCAATCCACCGATGACATTATTATTATTCAAAAGGTGACATTTCCTTTGGTCTTAACATTGCTTCTAACTTGTCTTTTGGCATGACAAACCTGCCGTAAATATCAATAACATGTTGTCTCTGAATACCTTACGGCCTTAGTAGCATGAATCATGACTGATTATGCTAATTATGAAATCTAAACAGAACAGGCTCTCTGTTAAAGAATAATCTGATATCATCCCTGTTAGTCAGGCTGCCTATTTCCTTTGTACTAAATCCGAGATAATAATAGAAACATGTTATAAACAAATCTTATCTTGGTAATATAGAGTAATACGCATTTATAGTCTGCAGAGCAACACTATCCTTGCATCTGGATATCTTCATCATTCGCCTCTGACCTGTGATATAAAAAATGCCGGGAGTGTGAACAGCTGAAAACGCAACTACCGTAAATTCCCGCGTATTACCCGCATCTCGCGTATAACCCGCATCCCCAACACAGGAGAATCCTATAGCCCGTTTTTGGATATGAAAATCTCGATTTTAGTAAGTACTGTTCTATAGTAATAAAAACCCTGGTACAACTCGCACCCTATATATAGGCATGTTTGGTATCAAATGAAAGCTGGGGTTGATTCGCGTACAACCCGCGGGTAGTTAGAAAACAGCTAAAATGTTCCCAATTATACACTTTATTTGTGCCATTCAAGATAAACCATAACAAGGCCAGCATCTAGTAATAATGGATGCTAGGGATTGATGCTAATTATGTTGGTGGTGATTTGCAGTCAAGTGCCCTTTATAATGTGCCGTCATTAGAGAAATAACACAGCCCTACATGGTCTATTAACTTGCTACAAAAGAGATGAGCGTCGATAGTCATCCACAACTGTATAGAGGAGAGACAAAAAGAGGAGGGCGGAGATAGTGAGCTTCATAGTTAAAGTCTCTATCAGTCGCTCATCACCCATGATGAAAGGGAATGTAACACTGAAACATTATGTTACACAAATATGATGAAATATTGGAATCGTGAAATCTGTTAATTGGCTAATGTTCAGTCTTCATTGTTTTTCTGCCCTTCAGCCTAGAGGTACTAAATCTGAGACAAATACTTAGGATCTCAATTTGGAATGCTCATTCAACCCTAAATTACGCTCCTTCAATACCACAAATGAGCCCCAGTCCACCATAGTATTTCTCAGATAAGGCCACGCAAATTTTTTTTTTTTTGTAATCCAGAGTTTATTGATTGGCAAAAGTTATTATAATGCAAGTCATTCCAAACTGATTGCATTAATGACAGCATAAGCTATGATTTGATACCAGATTTGCCTTTTTTTATTTTATTTGAAACTAAAAGCAATCAGCGTAGGCTACACTGCAGCTGAGATTACTGACAGCATAAGCTATGATTTGATACCAGATTTGCCATAATTTTTTCTAATTTTAACATATTTTTCATCAAAAAAAAAGTAAATAAATGATTTTTATGATGTGCACGGTGATGAGATACAACCTTTTTTCAGTGGCCTAATCTTAGCCTCATTTCGGTAGAATTGATTTCTTTGAACCTCTTTAGTAATTTATTGTAGGACAAAAAATTAAGTCATCACATTTTAGTAGAGACCCAAGCTGCTTAAGGAGTCTTTAGACAACACAGAGCTGTCACGGATGGAGCAGAGTCAAATTCATCTTGTCACATGGTCCTCCAGCTGCGCCTCATTAACAGAGACTCTACACTGTAAAAAATAGATGTACTTTTTACAGATTTGCTTTGTATAATTTAACGCTGATTCACCGTTATTTGGAATACAATGAAGCATCGTATATATCAGCCATTTCACAGTGGATCCTTGTTAAGTGCTAACCTGGTTTGGATTACAATGATTCAACGTAAATTTATCCTCTAATGTCAAATCCTAGAGGGAGCCACATATAGTGGGCCCTTTCATAGATAGGTGGCCTGGTTTGTAAGAAGATTTTTCTGGAGAGTGTGAGCCCTTGAAGTGGAGTATACATGTTGAAACAATGGTAATTTTCATTAATCTATATGTTTGACAATCTAACAATTCAATCTTGTGATACGTTAAACAAAATACCATGATCACTTGATAACATCCAGAGGAAAGTAGCTGTATGGATCTATACACCTATATTGTGGTAACATACTATGCATATATCCCCACCTCTGGAAACTCTGCCTTGTATCAATCCTATAGAGTAAAACCTCGTATATAGGCCACAGATAGTAAGCAAGTCAGATCGTCAATGTGGCATATACGATCAGGACAAAGGCAAAGTATGGCTTATCTGTAAGTTTTCAGATGTATACTACAAAAGCCAAAGTCACCATAATCAGACTCCCTGTGAGGCTTATAGAATATTCCCAAAGTCTCTAATAGCACTAGCAATAACGCTGAATCTCTGTATATTTGAATACTCTTATTCTATTAATGGTGATTCAACGTCAAATTAACGGTGATTCTATGTCAAATTAACAGTGATTCTACGTAAAATTGGAGGTGACCGTCACCGTAAAAAAACTGTGAACGTTATTTCCTAAAAATTGCCGGTGATTCACCGTCATTTTGACGACATCTTTTTTACAGTGTAGATATAATGAGCAATCTGAACTATTGAAAGAGATGGGCTGAGTCGTTCATACCCTCCACACCACTTCATCCTCTCCTACACATAGACACCATTGCCTCCCTCATGTTGACTATGCCTTAAACTATAACTATCCAATTTCTAAACCTATACCTGAAAACCCAGCACACACCCTCAATGCATTCCAGAAATCATCTTCAATACTTTTACTTCAATAACAAAGGATCAGGTAATATTCATATGCCACTACAGCTTAGATGCAAACACAGATCCGTTGCTGCTTCTCTTTATTTTCACCATGCCATCTTTAACCAAAATGGTTTTCTTAGTTCAGGCTGGAACTCCTACAAGTTTCTTATCTAGTATTTTAGAAGATATCAGGTTGGTGGAGAAGTATAGAGTGATAGAGTTACAGCAGCAAGTTTGTGCTTGTAGAGTGGCAGACACCATGACTATACACCACATCATTAGTATAGGAATATAGTGCCTCTACATGGGTAAAAATCGACACGGGCGACACTGCGACGCGGCCGTTTTAGGCCGTTTTAAAAATCGACGGACATAGGAATATTAGGGTTAAAAATAGACACACAGGAATTTTTCTCTAAGCTCTTATATGCCTAAAAATCGACACGATGATACAGTCTTTCTGCTAAAAATCGACACAGCGACATGGTCAATATTGTGGGTACCCATGTAGAGGCACAATATAAGTAGTTTCAAGGACACTAGAGGAAGAGGTATTCAATTTACTTCTGTCATAGTGAGATATCGATGATGTATCCCTTCAGTAAGAATTTATTTGTGAATGGTGCCACATATAGTTAAAGGGAGTTTTTGCTCTGAATTCATATACATGTTACTAATTTGCAAGTATCATAGACCGGGCAAATGGAAAAGAAAAGCAAAGAAAAGCTTCCCAAACAACTTATCAATTATAATGTGAATATACTTCCAGCCAAATTAGGAGCAAGTAAGCATTGGGTGTGCTGAGATTCACACCCTTCATCTCGAGCTCATCCATCATGTATTTAGACCAATGGCCATCAACTATCAAATACATTTTGATGAATGAGTCCCTGGGAACACCTGTGCCAAGCACTGAGAAGAAAACTGGAGCCAGAAAGTGAGCTTTATAAGAAAAGATATATGGTCCATGGATTTAGGTTTCAGTTTGAAAGATTTCCATTTGAATCCGAGAAATATCTTAATACATTGATGGCATGCCATATGCGATAAATATAAACCAGTGCATTGATTTCTAAGGTCCCTGGACACATTTCCGGAAGGTGGGGTGCAGGTGGGGTTGGGTTACGCAGGGGGTACCCTGGTCCTTAGGAAGATTATTTTAATGGTGTGTCTGGGGGCCAGTGAGATTCTACTGCAGGGATTTAGTGAGTTAGGATCGGACTATTTCTGCAAATAAGCAGAGGTCCTGATTGTAGTACAGTTTTCTTAGTGACTTTATGGATACCATAAGCTAATGGGCTAAGACATAGATAATAAGGTATTTCAAGGGCAGAAATCAGCTTCGTTTAAGGCAAAAAGCAAAGCCTTACATGCCATGCTCAGAGTAAAGAACGGGAGTCAAACTCTAGAGAGTCAGTCAATTGGTACATATGACTACTTTCCCAACTATGTACAGGTAAGAGATAAATTCATCACATTTCTAAAGTTTTGTTTCTATTTTAATTTGTGTTCTGGTTAATGCATGTTGGTGTACCATTGAACATGGAGAGGGAGTGTAAAGTTAGCACTACTATATCAAATGGCCACAGAAGAAAAAAACTGAGAAATTTATGTCACATCCATAGATAATCTGCAACAGAATGGATGGAATGCTTTTACAATCAAACCCTCATAGCACACCGGTGTCTGAAAGGTGGGCTTCCAATGTATGGCTTAGCAGTGATTCCATTGTAGGTGCAGAGAGATAGATGCAAGGTAGCTTTGAGATTTTTTGACAAGGAAAAGGAGCCTTCCCGGGGTGGCATTCTGTTCAATATACTCCATGCCTGGAAGTCTTTTTTGGTTTTGCTTTTTTTGGTTTAATATCATTTATTTGTCAATAAAGAATAAATGTTTACAAAGCTTCCTCATTTTTGTTCATTTGCATATTCAATTCACTCGTATGTAACACATTGGGCAATGATACATTCGTTATAATTATACCGGGTAGAAAATCCATTTCAAATGAATACAATCAAGGGTTATTTCAGTATCATTATTATAGTCAGTACATACAAGAACATTAGGAAGATATCACTCAAAAGGCAATCCTCTATATATCCGACAAAAATTGAAAGAAAGGACACTCATCCCCACTAAGTAGTGTATGGGTTGATTTTCAGGTCCTTCTGCTCCTGACATTTATCTCCTGATCAACATAATTGACAATAAACAGAGCTATATTGAAATTCATGGGCTCAAAGCTAGTGTTCAGCAGAAATAGAACAAGAAAGCACACTCACTGTGTTTGTCGATGTAGATTATATTGGCAACTGACTTAAATACCACCTCCCTGTTGTGCTGTATTGATCTGATCCCAAACAGTGCCCATAATGCCTACAGTAAGTAATACACTGAAGCTCTATAGCTAAGCATCGATCCAATGGACATATTACACTGAATATACGTCTACCCAAGATTAATCAATAGATCACCTTTTGAGTCATCTAGACAAAAGAAGGCTGTTCAATAATAGACTATAGCGCTTCAGCATCCATCCAGCATGCCTTGTTGTTAGCAGGTAAGGATTAGACTAATGTAAGAAATTGTAACTTATCTGAAAAATTGATCCCAGTCTTTTTTTTTGTGGCCGCCTTCAGGTGATTCTACCCTAGTTCTGTTCATGAAATGAATCTGAAATATATTTGTAAATTGCTATGATAAATAACCGTCAGAGACAGGCCTGTGGAAACATGGATCCGTCAACCCTGCTTTCCCTCAGACATATCTGGAAATGTTTTGACTTGAATAGATAGGACTTTCACTGTATATAAGACTGCATGAAGACTTTAGCAATTTATCTCAATTAAAATCCTGCATCCAGCAGGGCCCAAGAATGAGGCATTCAACAAGTCTCAGCTCCAAGCCCAGGATGGCCCTCCGCCCTGACAATAAATTCCCAAGCTGATAACCATCCATCTTTCTGCACCTAAGACAGAATCTCTGTCATGCCATACACTTGAAGTTTAAGTTTCCGACACCGGTATGGTATAAGGGGTGGCAAGGGTGTAAACTCTTGGCAGCAACGCAGACATTTTGGTGGGGATTATCCATGGAAGTAGCATCTTCCACTTCTCACTACATTCATAGGTCCTTTCCTATACGTGGAAGTGTGACAGTGATTTCACCTTCAAAATTCCTCCATGAAACTATATCTATGGAAATTGTCATTGTATTGGTAATGGCAACAGCATAGACACTGTACAAGTAGGACCCTACCTAGGTGTAGAAATAGTCTGGGCATGACTGAAGCAATCCCTGCAGTAGCATCCCACCTGCCCAGGCGCCCCATTAAAATGTAAGAGCTTTATCTCTCTAAGGGCCAGAGCCCACCATACCTCCACTCAGCACCCCACCTGCCAGAAAGGTCTCCAGGGATATGGGAATCGATGCAGTGATTTAGTTTTTTCATGCCATCTGTGTAAAATGAGTTTTTGCTTCGATACTATATTTTCAGAAATACATCTAAATTACATGGGCCATGTGGCAGCGTGCAGGTGATCTATAGTTTAGGGCAGAGTCAGAATGAAAGAGGCAGTGAGGCTCACATGTGGGGAAATGGTTACAGG
Source organism: Harmothoe impar (assembly GCA_947462335.1). Lineage (NCBI taxonomy): Eukaryota > Metazoa > Annelida > Polychaeta > Phyllodocida > Polynoidae > Harmothoe > Harmothoe impar. Next base: position 57,836,240 of record OX381714.1, read on the forward strand.
GTGAAATTGGGTGTATGCTAAGGATAAGTTCCGTGTGGAGAGGGGAGGCTTTGAACAGCTTAGAACTGTCTTCATCCATAATTTGTCCTTTTTAATGAGGCGGAGACACAGAGCCTTGTGACAAGATGAATTTAATTCTGCTCTATTCATGACAGTTCTATATTGTATAAAGCCTCCTTGAGCAGATTGACTGTCTATAGAATGGTGGCTTAGATTTATCTGAGGACCTGGATGGTGGACTAGGGCTTGATAGTTGTGTTTGAAGGAGGGGGTTCTCAGCTAGAAGCTTTTGGAGGATTCCATAATATAATGAGACACTTTTAACAGATGTCCTCTGATTTGACATCTTTATCAAATGGGGGCGGGGGGGGGGGGGCAGCGAATATCTGAAGGCTGTACACAATTAACAACTAATCAATTTTGTTGATCATGATAGTGTAGAGTTTGTGTATTTAATTAAACTAGATTCCAATAGACAACTCAAACTGCAGTTCTAGGATGCGAAAGAGAAGATGCTTTTTTTAGGAAACCTGTACAGTTATGCTAGGTATACAAGCCTGTCCAGCTCTTTCAGTCTCAACCTGGATTCACCAGTCGGTTATCTGTAAGAAACGGTTCAGTACAATAGCTCACTCTGGTTGGAGACCCAGTCAGGTCTGCCTTCACTGGGAATACGGGGTGGTTTATATCCCAGTCAGAGAACGGTTGCAGCACCCTCTCAAGATTACATCTGGGTTCGTGGCTAGGATGCGTTCAACTACCAACCTTATTATATATAAGGGCGACTACAATAGCATACCTTTAATATTAAAGTGGCATTCTCACCGAGCGTTTCCAACGCACAATTCTAGTACTGTTCTAGTCTGCTATGTGGTAAGTGAGAGTGGTGAGAATGCCCCTTTAACCCTATAAGGACAGATGTCACTGAAGATGACATTTGTCGTCATGCTGCACCAATGCAGCCTCGGGGAATAACTTGCCGGTGCTGCATTTGTGCATCATGACAACCCTTCGGGAGAGTCTCAACCTCTTAAGGTCGGCATGACACTTGAATGCAGCACTGGCGAGTTACTCACCTGGGATGCATTCATGTATCATGATGACCAGGGGCATGGGACATTAATGCATTATTTAACGGGAGAACGGCCAAGGACTTAATATAGACTAGATAGGTGTTCGAATGAGATGTGATTACTACATATTTAAGCTGGGAGAAGGGTGGAAACTGAGGGATCCAAAATGTCTAGATTGAAATGAAGGCAACTCATGTGGAATCAAAACAAGACACTGTCATGTTGGATTTGGGTGACAAAAAGGACATATATTGTCAGTAAACGATACAGAACATGAATACTATGGTCACAGGTCAGCAATGATAAATGTATATAAATTGAGATCTACCTAAATACTCACCAAAAGGCTAAAAGTAATGGAGCTGGCTCAACATGGTTCTAGTCTGGTTCTGGGTTCAAGGTAAATCTGACTTCAAAAGGCCAGCAGCCAATCAAATGGCCCAATCTGGGTCAGGTGATTGGCAACCAAGGAATGTTTATCATCCCAACCAAACTATTTAGTTAAATACATAATTATACAGAAATAGCAGATGCTAAATCATAGGCCTAAGGTTGGATATAGTATTACGGTAAAGTGTGACCAAAGATGGGGAACATTTATGTAGTAAACCCTGGGAAAGAGGTCACGGGCGTAATAGACGCAGTCTGCTTGGTGCCCGTCTTTGGCGGCGGCGGTGGCGCCCGGAACTAGCCGTTTCCTGCCACACTCTCCCCTCCTTAAACCTTTGCTCGTCCTCGAGCAACACCTCTACTTATATACCTGGCTCCTTATTTGCTTGGTGAGTATTATATAAAATGCGGTCGAAACCGTAGTAATAACCATTAACCTTTGATAGTTAAACCATTAACCTTGCTGACAAGTGACCATGAACTTATACATCAAAATACTATTTTAACAGCGCTACACATATATCTTTATGCATCAAGATTCTCCAGACTTCACTTCTGTTGGTGACTTGTCCACGGTGACCCTGCCCACTAGTTCAGGCTGGGGGTCACGCTGATCCATGTGTCTGAAGACTTATTTCCCGTCACCTAACTGAGCTAGTTTTTTATTATATATATATATAACATTTGGAATAAAGTGGTAATTATTAAACAGTGGCAACATTGTATAATTTGAAGTTACAACTGGGTGTTAGTCGCATGAACGCGTGGTATAACTAGCTAATACATTAACGATTGCTGTCTACCTAACATATACACATGGTGACATAAACACAGATATCAACCGTGAAATGGTAATTACACTGTAATATCTGATTACCTGAGATTGACGATAAATACATTACATGACAACTTTACTTGTGAATCACATTTGGTGTTACCTTATTTTAGACAATGAGAAGAATTATTACAACCAGCAATTAAACAAGATATACCATTTTTATGTAGCTTGCAGGTATACAGGAGTTATGACCTTGTATACAAGTCAACATTGAATTGAACGAGCAAGCCCGAATTGTATCCAGTGCTTTTATAGACTGGCGAGATAAACCCGTAATAGAAAAATGCACGTACCTTTGAGATCGTACATACCTTATACTGTCCTGAGGGATAACAGTAAAATCGCTGGTAGCGTAGATAGACGGATAATCTGGAAATACTAGCGGTAATACTGCGGGTCTCATAAACCAAGGAGTGTGACCCGGAAATGGTGATGGTAAACCGCTGTGTCATAGACCAACGGGTGTGACCCGAAATAATCATTGTGATACCTTTCCTTCTCCTTAAAAAAATTGTTTGGGAAAACTCAATGTGTAATCAATTTTGGAAGACCACACGACAACCCCTAGCGACAATCGGTGTAGGGACTGTGGAGAGTGGTAACGGGCTTGGTGCCTGGACTGATGGGTGTCCTGGGTGAGGGCTATCCCTTCTTCCTGATGGAGCCCAATCATGCCTTTCATGGGGAGATCTATTTCTACCGGGACTCGGTGGCCGGGGGCATTCTCTCTTGTAGTCTCCCACTGCTCCGCAGTTGAAACAGCTGCGTGCGGGGGACTGGTGCCTGGGGTTATCTCGCTGTAACTCCTCTAGCTGCACAGAGAGGGCGGCCAGTTTCCCTTCCAGGGCTTTTTGGCCTGGGTTGATGGCAGGGCTCTTTCCCCGAAAATTGACCTTCGAGGCTTCGCTTTTCGCGTCTACGCTCCGCCATGCCTCCTCGCGAGCGGCTGCCTTTATTGCTATCTCTAGCGTTGCTGGCTCTGCATCATAAACGGCTTTGCCGAGTTTGGGACCGAGTGCCTGGGTGAATTTCTCGATGGCCATTACCTCTGTGGCCTCTGGGGGAAACTCTGGATAAGCCAGTTTTACCAGATACCCTATATCCTGCCCAAGGGCCGGTAGGCTTTCCGTATCCTTCAGGGAGCGACTCTTGAGTGCTGCTTGATGGACGGCAGCCTGTTGCTGCGCCCCAAAACGGCTCTGAAGAGCTTTATCCAGCCGTCGGAAGGAAGTGGTGAGTTTCGGACTACCTCCGTCTATGAATCTTTGGGCCTCGCCCTTGAGTTGGACAAGGAGCATGTCCAATTGCTCCTCTTCACTCCACTCATTCAGTTGTGAGAGACGGAGGAAATAGTTTCGGAACTCCTCCCATGGTACCGAGCCGTCATACTCTCTGGCCTTCAGTTGATTCCTCTTTCGTGTTCTGGGCGGGGTAGAACCCCGGAGGGGTGGTGGTGAGCGGCTTCGCCGACGGGTTTGTCTGTGTCCCCGGCTCCCTGTTGGTGGACGATGCCTGGGTTGCTCCCAGGGGTAACCACGGCCTCGAGGCCGCCAGTTGTCATCAGACGAGCTTGAGGATGACGAGGAGCGTTTACCTCGGTCATCATCCTGGCACCGGAGTACTGGTCTCTCTGGCACTCTTGCCTCAGGTTGATGAGTGTTATGTCGGGACCTTACCCTCTGTGGTCGGGGACGGGGATATACATACTCGTTTGAGATAGTCTGCCTGCAACTGATGTTGGGTTGTGGCCGTGCAGGTGGTGGCGATTGGCTCGGAACATGTACCTGGCGATCAGTCGGCAGACGCCTGGGGTGATTGGCTCCATCTTGATTGGGAGCACGGCGGCTCGGCCTCTCACGATCCGACGACTCCGATGAGGAGGACCGTCTGCCTCTATCATCATTACGACAGCGGAGACTTGCTCCGGTTCTAGTCTGCTGAGTGCATGACCGCATTGGCCTCGACCTTGCATGGCGATTACGGGGATAGCTAGTATGATAGACCCCGGAGGTCACTTCTCCTCGCATACTGGCAGTTGTAGGCCCAGGTCGTACTGTTTCATCTGATCTAGGGGGTGTGATGAACTTTTCAGTCATTAACTGAGTGAGCTTACTCACCTGACTGCTCAGTGATTCGGCCAATTGCCATACAGCTTCTACGACCTCAACATTCGAATGGTGTTGAGTTTCATCCCTACCAGAAGGGTGAGGGCATCTGGAGGAACAACCGGACTCTGGTTCGGAAACTAGATTATCAGGCGGTTGCCGAGAGGATGATGTTCTTGTAGGTGACTGATACAACCTGTAGTGGTTAGTCAAGTTCCCATGGTCACCTGCAACATTCGATGGGCTTCTGCGGTTGTACCTATAGTTGTCTGAAATAGCCTTAGACACATCTCTGTAGTCATCACTGTGGTCACTTCTTATAGCTCCAGATGAATTTCTGCGGTCGTAACCATGGTCAGCTGAAATGGTTGTAGGCACACGCTGGTGGTCATAACCGTGACTGCCTGAAACAGCGGGTGAAATATTTCGGTGGTCAGACCCGTGGTTGCCCGAAATCGCAGAAGACAAATCGCGGTGGTCATAACCGTAGTTGCCTGAAATGGCAGTTGACAAATTGCAGTGGTCATGACCGTGATCGTCTGAAAGGGCAGAATACGCACTTCGGTGGTCATCACTGGGGTCTCCTGTGTCAGCCATAGCCGGGATTTGGTGGTTGTAATCAGGGTCGCTTGTAGCAGCCATCACAGGATTCCGGTGGTAACCGCTAACGGTTGTAGCCGTGGGGTTACCTTGTTGATCCTGACTAGTGCACTGTCCAATGTGGTCAGTGGGAGAGTAGGCTCGGTCCCAGTAGCTGTGCTGGGGAGGGATATGGAATAGAACTGCCGAGTCCCCACGGTCGCAACCATGGTTACCTACCACTGTAGTAGCTGTGGAGGCTCGTCGCTCCTCTCGACTATTGTCGCCCAATGCCAGTTGACCAGGTCTTGTGGTTACCGGTTCAGCAGGAGGGTAGTCTCCGTCCCAGTAGTTTAGTCTGGAAGGGCTACGGAATGTGACTGCCGAGTCCCCGCGCTCTTGATGGTGATGGTCTAATGTGTTGTCAACAGTTGCGGCGCGTTGGTCATCCCTGATGTTGCCTGACAAGCGCTTGTTGCCTCGTCTGGCGTGTTCCTTCCGACTCTGTCTCTCCAGATACTCTGGGTAAAAGTCTGGCCGGCGCAGACTTTTGGATCGGTCCCGTTGCCGACACGGACTTGGAGTTGGACTCCGGGACTGCTCCCGACTACTGATGTAGTTTGCCATTTCCGACTTAATAGCGGGTCAGGGGGAATGGAGGGATTCTGGGAAAAATAATGACAAAACAACGCCAGGACAATGATCCCGTTTATAACACTCTATTTCTTCTCTCTCTTTTTTTTTTTTCTTCACAGAAAAACAACTACCCTGCAATCAAAGTCACATAACAACATGCAGTGGTAGGGAGGGACCAGGGAAATATTTCGGAGGTACTCTCGATTAAGCGACTTTAGTCGTTCCGCGGTTGTTGGGGTGACCGTTACGGAGATTTCTCGCAACACCGAAATTGGGTGTCGCGAGCACACATTAATGGATCACCAGCAGATAATTTCTACTGATGGGAAAATTTCACAATTTTATACAATAGCGGTGAATCCACCGTAGTCAATTTCACTATACAGACAATAGATTCAAGACCTGAGCAATCTCAGGGAGACAAATTTGATGCCTAGCTATGCTGACCTTGACTCTATGGGACTAATAAATATCAACAGGATCAAAGATTCAAAGACCAAAGGCCAAGACCAAGACAATGTGTGGGTACCAGCCAATTCTGAATCAGAATAATTTATTAGGCAATTATTATCAATTTGTCACTACCAAAATTACAGGCAGTAACACAGAATAATTAACAAGTGTCAGTTCCAAGAAAATGATTACTCACTGACAATTATTGTAGTAGGTCTAGACTGGGCCTATAGGTTGAAATGTCAGTTTAAGATGACTTTACTAAACTGGATGATAGTAGCCTAAGTAGGCCTATACTGGAAATGTCAATTTATGATATATAATATCACTCTGGTATAATCCGATACATGTACATGTTAACACAGTGTAGGCTGGGTACCCAACATGTCGATTGACACAAGACTTGACTAGTGACAAGAATGCAAAATAAGTCTAGAACCACGTTGTCAAACTAGAACTTGCACGGACGAAATCCGAGTCTGTTTTGATCAATTTTCACTCCAAGTTCCCGGTCTGTAGAACGTCAACTCACATCCCTAGAAAGACTTTTCTGACCTGGCACCTAGGTGAAACCTACAACCAATAGATAGGAGACATGTTTGGGCAGTTTGGGGTAGTTTATAACGAGCAAACCACGGCAAAACAATCACCGAAAGTGTAGAAATATGAGCGGCGATTCCGTGTCGATTTTCGAGTCTGTTTGATTATTCTCACTCTAGGTTTCGGGGTGTAGAAACGTCAATACACATCTTACCAATCAATATTCTCGGTGCCCATGCTTCCTGGGGATCACACCCAATAAATAACCGACATATTTGGGTAGTTTGAGGCTGTTTTGATGAGGGGAAACACGGCAAAACCAGCGCCGAAAGTCCGACGGAAATTTCCGAAAATGTCAACAATAAACACTTTCAGTTTCGGGTCTGGAAACGGTCCAATACACACATGAGAATCAATATTTCCGACTTCTCCCCTTTGTAACTTCACAACCAACAAATATCCAACATGCTTCGGGTAGATTCTGAGGAGAACACGGCAACAACAACACCCAAAATAGTAGAAATGTCCGTGGAAGTCTGACGGAATTTCCGAAAATTTCAACAATAAATCCTTTCACTTTCGGGTCATCAAACAACAACAGCCGACCTTACAAATCTGTCCCAACTTGTTGAGGATCACAACCATTACATACCTGACATTTTTGAGTAGTTTGAGGTTGTTTTGATGAGGGGAACACCGCCAAAACCAGCGCCGAAAGTCCGACGGACGGGGCGATTTGGCAGTCTGCCAACGCACACCGAAGCTTTACTTTCGAAACTTTTCGGCGCCACATCCAAATACGAATGTGCTGAATCTGGCCAAAGTAACGGAATTTCCTCCGGATTTTTGATAATCGAGTGTTCTACTTGATCACCTCTACCCTTTTAGAAAACTTTTAGTTGAGCGATTTAGTTTTTATGGACCATCTAATCTCAGCGTTCACCGTAATCAAAACTTGAAAACTGACCACGACATTTCAAAGTGGGCAGGGCCGGTGCTCGGAAGACTTATCGACGAAATTCCAAAAGTACAAATATGTCAAATCTGGCCAAATAAAGGGAAAATCTTCCGGAATCTTTATAACCGATGATTCTACTAGCTGTATATGATCCTCTCCACCCGTTTAGAAGAACTTTAGATGAGGGGATTGACTTTTATGCGCGATCGAATGTTCGCGTGAATTTCACAAAATTGAAAATGGAAGAGGACGGGGATGGCGACCAGGAGGCAAATCGCCATCGGCCGGGAAAACCCATTTTTGTGGATTAAAGAACCACCGCTGTCACCAGTTTAACGGGAGAACGGCCAAGGACTTAATATAGACTAGATAGGTGTTCGAATGAGATGTGATTACTACATATTTAAGCTGGGAGAAGGGTGGAAACTGAGGGATCCAAAATGTCTAGATTGAAATGAAGGCAACTCATGTGGAATCAAAACAAGACACTGTCATGTTGGATTTGGGTGACAAAAAGGACATATATTGTCAGTAAACGATACAGAACATGAATACTATGGTCACAGGTCAGCAATGATAAATGTATATAAATTGAGATCTACCTAAATACTCACCAAAAGGCTAAAAGTAATGGAGCTGGCTCAACATGGTTCTAGTCTGGTTCTGGGTTCAAGGTAAATCTGACTTCAAAAGGCCAGCAGCCAATCAAATGGCCCAATCTGGGTCAGGTGATTGGCAACCAAGGAATGTTTATCATCCCAACCAAACTATTTAGTTAAATACATAATTATACAGAAATAGCAGATGCTAAATCATAGGCCTAAGGTTGGATATAGTATTAAGGTAAAGTGTGACCAAAGATGGGGAACATTTATGTAGTAAACCCTGGGAAAGAGGTCACGGGCGTAATAGACGCAGTCTGCTTGGTGCCCGTCTTTGGCGGCGGCGGTGGCGCCCGGAACTAGCCGTTCCTGCCACAATTATGCCGCCCTTAAAGTTTTAAGTAAAACATGAAATCCAGCACAGTGTTTTAATGCACTATTTTCCTTCATCACTATGATACATGAATGCAGCCCTTGCAAGTACCCCACCGCCGCTGGAGTTGATGAACCCAAAAAGGGATGGAATTATGCAGAAATGCTGTACCTGCAAGTAAATCATAGACACAATGACAATACATGAAAGTATATATATAGGCATCTTATGGTCCCTAAATGATTAATATGTGAATCTGTGATATGTGACTCATTCTACCATATCTTCCCGCATAAGATTGAAGCCTGGTTATGTGGTAAAGGGGTAAAACAGAGCAATAACTATAAAGTTGGTTGGGCTTGATGTTGTCTGTTTTTTCTGCTCTCTTTCCCTCCCTCCCCCATTAGGTGATTGGTGTCTATTGATGCCCTTCTCTTTTTGCTTTAGGCTGATAAGCCATGTGGGGCTGTGTTATTCCTTAATGAAGGCGCATTATAAAGTGCCATTGGTTACATCATTGACCACTCCTTACCCGCATGGCAATACTAGCACCCAATTGGCACACATACGCTTGGTAGAAAACAGTCAACACTGACTCAACTAAATACAACCATAATTACTAGATGCTGGCCTTATCAATGTTTACCTTGAGTGTGAGGAAGAAAGTGTATAATTGGGAACATTTTCAGCCAACATGTGATTAGTCTGGTTTTCACACTCCCAGCAATTGAATTTGAAAGGTCAGAGGATCAAGGTAAAAGCATTGACACACCAGGAGACTGCAGATGTTTCTGCAGATGTTTCTGCTTTTTGTTACATGTAATTGAATTATCCTTTTGCTGTTCTTCAAGACTTTGATATGTTTCCATTTATATCTCAGATTTAGTGCTGTAAAGGAAATAGGCAGCTTGACTAACAAGGTGGAAGAAATATTATTCTCTCATTAACAAGGAAAATCAAAAAGCTTGTCCTATTTGGACTTCTTAATTAGCATGATCAGACAGAACTTAAGGTCATCATGAGGTAAGGTATTTACGGACAACAATTATTGAAAACAACCACGTTTTTCCAATACCAAAACAAAATAACAGGTGACAGAATTGTGTTTTTAGAAGGAAAGAATAGCAAACTATTCATTTGTATTGACTTCCTGACGTGGCAGAAGGTAGGGTTTCTGTGCTTGTTAAGATGGAAATAAACAGCATTTTTGTGAACATATCAACTATTACCTTTGAACAATAATTACACTTTGGCATATTTTGAATAAAATTGATCATCTAAATATGAAAAATTATCCGGAAATTCTTGTTTGATAAAATGATTTCAATGTTATATTTCTCCTGTTGACATTTAAACCACATAAAGGTGAAGAAAAATATTTGATCAAATTATCAGAAAAGTCACCCTTTCTTACATTATACTAGTCCTTACCTGCTAACAACAAGGCATGCTGGATGGGTGCAGGACCGCTATAGTCTATTGTGGCAACATTGATCTTGTGTAGATGTATATTCAGTATTATATTCCCATTAGATCGATGCTCAGCTGTTGTATTTTGGTATGATATTAACTGTAGGTATTATAGGCACTGTTTGGGATTAGATCAATAATGCACAAACAGGGAGGTGGTAATGAAGTCAGTTGTCAATATTATCTACATTACAAAGGTCTAGTCTGTTCTGCGCTAATTTCCTGCTGAACTGTAATTTCGAGTCAACAAAATATCAGGGTTCGCGCTAGCCACTCGCCAAATCGCCAGTGGCGAATCAAACTTGAATTTGGCTAATGCTACCCCCTGAAAATTCGCCAAATTGGCAAATTGTGGCTAAGGGACTTATCTTCCCTCAATCACCATAGCCATGTTATACATGTATATCATTTGAAAGGGGAAATTGTGGGGAAGCCAGTCAGATTGATTATATTCTGATGTAACGTAATCATGAATATTCCCCAAAGAAAAACATTTTGCCAGGGCCACAGATTTAGAGGTGAGTGTAACGTATCAGTCAGTGCCTTAACTAGGTGATAGTGTCAGGGGGAGGAGGGGGGGGGGTTGGGCTGAGAAGTAGGAAAGCAGGAGTATGTGAGACTGTGAGCCTGTGAGAGGAGGGTGCAAGATAAGCTTGAATTATATACATCAATGCTGGGAAATTCTAATTAAGTGCAAACGGTTCCTTCAAAAGACATATTCATCAAGCTATAAGTCCTCCCATCTAAAAAAAATATCAAAGAATATGATTCTATCCGTTTTCAAAGTTAGAAGACACCTTCCCATTTCAAATTTTCACAGAATCTATTTACATATTGCCATATCATAAGCTGCGGAAAAAAATGTGATTAGAATTTATAATTTATATCTCATGTAATAAGGCGATTTATATGGGTGAGCCAGAAAGTAGTATAAAAACTACATTTTAAATGAATTTAAACAGGCAAAAAAAGGTTTGGCTAATCAATGATGATTTTGGCTAATCCAAATGGGTAACAATTCGCCAAACTGGCTAATAGAATATATGTACTAGCGCTAACCCAGAATATGATATAGCTCTGTTTGCAAAATTGTCTATGTTAATCAGTAAATAATAAATGTCAGAAACAGACTCGCTTGGACTCAGCTAGACATTGACCAACCTGCTTCCCACAGTCATATTAGAAATAGATATTAACAGGAATATCTATGCATCACAGACAAGAAAAAGAAATAAAGCTATTTTTCTGAATTAAAAGTCTCCACCCAGTCATTTGAAATATATTCAATGGTATGTCATCACAGGAAAGCTTCTTTGCCCTGTGGAAAAATCTCTAAGCTGTCGAATGTCTATCTTTCTGCACCTAGGAATCTCTGATAAGCCATATTTTGGAACTTTAGCTTTCGGACACCAGTGTAGCATAAGGGTTTGTTGCTCAGATTGTATCCAGTATCCCAGCCATTTTGTTGTAGATTACCTACTGATGTGATATCAATTTCTCTTTTTTTCCTTTGTGGCCATTTAGTATGGTATTGCTAGGGTGTAGTATCAGTAATTAATCCATAGGAGTGTGGCTTCAGACTCCCTTGGTATTTTGAATGTTAGTCCAACATGCATGGGGTGACCATGCGCGCATGGTTTGTCATTCATGGCCCTCACTGGGCAGATCACATTATCCTACCTACTATATTCCTCCCCCAACACACTACCCTACCTACTGTAACTCCCACACCTGTTACACTGACCCACCTTATGTAAGCCTCCACCACTCACCTGTTTTATGACCTACTTCCTCACTCCACTACAACGGCGAGAGGAGACGAGACTTCACAGAAAAACATGGCCGCGCCCACAACTGCACTGCCCGAGACGTAAACAACACGAAAAGTAGTGAAAATGAAGCCATCGACAGTGCCAATACACCCCAGAGCACGCCAATCGATAATAGCATGGATGAAACAAGATCCACACACTCACAAACCCTCAAACATGGCGAAAGCGTGGGAAAATTGACCGAGGATGGCCCACTCGGTCAATCAGCTGACTCGGTCATCACTGACACTGGTAAGCATGCACACACTGCCAACCCCCACAGCCTCCCCATGTACTTTGATAGGGTAAGACAAATAGCCGAAGGGAACCACGAGCATATAGACATAGACATATCTCCATCTGTACTCTCAGAATACAGAAAAGCATTCTGGCCTAGCTTCGCTCACAGTGCTACCAGTGACAATAAAACAGCACAATATGCAAAAATATATGATGTAGTCAGGGCCACAGGGCTTCCCAACCACATGGTATCCAGACTAGTGCTTCCCACTTCCCTCAACATATCCGCCTGGGAGAAGTACCTATCATACAGGGACCCACTCCTCTTGGATATGATAAAGTATGGTTTCCCACTGGGCTACCTAGGCCCGGTCAGCGACACAACAAAGGTAGACAACCACCCGAGTGCCACAAACTACTGTGATAAAGTATCAGACTGTATAAACAGCGAGGTCGGCTTGGGTGGCCTCATGGGGCCCTTCAAGGACCCACCGTTCGATGAGTGGTGCCATGTCGCACCGCTCATGTCCCGCCCCAAAAAGACGTCCGACGCACGACGCCTCATATCTGACCTCACGTTCCCACCCGAGACATCCGTCAACGCGTATGTCATTAAAAATAACCTCAACGGTCACATAGTAGACCACACACTCCCCACCACCGACCGACTAGCCGCACACATGAAAAGAGTCGGGACCGGCGCATACATGGGCTCGTTGGACATCTCGAGGGCGTACAAAAACTTTAACTCTGACATATTAGACTTACCACTGCAGTGCATAAAATGGGAGGGCCTATATTACATGGAGACTGCAATGCCGTTCGGGGCGCGTTGCAGCAGCCTCCACATGCAACGCGTCGCAAACACGATCGTGGCCATACTAGCGGATAGCGGAGTCACGGCGGAAATGTACCTCGACGATATCGTTTTCATATCACCTGACAAGGAGACCGCGGACCGCGACATGAGCGTAGTCACAGACCTACTCAAAGAACTCGGCCTCCCGGAAGCCGAGGAAAAAAGACAATACCCGGCACAAACTGTTGTATGGCTAGGTGTTAAGTTTTCAGCAGCCGATATGACCATGTCGGTGCCCCGCGAAAAGCTCTGCGAAGTCATACACACCGTAAAACTCACCAACTATGAACAGTACCTTACGAGAAAACAACTGGAATCGTTGGTGGGTCAACTAGTCCACATCGGAAGATGCATTAAACCGGCGCGCCTGTTCATATCTAGACTACTAGAGGCACTAAGGGGCATGAGAACCGAACATATACTCATCAACGAACACATGCGCGCCGACCTGCGATGGTTTATGGAGTTTGTTACCAAATGGAACGGTGTAGCACTCATTCCGGCAGCCAAACCAACAAAGACACTCGAGGTAGATGCCTGTCTGTCGGGGATCGGCGGCACCGACGGCAAGCGTGCCTATTACCGACAAGTCGCCCCCATCAAGGACGGTGCCGCAGACATCAACGAACTCGAGGCCGTCAATGCGGTTGTCGCGTTACATACGTTCCTCGACGACTCCGACAAAGGCGGGCATATTATAGTACTCTGCGACAACCAAGCCGCAGTCGCAGTATTCCAAAACGGCCGCGGGCATAACCCGATAATACTCGAAGCCGCACGGGCCGTGTGGATGGTACAGGCGGTGCTACAGTTAGAAGTGACATTCAGGCATATCCCAGGCATTGAAAATGTAGTCCCAGACAATCTTAGCCGAGCCCATCTCTCAGACTTTTACTATGAACGGGCCATGAAGGACTTCACAACACATAACCTTGTATTTGTATATCCAAGTGAAGATGCCTTTAACCTGGTATTTCCTTTTCTACGATCCAGATCCGGGACTCCGATCGCTGCAGCTCGCGGCAACCCGACGGCAAACACAGGCAAGGGCGAAAGGGACCAACAGGAACCACGACACCGCAACACGGACTTACATCGGGTTCTGCAGGTACACGGGCATCGACCACCTGGCCCCAGCGCACACACACATATGCATCTACATCGAGTATCTAGCGCGGCAGTACAAATGCCCCGCGACCATCCGCAACATAATATCCCACATGCGACAACACCTGACGCTGGCGGGAGTACCAACGGAGGAAACGTATCATCCAAGGGTGACACGGGCACTGGAGGGCATCAACAGGACGTCCACATACGTCCCCCGGCCAAGGCCGCCGGTCCCCCTACGAACCTTCAAAGCCGCTGTACTGGAGATACCACGGAACGAGTCAGGCACAGTAGTACAGGCCGCGGTGCTGACCATGTTCTACGGCGCAATGAGGAGATCCGAGGTATGTGCGCCATCAACCGGCACGTTCGACCCAAGGCTGCACCTAACGAGGGCCGACGTGTCACTGCACCGTACTGGCGTAACTGTGACAATCCGACATGCGAAGAACGCACAAAAGTACAATCAGACACAAACGCGACATCTCGACAAATCAAAGGACCCACTTCTGTGCCCCTGGACCGCACTAGCGGCAGCCGTGGTACTCGCACCAACCAGGTACCCTACGGACCCAATGATAATGTTCGCAGACCGCAACCCGGTGACGGCCGAATACGTGGCGGCCGAATGGGCCCGGGTACTCAACAAGATAAATGCACCGCCAATGTTCAACAGACTTCACTCGCTAAGGAAGACGGCCGCCGACACCGCCCACAAGGCCGGCGCATCCATCCAGGAGGTTAAAGACTTCGGCGCATGGCGCTCCAATGCGGTATGGGCCTACGTCCAAAAGTCAGCCTCCAAGACTATCGCTACCAAACTTTCTAATGCACTAAAATCTGCTTAAATGCAATATATAAAACTCTTGGTATTTTTGGCATTATCATGTACTCTATGTTTAATATCACCTATCATATGTTATTATAAGGTTATAAAAGACCTATACTCAATCATGTCTACCTATAATTCATACAGGTCTAAAATATGTCATTTGACCTTCATATAATCTCAGGTATAAATTTACATTGTATAATGCATATTCCTCCAATTAAAACATTTGTTCTTTACTCCTCTCTCCTCTTGTCTGTCCGGGGGGGTGTCCATGAATGGGGTGACCATGCGCGCATGGTTTGTCATTCATGGCCCTCACTGGGCAGATCACATTATCCTACCTACTATATTCCTCCCCCAACACACTACCCTACCTACTGTAACTCCCACACCTGTTACACTGACCCACCTTATGTAAGCCTCCACCACTCACCTGTTTTATGACCTACTTCCTCACTCCACTACAACAAGCCTTCCAAGGAGGTCAGGTTTTCCCACCCACCCACACCTTATTAAATAGGTAAAATAATAAGCATTATCATGTACTCTATGTTTAATATCACCTATCATATGTTATTATAAGGTTATAAAAGACCTATACTCAATCATGTCTACCTATAATTCATACAGGTCTAAAATATGTCATTTGACCTTCATATAATCTCAGGTATAAATTTACATTGTATAATGCATATTCCTCCAATTAAAACATTTGTTCTTTACTCCTCTCTCCTCTTGTCTGTCCGGGGGGGTGTCCATGAATGAGCAGTAAATGAGAACATATATATAGGACATTTCCTTGACAACAACACATTCAATTAGAGAAAAGGGCTCATTTACTGACTCTCTAGAGAAGTAATCTCAAAGAAATGTACCATACCCTTTCTTTGCTCTATGCATGACATGTAAGGGTTTACTTTCAAATTGAATGTAGCTGATTTCTGCTACATTTAAAACTATTACCTTCTGGTATTGGTAACAGCACTAAGATTGCTGTATTACAATCAGGACCTCTACCTATTTGTGGAAATAGTCAGAGTCTAACTAACCAAATCCCTGCAGTAGCATCCCACCACCCAACAGACACCCCATTAAAATCATCTCCCTAAGAGGCAACGCTTGGCACAGGTGTTCCCAGGGACTCATACATCAAACTTCCTTTGATAGTTGATGGTCATTGGTCTAAATACATGACGGATGAGCTGCAGATGAAGGGTGTGAATGTTATGATGTACACGAAATGCTGATCTGGTCCTACATGAATGTTGAAGAGGATTTGGAGTTTATTTTTGAATATGTTGATTAAGGGTCTCATTTACTATTTGTGCAACTATTTACAAATAGATTTCTACTGAAGTAATATCCCTACTACTGTACTAAAACCCAGGTGAATTTAATATCACTCCACCTGTTGCCTTGAAGCTACTTATACTTCTATCCAGGTTTATTCAGATTAAATCATTCTCATAATATCATCAGTCCAATTAAATGAGGCAACCAGGCAGAACCCTATGACAGGCTGAATCTAATTCTTCTCTATCCAGGACAGGGCTTTATCATATATCATGACTTCTTAAGCTCCCTTTCTACAGAAATATGGCTTAGATTTATCTCCTGGATGGTGACTGGCTTCATTAGCTATAAGTCTCAGTAAGAAACATCTATTGACTAAAAACAAAACATCTTGACTGCCACCATATTTGAACACATGCAGAATCTAGTTTATTTCTTACTTCATTCTTTAATGCCTCCTTAATTTCCCTTTCTCTGTCTCTGACTAGGTCTCTTCCTCGCTGCCTCTCTTTTTTTTTTAAGGTTTGAAGGGTTTTTATTGCCAAATCACAAAAATTACAATTCGTGGTATATGTTATGACAATAAATGGTGAATCCTTTTCAATCTGTGGTTCGTATTTGTACAACACATAGGTATGATATAATAATGATACAGCTAAACATGGATGAGTCGGTGAAAATTATAACAAGTATATGTACAGAATCAATGAATAAATAACTTAATACTAAACATTATATACACACACAGCGAGAACTCTTCACACTATCGATGTACAATTTGTACAGATTCATAAATCAGGGGCGCAGAAAGTAGTGTACCCAACACTAATGAGGAACATGGTCAGACTGTATCATGCTATATGCTATGTAGCATGTATTATGCAATGCCTCATATCTATCAGTTAGTGACACAAGACTTGTCAATATAAAGCACAGACCACAGCTCAAAGTAGAGAGAGCGGGTCATATCAAATGGCAGAACTTTCGAGATTAGAGAATAGTGTAAGTGAACTATCTACCCCGGATTCTGTCACTATAACAGCTTCCTGGGTAAGACGCTCATGGGCCAGATGCCCTAAACTCATAGGTAAATATGAAACAAACCATCAGTACAGTAAGCATTAAAGAAACTATCATTAAGCTATTATCAGACACAGTTGGTATGGATTCTGTCATTATAACAGATTCCTAAGCAAGTACTGGCCATTCTTCCATAGAGAGTACAATGGGCTCTTCCCCTCCATCGCTCAAATTGAGACTATCTGAGAGGTCTTCAATCTCGTCACTTGGGTTTTTATTTACTACCTCAAGGTTAGCTAGAGTTTTTATCCTTTTTTTAAAAGTAATTTTATCCTTACTTGACTGGTACCAGTCTCCCAGCTTATCCCAGAGTTCAGCCCCTCTATATAGGGGGGATTTCAGGAAACCAGCATTCCGGGCCCTCGGAACTTTAAACCTAATTTGGTTTTCCGACCTTAAACCTTCTCTACGTGGTCTTTGGTCCAATAGATCTGGTTTGTGAGACAGCTTATACATATAGGTTAAAAGCAACTCTTGTCTCCTCCTCTTCAGGGACGGTACTTTAGACAATGTATACATCTCAGCCTCAGACAGATTTCTACCCCAATAGCAAATTTTTAGTCCCCTTTTTTGCATTCTATCCAATTTCTTCAGGAGTCCTCCGTTAGCCCCTTCATGACAGAAACTTGCATAGTCAAATTGACTCATTATTGTTGCTATATAAACCTTTATGGCTGCTTTTTCAGTCTGTACTCCTCTGAACTTTCCAAAACGAAAAAGCTTATGGTTAACCTTGCTAGTCAATTCCCTTATGGCAGGCTCTAGGCTTAGGCAGCTGTCTACCTTCAAACCCAAGTATCTGTAGCAATCTACGGTTTCTAGCTTTATGTTATCGAGGTGAAAAGAGATCCCTTTACACTTAGGCAGCTTTTGAACAGAACCATACCATGTAATTTTGCTTTTCTCTACATTAACAGTTAATCTTTTAGATCTAAACCAATCAGCTAGGGTAACTAGGGTCTCATTCATCCTAGTCACGATGAGGTCTAACCTGTTTGCTGAGTGGAAGACAACCAAATCATCAGCATACATGTAATGACTGGTATTACCTAATTTAGAACTAACATCGTTCACATATATAATAAACAGTAATGGCCCTAAAACGGACCCCTGAGGGACGCCAAAATCCACCTGATTTACATCAGAGACATAGTTACCAATTTTCGTGTATTGTTTTCTCTCACTTAAATACGACATTAACCAGTTTAACACTTTATCATTTAACCCTAAACTGCCTAGAATTTCAATTAGATAACCATGGTGGACACAATCAAAGGCCTTTTTGAGGTCAAGATAACATGCAGCTGTGAGATGACCCCTGTCTCTATTTTCATATAAATTATTTAGGTAGTGAAATATGGCATCCCCAGTCCCCATACCAGGTCTGTACCCAAACTGCTTATTTGACAAAAAGTTGAGATCTTCCAATACTCCCATTAAATGTATATGCATGATCTTCTCCGCTATCTTAGAAGGCACTGGTAACAGTGAAATCGGCCGCCAATTGGTGATTTGCTTTAAATTGCCCGTTTTTGGAATGGGACTGACCCTAGCTTCTTTCCAATCCGATGGAAAAATTCCCTCATCAAAACTAAGCTGATACAGCCAGGTCATTTGGTCTAACAAGTGTCTTAAGGCACATTTCAAAATGTCACAGCGTATCCCATCAATTCCTGATGTCTTATTTGTATTTATCTCTCCAAAAAGAATATCCACCAACTCTCTATTAACCACTATGTTGTCAAACTTACAATCAGCAGGCTCTTCAAAAGTTGTCCTTTCAGGGTAGCCATTAACAGTCATATCTTCAGATAATTTCCTACCAATACCAGAAAAAAATTGATTTAAATACTGTACAGAATCATGATTTGACTTAATGAAGTTGTCATCACCAATCAACTCAGGCGGCTCCACCGTGACATCTGGTTTGATTACACTATTGATGATCCTCCAGAATTTTTTAGGGTCGTCCTTATTATCTTCTAGACAGGTTTTGATGTAGTCAGACTTGGCATATGTAATAGCCTTGTTTATCCTGCACCGGAGTTTTTTAGCCTGGACTAGATACCGATCCTTGCGCGTCCTTAGATACCTCTCAACTGCATCCTCTCGTTCTCTAATTAGACTTAGGATTTCGCCAGTCATCCACCGGTTCCTTTTATCCACTACATCTATCCATTCCCATGGACTATTGACATCCAAGTATACAGTGATTAAATTCAATATAAAAATCCACATTACATCTGGATCTTTTATATTATAATATTCCTCCCAGTCTGCCTCACTAAGCCAATCCTTGAATAGCTCGTAGTCAAAGTTGCTATAATCGCGCACACGCACAGATTTCTTTAAATATTCAATTTTCAGTTTAGTTTTGACACAAAAAACTGGGAGATGGTCACTCACCAAAAAATTTAATACACCAGAAGAAACATCATCATTATAAGAAGTTAGTATGTTGTCCAAACATGATATTGTGTTTTTGAACGGTCTAGTGCACTGATGTATTAGTTTGTGATAACCTTGAAATTTGCAAAGATCATTTAGAGCAATGCTAGAAGCTGTTCCTTCCCTTAGAGTATTAATATTTATATCTCCTAAAAACCATTGCTCCAAGTTTAGGTTCAGTGCTAGTTTCATCAATTTCTTTACATGCTGAAGAAATAAGTCTATTTTACCTCCTGGTGGTCTGTATAAGGTTACTACTTGCAATTTCTGTTCATTTTTCAGTTTAAGATCAATAACAAAACATTCCAAATCCTTAATATTTAAACACAGTTCTTGTCTAATTTCAACATCACAATCAAGGTCATCACGTACATATACAACAATACCACCCCCTTTCTTACTAACTCTATCTTGTCTAAAAAGTTTCATCCCATCCCAATTTATCATATCATCATCATACTCAGGATGTAGCCAAGTCTCACTCATGGTCACAATGTCAGTGCCATCTAACTGATCAAAAATATCCTGGCGTTTTTTATACATGCTCCTCGTGTTAAGATGCACCATCTTCAGCCCACTGGTTCTAAGAAAGTCATAGACTCTGGTTGTGGTCATCCACAGGCGTTGAGTTCCAACACAAAAACAATATACAAACAATAATAAAAGATAAAAAACAAACAATAATATGTACACAAAAAATATGTAGGCTCTAGATTACCAATCTAGAGCCTAGAAAAGACCCCCACAGATCTCACAACTTAATGTTCTGTGGGTGGTCTTCAAGGGAGGTATCCTATGTAAGTTTGGACAGAGGTGACTGGTAATTAGGGGCTTTACTCCAGGATTAGTCATTTCAAGAATTAGCAAATAATTCTGTACAGTCCAAGGTAATAGGATACAGTGGGTGCTCGGCTAGTGCATGCCAAGAATTTCAAAAATAAAGAAATAGTGTTCAAATATCACTTGATATTATACAGTTATGCAAAAAATGGTGGGGCGGGGGGGAACTCCCAGCGACAGGGGGTAATGATGATAATTCCAATAATAATATAATAATAGTAATAATATTAATGATAATAATGATAACAATAATAATAGGGATGGTAATGATGATAGCAATAACAATAATGTGCTAACAGTAATAACAACGAACAGTGATGAGAGTGTAAGTTTACTCGGTTTTATAACATTATATCATTCCCTCAAAAACATAACATTTCACAAGTATACATTTTAAATTTGTATTTTTCCATTATTGGCCAGGGATATGACATTTATAATGATAATGATGATTTTTCAGAGAGATGCAAATCATAATGCCAAACACGCATAATACAAATGCATAATACAAAATACAAAAGCTCAGAGCGCAGAAGAGCAAAAGACAGACAAAACAAAACAAACAAGACAAGAAAAGATAATCCATCTGACGGACATGGGAGGTAGGGCAGCAGCGAAGCAAACAGCAATTAGCAGATAGCATATAGCAAGGAACAAACGACAAATCTCAAAAATACAAAACAATACAATACAAAGATACAAAGATAGATAGATGTTGTTGTGCGGCTACTCAGCGAGATCAGTACACCGGTCTCTTTCTAATCATATTTTTCCTTATCTTTTTTGTAGCCTCTTAGCACTAATGTATGTAGACTAAATGTCTTTAAGGTCTAACATTTATGATAACCATGTAGCCTTACTACTTTGTATACACGGAGATAGTTAAGCACAATACCCCAGCAATAATATAAGAACATTGGTCATCAAAATTTATGACAGCGAATCCCAAAAATAGCATAGCTAATCAATCAATTAATGCATTTAGGAGGCACAGATGGGCCGGAGGGTAGCCAAAAAGGTGATGGTGGGGTAGAGCATGGGGCATGGGTTCAAGGAAGTCATTATAACTTCTTGTCCCTCTTACCCTGTCTCAGGAAATCATCAAATCATCAGGTATACTATCAACATTAACACCCAGACATTTGCTGCAAAAATCATTATAACTTCGCAGCCATCAGTCCCACAGGGTAATTGAAAATTAAAAATTGCACAGGCTTTCTTAACAACAAAACAATAGTCAAAGAAGCCAAAATTGGTTTCTAAACACAATTGATAAGCTGAACTGAAAATGAAAAAAGTCATTATAACTTCTTTCTTCTTTGTTCATTTTACAGTCATTTAAGACTAAGAGTTACTCACATATATCAGTGTTTCATTAACCAAATAAATGTTATAAACGCTGCTCTACGTGTCAATCATTAGAAACTTCACTTCGAAATAGTGATTAGTTTACAGCTAAATATCACAAACGAGTTCAACACAAAATATATATCAATATGTTCATTCATACGTGTGTACATTGACTAGTACTTATGGTCATAGTCTAAAATCATGGTCCCCGGAGGCAAACACAATCTCACAGTAACTACCGGTATCTGCACATGTTATACAACATTTTTATTCTTTTTTAAGAATACTATACTGGACTATACTGGACTCCAAGAAGTCATTATAACTTCTAAGTGTCCAGGTCCTTCAAGGCATAAACGTCAGATTTATAATGAGGAAAAAACAAGATTAAAGTAATAATGTTATGGCGCTACCATAATCAATCACATTCTGTTTGATTCAATACTTAGTATTATCAATTCATGATCTTGAGATTTTACTGGATAGGTATGTAAGGAGGATTTATTTAGTGAAAGAGAAAATAGAGAATTTCGGAAGAACTGTGAAATTAAAATTGAGTGATATTAAATAGATTAGATTTTTAAAAAATTTTGAAAATCCAGATGGGACGGCTGAAAGACAAAAGTAGTCAAATTAGTTCAATTAGAAGTTGGCCTTCTCTCTCAATTTATCCAAGATAAATTCTGCGCATTCTGTCCACCACTCCGTCCAGGTCTGGACCCTGGTCATCATCATCAT
This sequence comes from Harmothoe impar, assembly GCA_947462335.1. Classification (NCBI taxonomy): domain Eukaryota; kingdom Metazoa; phylum Annelida; class Polychaeta; order Phyllodocida; family Polynoidae; genus Harmothoe; species Harmothoe impar. The sequence goes on from OX381714.1 coordinate 57,858,858, forward strand.
CATCAATCTCAAACCCCCAGTGGTCTTCGACATCCATTTCAAGATTGAATTCCACAGCCAGTGGAATTGGGAGTAGTGCTTCAATTACTGATGCAATTCTTGCCGCAACAATTTTCTGGCAGTCCTCAGTTGGATGGCATCCATCTTTCATTTTCTTTTTATACTGGCAGACAAACCTGCTGGGTGCACTTGTTTTCTTACCACTCCTGTTCTTGTTGTACCGATTCCTATGAAATATTGTGTGCAGATTTACGGTAGGGACCCCATACAGACGGTTTATGTACCGTATGTCCCCCTTTAATAGTTTGATGGTACGGTTCAGCATTGACTGTTTTGGGTGATCTATCAGGGAGAAGCTGCCATTGAAGATATTTAAGTTCATACCATATAGAGTACATAATACAAATTTGGTATCTGGGTACAAGGTGTAGAACTTTCTCATCATCTCACTGAGTCTCACAGACACTACCGCCCGGCATGTGGCCTCATTGACATGTGGGTAGTAAATATCCCTTCTACCATGGACGTATCTCTTATTTGTGACATCACATGTCCCCGCTAATAAGATTACTACATCATAACGCTGTCTTTCTAGCTCCAATAGGGTATGATGCAGTATACTACTTATCTTCCTGGAACTCTTGGCGCATTCTCCAACCGAGTAGTATCCATTGGTGTTCTCATTCCCCAGTACACTCTTAACCACCACCGCCAGGTCTACGGCCCTCGAGTCTCCAGAGATCAAAACAGCCATGCTGTAGCTGTAAAAAGTAATATGTAGTGTATTGTTATTGTTTTGATCGACAGATTTTTATAAACCCCAACAGCAACCCTCACTCCTCCGGCACATCCAAGCCAACAATCTGATATATAATATATTATGTACAATATCAAAATTAAATTAAATTGAATCAATTCAATTAATTAATCAATTAAACCTTTCACAAATCCGCCACTTCACCTCCTCCCTGTCTGTATTTATTCTAGCAATGTCCGATTGATCTCTCCAGATCTAACACTCAGCAATAGATTCAAGCTACTGGTTCTAGGCTTTTCAGACGATAATGGGTCCTCACATCTTGCAACAGGTTGCCATGCAGATTTTTTCCAGGCATGGTTAGATTTGGGTCATCATATTTCTCATTTTTGTTTTTAGTTTTTTATGATTAGGTGGGACTCTATTTTGCAGCTTGTCGCCAAGCTCTTTGATTTTCCTTGGGTCGTCCATTTTCAGGATTTCCTCGGCCACCGCCATTTTTCCTATGACCAACAGCCTGATATGAAAATATCCCTGTTCTACACTAGAGTATTCCCTCTCTGTACCTTCATGTATAAACTTGACCTTACATGGATACCAATTTGAGAAATGCGCAGTCTTACCCTGATAAACAATGCCTGCTTTAGTCTCCTGAATGTGTACCGAGGTGTCACCCTTCCAGCCGGCTGGTTTGTTGTTCTGTGAGCGCCCACCCCGAGAATGGGGTTCGTAAGGGGCTTGGGTTTTGTTTCCCAAGTCTGTTCCTCCCACTATACGATGGCAGTCAGGAACCTCATTCAATGATGAGTAATCAAACTTGATGTTGTCGATAACAATGCAATTCTTTTCAGCTTTTGCGCTGATTCCTTTTTCAGTTACTGCTTTGACAATTTGTCTCCCTCTGGATCTTGCATCCCTAATCTCTTTTGGTTCATCTGGTGCTAGCCAGATTTTCTCTTTTTGTCGGGTATCTCCATTCGGTCCACCCAATTTCCACCTCCTACTCATGATGGCCGCTCTGATGGCCAAATTACTGCAAGCAATTAGAATGGGGATTTTTTGCTTGGGGGGTGCTTCATTTTGCTTTACAGGGGTATGAGCCTTCAGCCTTATGATTTCAATAAAATCACCAGGTTTACTCTTTACCTCGATTTTTTCTAGCAAATTATTTATAACAACCTCAAGATTTTGGGTTTGGTCAGTCTCCAAGCCATATACAATGATGTTTCTATCTGGTGACTGGCTACAATGCTTGACAGTACGCATATTTGACACAATTTGTGCATAGGTGTTTTCTTCATATTGGACAGCTCCAGTCCTTCTCTCCAGCAACATTTCACCAACCTGTCTAGTCAGACCATTCAGCTCCCTATCAACATTGCTAAGTTTTTGTTCATGTGACTCCTTGACTTCAGTTATAAAGTTCCTGACCTTGCCTACCTCTTCTTCAATTGCATTGTACAAATCAAATTTTGCAGTTCCAATTGCTCTAGAGACAGTAAGAACCTCACTGTCCAATTTTGACTCCAGGCTCACCAGTTTTAAGTCTATACTATTCAGTTTTTCATTCATCCTCTCTTCTAGATCTTTCATTGCTTTATCTCTCAGGGTCTCTCTCTCGTCAGCCTCTTCCTCCAATCTATTTACCTCCGCTCTCCTCACTCCCTTCTCATCTGAGAATTCATCACAATCAGTCATCAAGAGTTTGACTTTTTCATCAAAATATTTTGAATCATTTTCCAATACTTCCAGTCTCTCATCAGTATTGGACCGCTGTGAGTCTAAAAGCTCAGCAAATTCCCTCATAAGATCTCCTTTCATAGCCTTCATCTGATTTCCAACTACTTCCCCTAGCATTTTCAGCTCTGAAATTTTACCTGTTTTTTTGATTACATCCCCCCCTCCCTCAGGAACCCCCTCCCCCCCAGTTTCCGCACTATCTCCACCCACTGCACCCTTCTCAGGAAATGTTTTCAAGACATATATTGAGGACTCAGACTCATCATCCATATTATTGGGAATTGAACCACTTCTCCTTACGAGCCCCTTGTCATTGGTATGTGGCTCGGGAGGCCGTGACGTCATTGCTAACGTCTCAGCGCCGTTCAGAACTAGGTCAGTCTTTGTATTGTTGTTTTGTATGTTTATAGGAATTAGCAATTCTCGCTGAGTATCTTGTTCAAAGATTCCGTTCAATCCTGCATTTAATTCTGTGTCTGTGGATTGCTTTTTAGCCTCCGGTGACCTACTGTCAGGAGAACTATTTTCTGTGGCGGAGTGACTCCGCTTGTTTGTTGGTGTGCCCACCATTACACCTGTTATTATGGTGTATTCATACGCAGCAATTTTTACCGATTCAATCTTTAAACATACAATAATACGTATATAATTTTGAAAATTTGTCACAACAATAGACCCTACCTATTCAGTGGACCTTTATAGTCAGTCTGTGGTATTATATTCCTCCAGTGAGTCCTCCAACATGTATAATTTACAACAAACCCCGGAGCAAGTTAGCGGTGCGACTCTACTCCAACATGGCTACCTACTTCTCTTGTCTTGTTTCACTTCTCTTTCTCTCTCTGATTCTCTGTCTCCATCTCATTCTCTTTCTCTCTTGCCCTCCCCATCTCTCTTCTACTAGATATAAAGTACCTACTGATTGCTTTCTCGGTGCCTTGGGGTGTATCAACCGGTCACTCACCTGCTCATTCTTCATTTTATCCTCTATCACCCACAAGGAACTGAGTGACTTCAGCTATGACTACTGGGGAGTAGCAAGCTGGCTGATCAGTCATGTGGGGCTGTGTTATTTCCTTAATTATAAAGGGCCTTCTCCACACATCATTACTGCCCAGTTTACACTCAGGTACACTGAAAATCCATAGATTGAAAGGGTTAGTCAGTACAGACTAACCCAGGTTGTTCATATTAGTGTTAGTCACAATGGCAAAGTTATATTCAAAAATGACCAAGGGGTCAGTCAGTAGTGGCTAACCTAGGTCCATCATTGGTGTGTTGTATTTGTATGCCACTAGTTGGGGCCACCTGTGATGACCACTCAGTGGCTCCCCCTGGAACTAAAAAGACTAAGGTGGGTTGGTCAGTAGTGACCAACCTGGCAATAATAACTAATCTAGGTTGGTGGTTTAGGGATCCAAAAAATGACTAACTAGGTTGGGCACTAGTGACTGAGAGGTTGGGCGTATAGGGAGCCTAGGAATATCAGTGTACTGGGTAGATCAGTCATGTGTCGCCACTAACTCAACTAATTAACATCATTCCCTGGTATCTCTAATTACTACATGAAGGCCTGATTATTTGAATGACAGGAAGAAAGTATATAATTGGGAAAATATTTAGCAGCTACCTGATTGGTCTCCAAACATTTTTTTCTCAAAGGTCAAAGGATAATGATGAAGGCATCAAGACACCAGTCATATTGTTTTCTTCATATTACATGTAATTAAATAATCTTCTTGATGTTCTGCCGGGGCCAATGTTTTGCTTTGAATATGTTTCTATTCATATCTCAAATTGAGTGATGTAAAGGAAATAGGGAGCCTGACTAAAAGGGTTGCTGAAATTTTACTCTCTCAGTAATGAGGAAAAGTCAAAAAGCTTGTCCCCTTTGAATATCATAATTAGCTTGATCATCCACATATATTATAAGGTCTTCACATACATCTTTATAGACAGGATATTATTGATATCAACCACTGCTTTGTCATGCCAATAACATAACAAGTGACAGACTTATATTTTGAGAAAGACAGAGTATCCACTTGTATTTACTGTCTGATTTAAACAGTGTAGGTTATATATGTCTGTTCAGATTGAAATGAAATATTTTAGGAACAAAAGAAATAATACCTTTGGATGACAATTAGTATATCTCTGGAGGCTATCACATTCTAGAGGCTCCAGATTTTAAGGGGGAAAGGTAGCATTTCCAGTCAGCAGGTGGTATATATGAGGCACCAGGAAAGGCACACAATATCCATTAGCACCCCTTCAAATTCACCAGTCCTTCCCCCCACCAACTATAAGTCTTTAAGGACAGCATATTGCTTTAATGCCAATCTGGTAGGATGCTGTGTGAATACAACCCTGATGAGTAAGGTTGCTTTGCTGCATTCATTCACAACACTGACCCTGTATGGCAAAAACAGTCACACAGAGTCAACAAGATGTGCCACTGCATGGCTTCCAATTCCTTACCAAACACTTCATTTGTGAATCATGACACCAATGAACATTAATACAGGGTTAGGGTTTAAGGAATCAATGCAACCCTTGATGTAGAGCCCTACAGACTTGTAGGTATGATGGATAAAAGGGGAGGCTAGGAGTAGGCCTCAGGGGTAGCTCCCCCGGGTGGGGTTCTGCTCCTAAACATCACCTCATTATGTAAGGGGTATAGTACTTAGGGGAAGATTTAGGAGATGTGTTGGGCCATGAACTTCTTGGGCAGAGGGATACATAGAGCATAGAGATCAAGGGAGAGACAGAGATAGAGAGGCAGAGAGACAGAGAGACAGAGAAAGAAAAGAGACAGAGAGACATGTTGGAGAAAGGGAGAGAAAGATAGAGCACAAGACTGTGTAGAGAAAGAGAGAAAGAGAGAAAGCATGCACAATATATAGTTGAAACAAGGACAAAGAGATAGATCTACAAATGGACAGACGGATGGTATAAATAACACTTGCAGCACAATCATAAAGCACAGCTGTTTTTTCCTTACTTAATTTCTGATAAGTGTTGAAATGTACAGTCAAAAATAAAATGCAATTCCATGCTGAGATGTAGATGCCTTCTGCTATTATAATCCTCTAAATATTTGTATTCATATTTCAATGATAGGCTCACTTTTTATGTTCTGAGTGGAGATTATCACAGAACAGTCCCCTTTGGCATGCTACCATGGGTTTAATTTCACAGTTCATTCCCCCCTAACACCATACCAGCTTCAGGAGTCATTACTCACAGAGTTCTACAAGTATTGAAACAGATTAAGTTACCACAATACTGAATATATAAGATGAGTGGGTCATCACACCATGTGTGTCTATGTATCTCTTACACAATCTCCAACTCCAACGGACCCTCCCATTTCAGCTCTGCAATGCAAGTCGAGTTGAGAAAATGGCTAACCAGCCTCAGACTTTTCATACTTTTCCCTACTATACCTTCTCATTTCCAATGCCAGTCTCACACGAGCAAGATTGAGCATTCTTTGAACCTTCTTCAGAATTTGAAATCTGTACAAAGTATGTGATCTGCCACATACAAAGGATACACTTGGGTGCCTAAATCATGCTTTCTGCCCGGCTCGTCACATTTTTTCAATTAAAAAGTGTTTTTTGCCAAATTGATATTTTCAATAAGATGAGCAGCAAAGTAGAGAAGATTCTCTGTGCAACTGAGCAAGGTGTATCCTTTTTGCATGGTTGCTTACAAAATGCACAGTTATAAGGATTTAATGGTTGCCAAATTCATTGCTAAAAACATTATTTCTAGCCCAAAATGGTTCAAAAAGCAATGTGGTGCTTATTAAAGGGGTGCATAATTTCTAAGCAAATATTCATTTTGGGGCAGAGAGACAAGAGGTGAACAAACCCAAGATTTACACTACTTTCTACAAGCTGAGAGAAATCTCCTGAGGCGTGAGGTGATTTGCTCTGCAACAGTAACTTTTTGCTGGCAGCTTTGATTGTGATGAAGGTAGGCTGTCTAGGTAGGCTAGTGCTGAAATCAATCTTACAGACCTTAAAGTATTACCTGCCTTGTAGCATTGGGAGAAGGGGGGCTTAGCCCTTTAATAATGCAATATCTAATTTAGTCATTGTGATGCATGCATGCAGGCACGTAACCTTTGTAGCTTTTCTTATGCATTATTCCTGCATAAGTCAGCCCCACAGGTCTAATGTAGCCTGCGCAAGAAACTCACTGGCACTGCATTTGTGCAATATGCTGACACATAAACATAAAGCATTGAGGCATCATGCCAACCGTATAGGGTTAAAGTCTGACCTGCTTGGTGCAGGGGATGTCTGTAGCTGCCCCAGTCTGGGGTACTATCAGTGATTGATCACCAAAAACACACCCAGCAAGTGTACTAATTATGTCTCACCATTTGTGGTAACTTGCACTCACATAACCCAATAGCACCCAAGGCACAGTGTAATAACCCAATGATTTTCTTTCAATGATATTCCAAGAACAACTAACTTGAATAATTTGAATATCATGTGAATTCTCATTACATGCATACAGCATTGAACTCTTTGGAATTCAGGATGGTGTAATTTATTGCAAGGACATTAGATAACTAAACATGGCTCTTGAGTATGTAGCATTCTCTTATGAACCAAACCACTATAAATTGTAATATGTAAATACATGTGAAAAGCCATGCAGAGAACATTGTTCACTAAATTGGAAAACTATTTCACTAAAATATAATAAGATTTTCTGTTTCAATTATAAATGAAGTAAGCATAAACAGGAGGAATGCTTCACACACCCTAACACTGGGGGACACATCTACAAGGACAGCATGGCTTTTAAAAGAGTGAACTATATTTGTTCCCAATAAAGTTTTACTTCACACACCTTTGCACTCAAAGCCCCTGATTTCCTTTGAAGACAAAGCTAGCATTTAGCAGGCAGACTGTGTAATTGTTTTGAACCACAAAGGGAGGAAAGACTTTAGAGGAGCCCTTCATGTATGGATACAGGACCTGGCAGTCAGCCCTAAGGAATGCAACCTTATTGAAGCCGTATACTATGTCCACAATTATGTGAGACAAACTGATATCACTGTTTTAAACCTTCTTCCTCATGCATCGACCCTTCATGTTGATTTATCATCATTAAAGTGCTACTGTTTGGTGCATGTTAACCATGTATCAAGGCTCAACATGATACATGGATAATATTATGCACATCATGCCCACAATAGGCAGTACTCCTTTAAACATTAAATAGCCATTATAGTGTATAAAGTCAATTCATCTTAGCTGTTTAGGCTCGTCCGAGTGCTGTTATCTTGACTGCTGCTGTGGGAGTGACATTCAGTAATTGACATACAATAGACTCCTGCGTTCTAGATCACACCCACTTAGAGAACAGGTTCTGTACCCAGAGGGACTCCTGCCACAAATAAGGAAGCATCCTGATGGTACCTAGTCCTACACAGACTCCTGCTACACTGATGCACTGGTCCTGAAAGTGCTTAGTCTATATCAGACCCCTGGGGTCATGGGCTTTTCCTTAAGAAACATAACCGTCCCTGTGGATTCTAGTTCTATGCAGACTCCTGCCACAACAAAGCAAGGATCCTGATGGTAGCTGGTTCTACCCAGATCAGCCTTGAACCATTGTTGAAAAGTCATAAAAAAGTTGTTGATCAACCTTGATTCTAAATTTTTGCCCAGTGGAAAGGCCTGCATCATGCATAATGTCAACTCTTCTTTGGAGTATTCTGACACTGTAGAATTTGAATGATATAGTTATTGTGAAGCGTTCACTAGTTACGTGCCAGGACAGCATTTATTAATGCATCATGATGACAAAAGGCATATCGCATTAAAGCTCCATGCAACAACGTAGAAAGGCTGGCTGCTGGAGCGCATGGAGCAACCTTTCCATAATCAGCTAACCAGATATTATGTACTGTAAAAGGCAGAGGAAAAGGTTGAGACCATTGCATGCATTCTAGATTAGGGCAATTAAGGACTCTCAGCACCCATATTGCACTAAAACGGTTTAGAGGGTACAATTCCAAGTACATGTGTTACACCTGTACATATTATACATCATTTGAACCATCTATAATACTTTTATCAAATTCCTTCCATTATTTGGAATTTTTGCCACTGTGGAATGCGAATGGAACAAAAACGTTCCTTTTTATCTTCTTTTAATTTCAACATCATTATGGGATGGAAAATGGAGATAATTCTTAGGTTTATAAGAGCTCTTCAAAGTTGCATAGTTACTAAAAATTGGTAAAAATGGCTATTAACCCCTATTATCACCCACTTTTTAGCTAACTATGCAATTTTGAAGGGCTCTGTAGGCCTTAATAATTGGAATATCAGGAAAAGAGAAAAAAGGACCCCAGGTATAGACATGAATTTAAGTTTTCAATTGAGAAATTCAAGAATTTTGTCAAATTTCCATCCCATAATGCTGTTGGAAAAAAAAGGCTGAAAATGGAACGTTTTTGTTCCATCCACATTCCATGGGTACTAAAATGAGAAATAATGGAAGGAATTTGATAAAGCTATTATAGATGGTTCAATTGGTGTATAATATGTACAGGTTTAACACATTTCCTTGGAAGTATACCCTCCAAACTGTTTTAGTGCAATTTGGGTGCTGAGAGTCCTTAAGGTAGAAATGGGTCAGAGGTGAGACCTAGCATGAAAGGGTAGCAAAATAAAAAGGGTACATTTTACTGAAATGCAGTTATGAAGGAAGAAGAATAGAGGGTAATGCATGAAAAGGAAGGCAACATAGAGCAAGATGGAGAGAGTGAGAAAATGCATGCTTAGATAGAAAGAGAGGGACAGAGAAAGCCAGAGAGAGACAGAGAGACAGTGTACCCCTAAAAGAGAGAGAGAGAGAGACAGAGGGAGGGACAGAGAGAGACAGACAGAGACAGAGACAGAGAGAAGTGGCTCACAGTATAGCCCAGTAACCATTATGATGCTGAAGGCTATTTATTGTGCTGAAACTGTAAGTTTAATCCTGCCATGAACTATGCCACATGCTAAACAAACATTTGTCTTGTTAATAACAACAAAAACTGTTTCTTTACGACTAATAACCAACACCTTACCACCACCCCATCAGCTGTTCCCTGTACACAAATATATAGCTCTATGTAGGTCTGAACACAAGTGGCTGGGGTAATTCAATTGCACAGCTTGCTATAATTATGGTAACGGACATGCAGTTCTCTCATTAAGCAATAATCGAAATGTGACATGCTACCAGACGCACATTGTGTTCTACTCTCCAAGCAGAGGTTTGATTTCATTTTCTGATTGGATATTCAGTAGCAACCTGCCACTGATTGAAGAGCCACAAACTAGTTGAGGTTACCTTACCAGCGGATAAGCACTACACACACATGAGGTTCTAAGTATCAAATCACAGCCCTTAGAGGGTTAAACGATGAAAGCAGAGAACCTGATAAATACATCAAGCATCTGTGTTACCAATACAGAGACAACAGACTGCCCTATTTAACCAGCAGCGTGTCTGTGACAGTAACAGAGCCATCATGGAGGATCAATAAACACCCATGTAGAGTCATACATCAGTGGTCGCGGCACCACACAGACATGCCATGCACTGATTAAGTACAGTAGTTGCTGCTGTGTTCCATGTTACATGAAAAACAGCAATTATACCTTTATACTCATGCCTACGGCCATCACTTAACTCTTCATGGTAAATGGATGAGTGTTTATACCACAAGGGCTATTTCAAATATCTCCTGGGGTATCCCTCAAGTGAAGGAAAATACTTTCAATTCAAATCATATCACCCTTGGTCACAATACTAACCAGGTACCATCTCATGAAGATTAGAAATAAAACAGATTGTTTATGGCCTTCGTCTTTAATATCTTTCTGAAATAAACTCCATAAGTATAAAGGCAACCTCATCTAAATGAATCTAGGTCATCTTAGTCACTGTCTTTGGTTATTTTGTCTTCCAGTTGCTTGTTGCTGGCACTGTCTCATGAGGAGCTATTATGTTTCCTTCACCCATGATCAATTTACGTCATCTATGTTGACTTTGTAGTTTCATTCACCTTTCAATTTCAAATTACCTCCACTTTTATCTACTAAGGCTGATACTTGATAGCTAATGGAAAATTGTAAATGAAAACTAGTTGGAATTGAAGCCTGTATCTTCTCCTAATGGAATCTCACAATTCCTACCAAGCACTGCCCCTCCCTTGTCTCGACAGGGAACATGATAACATTACGTTTCTCTTTTGCAATAAAAGAACTTCCCCAAGGCGTGGCCTCTGCTAACAATGCTCATACCTCTTCCAATTTTTGTTTACATAGACTTAGGGAGGGAGCTTGTACATCAAACTATGAAGGTGCTGATGAAAATAACTCATATCCTTTTTTTTATTTTATTAATAGAAGCCTAGTTTTGTATATAAATTGGAGAAGAAGAGATATCATAGAGACCAGACGGGGAGCAAGTTATCAGTTTTATTCAGGACATGAATCTGGGTTGATGAATGGATACAATCAGCAACAATAATTGACACCTCTTTGTCAGGCAGGTTTTATATAGGTCATGAAAGGATGAGTATTTATTGATGTATTGCTATAATAACATGCTTTGCAACCTATATATCTGCAATTAGTTTTTGTACAAATTTAGATTACTAGGATATGACTTGGATATGACACTGCTGGAGTTTATAGAATTGTTCTAACTAATTTTAGCTCAGTTGGTATCTACAAAGAGCTTTTAGTATACGCAGAGAAAAGAAGTAGAATATTGGTGACTTAATTAGTCCAGTAAACGAACAAATTTATGTCAACAAAATTGCAAGAAAAGGTTTCTCAGTGGTTTTCACCTCTTTGATATATGTACTTTCCAGAAAAAAATTGTTTCCGGCGATCCTGCCTGGGGAAGTGCCCCAAATCCAACATGGCCGCCACTAAACCAGGTTAAACAGGAAAACTGCTATAAAAATGGAACAAATCATCATATTCACACATATGTTGACTCTATTAACATCAGCATGAACAGATCTACCCAATAGATTATGTCTCTTAATTTTGAAGTTTCAAAGAATAGCGTAAAATTCAAAATGGCCACCAAAAAGTCGTTAAAATGCATGAAATGATACATCGCTGGTTCTAATCAACATAGAGATACAAATGAAGGTTCAAAATATATGTTTTTAAGGTCAGAGAATTTGAATTTACTATGTGTGAAAAGATAAATGGCAGCCATTTTTAATTTTTAATGAGGTCACTGCTAAGGACTGTTTAGACTACCACCTGAAAAGAGGATATTTTGCGTCTTTTGTCCTGATAAGCATAGGTATAAGATTTGGAGTGGAAAATTCACTTTTGTGAGATCAGATATATGAGATCTAGCATGTGCATGAGATATATTCAAAATCCACATTGGTTTTTTAATTAGAGGTGCCTGCCACCAGGTTTGAGCAAACTTAGATTTCAGTTACATGCTCTATACATTATTATCTTGTAACATTGCTGGACTAAGTAGTATGGGGGAAAGGTTTAGGTGAGGACGAATCAATTTACAGCAATGTACACTTCATAGGTTTGACCTTTTTAAGAGTTTGACAAAAGGGTCAGCAAGCCCCCCCCCCCCATCAAGCTATATGCTAGTTGGACCTATAGTAAAGGTATGGAATATCAGAGTATAATTATAGCCAGTACTCTACCAGTTGGCCATCATGGCTGAGTTATGCTAGAGACCTATAATGTTGCAGCTACCCATTGATATAAGATAAATATTAGTGGTTGAATGTTCGGGTGGCTGCATGTCTTGATATTTGAGTCACAGGTATATCGTTACAAGTCTGAGATTCCGAACCAGTTTAAACAAGTTGAGGTATTGTATATTGTTGAAAGTGTATTCCAGCCATCCATTGACTTATTGTCAAGGTGCGTAGAGAGAAGTCAGGAAAGAGGAGATACATACATGAATCTTTAATACAATAAGTTTTATTGGCTAAATCATTATCATGAGTTATAAGCATTTCCCTTTGACCACCTACTATGTTAATTGATCTAGGGAGTATCTATTAGGATATCCATAACATAAGAACCACCTCTGGAGTGCAGTAGTCTACATGTCCATGTGTAGTTTTAGCAGACCACCAGTGGGATCTGGTGGATAATGTATGTAACTATACCTACTGAAGGTCTTTATCATCTCCATCCTAGCAATGTTGTGCTTGTTATGGCCACTGAATTACCTGTTTTCACAAGTCGTCAGAACAGACTTGAGACATTCTAGCTGATTTACCTCCACCAGTTATATCATTCCTCCTTCAAGCTTCCCTTTAGGGACGGATCCAGGAATTTTGGAAAGGGGAGGTATGGAATAGGCAAATAGGGGGGGGGGAGGGCTGTAGCCTACTATGTGAGTGGGGGGTTGGGGGTGGGGGGTGGCGGGTAATCCTACCTGGCAGTCTATGAAACTACTATACTACCAATGACATGCTCTTTGATAAACAAGCACACAGACAAACACTCAAACACACACTAACAACTTCCTCCCTTGTATGATATTCATATCAATACCATGAAGTAGGGGAATTTGTAGCTGAGTGTTGAGGGAGGGGTAGAAATATAAGGAGACGTATGCATGTGCAGGAGGTGTTGAATAAAGCACTTGATAATGCTTGTGTTAAGTTGGGAGTAATACACCAACCAAAGGGGTTATTGCAGGATTTGATCTATGTGTAGCCTGGTCTTGTCAATCATCCTCTCCCCATAATGCATAAGATCAAAATAGATAAATAATGTTTTGTACAATTAGAACTTCCAATATTGCATTGCATCAAATGTGTCTCCACAAGTATGTTGAGATAACTATTAGATCTAAATGTCTGTGTTTGCCTTTATCAAAGAGCATACATAGTGGTAGTAGTAGTAGTAGTGGTCTGCACCCTGGAAGCCGTTTCACCGTATCATACGGAGGGTCCGTATGACGTTTTTTTGCGTTTCAGTTCATTTTTGCGTTTCAGCTCAACATGTCCGCATCTTACGGAAAAAGATACGGCGGCCGTATGTACATACGGCCATAATTGCGTTTCTGTTCAACATACGGAGCAAGAAAAAAACGTATCTTTGGCGTATTTAGTACAAGATATACAGAGGGGTAGGGGGGGGGGTGCTATGTTGAAAACAGGACATATACCCTGGTTTTTAGGGCCGTATGTCTCTTTTGTGCGCCGTATGTGGTATTTATGCTCCGTATGTTGGTACTGGATGTGGTGTACATGAGGAAGTGGTAGGGGTTGTGAGGAAGTGGTAGGGGTCGTGAGGAAGTGGTAGGGGTCGTGAGGAAGTGGTAGGGGTTGTGAGGAAATGGTAGGGGTCGTGAGGAAATGGTAGGGGTCGTGAGGAAATGGTAGGGGTCGTGAGGAAGTGGTAGGGGCCGTGAGGAGATGGTAGGAGCCACTACTACCATTTCGTCACCACTACAGCCAGCTCTGTACTCTGTTGTCTACCACCGTTTATACACAAGGAGTCTGTGGGCAAAGTTTCAGCTCTGTAGGGCCATTATTTACCGAGAAAAGACTCTTTTTCATGTAATTTCTCCCAAAATCCATATAATTTTTTATTTATTTTTTTATCATGAAGCTAGAAGTTGGACTTAACTTATTTACCCGTTAAAATAATTCTAGGGTCATTTTATTACATATATATATAGCACTTTAAAAGTAGTAGTAGTTGAAATGTTAGCACTCAAGAGGTTTTGCACCTGTGTGGATGGATATGAACTCGCCGCGGTACAGGGGTGGCCCGCTCCAGATACCCAGTCAACACTTACATTTTACTGACCAAACAGGCCATCGTACATCACAGGGCTGTGTTGGTGCTGCCACCTAGAGGCTAAGTCAAGCTGGCCTCAACTCCTCTCATATATATATAAGGTAATGGAGATCGCAAGCCTTGTGTTGGAGGTCATGTGGATCTAAACCATTTTTCTGTAAGCTAGTACAGTCCCCCACCTCCGTTCTCCCTTTTTAAAGTGCACATATATATGTAAAAAAATGTCTCTATGATTGTTTTAATGAATAGATAAGTAAAGTCCAACTTCTACCTTTATAATTAAAAAAAGATAAATTAAAAAAATTGATTTTCAACGAAATTATACCCAAAAATGTCTTTTCTTCTGTAACTCGGTAAATAATGGCCCTACAGAGCTGAAACTTTGCCCACAGACACCTTGTGTTTAAACAGGCAATAGCTATCAGAGTACAGAGGTGCCTTTCCCGACCTATCCTGTCCCTTCCCAAACCTCTCCTGTCCCTCCCCTGTCTCCAGGTCTCTTCCCCTAACATACGGACCCTATATATACCCTCCCCAGCCTACCTCCGTATGTTGCTACATATTATGACGTCACAGAGGGAATTCCCTAGGGGTTTCCCGGAATGTAGACTGGTTTTTGCATATTTTTGTAAAAGGGACAGGTGACAATGTCCGTATGTTGAGAGGGCCGTATGTTGGATGCCGTATGTTGATATTTTGTAAAAAAAGATACGGAGGGTATACGGAGGACCAACTGAAACAGAAAAAGTACTTTTGGTGTATAATTGCCGCATCTTGACCGCATCTTTCGGCCGTATCTTATATTTTATATCAACATACTGTGAAACGCCTTCCTGGGGCTGCTGCTGGGGGCTGCTGCCATACACATGCTGGTGTGCTGGACGGAGAGAGCAAGCGGGGGTAGGGGGGTCTCTCCAGGCTAATTATAATGTAAAAAACCATTAGAAGAATTAGTATGCAATTAAAACCGTCCTAAATTATAAGAGACCAAAAAGTTAGGCCACAGACTTATCAAAGACTGATTAATCAAGGTCTTACTGTAAGAACCTGGAAATGATCTTTTACCACAAACGATGCTATCTTTGGGGAGGTAAAGATGCTGTATTTCAATTCTGCCACAATATCTACCCTGTGTTTTTCCATAATCTGCTGGAATGCATGCCCTTGTTGGTTTGGGACAGGTGTGAAGACAACAACACTATAATATAGTGCTATAATATAGTGCTATATTATAGTATCTGCAACTAACCAGGACCTTAGTTGGAGGAAAGTTTGATGATGCCAAGAAGCACACATCCCAGTGGGCTAGGACCAACTTAGATGACTGACTGGGATTGGGGACAAGTTCAATTTGTGATGTATGGTTGGTGGCATCTGGTTCGCTATTGGTTACTATGCCCAAAGTATCAGATTCTTTCCAGCTTGTTAAAAAATGTTCCAGGCAATACCTCTATTTTCAGATAATACACTGATGGAAGCTATGCCTCTATCATCATATACACAAAATTGTTGACTGGAACTAACAATTCAATCTTAAAGTTGATTCAGGATGTTCACCAAAGCCATACCTCTCTGCCTACGTCTGCACTTCATTCAGATTCTTGTTATTTTGATCACAGTTGATGTTATTACCCAATATGGCCAATGTGTTGAATAGAATTACAATTTTATTCTATCCATTGATGATCCCCTGTGAAAGACCATGGCTGAGCTCTTATTGTCCATAGAGACCCATTCCCTATATACTGTAATAGAACTAGAAGGCGAATGCTTAACTAGGAAAGAAACACGATGAGAGGAAGTAGTATGAGAAGTAAGTATATATATTGTCATCAAACATCAACAGTTACATAGGCGTATATATCAGGCTTGCAAGAAGCGACCGCTATAGATGAGCTCTAGAGTAGAACTGCCGGAATTCCTCCGCACGGCGCCTTATATGCCTCCGCGCGCCAGTGGCGCCACCTCGCGGCGCCGCCCGGAACCCCTCCTCCGCACGGCGTGCGGAGGAGCGCGGAGCCAGCTCTCCTCGGCTCCGCTACACCCTTCCCTCTCTATTTCAAACCCTCCCTACTCTTTTAGAATCCCCGAACTCGGTGGCCCTCTTCCACCACAGTATGAGGGATAACGGATATACTAGATTACTCATAAGAACTATAGCACAGTGATGAACTCTTAGGGGTAAGTATGACGATGAGTCCTACTGGGCACAACGGTGCCAACGTCCTTAGCTTGGAGATGAGTGGATGAGCGGTGGGCGCTCGACCGGCGGTCCTACGGTGCCGCCGGCCCCCCACAGGGTGACGGTGGTGAGGATGATGATGAGTCCTACTGGGCACAACGGTGCCAACGTCCTTAGCTTGGGGATGAGTGGATGAGCGGTGGGCGCCCGACCGACGGGCCATAGGGTGCCGCCGGCCCCCCACAGGGTGACGAATGATGAATGATGAGGCCTCGTCGCCCGTCGCTGGCGGTGGCGCTGCTTTCCGGGCGATGACTGGCGTACCAGGGACCGTCTACCGAGGACCATCCTCCCTCTGTAATGACCAAGATATGGGTTAACTCCGCCACTCCTTACTATTTGTCCCTCCTCCTATGGTAGCCTTACATCCCTCCTGCCCGCTGACTACTACCCCGCGCTTCCGGTACTGGTTGCGCCGACGCCCGCGTCTTCCCTGTTCCCCGAATCGCTGTCCCTCCCGTCATTATCTGTTCCCCCAACACAACAGCAGCATCCAGCTAATTACGCTCAATACGACTTAAGTAGGCGTGGCTCACCTGAAGCGGAGACTTCGTTGGCAGGGGGCTCCGAGCCGCTAGGCGGGGCGAGCGACGTGGGCCCGCGGGTTGCGCCGACCTGAGATGGTACCGCGTCGTAATTGACGCGATGACGTCATAGACTCCGGGTTCGATCACCCGAAGCCTGCTCATTATCTCCCCCCCCGTGGCCGAGAATTCGTCACCCATTGACAACGGAGGGAGGATAAAGGTGCCCCATTGCTCCAGGCGGTTGGGGTCCCTATCCTGGACCCACCACCAGGGCATCCAGGTCGCCCGCGGGTGGTGTTGGCCCAGGACGGCGGCCGAGGCGGGTGGCCGAGTGGCCCGGGCCGGCCGACGGCCTCCGGGCGGCGTCTGCGTGTTGGTGGACGGAGCAGGGCATCGGGGAGCAGAGGCAGTTCCCCCTGCGGCCAGGTCCTCCTCCGCCTTTTCCTTATACTTCCGGGGCACTTGGACTCCCCCCCACTGCTGGTGCGGTCGGGGCGCCGCCCGGCGCACGGTGGGGGCCGGAGCTGTAGGGGCTGGGGATCTCCACTCCTCTGGGAGCGCCGTGGTCTCCTCCTCATCCGCCACCGGAATGTTCTCTTCGGAGGGGATGGGTAGGACGGTGGTGGCTCGGGGGGGGTCGAAGGGGGACCATTCGACGCACAGGGTAGGGGAGCGGGGTGGGAGGAGCAGGGATAATCGACGATCCCAGACTCCGTCTTGGGTGCGACCCGGATGGATGTACGCACCCTCCCCGTCGCGGCAGTGCCTCCTTATCGCCGTGACGACCTCCCCCGGGAGGTACATGGGAGTGGGGGCTGTGGATGCTCCTTCAGCCGTCGTCGGCAGGGCGGGAGCGCCTTCTGCCCGGCTTTGGCTCCGCCGGGAGGAGCCCAGGTGTGTACCGCCACAGGTGGGAAGCCGAACTGTGGGAACCGGTGGGCGCGGTTCCGGCTGCACCGCCAAGGGCGGAATCGGTGGGCGCGGTTCCGGCTGCACCGGCAGGGGCGCCGTCGGTGTATCCGACCCCCCCTGCGGCGCCATAGTGGCTGGCTGGGAAGGGCTGCCAGGGGTAGGTGCGCGGGATCCGGAAGGCTCGACGGAGGGCGCCACCTGCGTACGAGGTTCCCCTCGCGCCGAGAGTGGGACCCATGTTGCTGTAGCGGCGTCCCACGTCACTCCCTCCTGTTCGGGGTGGCGGAGGTCCGACGGCTCCTTCTCCCCCCTGGTGAGGTCCACGTAGAACTCTGGTTCCTCGGCCGAAGGGAGGGCCAGCAGCTGGGAGGGGGAACCTGGGGGAGTGTCGCCATCCAGCGACAGCTGGCAGTAGGCGACCGGCTCCAGGTGACCGTCACTGGGGGACGGGTCCGTAGCGGGTGAACCCCCGGCGGCCGTCTCGGTGGTCGTTGGGGTACTGGTCGTCATGGGGGGTGGAGTACTGGTCTTAGGGGGGGGCGAGCGTTCTGCGGCCGCCCTGCTGGCCGTCGGGGTACCCGTCGCAGGAGGGGTAGCGGAAGTCGGGTGCGGTGGGGGCGTCTGCTGAGCAACAACAGTTGGGACGTCCAGCCCCCGAGCCCGCAGGGCCTCCCGCTCCCCGGGTCCACTGCCGAATGATAAGTAAATATCCAGCTTTTTCTGCAGTATGGCCTCCTGCAGGCAACGGCTAGTGGCGGAGAGGGCGTGTGTGGCTGCGGCCTTCTCCTCGGGTGACCTCTTCTCCAGAGGGTGGGATTGTAGCTCCGCCAGCACCGCCTCCGAGGCCGCGATGATCTCATCCTCGGCGTGGGATAGAGACGGTGCGGAGACGCCGGAGTGTAGTCGTGCGGTGGCGGATGGGGTGGGCGGGGTGGCCATGCTCAGCATAAGGTTGCGGGCTGCCGCCGCAGCCTCCTCCCCCCAGGAAGAGGCGAGGGTGGGCGGGAGCGGACCGGGCGACCCCAGGCTGAACGCCGGCGAAGCGCCCAGGGATCCTACCGACGACGTCCCCTGCTCAGCCAGCCCCGGGGCGAGGCCCGACTCTGCCTCCTCCGTGCGGGGAAGCATCACGCGGCGGGGGGGCGTGCTGGGGGTCGTAGCCGTCTCCGACCGGCTCCGTGCCGCGCGGGGAGGGGTCTCCTCTCTTCTGGGTGGCGTGGTGGTGGCCTCCGTTACCACCACCCGCCGGGGGGGCGACTTCGGTGGACCGGAGGGTACCACGGCCGGGCCCAACCGGTGCGCCACGGAGGCCGGGGTGGTTGGTGCTTGGAGAGTCCCTATCGTCGGGGCGGCAGAGGACGTGGTCCTTTTCGGGGTAGCGCTGCGCCCCCTGGAGGCGGAGGTGGAAGCGACCCTCTTTGGAGCAGGAGTCAGGGAGGCGGATGCCGTCCTCTTCACGCCACGCGAAGAGCTGGCGGAGGGGCTACGACTGGCTCCTCGGCCCTCCCTGCTCAGACTCCTGGCCTTGACAGTGGGGATAATGGGGTATGGGAGGGGCATGAACTTTTCTCCCCCTTCCGCGGCCCACTCGTATTCCGGACCCCCTTCGTTCCGGTGGAACCCTCTTAAGTGTCGGGGCAGGTCCCCCTTCCGAACTGACGCATAGGGGTTGCTGCCGTCCCAACCCCCACACTCGGTGCCAAAGGGGCACATCCAGCCCATAGATTGGGAGGAATGTTTCTCTGCCTTGTGGCGGGTGAGGGACCACTTCAAGGTGTAGGCCATACCGCAGCCGGGGGCATCACAAACCCAGGAGGCGGTGGGGCTGGGACCTTTGGGGGCCTTCTTCCTCCCTGCTGCTGGTGACTTACCACCCTTGCTGCACCTACCAGAGGAGGTGGAGGAAGCGTTGGAGTCGGCCCGGGAGGAGGAGGTGGTGGAAGAGCGGCTGGAGGCCGAGGAAGCTTTGGGCTTGGCCCTGGAGGAGGAGGTGGTGCTGGAGGTCTTAGCTGCGGAGGCGGCCACATCCTTACTGGTGCTGGAGGTGGCACCTCTACTCGACGCCTTAGCTGCGGAGGCGGCCACATCCTTACCAACGCCCGCCTCGGCTGCGGAGGGAGCTGCGGAGGAGGCCTGTTCCCTGGAGGAGCGGGCGGAGGAGGTTTTGCTATGGCGATCAGACTTGCCTTCTCGAGGTGAGCGACTCCTACTCCTTCTTCTATCCTTGGTACCCCCTGCCGAGCACTCCTTTCCGTCCATCCTCGTCCTCTCTCGTGCCGAGTGGTCCCTGGAGGAGCTGCTTCCTGCGGAGTTGCGGCTATTTTCCAAGATGGAGGTGTTTTGGTCTCGCTCCGCGCGAGATTCTCGTGCGGAGGGGTGATCTCGCGAGAGAGAGCGAGATTTGGACGGCTCCTCCGCAGGCGTCTTGTGGGCAGACGATCTATTAAAAGTAGTTTTACTGTCTTTGCGGGGGAAGTCCAAGGGTGATTTTCTCCCCCGGGAGGGGCTACGGTCCCCCTTCCTTCCCTTGGGGATGGTAAACCCTCCTCCTGGTGCTTTCTTCCTCGTCATTTCCCTGGTTCTCTCTGTTCTCCTCCGCAAAACGCTGCTAGCCCGGCCCTCTGCAGTACCCGTATGCCAGACCTTTAGTGCGGAGGAGGCGATGCTGGCGCCATCTCTCGGCGCCCCCGGGAACTCGTTAGCTGCGGAGGAGACGATGCCGCCCCCTGGTGCTTCGGATCGGAACGACTGTGCGGAGGATACCGCTGCGGAGGAAGGAAAGCCCGTGGGTTCTGGAGCTGTCGCAGGGGAGGGGTAAGCAGTTACCATCCTTACCGATACGGGGGCGTCCTCTCCCCCTTCCCCCACTGAGACGGGGGCGTCCTCCCTCATCCCTTCCGGCCGGGGTGGTACTACTTTGAGCTGGTCGTAGGGTACCACCCTCATCTTCCGCCCGTTTTTTATGTGGTATACCGTTGCGGATACTTTCCCGACCACTTCCCAGGGCCCGGTCCAAAGCCTTTGCAGCTTAGGACTCCGCCCCACCTTCCGCCCCGGATGATGGTAGTACACCGTGCTGCCCACCGGTATATCTTGTAGAACTGCCCGGCCGTCGTAATTCCTCTTCTGGCGAGAGACGGCCACCCCTATATTCTCCCTAGCCACGGCATGGGCCGTAGCGGTCCCCCTCCGTAAGGAGGCGACATATCCTACTTCACTCCCCCCCACCCCCTCTTCCGTTTCCGGGTAAAGGAGGTCAAGGGGGGTGTTTGTCTCCCGGCCCAACATCATCATATTGGGCGTAATGCCCGTGGTAGAATGGACCGAGGAACGATACGCGGAGAGGACCATAGGGAGGTGGACATCCCAGTCCTTCTGATCTTCCGCCACCACTGCGGATAGTAGAGCTTCTATTGTCCTATTTGCCCGTTCCACCAGGCCGTCGGAGCGGGGGTTGAAGGCGCACGTGCGGGTCTGTTGGATACCCAGAAGACTCACTACTTCTCGGAACAAGTGGGACTGAAAGTTCCTTCCTTGGTCCGAGTGTAATGTAGTGGGGCACCCTAGGCGGCAGATGACTGTCTCCACCAGGGCACGGGCCACCGTAGCAGCCTCTTGGTTAGGAAGGGCCACGGCCTCGGCCCATTTGGTGAAGTAGTCGGCCATTACCACTATGTACTTGTTACCGCGGGGGGTGAGGGGAAGGGGGCCCATTACATCTATCGCCATTCGCTCCATAGGTAGTCCTACCCCCACGTGGCCCATGGGCGCTTTGCGAGGGTGAGGGGCCGGCTTCCTTTGTAGACAGACCTCGCAGGTAGCGGTCCAATACGTCACCTCCCGGCGGAATTCAGGCCAATACCAGCGCTGTTGAAGCTTGCGGATGGTCCTATCCCTTCCGAAATGTCCCACTATGCCCCCCCCCATGGGCGCTCTCCCACGCCTCTTTCTTCCTTCCTTCCGGCACCAACACCTGGAAGACGCGCGGGCTTCCCGGAACGAACCACCATCTGCCGAGCAGTTCCCTTTTTAGCTGCAGCCGGCCCAGCTGGCTAGCCAAGCATTTGATGGGGTAACCTTCCGCAGCTAGCTCCTCGGCACTCGGTGTTATGCCCTCCTCTACCCACCTGTATACCCGTCCTACTACGGCGTCCTCCCTTTGGTCTTTCACCCAGGCCTCCCGTACCGGCTCCGCCACCTCGGGGTCACTCGCCCCTTGTCGGGTAATTGCCCGTACCGATGGAGGGATTTCTCCATCCTCTTCGTCCGTCCGTCCACATTGCCGGCAGGGAATGCGTGAAAGACCGTCCACATTACCGTGCAGGCGTCCTGGCCGGTGTTCTATCTTGTAGTCATACGTTCCCATAATGGATATCCAACGCGCGATCTGTCCTTCGGGTTCCTTGAAGGCCATTACCCACTTGAGCGCCGCGTGATCCGTGCGGATCAAGACCTTTCGCCCAAGCAGGTAGTGCCGGAACTTCTTGAGCCCAAAGATGATGCCCAGTAACTCCCGTCGGGTGACACAGTAATTGCGCTCCGCTGGATCCAAGGTTCGGCTGCCGTATGACAGCACGACCTCCTTCTCCCCCTGTACCTGGGACAGCACGGCTCCCAGCCCGAAGTTCGAGGCGTCCGTGTCCAGGACTATTTGCCCTTCGTCCTCTGGATACCCGAGGATGGGGGCTGTCATAAGCAACTTCTGCAACCGTCGGAAGGCCCCCTCGCAGTCCTCGTTCCAGCGGAAGATACGGCCCTTGTCGGCTAGGGACGTCAGCGGCTTGGCAAGGGTGGCAAAGTCGGGCACAAAAGAGCGATAATAGCTAGCTAACCCCACGAAGCTCCTCACTTCCTTAAGGCTCTGGGGTATGGGCCAGTCCCGAATGGACTTTATTTTCTCCGGGTCGGTGGCAATACCAGCTTCGCTAACCACGTGCCCCAAGAACCCAACCTCCCGGCGGGCCAACTGGCACTTGGATGGCTTAACCTTCAGTCCCGCAGCCTCCAATCGCTCCAAAACCTCTCCCAGGCGCCGGAGGTGACCCTCAAAGTCGTGGGAGAAGACCACTATGTCGTCGAGGTACACCAGACAGGAGGTCCACTGTAACCCCCGCATGGCTACCTCCATTAGACGCTCGAACGTACCGGGGGCATTGCACAGTCCAAAGGGCATAACAGTGAACTGGAACAACCCCCGGTGCGTCGAAAAAGCGGTCTTCTCCCGATCCTCCGGAGCCATGGCAACCTGCCAATAGCCGCTGACGAGGTCCATGGTACTGAACCACTTGGACCCCGCCAGGGTGTCCAGCGAATCATCAATGCGAGGCAGGGGGTAAGCATCCTTCACAGTGACCTCGTTAAGCTTCCGGTAATCGACGCAAAATCTCATGCTGCCGTCCTTCTTCCTACCGAGCACCACCGGTGATGCCCATGGTCCCTCTGCCTCCTCGATTACTCCGGCCATAAGCATCTTGTCCACCTCACTGTCCACCACGGCCCGGCGGTGCGGGGCGAGACGACGCGGCGGCATCCTAATGGGATCTTGTGTTGGACGGTGTTGGCGCGCCCCGTGTCTCCCGGCCTCAATTGGAAAGCCGCCCTATGGTGCATGAGGAGTTCTTCTAGGGCAGCCTTTCTCTCCTCTTGTACGCCTTCCGTCAAGGTTTGAAGTAAGGCCGCCGTTTCCTCCGTAGAAGGTTCTTGGGTAGAGGCCACCCTACAGTGCTCCCCTTCGCTCAGTGGAGCCGCCACTGTCATTTCCACCTCTTCTATAGAGGCGAGCGTCATCTCTTTGTACACCACGACAGCATCTTGCCCTGGGTTGAATAGTCGGACCGGGGTTTCCGGCCGGGTGGTGTCTATAAGTGCTCGTCCGACCAGCAGACCTCTTGTTTCCTCCATTTCCCTCAGCCCTTCCACCAAGCCGAGCTCGCTTCCCTCCCAGTCCCCTACCAGATAGCCCGGGACGATGGACTCTTCCCCTGGCTGGATGACAGTAGTATAGGAGCTGATCACACGGCAGAAGGAGAGCTTCTCCTCCTCTTCCCCTCCCCACGTCTCCCTTAGTAGTCGCTCCCCGGCCACGTCCACCAAGAAGCCGCTTCCCCTCAAGAAGCGGGAACCCAGAATGGCATCGGTGGGGATTTCGGACAGTTCAAATCCCACCCGGAAGGAGCCGTCGCCTATTTTTACCGAGACCGTCACATGCCCGAATAGTTGTAAAGCTCTCCCCTCGACCGAGTAGACCCTCTCTGTGGTCCCGCTTAGTTCGCCTGGCTCACCATGAGTCCGCCACCACGATAAGGAGAGCATATTAACCGTGGCGCCGGTGTCCACCAGACAACCGACGCTCTCGTTACCCATTCTCCCCTCTATCAATAGGCCAGACCCTCCTCTTTCCAAGCGACCTTGTACCACCTCGGTCCTTCCCTCTATCGCCTCGACCCTACAGGGGGTGTCCTGCAGGGTCGATTCTAGTTTTCCGACAGCTGTGCGGTGGGCGGCAGTACGGCTGAAGAGGTCACCGGGACTGGCGCTACTCCGCCCGCATCCGCTACCGCCATGGCCTGCAGCCAGGATGGGCAATTACCCCTCCGGTGCCCCAGAGCCGCGCAGTGGTAACAGCGCGTTTCCGCCAACGGCAACCGAGGTCGGTCGGGACGAGCCGGCCTGCTTCCGCTGCCCCGGTCACTGCTTCTCTCGCTCCTCCCTTCCCGTCCGGCCAGGGCGGTAGTAACTGTCTCGCGGAATTTCGCGTTCTCGGCCCTCTCTCGCTGCGCCTCCTTCTGCACTGTTTCCAGCGCTTCCCCCATAGTTTGGCCGGTGGCCCTCACTGTCTGTTGTGTCCCGTATGGGCGCATACAGGCCTCCGCGTGGAGGGCCACTTGTACGGCGTCCAGCAAGGTCTTAGCCTGGGACTGATGTATCCAAAATTGGAGTTGCTGATCCTTCAAACTCTCAATGAACGGATCTTTGGCCATCACGTCTATGGTGGCCAGGTCGGCTTGTGGGTACGCCAAGCGGGTGTACCTCTCCACCTCCTCCGCATGGGCCTGGAGGCACTCCCCCTTGTTCCGCTCTTTCGCTCTCAGTTTAGCTTTATACATGGCAGCCTGGTTAGGTGGCTGGAATCGAGAGACCAACCCGGCTCGTAGCTTCTCATACCCGCTGGTTGCTGGGTCGATCCCCGAGAGTATCCGTCGGGCGACTCCCGTGAGACTAAGTCCCAGGAAGATCCCAGCCGTCCTATCGTCCCAGTTGTTAGCCAGGATGCATAGCCCGAAGTGGGCTAGATACTCGGCCAGGGGTGTAGTCCCATCGTACTTGGAGGGGGTAGTAACTGGTTTCATAACCTTTTCATAGCCCCACGGTCCCTGGCCTGAACCGGAAGGGACCCTGCTGTTGTACGATGGTTGGGCTATTTCCTCCCTTGATGGCCACTGCATCACCCCTCCTGATACCCCGATGGGGTCGGAGGACCACGGAGCAGACTTCATCTCACCCGGGAAGGAGACAGATGGTGTCGCCCCGGAGGCGGGGGCAGTCAGTATTCCAGGCCAGCTTACGTTACGCGTAAGGGAAGAGCGTCCCAACCCTTGTTCGCTCCCGGAGGGCAAGACCCCCATTACCCGCGGGTCCCCCTCCCTCTCTGCCTCTCTCCAATTGGAGGGAGCAGAACTCGGCTCGCCTCCGCTGGTCCCTCTTCCTGACGCCCTAGACATCTCTGTCTGCACCGCAGCCCTATATGCCGACTCCCTACGTGCCACCTCTTCCCTGGCCGCGTCCACCTTGGCTATCTCTTTCCGGACGGCTACGGCCCGTAGGGCCTCCTCCTCTGCTTCCTCAGCCAGTTCTAGCTGTCAAGAGATCTCCTCCTCCCTCCTCCTGTTCTCCTCTTCTGCCTGCCTCTGCTGGATTTCTATCTCCCTCGATCTCTTTTCCCTCTCCTCTAGGGCGGATCTCTGCTCCCGCTCTAGCCTTTGAGCTATTCCTTCTAATTCCGCCTGCTGTTGTCTCTCTCTGTCCCTGCTTAGGACTGCTTCCCTCACTCGGGCCCTCACTAGGGCCAAGACGTCCTCTCCCTCCACGTCGGTTGGGCCCCGTGCGGAGGAGCCAGCTGCGGAGGAGGCGACTCTGGCGCCATCTCTCGGCGCCCCCGGGAGCTCATTAGCTGCGGAGGAGACGATGCCGCCCCCTGGCGCTTCGGATCGGAACGACCGTGCGGAGGATACCGCTGCGGAGGAGCCAGCTGCGGAGGAAGCAACGCTGGCGCCATCTCTCGGCGCCCCCGGGAACTCGTTAGCTGCGGAGGAGACGATGCCGCCCCCTGGTGCTTCGGATCGGAACGACCGTGCGGAGGATACCGCTGCGGAGGAGCCAGCTGCGGAGGAAGCAACGCTGGCGCCATCTCTCGGCGCCCCCGGGAACTCGTTAGCTGCGGAGGAGACGATGCCGCCCCCTGGTGACGACGGCGCGGAGGAGTTGCTTGGAAAAACCTCTGCCCCGGCCTCTTCCCTTCCTTCCGGAAGGGATGTAGCTGGTTCCAAGGGCAAGGTATCCTCTCCTTCTCCTGCTGGTTTTGGTAGCCAGACAGCTCTTCCATCACCTACGGCGCCCAGGTCCCCTCTCTCTCCTAACCTCCTTCCTTCTTCCAGGGCTGCCATCCTTCTATCCTCTCCTTCTCTCCATCTCAATACCCAATCTCGCTGCCTCTGCGCCTCCAGCTCGGTGAGCCTACCGTAACCTGGAGGAGGTATTGCTGAAGGAGTTCCACTAAAAAAAATATCTTCTCCTACTGCCATCTCACAGTCTCCTTTCTCCAACTCAAAAGCCCTCTTGTTCTCCATCTTGGGCGTTTTTCTGCTGTTCCCACCGCTGTCACCACTGTAATAGAACTAGAAGGCGAATGCTTAACTAGGAAAGAAACACGATGAGAGGAAGTAGTATGAGAAGTAAGTATATATTGTCATCAAACATCAACAGTTACATAGGCGTATATATCAGGCTTGCAAGAAGCGACCGCTATAGATGAGCTCTAGAGTAGAACTGCCGGAATTCCTCCGCACGGCGCCTTATATGCCTCCGCACGCCAGTGGCGCCACCTCGCGGCGCCGCCCGGAACCCCTCCTCCGCACGGCGTGCGGAGGAGCGCGGAGCCAGCTCTCCTCGGCTCCGCTACAATACTATACAGTTACAATATTGGAACATATTTAGGTGTGATTTAGAATTTGTAAATGGTAAATGGATGGTAAATCTGTATTTTCTGACCTCAGAGAATTCTGAATGTTTATAAACTTGAATCATATCTCCATACTGATTAGGGCTAGAGATTTGCTATTGTTTGATATAACTAAGAGAGTGCACATAAACATCACTCCCTTTAATTTTTATGAAACCTGGTGGCAGGCATCTAATTAAATACCCAAAACTGCAGATATGTGCACAGGCAAGGGAAAAGGGTACTCCCCTGGTGGCTAAAATCAGAACTAACCCCGCAGGGACTATCCTTTCTGCTTGCCTGCTCACATATATGTTTGTCCCTTGCAAATGCTTGAGTTCATATTACTGGTCTCACAAAATGTTATGTAAGTCTCCTTCCCAAATCTCATCCCTATGCTTATTGGAAACAAATCAGGAAAATATCCTATTTTCTGGTATTAATCTGAACAGCCCTCAGCAGTGACCTCATTAAAAATTCAAAATGGCTGCCATTTATCTTTTCACACAGTAAATTCAAATTCTCTGACCTTAAAAACATATATTTTGAACCTTCATTTGTATCTCTATGGTGATTAGAAACAGAGATGTGTTATTTCATGCATTTTAATGAGATTTTGGTGGCCATTTTGAATTTTACGCTATTCTTTGAAACTTCAAAACTAAGAGACATGTTCTATTGGGTAGATCTGTCCATGCTGATGTTAATAGAGCCATCATATGTGTGAATATGATTTTTTGTTCCATTTTTATAGCTGTTTTCCTGCTTGACCTGGTTTAGTGGCGGCCATGTTGGATTTGGGGCACTTCCCCAGGCGGGATCGCCAGAAACAATTTTTTTCTGGAAAGTACATATATCAAAGAGGTGAAAACCACTGAGAAACCTTTTCTTGCAATTTTGTTGAGACTAGGCTATATATTTCCTTTCGTTTACTGGACTAACTCCCAAATGGGAGTTTGGACTCAATCACTGAGGTAACTCTCCCCACGACTCTAATGTCATTAAGGAGTCTTAGAATAGGAGTAATTAAAGAGTTATAAGGGAGTCACTTTAGAGTCTTGGAAGAGTTACCTCAGTGGTCAAGTCGGGAGTCACAGTGATTCTACTTCTTTTTTTTCTGTGTATTGCTGGTGAATCTAAACCTTGCTGAGAATATGAATATGCCTTATCTTTGTCTGTGCATGACCAGCACTCCAAAGGCCATATTACATCCCCTCCCATCTGCCCCCTCCATTGCCTCCTTTACATGTGTCTCCACTCCCAGAGCTGTGTCCAGAATACATCTACAAGTCTGTGCACACAGCACCATGACCTGTCACTGATTGCTGTCTGTACTGGGAACAACACAGGGTTAATACCTTGTGACAAGGGGCTATGCTCTCCATCAAACGCTGTAGATTCATGTTTAGAAAATGGTGTCATTTTTTAGATATATGTGTGCATGGAACAACCTCATAAACAGTGGGGCAAACACCTTGATTCATCATTGACAACTGAATATTACTGTTGAACTGGTTTTTGTGCCCACTGCCATTAAAAACTGCCTGTAGTAACTATGGTATCTATAACATACATCTGGATGTTATGTTCCTCAACTAGCATATTTCACCTATGTATCTTGAATAGGGTTTACTGCCTGTGCACACATCGCCATGAACTGATTGCTTTCTGTACTGGGAACAACACAGGTTTATTACCTTCTTACAAGGGGATTCAGTCTACTTTAAACATAAATGTTTGTAGGATGTTTGCCTACACAAAAAGGTGTGGGCCTATATAAGACCATGTGGGCCCATATAAGAGCAAGTTGGCCTATACAAGAACAGGTGGTTCTATGTACAAGAACATGTGGTTACATACAAAGAAAAATGTTGGCCTACACATAAACATGATCACCTATTCATATAGAATTAATTTTAACCAACTTTTAATCAAACATTGAAATGTATACCCATGAAACAAAATACTTTCACAGTTTTTATCTCAGCAAGGTTGAGACTTATCAGCAATATACCAATACTATTTATAGGAGCCAACTGAGCTAAAATTATAATTTTTCCAGCAGTGAAATCATATCCCATGATTTGGAATTTGTACAAAAAGCAATATGTAAAAGAGCAACTTCAATACCTTTTCCTCTTGGTCATGGATTATCTTGCAGCGTATCCTATCATGATTCATGTAAAACACATCCCTACCAATGAGCGGTTAATTCTTGTTGCCAAATTATGAACCTCCATCCATAAACGCATAATCATGTCCTGATTAAAATTGATAACTTCATTTGCTTCTCGTCTGGTCTGTATCATATCTCTTCTTTCCCATTTCATATATAAAACAAGCCATACATTAATCAAAAAAGAATTAATCAAAAAAGATTTATGAGTTATTTGCATCCACATCCACACACGCATAGTTTGCTATCCTTCCCCAAGTCTATGTAAACTAAAGTATATTTGAAGAGTGTTGCCTGTAGAGGCCAGGCTGTGGGGAAGCTTTTTTATTGTATATTATATGAGGGAAATTAAATGTGATCATGTCCCCCACAGAGACAAGGGGGACAATTGGTGGGAAGTGAAGGCACAGGCTTCATTTCCAACCAGTTTCCATTTACTGTGTTCCATTAGATATAAAGCCTCAATAACACTTGATGTAATTTGAAATTGAAAGTTGGATATAACTACAAAGTCTGCATAGATGTAAATTGATCATGACTGATTTAATGAAGGAAACATAATAGTTCCTCATGAGACAAGAACAAAATCCAAAGACAGTGAACTAAGATGACTCATATTTCATTTTGTCAAGAATAACTTTATATTTGTGAAGTGAGATCAATTTCTGAAAGATAAAAGAGCCCTAGGCATTCACTTAGGTTTACAGTCTTTATGAGATGAGAGCATGTTCTTAATGCGACCAAGGGTGATATAAATCAGGTCAAAGTTATGAACTTTACTTCAGGGGAATCCAAGGAGAGATATTATAGTCCCTATGGTATAAATACTCATCCATTCATTACTATAACCCAGAGGAGGTAAGTCAAGGCCATAGAATTGGGTATAAAGTAGGTATAACTGCTGTTCATCATGTAACATGGAACACAACAAACACAACAGCTACAGTAGTTAATCAGTGTATGGCATGTCTATGGTGACTGGTGCCATGACCACTGATATGTGACGGTACTTTGGGGGAAGGAGGGTAGAGTGTTTATTGATCCTCGGTAACAATGGGTCGGTAACTGTCACAGACACACCTCTGGTTAAACATGGCACAAGTTGTCGTGGTTTCTGGTAACACATAGGCTTGATGTAGCTATCAAGTTCTCTATAACCTTACATTAACCCTTTACTCACCCACATTTCTAGTACTGTTCTAGTCTACGCTAAGTGGTGATGAAGGCAGCTTAAAGTGACATGATCATATGATTAGGGCTCAAAAATCAATTTAGTTTAAAATGAACCAGAATGTTCCAAATGACCATACTTCATGTGCTAGCTACTTTATTTGATCTCATTCCCTAGAACTCAGCTTGGAATTTGACTTATTTTCAGATTATGGCTCAATTTGCTAATTTTGGAGTGCGCGCTATAATTCCTCCATTGAAAATGCACTGTAAAATGCTATACTTGGGCCACATCTGAACCTCTAATTGGGCTCTTATTGCCCATAGATGACATTTTATTGGGGCCTATCTCCCAAATGTGATATTATATTAACATTTGAACCACATTTAAGCAGGATTTAAAATATGTTTAAAATCGGACCATGTCACTTTAATACTTTGTGTATAGTGTTTTTCCACTTATAAAGTAACCTCAGTTAGTTTGTGGCTCTTCGATCAGTGGCAGTTTGCTACATCATCTCCAGTGAGAAATGAAATCAAACCTCTGCTTGGAGATTTGAACACAATGTGTGTCTGGTAGCATGTTACATTTCAATTATCGCTTAATGAGAGAATTGCATGCCAGTTACCATATAGCCAGCCGTGCAGTTAAAGAGATCTACCCAACAGCCTGTGGGCAGACCTACACAGCTTCTGATTTCTGATTTATATACAGGGAACAGCTGACAGTTTGGTTGTAGGGTGTTGCTTATGAGTCATGAAGAAACCTTTTTTAGCCCTTAAAGTAAGGCCCTTTGAATTATTAAAAAGCAAGTTAGATGTGCAGTAGCTATAATGGCTCATTAAAGTAACTTGTCTGTACTACTTTTGTGCACACTGCCCATCCTTTGGGAGTGTATCAACCCTATTTGTTGAGCATGATGCATGAATGCAGCACTTGCCCAACCCCTGCATTATATCATGATCCTTGTCTACTGCAGACTATGTCTGCATGGGACTGTCTTCACTCTGCTAGGTTCATATTGCGCTGGTGCCTTGCTCATTCAGTGTTAACACTACCAGGTGCTGCAGGCTACCAGCGGAGGCGGCTCTGGTGGTGGCTCCCCCTACTGGGCTGACCTGCAATTAGCCAGGATGCAGCATTTCACTGAGGACAGTAGTGTCTCTGCAGAGGTTTTACCATTCAATAGGCCATATATAGTGCTTTAGTGCTTAGTTGTTATGGTCTATAAATGCAGCCCTGATGAGTAGCTTCTCAGTCTATACAACCTCTCAATCGCATTCCACATAGTCTGTGTATCTCTATATATCAACCCCACTTCTCTCTCCCTCTCTCTCTGTCTCTTTCTATCTATCTCAGGTATTCTCTCCCTCTTTCACCTTGTCACCTTCGTTTTTCAACACTCTCTATTATCCATCATTTCTTGATCAATTTCAGTAAAGTGCCCACTCTTCATTTTGCTGCCGTTTCACGCTAGGTTCCACCTTTGACCCCGTTCTGCTTCTGATTGCCCTATTCTAGAAGGCATTTATTACACACCATACCTGATCAGCTAACTACAGAAAGGTTGTTCCATGCACCCTGCCCAAAGCCCTTTGCTTGTCAGCTTATTAAGAGGTTGCATAGTGCCTTAATGCAGTATGCCCTTTTGTAATCATGATGCATGAATAAATGGAGTCCTGGTAAGTGACTAGTGAGGGCTGGACAAAATATCATACCAACCTTACAGTGGGGGGGGGGGGGTGACATGGTGCATAATTCAGCTCTCTCAAAAGGGCAAAAACCTGGAATGAAAGTTGATCAGCAGCCTTTTAATGACTTCTCAGCAACGATTCAAGGTTGATATGACATTAATGCCCAGTGGGCTAAAGAGTCCATCTGTCAATGTGTCTTTGTTGGAGGCTACTGACCACCATGTCTGCCCCGTCAGGTAGATGTCTGGGGGCTTTAATCTGTCTGTATTGATTACCTGTAGTTCTGATTCACAGCCCCCACTAACCGCCACACCTACCACTACCTCGGGTCCAGCTTCAAAGAAGCCAGCTCCAGGTATGACAGGCTAGATGTGGTATCTCATCTTCCAGGCTCTGCTGCGGGTAATTACTGTCTGGGCTGCTCTGTCGCCACTGTGTGAGAAGAATGGCTCTAGTATTGGGGAAAGGAGGAAGTACATCTCAAGGATTAAGTAGAGGTCACCTCCTCTAAGGGAATTTATGATGAGCCGATTTTTAAAACATCGGTCAATGACACAACGCTGCTCGTTCCTACACCAATGTTTAAAACTTGAAAGTAGTCTTTTTATAAGACACAAAGGTGGACTGTGGGCTCTGCCATTGTAGCTTTCTTGCTAAATCGTCTAGTCAGGAAGGAGCCTTGCCCAGTTGTGGCAGGTACCTTGGTAGGACTAAGTACCACCAGGATCCTTAGCGAGTTGTGACAGGAGTCTCTACAGAACTAAGTACCACCAGGACCCTGACTTAGTTGTGACAGGAGTCTCCACAGAACTGAACTAAGTACCTCCAGGACCCTGACCTACTAGTGGCAGGAGTCTGAGGAGACCTCTGAGTACAGAATCTACTCTCTAAGGAGGTGTGCCCTTGAAGCTCCTCAGGAAGGCAGAGGCTATTGTGTATCAATCCCTTATTGTCACTTCCACAGCAGCAGTCAGGAAAACATTACTTAGATTAATGGCTAAGATAGATTGACTTTATACACCTTGAGGGCTACTTAACGTTTAAAGGAGTACTGTTTCTTGTGGGCATGATATGTACAAATGTAGCAGAGCCATATAGCTGACCATGCATCCATGTATCATGCTAAGCCTTTGTACATGGTTAACATGAAACAAAAAAGCAGCACTATATTGGTGATAAATACACATGAAGGGCCGAGACATGATGCCATCCATGAAGGTTTAACAGTGATATCGTTTTTTTCTCTCAAGTAATGGTGGACATAGTATACTGCCTCAATAAGGTCATATTCCTTGGGGCTGACTGCCATTCTCTGGGTCCACACATGAAAGGCTACTTCATCTTGTAAAGTCACTCCTCCCTTTGTGGTTCAAAACAATTACATAGTCTGCCTGCTAAATGCTCGCTTTGTCTTCAAAGTGAAATCAGGGACTTTGAGTGCAAATTAAGGTGTGTGAAGTGAAACTTCATTGTGTAAATAGAGTTCACTCAAAATCATACTTTCCTTGTAGGGGTCATAATGCTTTCCTTTTGTTGATGCTCATTCTGTTTATAACTGAAATGAAAAATCAAATTATATTTTGATCATACTTTAGGTATTCATTTAAGTAGAATAGATACGGAAAGAATCACCCTTAAAATCTATATCCAATTATATTTGAATGAAATAGTTTTCAAATGCGGTGAATATGTCTATTTACATCTATTTACATATTACTATAAACATTTTGGTTGTTCAAAACATAATTCTATATAATTTGGAGCGATGTTTTGTCATCTAATGTTTTCTGGGAACAGTACACTTTCTTCAATTACAAAGGAGAGCAAATAATCAGAATTCACATGACACTAAAACTGCTAAAAGTGCAGTCCTGACTTGTGCTTGGAATATCATGAAAAGAAGTAATTGGGTTATCATAACGTCCCTTAGGTGTCATTGGGTTATGTTAGTGCAAGTTACCACAAATAATATGATATAATTATCACACTCACTGGGTGAGTTTGTGGTGATCAATCCTCAATAATACCCAGACTGGGGCAGCGACTGACACCCCCTGCACCCAGCAGGTTATACGTTAAACCTTTATGGTTGGTAGAATGCCTCAAGGCTTTTTGTTACATATCAGCACAATGCACTAATGCAGTGCCCGTGAGTAACTCAATGGTGCAACATTTGTGTATTGGGATTTAGGGAGTGTACCATGAAACCTGTAGGGCAGGAATTATGCATGAATGATGTCAACTCCATAAAGTTACTCGCCAGCGTTAATGCATCAATACAACTGAACTAGATATTGCATTAAAGGGCTAAGTCCCCCCCCCAACTCTACAAGGCAGGTAATACTTCAAGGTCTGTAAGATTGATTTCACAACTAGTCTGCCTAGACAGCCTACCTTCATCACAATCAAAGCTGCCCGCAAAAAGCTACTGTTGCAGAGCAAATCACCTCACGCCTTTGGGGGTTTTACTCAGCTTGTAGAAAGTAGTGTGAATCTTGGTGTTGTCTGCCTCTTGTATCTCTGCCCCAACATTAAGTATTTATTTAGATATTAAACTTTAAAAAAAAGGGTACTCCCCTACTGAGCACCCCTTCGCTTTTAGGACCATTTTAGGCTATAAATAATCAATGTGGTTTTTTAGCAATTAATCCATCATTTACCATTAAATCCTTAAACTGGTCAAAAAGTGCACAATATGTGGTGATTTGTCATGTAAAAAGAATCTTCACGAAGCCTCACACAGCACATCGTACCTGCTTGGCTGCTCAGCTTATGGAAAATTTAGTTAAAGACAATTTTCAGTTGAAAAAAAAAGTGACAAGCCAAGCAGATGTAGGCACCCAGGTGTGGAGCCTCCTATCTATGTGGCAGCTCACACTACTTAGAGATCTCAAATTCTGAAGAGAGTTTGAAGAACGCTCAATCTTGATTGTGTGAGACTTGCATAGTGAGATGAGAAGGTAGGGAAAAGTCTGAAGC
Organism: Harmothoe impar; assembly: GCA_947462335.1. Lineage (NCBI taxonomy): Eukaryota > Metazoa > Annelida > Polychaeta > Phyllodocida > Polynoidae > Harmothoe > Harmothoe impar. The sequence continues at coordinate 57,894,119 of OX381714.1, forward strand.
TCATTAGTCATTCTCTTACCTCCACCCACTGAAGACTTGCCTAGGTGAAGAGCTGAAATGGGAGAGTTCATGGGAGTGATCACTCTCATGAGAGATGGGTAAGTGATACATAGGCGTACACAGCGGCTGCCTACTCAAGCTTATCTATTATATTGAGTGCTGTTGTACCTTAATTAGTTTTTATACTTGGAGAATAATGGCTCCTGAAGCTGGTGTGGGTGAGGGGGGAATGAACCATGAAATTGAATTCATCATAGCATGGCAAGGGGGAACTTTCTCTGATAACTTAGCACGTGAAAAGTGAATGATTGCAGCAGGCCTCTACATTTCAGCATGAAGTTATGTTTTATTTTCCACCCTACATTTCAACAGCTGTGCTTTATGACTGTACTGCTACTGTAATAAATATGATCCATCCGTCCATCTGTAGATCTATCTCTTTGTCCTTGTTTCTTACTGTCTTGTGCCTATGCTCTCTCTCTTTCTCTACAGTCTTGCACTCTTTCCTTCTCTCTCTTTATCTGACCTGTCTCTCTGTCTTGTCTATCTCTGTATATCTGTCTCTGTCTCTCTATCTCTGTAAATCCATCAATCTCTGTCCATCGAGTTTTATGTATCCCTTTCCCCAAAACATCCACTGGTCACCATATCTCCTAAATCTACCCCTAAATGCTACCCTTCACATAATGAGGTGTGGTTTAGGAGCAGAGCCCCACCCAGGGGAGCTACCCCTGAGGCCTACTACCAGCCTCCCCTTTCATCCATCATACCTACAGGTCTGTAGGGCTCTGCATCAAGGGGAGCATTGATTCCTTGGTCCCTAACCCTTTAATGATGTTCATGGTGTTGACCATCGTGCACAAATGCAGTGGTTGGCGACTAACTTTCCAAACCTGCATTGGTGCATCTTGTTGACTTTGAGATTGTATTTACCATGCAGGGTCAGTATAGTGAAGCAATTGAGCAAAGGAAAGTTACTCATCAGGGCTGTATTGATACATCATTCTAACAGATCGGTATTAAAGCTCTATGTTGCCCTTAAACGGTTCGAGGTGGTAGGAGGAAGGACTGGTGAGTTTGAAAGGGTACTAATGGAGGTTGTGTACCTTTCCTGCTGCCTGATATATGACCTTCTGACTGGGTATAGGAATGCTACCTATATAATTAGCAGCACTTATGTTTTTTAGGTGGCTGTAAAGGTCAGAGTTATTTTTGAGGGTTGATTTACTCTTCATGGTTCATATAGTTATAAAAAATGAGTTCTTTTTTATGCCAAGGACGTCTCACAGAAAATATAATACAAGAGACAATCTGAATCTGACAATCTGAAACCTAATAAGATAGCTGATCAGAAAACAGTATTAGTGGTCTTAACTGCTCTTTGTACCTAATATGAAATAATGAAAAGTTTGTTGAAGTTGTAAAAGTATATTTCACTTTTTTCCTTGAAAACTGATTTAATGAGATTATTTAACATCTAAAAGTGTCATAATCGGCATCCAAAGGTATCATTTATTTTGTTACTAAATATTCTTTTTCAATCTGAACAAACACAGATAACCTACCTTTGTTCACATAAGAAAGTCAGCACAAGTGGATGCACTATTATTTTTCTTTATTTCAAGATTTTTGATTTTGCTTATTACTGAGCGAATAATATTTCACCAACCCTTTTAGTCAGACTCCCTTTTCAGCACTAAATCTGAAATATAAATGAAGCAAAAAATTGACCTCAAAGAACATCAAAAAGATTATTCAATTGCATGTAATATAAAATGAGAAAACATCTGTTGGTTTTGCAGTATCAGAGGTGTCTCGAATCTTTCATCATTATCCTTTGAGAGATAATAGTTTCGAGTCTGAAAACCAGACCAATCAGGTAGCTGCTCAAAATGTTCCTAATTATATACTTTCTTCCTGCTATTCAAAATAACAAGGTCTTCATCTAGTAATTATGGGGATACCAGGGAATGATGTTAATTAGTTGAGTTAGTGATGATTGTTTTTTACATCACCTGAGTGCAAACTGGGTAGTAATGATGAGTGGGGAAGACGTAGTCAATGTTGTAATCAATGCCCTTTATAATGTGCCTTCATTAAGACATTGATTATCAGCCCTCTTTTTACTCCCCAGTAGTCATAGCTAAAGCCACATGTAAGAGAATGGATGATAAAGAAGGGAGAGATGAGGGTGGAGATCAAGAGAGAGAACTAGGGTGGCCAGATGCTACACCGTCTAGGCACTAAGAAAGCAATCAGTTGGCAGTTTGTATCTTGTAGAAGAGAGAAGGGGAGGGCAAGTGAGAGAGAGAGAGAGAGAGAGAAAGAGAGAGAGAGAGAGAGAGAGAGAGAGAGAGAGAGAGAGAGAGAGAGAGAGAGAGAGAAAGAGAGAGAATGAATTGGAGACAGAGAATCAGAGGTATACAGAGTAGTGAGAACAAGAAAATAGAGAGGGATTGCGAAAGAGACATGGTTAAAGAAGAAGTATGTGCTCAAATATAGCAGCAGTGTTTTAGTCCATAGATGTTTAACCAACATTTAAAATGCTTTTTTTGTTACCTTAACTGCACTTCTCATCATGGCTCGAAATGTTACTAGCTGAAATAACACTCCTTCAAATATAACTAACGATGCCAGGCACAATCAAGGTTCCTGGAGATAAATCTAAGCCGTGTTTCTGTAGAAAGGCAATCTGCTCAAGGAGCCACGATATAACGCACACCTGTCATGGATAGGGCAGAATTAGATTCAGCCTGTCACAGGGTTCGCCTTCTCAGCCTCATTAAAAGGGACTCGAGATATAATGAACATGAGTCAATCTGAATCATTAAAATTTGTTCAACCGCTCCTCTTCACTTTCCCTCTACATACTCCTTATCTCCACCTACCATGTGTGTGCATGTGCTCTTTATGTAGTCTGTAGTCCTGCAATTCTCTAACCCACTCTTATAGAACAGGTCATGTTGCTGCAGACATATCTTGTTTGTTTTTTTGTGGGTTTTTTTATTCATGACTATCCCAAGGAGATAGATATTCATTATAGACTACTCAAAAAAACAACTGGTTTCTCATCACAGCGTGCATCATAAAAATTGTGATTTTGAAATTTTATAAATGACTATGCTGTCAGTGAAGCAGTCAGCTAGGAGGATTACTTTTTCATACTCATATTTTACACTGCTTGGTGATGACAAACAACATTTTTTCTTTGAGTGGTCTTATGTTTTAGGCTGTGTCTCACGACCTTGGGCCAATGTTTTTGTCTCTGACCGGGTGCCGTCTCTGACCAGGTGCTGTCTCTGACCAGCTGCCGTCTCTGACCAGGTGTCAGAAAAAAGGTGTTTTAAAAACAATTATACTCATACATATAAGGATTTGTGAGAACGTAATGGCGGTTGTTATATATTTATAATTATAATTATAATTAGCCTCCTGCTGTTGGTATTTTGACCTTATCAAGCTGAGCCGGTCAGAGACGGCACCTGGTCAGAGACGAAAACATTGGCCCAAGGTTGTGAGACACAGCCTTTAGTATTTAATGGGGGACCAACAAGAGCAAGTGATGTGTGCCTATAGAGCTCACACCTACAATACACAAATAGGAAAGCAGTACAAGTAGCTACAAGGCAACTGGTGCAGAGATATCAAATCCACCTGGGGTCTAGTACAAATATGTATGGGATATCACTCTAGTAGGAATCCATTTGTCAATATTGACAAGAATAGTTAAAACGCCATTTGATTCATATATAAATAGTCTTCAAACCGAATCCCCCATGACATTTATGGAGGAGCAAGTAAGCATCGGGTGTGCTGAGATTCACATCCTTCATCTGCAGTTCCTCCATCACCTATTTTAACCAATTGCCATCAACTGTCAAAGTAAGTTTGATGTATGGGTCCCTGGGGACACCTGTGCCAACACTGAGAAGAAAAACGTAGACAACCCTGCAAACAAAATCTTGAGCGGAGCTTGTGCCATTCTCGTGTCAAAGCTTGAGAATTTTAAACGTTTCTGGAATGTTTTTTTCTTGAGTCATATTCCCTGTGATTTCTTTAAAGAAACTCAAGAATTACACATCTTCATTTCTGCATAAATAAAACTGGGGAAATACACATCACCAGTGAGCATGTCACTAGGAGCTTTCACTTTTCTCGAGAATGTCCCATGTCTTTATTTTGTATACAGCTTGTGCTTTTCTGGGGAAGTACACATTTCTAACCTGTGTCATTCTTGAGTTCTGTTCGGAGGGAATAACAGAGAGAGATATGGTTCATATATTTAGCCAGAGATACTGGGGGTTTCAGTTAGAACAATTTCAATTTAGATCTGTCTCAGTCATAGATTCCCAAAGTCCTTGGAAAACTTTCCAGCAGGTGAGGTGCAGGGGGGGGGGGGGGGGGTCAGGGGATAATTTTAATGGGGTATCTGGTGCCTGGTGGGATGGTACTGCAGTGATTTTGGTTAGTTAGGCCCAGCCTATTTCTAAGTACACACAGAAAAGAAGTAGAATCACTGTGACTCCCGACGTGATCACTGAGGTAACTCTCCCCAGGACTCTGAAGTGACTCCCTAACATCAGCAGGACTCTATAACAACTATATGATGACTCCTATTATAAGACTCCCTAAGAAGTGGGAGTCACTTTAGGGTCATGGGGAGAGTTACCTCAGTGATCAGGGCTGGACTCCCATTTGAGAGTTACAGTGATTCTACTTCTTCTCTCTGTGTAGGGCCCATTATCGTATGAGAGTAATCCTGTTGTTGCTTCCGATACCCTTTGGAGGGTCAATCAGTTAAAGTATGTGATTCCTATTATATCTGTGTAGGTATAGGATCAACACGTATGGTTGGCTGGTCTACAATCTGAGAAGCAGAGGGGGTGTGAAGCTACAACTCTTGTAAATTCATGGTTTTTGTATGAACCACTACCAATGCTGCCATGGACACTTCGAGATATTGATAAGATTTCGAAAGAGAATAGTCAAAATGGTCATGATAGTGTCTCGAGCTTACAACCTCAGCATCACACGGGTGTATGAAAGGTATATCTAGTGTGAGGCTTAGCAGACAGCCTGCCTTAGGTGCAGAAAGATGGATGTCACACAGAGCTGGGAGATTTATTGACAGGGCCAACGAGGCTTCCTGGTGTAAAGCTGACTCTTGTTAAATATGCTTCATGCCTGTACCCAGGTCAAGGTTTTTAATTGAGATACCTTTGTGTCCGATTTCTTTCTTTTTAACCTTTTTTCTTACATAAAAGCTCTAGCCAGCTTCTCTACATGTCCTAAGATTGACCAAGCATGTGTAAAAAGATTTTTTACAAATTTGCATAAATTTGCATGTACCATGTGGCATTTCAATTTCACATAATATGCGAGACATGGAAATAGTAGCCAGCCTCTTTGTAAACATAAAATTGACCAAACAATGTGCAAAATATAAAGGTTTCTTCAAAATTGCATAAAAAAAGTAGGGTCGGCCCTGTTTTAGGCGTTTTTTTGTGGTATGTTACTTGGTGATAGTAACTTGGTGAAGCAGGATCAATGGATCGATGTCTATGTGAATAATGGGAATGTCTGTCTCTTTATCATTATTTCTTTATTGATCAATACATTTCCCAATCATGTTGTGAATTGAACCACATTGAAATGCATTGACCTGGAGTTCAGGTTGTTCAGCTGGAACTAGACAAAAAAGCATACTAGATCTGTTCGCAATCTAGATTTTTTTTGAACAAATTCGAACTTTTATTTGGTCTAGAGTTATTACATTCGTAGCATGGATTCTTGGGTTTAATTATACCGTACGACCAGACAAAGTTCATGGACAGTCCATCTGCAAGCAGTTGTTAGGGACTGCCCATATATAGTAATATAACATCACATATAAGTAAAATGTAATAACATGTAATAAGTAGAAAACTAGCCGCGGCATTTCTTATTGTAATATTAAACACGATTTTACAGACCATATTAAATTAATTCCCCCCCTAAAAAAAGAGTTATTTTAGGGTAATAAGTCTCATCCTTAAGCAACGATAACAGGCACGGTTTTGAATAACTCTTCTGACATTTTGGACTTGAACATCTCGTAATCATTGACATTTCTGGTTTCAGGTTTGAGGGCATTCCAGGCTTGTGCTAACGCTACACATGGACTATTTTCATAAGCCTTACAATGTATGATATTATATTTTAACACTGGCGCAGTGGAAAATCTAGTCACACGGGTTTTTTCCTGTAAATATTTATCTAGTTGAGCCCTTTTAAAGGCATATAATTTACAATGATATTTCCTTCGCTCTGAAAGAGTGGGCAACTTGGCTTCCCCATGTACTACCTCCGTCGGGGTCAAAATGTGTTTGAATAAACATGTCTTTAAACACTTATTTTGCAATCTTTGGAGTTCCTCACAAGCAGTTACATTAGAGTTTAGATAAAGAATATCACAGTAGTCTATCACTGGTAAAACATGGGTTTTATAAACCCTTAATAGAGCCTTAGAGGGCATCATTTTGCTAACTCTATACATTTAAGTTATTTAAAGCGAATACTATTAATTACACTTCTAACATATTTGGTAAATTTCAATTCTTCATCCAAGATGACGCCCAAGTATTTATAAGAATTTACTGTTTTTTAGAATTTTGTCGTTTAATTTGATTTTTGGTTTTGGTAGAGTTTTCAATTTAATATCTGAGGCGAAAGTCATAATTTTGGTCTTATTTTCATTAATAGTCAATTTGTTTTTTTTAGTCCAGGATCCAAATTTATCTAAGGCTATTGTTAATCTATTAGAAAGGGTGTCGAAATTTTTACCTGAGACATAAAGAACTGAGTCATCGGCATATAGCATAGTTTGGTGGTCATCTTGGGTGGAAATACAATCATTAATATACAATAAGAAAAATAAAGGACCTAAAATTGATCCTTGGGGGACTCCACAGGATAGGGGTAACCTGGTGGACCTGATACTATTTGCAATACAGCACTGTTGTCTACGAGAGAGGTAATTTTCAATTAAAGATAAATTTCTATTTCTTATACCATATTGTTCTAATTTGTCTAATAATAAGACTACCCCCCCCCCATGGAAACAACACTTATTTTGTATCAGGAGTCCATAGTATTTGAAGTAGAATTAAGCCCCTTGTGGTGATGTGTCTGTGTTCCTCCCAGAGGCCGTGTTCAGACAGCAATTAGGGAGAGGTCATGGTACATGTATACTGGACATGGCTCTGGGAGTTGAGACAGCTGTGGAGGAGTCTAGGAGATGTGCCCTGAAAATTCTGGTCACGTTCAAAGAAATACAAGGGTTAATTGTATCATACTCAAGGTTTAGACTCACCAGTGGTATCACACTCTGCACAGACACCAACTATGCTGAAATCTCAGCATGTTGTTACATACTGTACCGTCGCGATCAAGCACCTGGTCTTGAAAGAGTGCCGGTCTTGAATAAGCGCCAGGGCTATAGGGGCACCCAAATGTTTCTTAAGCACTAAATTCATGACCTTGAAAGAGCGCCTGTCTTGTATGAGCGCCTGTGTAACAGCCCCGCCAGTTTGAGGAGCGCTCCGGCGCTTAATTGCGACGGTACAGTAAGCCTTGCATATCCAATGCATGGCCAAAGATTGGGAATTCATGACGAAGTTTAATTAGGGAGAGACAGAAAGCACTTGCAAATTAAGATAATTTAAACTTTATAAAAAGGCAAAGTAAAAAAAACATCCGCATAGGCAGGTACATTCTTTGATGTAAAAGAGCCTGCTCTCATCCTAGTGCTCTAAGTCTGTGTAAACTAAAGTATATTTGAGGAGTCCAAAGTGTTGCCAGCACTGACAATACTTCTGTAGGGTTCCTTTATCACATAAGGGAAATTAAATGTGATCATGTTCCCCGCAGAGACAAGAGGGCAGTAATTGGTAGGAAGTTAGTCTGTAGAGACTCCACCGGCTTCATTTCCAGCCAATTTCTACTTACCGTTTTCCATTAAATATAAAGTATCAGCCGAAGCCAATAAAACTGGAGGTATTCAAAATTGTAAGACAGATGCTACCACAAAGCCTCCAGAGAGAATGTAAATCGGCCTTGGGTGATTTAATGAAGGAATAGTATTAGTAGAGCAGGAGGTTGCTGAGGATGATTCACATTACATAGATTTTCTATCAGAGGAGGGAAATAGACAAAGGCGCCCGAGATATCGGGATACATCATCCGATATGCGATGTGACCTGGCTAGTATCTCATGAGGTGTGAGTCGAATGTGAGAGTAGCCAGGTGCTAACAACATATGAAAATATGCACAGCCAAAAATAATAATCTCATTTCAAGAAAGTAAGATCATTAAACTCGACTGGCAGACAAACCGCTTATTATTTTAAGAAAATATCTTGAAATGAGATAATTATTTTTGGTTGTGTGTATTTATCTTCTGAGTGATGATTACATTACACTACGTTTATTTATTACATCTAGGATATGAAGATAAATAAAGTCAGCATTTTCTTTAGGAACATCTCAGATCCTGAGGAATGGACACTCATTTATGAATCTTACTAATAAAAGGCCAATAGTAAACCAAGTGATGAGAAGATCTCGAGATATTGCTCATATTGAATGAAATCGGTTAAATTAGTCTTTAAATATAAAAGTCAAATATCTTTTACAAAACAGAGAAATGGTAAACTGAGATACATCAACTACTTTTTTTTCTTGGCTTAAAGTACAACAGTAGCTGCAGTACCTAATCAGTGCATGGCATACATGTCCATGTGGACTGGTGCCATGACCACTGACGTGTGACGGTGCTTGATGGAATGGGAGGGGAGAGTGTCTATTGATCCTCTAAAATCTGCCAGCTATATCTGAAGCTGGTAATGGCCAGGCTATAACTTTATAGGCTTGCTAGACTAATATACACTTGATAGGCTATCAAGATCTTCTGTTTATAACGGGAATGCATTTCAGATCTAATCTGTGCCACGGAAATTATATTATGTTGTATTAAATGCATGGCGTCCATTGTGGAAAACACACCAGAAATGACTCCAGTCTCAGCCGCGCCGACTCTATCAATGGTAGAGTCTAAGGGTGCTGCTTTACACCATTGTGTGCACATCGTGGCGCTATTACATATTCACATTGTTCACAGTGCAGGGTGCAGGCTCCCGAAATAGTACACTTGGCTATGTAACATTTTGGAATTGGCCTGTTACTGTGAGCAAGTCGACCTTCCCTAAATCTCCATATCATTGTGTAGTGAGTGGGTGCCATCCTGGCTTCCCTGGGATCCTGAAGATCCGCTGGTTTCTGGTAAATTGACCGAACAGTGGTTAGGTATGAGCCTGTTCAGACACTCTAGCGAGCGTGCCGCCATTAGAGTTGACTTGGGTTTAAGACTGAAATGACTCCAGGCCTTGCAGTAATAGGTCCATCTGGTGGTTATAAGTTGAACTAAAATCAGCATCTTTATAGCCATATCGAGATTACTGCACACAGACCTGCACTCTCTGAACAGCCCCTTTCTCCCCGATTATCTAGGTAAATGCAGACAGCTTTTTGTCATATACCAACCAGACAGAAATACCCTACAGACAACGTATTTCCCCAATTTAAATTCATAAAACCAATTAAAGATATTTGTAATTTCACCAAGAAAGTACTCCCATATATGTAGAACAATTTTAATAGGTGCAAAGGACAAATATAGTGTGTTTAACTGGCAGCTCAATCTCCCTTAGAAATCCATCATTTGCGGAATGCATCTTTTACTTAGTTATTGTTTTATCACACCTTTGTGTGAAATGGAGCACTTAACATCTGTGCAGGTGGGACCTTTCTTAAACTCATTATTTCGTGTCATTTACATAAGGTGTAGATGGCTGGGTGACATTTTTTGGCAAATATTTTTTTTGTTTAACAAACGCTATAATACATTATGTTCTGCCAATCTGCCAATACTGTCTAGTCTCTTCTTGACCACCCCCTCCTCCGTCCCACACACATATACCATCACCCATTTTGCAACTGTTGATTAAAGAGCCTGGGGGAATGATAGCACTATAGTGTACATAATTAAATGATATAATATAATAGCCTACTGTGTAATATACAGACAAGCTGCAATATCCTGAAACCGTTAGGCTATTTGAAGTGGATATAGGATGCAACATATATATCAATGAGAGTACTGACAAGTATAATATCCCAGTATTATATTATATTTATTCATGGTAGAATTTCGTAATATGATTTCATGTATATACATAAGAGTGAAGAGAGTCCATTATATTCATTGACATGCTGCAGACCGTACATCTCATGTGAATGTTTTGCTATGCATGAATTACTGATTTCATCTCGAATATTGTGTGGTTTATTACGAGATATGACCCATATTGGTCAAACCTTTTTCAGATACATAGCTTATTGATATATTCGCTGATGTATTTCAACCCAAATTGTTTTACAGAGAGAGTAGTTTAAATTGATTAGAAACAAGGAAATACATCTATGATGTTAAATCATACTGAAACTGGTTCTATCAAGTTTATTTTTCAAAAAAATACATAGACAGAGCTGCACGCTAAAGTGACCGAGTCACTGGTTACTGCACGAGCAGTCCTTGGGCCGTATTGCACGCTGGCCATAGGCCTAGTGCAATACGGCCCAAGCACTGCAAGTACAGTAGCCAGTGAAGAGAGCACTTTTAAGTGACGCTCTGTATTTATTTTAGGGTTTATTGATGGAAAATACATCTAGAGTCAATGTTTGGTTACTTCCACGATGTTTGGATACTTCCGCGGAGTTTGTTTACTTCCGTGGTGCTGCCATATTGAATTCCGGACAGGTCACGTGGCAACCCCATGGCAACACCATGGCAACACCATGGCAACCCCTAGGAGCGTGCAATACAGCTACAGCGTGCAATACGGCCGAGGGTTATTGCACGCTGTACTGGCATACGATGCTCCCATAGGTTTAACCTTGATAGATCGTATTCACCATGAAATAAAATGTTGTACAATTTGAAATGAACTGTTATTTCTATTTATATTATAGCAAGAAGATACCTGTATGTGCATGATCTTTTTACTCAACTGGTAACATATTTTAAAGTTTTGTGCCATCTGCTTTCTTTCTCAATATATAATGGTCCATAATATATGGTTGCACAAACAGTGTTGGTGTAATCAGCACATGAACCAGTCACCATGGTTACCTACAGTCATGACAACATGTCCTGATGTATACAGAGTACAGCTTTGGTGTTAGTACATGAACCAGTCACCATGGTTACCTACAGTCATGACAACATTACCTGATGTATACAGAGTGCAGCTTTGGTGTTAGTACATGAACCAGTCACCATGGTTACCTACAGTCATGACAACATTACCTGATGTATACAGAGTGCAGCTTTGGTGTTAGTACATGAACCAGTCACCATGGTTACCTACAGTCATGACAACATGACCTGATGTATACAGAGTACAGCTTTGGTGTTAGTACATGAACCAGTCACCATGGTTACCTACAGTCATGACAACATTACCTGATGTATACAGAGTGCAGCTTTGGTGTTAGTACATGAACCAGTCACCATGGTTACCTACAGTCATGACAACATTACCTGATGTATACAGAGTACAGCTTTGGTATTAGTACATGAACCAGTCACCATGGTTACCTACAGTCATAACAACATTACCTGATGTATGCAGAGTACAGCTTTGGTGTTAGTACATGAACCAGTCACCATGGTTACCTACAGTCATGACAACATGACCTGATGTATACAGAGTACAGCTTTGGTATTAGTACATGAACCAGTCACCATGGTTACCTACAGTCATGACAACATTACCTGATGTATACAGAGTGCAGCTTTGGTGTTAGTACATGAACCAGTCACCATGGTTACCTACAGTCATGACAACATGACCTGATGTATACAGAGTACAGCTTTGGTATTAGTACATGAACCAGTCACCATGGTTACCTACAGTCATGACAACATGACCTGATGTATACAGAGTACAGCTTTGGTATTAGTACATGAACCAGTCACCATGGTTACCTACAGTCATGACAACATTACCTGATGTATACAGAGTACAGCTTTGGTATTAGTACATGAACCAGTCACCATGGTTACCTACAGTCATGACAACATTACCTGATGTATACAGAGTACAGCTTTGGTATTAGTACATGAACCAGTCACCATGGTTACCTACAGTCATGACAACATTACCTGATGTATACAGAGTACAGCTTTGGTGTTAGTACATGAACCAGTCACCATGGTTACCTACAGTCATGACAACATGACCTGATGTATACAGAGTACAGCTTTAGTGTTAGTACATGAACCAGTCACCATGGTTACCTACAGTCATGACAACCTTACCTGATGTATACAGAGTACAGGTGTGGTCCACTTGCAGGTATTTCAACACGTAACAATGCACCTCTTCTACACACAGCACGGCACACGTGGCAGCCGAGTCAGACTGAACGAGCAGGATGACGTCACCAACCGACACAGTTCTTCCTTGTTCGATCACGTTGAGATTGAAGTTTCTCTCTGAAAATAAAATGATAAAGCTTAGTGTTTAAATATCTTACATTGCACAAGAGAATTGTAATACAGCATAATGAGATAAAACTCCTGCTTACTTGATAAGAGCTGTATTTGACACAGGCTCTGTATAGGCATGGAGCAGTAGCGGTCAATCCATCCTCTACCGGCTACAAGTATTGTACAGTTCTCAGCTTCTTTGTTGGGTTCACCGGGGTTATAGTTGGACCAGACAAACGGTGTCCCGTCATCCCATGTCCGATTCCTCTCATTGTAACCGATCCAAAACTCTTCTTTCAGGTTAACACTTCAATAAAAGACAAAAGTAGACAAGTTAGATTTAAGGACTGTCAACAGGTTGGTTCAGATTTACACAGATGCATTACGTTGACACAGTTATGTTGATACCTTAATTATCATACACCAAATTGATCATTTTTAATATTTCTATCAGATAATTTCCACTTTGGTAGCTTTCAAAAGCCATGGAGAACAAAAGGTACAAAAAAGTTTACTTTTTCTGAAAAACATTATGGGATGGGAAAATGACACTTTCACAACTTTTGACAATTGGAGACTTATCTAGGTGTCATTCCCCAGGGAATCTCTTTTTCTTCCAGCGGTACCTACAGAGCTGTTCAAATGGCATAGACACTTGAAAAATGATGATTTTTATTAGATTCGGCAGAATTTCTCTACTTTTGTCTGTTTGCACCAATTTGTCTCTGTCGAGAGATGTCTTTAAGTATCTTCATCCCTTACCCAATGTCATCCAGGAAGTTCTGAATAAACTGTGCCGTTTCTGCAGAGTCGACGGTTGCTAGGTGACCACCATTTGCTGCGCAGCTGTCATGTCCACTGCTGAATGTATCACGGTTCGTGTTGACCCAATAGCAGGCGTTCTTCTGACGATACACCTTAGACTGACAAACGTTGGCTGTAATAAAAGAGCCAATATTTAACTGAACAATAAAAATATATTTTCTTGATTTTTTTTGCAATTACCAGTCTTATGTAGATCAAGTAAGTAACTGTAAAAACGGTATAAAAGGTTCAAAATAAAAACACATTTTTTAATTTTGATTTAATTTTGAAGCTTTATCTTCACAGGGAAAATTTATTAGTATGGTATAAGATTATTTATCTTTAAAGTTCCCAGATAAACATAAAGTTTTAGTGAGAAATTGGTGATGATAAGGTGAGTGGTTTACATACATGTTAATGTCAACCTTTTCTGTAATCAAAGTCGATTCTAGACCAAAACAATGATTACTGTGTGGATTATTTAACCCTTAAAGTACGGCCCTTGAAGACCCTGTGAGTAACTCACCGGTGCTTCATTGTGTCTCACAATGTTCATTCATAGTATGACTTTTTTACATCAGAAATAGTTATATAAATTAATTATTTACCTGATGAAGAATGGATAAATGCAGCGAGATGCAGGAAGATGCCGACCCAGGCCAGGCGTACAGGATACATTCTCTGAAATAGACCGGATGAACAACACAGGACAACATGTTAGAATAATGAAAAGGTAAAGGTGGATTATACAGACAGAATTCAAACAGGTCAACACAGCCCCATGATAATTATGAACAAAAACATTCTCTGAGTCGCCATAGTTGTAGGGGGTGCTATGCGCAGAATCGGCGGCCACTTTGTTTGAGGACAGAAAACATTGTTTGAGATACGAGAACATACTGAAAATTGCTGATTCTACCTAAATTAAGCTTTTTTGGCATCCAAGATGGTCACTTCATGAAGACAAACATATATTTTCCGTGACAGGAAGACGTAACCAGACTTGGAGGATGGGCTGCAAATGCATGAGCTGCATGTGCATTGCTTTATGCTCTTTGTCGGCATAACAATTTTATGAATGCAGCCATGTTGAGTAACTCGCCAGTGCCACATTCATGCATTATGCTTAACCCACAGGGGTTTATCAACCTAGTATGGTCGGCAGCCCCGGTGAGTTACTTGCGAGTTACTCGCCAGGACTCCATTCATGCATCATGCCGACTCAATTTGGGTTGATACATTCCTGAAGGATTGCATTATGTATAGATGTAGCACTGGTGAGTTGCTTACATGCATCATGACAACCAAGGGAATTAAAGCCCCATGCACCCCCTAATGGGTTAAGTCTTGTAACCCCACTCCTCTACCAGTATCAAAGAACAACACAACCAACCTATTCCCAGTGGCGTAGGAAAAGGGGGGGGGGGCAGGGAGGCCCGCCCCCCCCCCCCAATCACTGAGGAGGGGGGGCCTGAATATGTTTGGGCCCCCCTGAAATCTGTCAAAACTGTGATAAAATTCACACAATTTCCAATCGTTACCTCTTCCGCATAGGAAAAAGTGGGGACAGAGGGGCCCTGGGCCCCTAATCCGAACTAAAGGGTTCTCAAATACTTCTTTTCTATACAATACAATATACAAGTGTGTATATGATACATCATTCATGAAGACCGATATCGAAAATTGGTTGGAGTGGGCCCCCCTGGACCCCCCCAAAGAAGATTTGCTTCCTATGCCTCTGATTCCCCAGGTGAACCCCTGAAGTCACGAGTGAGCAGCTCCCCTCGTCGATCGCACAATATATCTGATAGATTGCCAGAGTAGTACGACACAAATTAATATGTAATATAGTTCTGTAGATCAAAAAAATGTGAATCTTACCTTCGACAAGTTGACCGTATACATGCGCACCACCGCAGTGCTTGACGAGTTGACCGTATTCGGGCACCACTGCACTACCTGACAAGTTAAGAGAGTGGTCATTTTTTAATAACAGGGGGGGGGGGGGGTCTGTGGATTTTCTCGCAAGCAGGTCGTAAAATTTTGGTCCCTCCCCCAGGCATGTTTAAATTGAGCGCCCCTGACCCCTTTTAGCTATAGTAATGCGCTGGCTATTCGTTAAAAAGGGGTGCAATTTTTTGGCCCCCCTCCCCTCTTCAAGGGGTCCACTTTTTTTTGGTCGCCCCTTCAAGGGGTCCAAATTGTTTTGCCCCCCCCCCCCCCTAATCCACCAACCGCCCCCCCCCCCCTTCCCCCTGTTGTTAAAAAATGACCACTCCCTAACTGTATACACCGCAGTACTCTCTTCCAGTATCCTACGTTGACTTGTGAGTCTATGACTTAATTAAGCAAAGATATTGATTCAGTGGCCCCTAGAAGTAGGTTTACAATGCAGCTCAACCAGCTGTTACCCTTTAAAGACCACATACTGGTTTAATGCACTATGCCCTTTGTCATTATGATGCATGAATGCAGCCCTAGGGAGTAACTCGCCAGGGCTGCATTTAGGCATAATGTGACCAATATATGTCGATGCACTCACAAAGGATGGGCATGATGCTTTAATGCATCCCTTGCAAGATCACTCACAAGGGCTGCATTCATGCATCATGACGACCTAAAGGGTTAAGTGCATTAAAGTGCTTTACGGCCCTTGAAGGGTTAATCAGTGTCGACAAACAGCTGGACTTTGCAGTAGCATTTGCCCCAAGCTGGCCCAAACTCCTCCTTGGGCACATCTAAGCAACAACGCTGGTATCTGAGGGACCATAACCATGCCACTTTCCCCGCATATTGAGGAAGGTGGATCCCTAAGCGGTACCCATCAACACTTTTAGTATTACAGCACCAAGCACACCAGAACTACCGTAAAACCTCGCGTATAAGCCGCACCCCGACTTTGGCCGATCCTATAAGCCGCACCAGCGATCTGAATAGGGTGACTTTAGTACTGTACTATAGGAGCAAAAACTCGCGTATAAGCCGCACCTGGACTCTGTGCCGATCCTATAAGCCGCACCAGGGATCTGATTCGCGTACTAGCCGCGGCTTATACGCGAGGTTTTACGGTATATTCCGTAGCAAGCTTTGGTGCCAGCGATGACGCTCAAGAACAGTAGTTGAGGCTTGCAGTTGCCCTGGGTACAGCCTCCTTGTGCCATGGTCAGATTGACAGTACAGCTTACAATACCCAATACCGTGTATGTACATACAGCTTATTGTAAGCTCATACAGGATTAATTACCCCCCATACTGGTTATTAAACATTTAAGGATGGCATGTCGCTAAAAGATGACATTTGTCATCATGATGCACCAATACAGCCCCTGCGAGTAACTCTCTGGTGCTACATTGGTTCATCACGCCCACCCTTCAGGATTGTTTCTACCCTGTAGAGTCGGCATGATGCTTCAATGCAGCCCTGGTGAGTTAGTCACCAGGGTTGCATTTATGCATCATGAGAACCAAGGGCATGATGCGTTAAGGCATCATGCCGTCCTTAAAGTGTTAACCTTTGAACAACGTCATGTTGCCATGTTGTCATCATCAATACATCAAAACAGTGCCACGTGTGATACCTGGTGATGGCTGTGTCTCACGACCCTGGGCCAATGTTTTTGTCTCTGACTGGGTGCCGTCTCTGACCAGGTGCCGTCTCTGACCAGGTGCCGTCTCTGACCGGCTTGGCTTGATAAGGTCAAAATACCAACAGCAGGAGGCTAATTATAATTATAATTATGATTATATAACAACCACCATAACGTTTTTTCCAAATCCTTGTATATATGAGTATAACTCTTTTTAAAACACCTTTTTTCTGACACCTGGTCAGAGACGGCACCTGGTCAGAGATGGCACCGGTCAGAGACGGCACCCGGTCAGAGACAAAAACATTGGCCCAAGGTCGTGAGACACAGCCTGATACTCACTGAGCACTGCATTGGTGCATCATGCTGACACTTCAAGAGGGTCGGCGAATTACTCATAAGGAATGCATTCATGTACCATAGTAGCGAACGACATAGTTCATCATGCTGCCCTTAAAAGTTTAATCATTTAAAGGCGCACTGAGTTGGGGACCTAACCCTGCCGAGTTTTGTTCGCAAATGAGGTTGTGGGTTCAGTGTGCCTTTAATGTGTCATGGCCTTGGTTGTCATGATGCATTAATGCAGCCCCGGTGAGTAACTCGCCAGTGCTGCATTGAAGCATAATGTCAATCCTACGGGGTTGAGACACTCACAAAAGGTCGCCATGATGCACCAATGCAGCACCGCCGGGACTGCATTGGTGCCTCATGATGACAAATGTCATCTTTAAGCGACATCCGTCCTTAAATGTTTAATTATTTATTGACTGATCAATACTATCGTGATTGTCTCCTGGTAAGCCTCATAATGTCAGTAGAGAGCCATGCAGTCCCAGCACTAACATCATGAAGCTCTGACACTTAGGCCATCCAAACCACACTGAAAAAGTAAACTCAACCCCAGACTCGTCTAAGTGACTGTCATAAAATAACCGAGTCCAAAGTTGTCTAACATATCAGGTTACCATGCCACAAATAGAATCTGGAGCTGGCAAATGTCGGGTTTTGGGCTGGCACATACCAAGTCGATCTTTTATCTCCAGCTAGAAGACCAGCTTCCTTGTCACTTAGACAAGTTTTTGACTCGTTTATTTTATGACCGTCACTTTGAAGAGTCTGGAGACAAGTTTATTTTTTGAGTGCAGTGTATTAGCTTTCCCTTACATGTCACAAATGTTTCTTGTGATTTTTCACAATAAGATTACATTATTAAATGGACAACAATTGGTACAAAATAAAACCTAATGTGTCAATTATGGGGAGTATGACTCCCCAGAGTAACATGAATATAGTAGCAGGAAAGAAGTTATGTTCCAATCCTTGTAGTAAATTATACAGGGTGCTGTTCGGACAACCGGTTTCAATATATATTCCTTACACAGATTGGATAATACGTCAAATTGATTGGCTTAAAAGGTAGCCGACTATTTTGTTTTTTCACATAGAATGAATTACATTTTGAAGAGTATTCATAGAATGCTTGTAACACCCATGAACCCTGAACATATACATTGCCGAGAAGCATAAGCATTGGTATGAAGCAAAAAGGTAAAATGAATGATTGATAACAGAAGTTAGCACAGGGATCTTACTTCTCTTAAGGTTTTGCATGAAAGCGTATCTCAAAATTCAAGATGGCTGCCACATGGGGTATCCAAAGTGGTATCATTGAATTCTCTGCCCTCTAACTGGTAGTCTTAAGTTTGTTATTTGTATTTCTAAGTTAATTAGAAGCATTGATACAGTTCTTACAAGGGTATCCAAAGTGGTTTAATTGAATTCCCTGACCTCTAACTCGTACTAATTGTGGCCATGCAAATGCCAACGGGCTAATAACAGCAGGTCATGTGGCTGGGGGTAAACAAGGTACACACGCACACTGATTCAAGCTATCAGTAGACAATTGTCACCAAACTTTTCTCTGGGCATGTTAATGTCTTCCCGCTATCTCAATCTAACGTTCGCACATCCAGTACTGCACCTGTATCTACATTGAGCCCTTGATTGGCACTTGATTGACACTTGATTAGCACTCATTTGAGACTTGATTGGCACTTGATTGACACTTGATTGATACTTGATTGGCCCTTGATTGATACTTGATTGGCCCTTGATTAAGCCCTTGATTGATATCCGCCATTTCAGCCCTTTTCAAACTTGCTGGTAAAAGACTACACCTGGTTAAAGACAACACAGGTCACAGACTACACCCGGTCAAAGACATTTCAATTATTCGTCTCATGAGACACAGCCATATAGGTTTAGGTCAATGGTAGTAAATTCTCACCAAATCGAGTTATGACTGCCACCACTTGTAAAGTAGCTGTAGATTAGGCTACTCAGTTGTTTCTCATCACCAAGGAGTGAAAAATATGACGAGAGCGTTTTTTTGTGTGTGTTTTTTTACTTGGGGCTTAGATACATGGGGAAATTGGGACTTTTCACAATCAATTTTCGCATTTTAGCAATTCAGAGTTTATTGATCGGCAAAACTTGTTATCATATAAATCATTCCTAACTGACTGCATTACTGCCAGCATAAGCTTTAATTTGATACCAAATTTGCCAATGTTTTTTCAATTTAAACTTATACTTCATCAAAAATGTTTCTAAAAAAGAAAAGAAAAAGAAAAGAGTTTTTATTTGCACTAATAGTTCATAGTCGATACAGATGTTTTTCAATCAATGCCAAGATGTTAATAATTATACAATTGGAAAATAGTTTAGATCAACAGTCATTCAGTATTAAAGAGTTCAGTACTGATACCGTAAAACCTTGGTTATAAGCCCGCCTTGGTTATAAGCTGGATGGGAGTTTGAGAGTAAATATTCGGCTTATAACAAAAGTGCTTGAGATTTGTTTTCACCATGTTCCTACATTATTAAAACCTGGCCTATAAGCCGAATGGGAGTTTGGGGCTTAAAATTTGGCTAATACCAAATAAAAACGTCAAATAAAATTTGGCTTATAACCGAGGTTTTACGGTAGTCATTTGTCCGCCAGGCAAGTTTATAGCGAACTTGAATTTGAACTCGGTGCTGACAAATATGTATTGGAAGGCCTCTCCAAATCATGAACTTGTTTCTCATCACTAATATAAGCCATGAGAAATTAGATGAGGGCACTTTGCTGAGGCTTAAATCATATAGAGTATTGCAGGCTCTTGGAGAACTTAATTCACAAAACTCACATTTTAGTATTGAAACGATTCAGGATCTGTGAAAGTTATAAATATTTTACATCGCCTGCCCTGTAAGCTTTAGTTTAATACCAAATATGCCTATATGTGTCTAATTTTGTCATGTTTTTCCACTATAATTTGAAAAAAAAGAAAATCTAACAAGACGATTTTAATGGTGCACATGATAATGAGAAACAAGGCCTAATATTGGTCCATGAAGCCTTCTTGAATCATGAATCCACTATCAAGCTGAAAAACCAGCGCAGCTGTCTCCTAAGGTCACCCAACCGTGCAGGGTTCTATGATTCACTAGGTTGCAGGTCGTGAGTTCAATCCTTGGTCGAGCCACTTCTCTTGTTTTACCTACATCCACCTAAAACTCCTCACATGGAAGATAAAAAATATGATCACCACTGAGAGGTGAACCCTTCAGAATATGATTTACAATCAATTTTGCTGCAGCAGCAACAGAAACTTTTTGCTGTCCCTGGAGAAAACATAGTGCTGTAAATATACACTAGCTGACTTGCTGTAGGTCTACAGCAAAATCTAGTGGAACCAAAGTTGCCAGCAATATTCGCTATACAGGAACAGCACTTACTTCTAACAGTGTGGGTAACTTTCTAAACTTTTGAATGGGCTACTAACTACTAATTTAGAGTGTTATAACATGCATCAACCTTTTCAGCCCTTTTTTTTTTATCTTCATCTGCCCTAAATAAACCGTTTTCTATCAAACCGGTCAAAGATGGCCCCTGGTCAAAGATGGCACCCAGTCAAAGAGAATGACATTGGCCCCATCTTATGAGACGCAGCCCACAGCCATATAGATATATATGGCTAAGGACAGAATCATTAGGGTACTTGTTTATTATGATTTTATATTGGTTTTGAATTTTTACATAGTTTAACCCTTCACCTTCACCTTGGTGTCTCCAGATCCTTGGTGCTCTCCTCCAGGGTTCAACAGGTGAAGGACTGGTATAGCAGGACAGGACAGGCAGCCTGTACTTTCAGGCCGCCCAGCCTGTGCATTCAGGCCACCCCTATACACTCTCCAAACATGGCAGGCTGGTGTTCAAGGCTTGGAGCCTAGTATAGCAGGCTGGGGCTGAGGCTTTCACACCTTCTTCAAACAGAGACCCTGCTACATGTGTGTCACATTAGATAAAATACTAATTTAAACTCATAATAATTGAAAAATGCAGTGGACCATGCACATAATGCATCCAAAGGTTGGTAGCTGATATACTCATCTTTATACTAGATAGTTTATAAATTTCGCAAATATCATATAAAAATTGCAAATATGATTATATAAAAGCCATATTAAGAACACAGTGCTGTAACAGAACGGCCCTGAATACAGGGCTGAGAGACCGGTAAAATCAGCCAGGGTGGTTTGCCAAGTCTGTATTGTAATTCTGGGCAGTCTTACACCTGGTCAATATGAAACACTGTGCATTGCAATCTCCCATCAGATGCTTCCATCCGTTTGTAGCGGCATTTATTCAGGGGAACTACTTTTGGTGTATTTACACTGCAGTGTACGATGCGGAGAGCAGAATAGACAAGTAGTACTATTTCCCTCCCTTCTTCCACAAAAGATTCCCTGAAGTCCGAGAGTTTTGGCCGAGTCTTATTTGAAACTGTGCTGAGATCTAATCATCATAGTATCTGCTCCCCACGATACCATCGGCAACATTTATCAGTTTCATAGAGATAGATGAATATTGTCAGCAAAAACTGTGAAGTGAAAGCAGAAGTATTAGTAATTTAAAATTTGGTGCATACTTCTGTACATCGGTTTAGATGATAAATGTGGATTTTTTTCTAATTATACCTCATGACAAGCCCAGATATCTACTCCTTTAATAGGCAGTCATCACTGGGAGGGGTGTTCGTGGATTTGGGGAGGGGACAAAATGAATCTGCACTGGGATCAGGTTGTCTGGAACACACTGCATGAACATTGGCATTTAAGCAAAACTTTTAGTATTAAAAGTCACTATTTAAACAGCTTTAAGTTCAGTAAATTCCATGTAAATGTCCTGGAAAAGCCATAATGACATTTAAGCGACTTCAGGTGGCATTTACTGAAATTGAAGATGCTTAAAGGGTGACTTTAAGATGTCCAATTTTCGCTTAAATGTCAACATTCATGCAGTGACAGACATTACATTTTTAAATTTAGGGAGTGGTCATTTTTCAACAACACGGGGGTCGTTGGATTTCCGCGCGAGCGGGTCAAAATCTTTTTGGTCCCCCCCGCGAGAGGGGTCGAAATTCTTTTGGTCCCCCCCTCCAGCAGGTTGAAATTGAGCTCGGCCGAACCCTTTGAGCTATAGTAATGCGCGGGCTTTTCCGCTAAAAAGGGGTGTAATTTTTTCGGTCCCCCCCTTCAAGGGGTCCAAATTTTTTTGATTTTCCCCCCCAAATCCACCAACCCCCTCTGTTGTTTAAAAATGACCACTCCCTTAGTCGTGAATAAGCAGCAGTGAATGATTATAGTTCTCTATTAGACCACAATGCGCTGCCCCAAAATATGAAGTTGAACTGGACATGTTTTTAGACCATGATATTATGTAATTTTCTAATAGAACATTAATTCCTCAGTTTCCAAAATAAAGTTCCTGACGGGGTACGACCTCGTTTGCCCGTAATGGCCGTTTCCATGGCAACCACCTCAAAATAGTGGATACAGCTGTAAAAAGTGCACATTGGCTGTCCATAGGGCTATTTGAGTTTTACCTACCCCCCCTAAATCAATGTCGAGCTTTTATCTGGTATCATCATGCGGTTGCTAGGGTAAGCGGTTGCCTAGCAACAGACATTCTATGTGAGAATTCCCTAGAAACAAGAGGAAATATCAATGAGATAGCTAATCTATCCATATCTAATTCATCAAAACTGACCCCCAAGAAACAATGGTGATATATCCTTGTTGACATGGTCCATAGTTACCTAGCAACAGCAGATATGTACCTAGCAACCAGCGTTAACTACCAATATGGCTGAGAAAATCACATTTTGGCTCTCCATAGGACCATAAAAAGTTGACCCACCCCCACTAAATCAACTTCAAGGTTTCTGATGGCATTAATGCCTTGTTGCTAGGGTGAGTGGTTGCCTAGCAACAGCCATTCTATGTTATAATTCCCTAGTTACCATGGAAAATATCCATCGGTGAGATGATATGCCAATACCCACCCCATTCAAATTGATCCCCATGGGAAAATGGTAATAAATCTATGTTGGTATTGTTCATGGTTGCCTAGCAACAGTTGATATCTACCTAGCAACCATTTTAAAATGCATCATTTCACCAGACTTGATCATAGCTATCCTGAATACTGGTATATGGCAGTATTTAGGGTGGTATCTGACATTATCTAGGAAGTATGTGAGGCTTTATGACAGCATCTAGGAGGCACCTGAGCTTGCCTGACAATATCCAAGAGGTATAAAAGGCTATTTGACTGTATCTAAGGGCTATCTAATGTGATCTATTGTGTATCTGTGGGGTATATGACATACCTCCCTAACCCCCTCCCATGCAGTAAGCCAATATATTGCACAAAATTGCATTGAGTTACAAGAAATCTAGGGTGAATGTTAAGTTATCAGATAACTAGAGCATACCTGTGGTTCACTGTATAATGGTGTTGTTTTTGTGTTGCTATTGGCCATTGTTGCATAGTAATAGCAGATATCTACATGTTATATTTTAGCAGACTTGACCATAGTTGCCCTAATTACTACTGTCTGTCAATGTAATGGGAGTACCTGAAGTTGTGTCTAGGCTGTAGGAGGTCCTGAGGTTGACAAAGAATATCTAGATGGTATCAAAGGCTTGACTACTGTGTCAAAGAAGTATCTGATGTGCCTGATAGTAGCTAGAAGCTATGAAGTTGAGGTTGAAAGTTCTTTTATTCTTCCTGGAATGTTACAAATAAGCCTAGGGCATGCTTATCGACATATATGCATGACTAAAGACAGCTCCAACTGTCAATAACAGCATAAAATTCTCTTATTGGCAGTTTGAACTGGCAATACCAGATCAAAATCCTCTTATTCACAGCTTGGACTGTCAATATGAGAAACTAAATTTTTCAATTAATAGTTCCAAAACAAAAAAAGTAACTGCCGATGAGAAAAGATGACTGCCTAACTGTATCTAGCTTTAGCCTGATATTGTAAAATGATATACTAGATAGTCAGCCTGTTAGGCGGTATCTACGAGCATATCTCAAACTGTCTGACTGTATTTTTTTGTATACATAAGGCTGACTGACACTACATGAAGGGTCTGTGATGCAGTATTTAAGAGAAATATCTCAGACAGCTAAGGGCTGCAATACTATCAAATGACCAAACCCCTTGGAAACAAACAGTATATATAGAATTCTGTAAAAATACATGTCATTTTTATTGCCTTGTCAGCAAAATGTCAAATTCCATCTGCAATTCGTATGTTAAAGTCCTTCGCTACCATCCTGGGGCAGTTGTGGCACATTACAATTTCATGGGGCCAGTGAATAAGCCAGAATCATGTTTTTCAAGGTCAGATACTCCCATGATCCCATCAGGCACCTTGCTACTCAACAGATACTCTCATGCACTGGCGACATTCTTCCTAGGCTACCTAAGTTGACTTATATGTCTGGCAAAATCACATTTGTCCAACAACCTGCCATATACTGCAAGGTAATGATAGATGGCCTATGGATACTATTATATAGTATTAAGGGGCCTCCAATATGATAGTGCTAGGCAAATGCAGGTATCTCTTAGATAATGCCTGGGAGGTTGACATAACGCTCTAGATACTGTCAGGCAGCCTCAGCACCTCATACAGATATTGTAAGGCAGTAGTGAGCAAAGCCACTATGGCAAAAGCTAGTATAACACACAATTAACATTGGTTGTTAGGTAGGCATCTACTGTTGCTATGCAACAATGGACCATAGCAACAAGAACATGGCATCATTGACATCCTGTGGACCCATTCGGGTGAAGGTATGAGTACATCACCTCTATTAATGATAATCGCTCTGGTTTCTAGCTTATCAATATTCACCCTAGACACAGTTAGACATCTCTCATACCCCCAACATACACAATACAGTACATGAGATAACCCTTAGATACAGTTAAATATTCCTTTATACCTCTTTGACATTGTCAGGCATCCTCAGATGCCTCCAAGATACCGTCACAGAGCCTCATATACTTCCTAGATAATGTCAGAAAACTTTAGATACCAACCTAAATACTGCCATATACCAGTATTCAGGATAAGTCTGGTGAAATAATGCATTTCAAAATGGTTGCTAGGTAGATATCTACTGTTGCTAGGCAACCATGGACTATACCAACATAGATTTATTACCATTTTCCCATGGGGATCAATTTGAATGGAGTGGGTATTGGCATATCATCTCACCGATGGATATTTTCCATGGTAACTAGGGAATTATAACATAGAATGGCTGTTGCTAGGCAACCACTCACCCTAGCAACAAGGCATTAATGCCATCAGAAACCTTGAAGTTGATTTAGTGGGGGTGGGTCAACTTTTTATGGTCCTATGGAGAGCCAAAATGTGATTTTCTCAGCCATATTGGTAGTTAACGCTGGTTGCTAGGTACATATCTGCTGTTGCTAGGTAACTATGGACCATGTCAACAAGGATATATCACCATTGTTTCTTGGGGGTCAGTTTTGATGAATTAGATATGGATAGATTAGCTATCTCATTGATATTTCCTCTTGTTTCTAGGGAATTCTCACATAGAATGTCTGTTGCTAGGCAACCGCTTACCCTAGCAACCGCATGATGATACCAGATAAAAGCTCGACATTGATTTAGGGGGGGTAGGTAAAATTCAAATAGCCCTATGGACAGCCAATGTGCACTTTTTACAGCTGTATCCACTATTTTGAGGTGGTTGCCATGGAAACGGCCATTACGGGCAAACGAGGCCGTACCCTGTCAGGAACTTTTTTTGGGGAACTGAGGAAGTCATGTACTATTAGAAAATTACATAATATTGTGGTCTAAAAACATGTCCAGTACTACCGGATTTCTAGGCCTCTTTTGAGATAGCGCATTGCGGTCTATATGCTTCACCTTGTATATCTCCGAGAAAAGCTTCCATGCCCAACCACCTGTTTTAAGTGATTTCGACATGGGAGACACTTCAATGTTGACATTTTATCAATTTTCTTTTTATATTTCAACTAGATTGTCTGTTTGGACACAAATATGTTTGTCCACATTGGGGGGGGACAAATGTCCAGGAATGGGGGGTCCACTATTAGGCTCAGTCTCATGAGTTTGTAACAGTTGAAACGTCTTTGACCGGTGTCGTCTTTGACCGGTGTCGTCTTTGACCGGGTGTCGTCTTTGACCGGGTATATAGAAAAGGTTTGTTTTCCATTAAAAAAATTGTTTTTATATGTATATGATGTAATGTACTTGGTGGCACTTCTTATTGCATGATACTTTGAACAGTGCAGCTGTTTAAAGTATTATGCAATGATAATAATAAGCTGTTTAAAGTTTAAGTAAAATTCCAAGTGACGTCTTTGACCGGCTGAAGAAAAAAGCCCAAAAGGGACCCTTAATATGTGCATAAAAAGATTTAAAGAAAATTGGGTAAAATAACCATAGACTGTTCATTACATGAAGAAGTTGAAGCTTAAATTTCTTTACTATATACTACTTTTTTCTTCATTTTAATCCCTACCCGGTCAAAGATGACACCGGTCAAAGAAGACACCGGTCAAAGAAGACACCGGTCAAAGACGACACCGGTCAAAGACGTTTCAACTGTTACAAAGTCATGAGACTGAGCCATTAGAACATGTGATTATTTTTTGTATATTTAGTGCTTAATAGTTATTTCAAAAGCCCCATAACTCAGCGCTTATACAAGACAGGTGCTTATTTAATATCTGTATTTAGTGCTTATGAGTTATTTAAAGACCCCTATATCCTTAGGACTGCCGGTACTTTCTGGAGGCGCACTGCCATAGCGTATTGTTTCCAATGCAAACGCAAAATCTTGGCTTTTAGGAGGCTCATTTTACTATACACATTGGCCCGCTATGGCAGTGCTAAGGATATTCAAGTCCAAGGATTTAATAATACTGGGCGCTTTAACACAATGGTACATTATACACACCTATCATACTATAATTATTCACACAGCGTCAGTCAATGAAAAAAGCTTACCATTATAAATGTTGTGATTGCATCTACTGTCATGGTCCAGCTAAACCTAAGAACAGCATAGGCAGCACCATGATAAATTGGACCAACAAATTCTCTGAAATGAGAAAAATGTATATGAAAATTGAAAACACTTCATCAATATTTCGGCATAGATGATTTTGATTAGATCGGAACCCTGACTAACATACCTTTCAGTGCAAGACAATCAATGCATTTCAGGATTATAATGGAAAAGGAAAGGTCAGTCCAAAATATTTGTATAACATCACAGTGTGTGGAAAAGGGGATATTTACAACTCTTGCAGCAGTTCTTAATCACCAAAAGTGTGCATTTCGCTCAGCGAGAGGTTACGTTTCCCTCCCCTTATGGTCCTAAGCAAAAAATAAAGTTGTGGAGCCTAAAGATTATCAGTCTAGCCAACAGGAACCATTTCTTGCCTGACAAGTAGAGGGTTTTTAAAAAAGGTTTAAGGCACCAAGAGATCATTTATGAAGGTATAAAAAGAAGAATTTGAGGACCCCACAAATAATCCAAAAACATTTCAATAGCACCCAACAGGGGATGAACACCCAAAAGCCCTGACTGAAGTAAGTAGATCTGATGTGTAGGACAACATAGGTTCCCTAAAAATGAGTCAGAAGATTCACAAATAATGTATTTGACTTCCTTTTTATTCCCCCTAATTCCTTCTGATTTTGCTCTATTTGTGCAATTTTGAAATAAAAACCTGCATGCTTTTATCCCCCGATTGTAAACACTCATGTTTGGGGGACTTTGGATCACTTTGCGACCTAATTACACCTATTTAATTTACCTCTATTAGATAAATATTATACTTTTATAGAGTTTAAAGTACAATTAATTAAGATTTTAAATTTGAAGAAAAATATAACAATGTTAAATGACTTACCCAAAAGCAAAGACAGATGCCCAGATGCCAGCAACTAAAGCATGGGTTGCAGGAGATTCCTGTATGCCTGCTTTTCTGAAACCCCAGAATTAAATTCTAATTGTCATATTTTGTACATTGTGTGTAAGATCTCTGTGTTACTCTATTAGACTCCATTACTTGCTCTCTCTCTCTCTCTCTCTCTCTCTCTCTCTCTCTCTCTCTCTCTCTCTCTCTCTATCCCTCTTTCTCTCTCTCTCTTTAGTCTCTCTCTCTTTCTCTCTATTCCTCCTAGGTATATTGTAGTTTCCAATACTTACACAACTGCTTTGAGGATTTTGTCAAATGTAGGCACTATTGTCAGGGAAACGCCGACTCCCACAATGTTAAGTGATAAAATGTTCAGCCACAGAGACCTGTCAGTGGATGAAATTGGAACAATGTCATGAACAATTCTTTTTTGTACATTATTAGTGATAATTTCTGGGCATAGATTCTAGAGAAATGACAGCTTATACCATCAGTAATGCCGTGGTCAACTTACATTTTACAAACTTCTGCAGATCAATTAACCAGGGCATTTCAAGTAGGGGGGACAAAACTTATATTTCTATGCAAAATAAATGTATCTAGCATGTCTAGAAGGAGCGTGATGGGCAGGACTTAATATAGACATGATTTTGGAAGGGTTTATGTTTTGGCAACAGGTTGTGAATTTTACAGTAAATGCTTATAATACACATTTATAAGATTAATAGAAGGTTGACTTTTATATTGATAATTTGCTGGAAAGTTTATCTCGAATATGTTTTTGGAAAATGGTATAAAGATGTGCATGGCAGACGGGAAAGGGCCTCTGTTATGGACAGGACACTTTGTCCATTACATTTTAAGATAAACAAATTGGCAGCTGACAACAAAGGGTATCTTAGCATCTTTACATCATATGGGATTTGGATGAATACATTTAACCAAAGATTTTGTCAGTTCATATACAATTTCGTATGAATTAAAATCCATAGACAAAAATTGTGTAAAAAAATCAATGAAATTTCCAACAAGCTTGTTTATCAATTATTTGGACACTATAGAAGTAAATCAATGAATTAATTCATGTGCCCCATCATCATTTAAACTTTATGGCAAAAAAATGCCTTGAGATATTTCCTTGGGCTCGTCTGCTGAATTCCTGTCCATCACAATGGGATTTCATCCTTTTTATAAGCTAATATTATAGATCCTTATATATTTTTTTACATATATGGTACATTTCGGTTAGTACAAACACATTGATTTGGCATTTATTGATTTTCAACATCTTTTGACATTTTGTCAGATTGAAGCAATGTGACGGACTGAGCAGGCACGGAAGTCACAGAAATTTGTTTCTCATGGGATTTAATCAGTTGTTTTTTTCACAAGATAATCACCCTGTTGATGTGACATGACATTGGTACCAGTGTTGCAACCTATCTAGGTAAAGATGGGCTTACTTTAAAGTCATCCTTTAATAATATTTCACCTTCCACCTCAACTTGTGATTTTTATTCTGTCTTGGCCTATCCGTCACAATGGCCATCGATGGTCATTTTGACACATTTGTGAACTATTCACCAAAATAAAAATATTGTACTAAGGGGCTTTGTGAGGTTAAGCATGTATTCCAGTGACATCGGTCGACCGAAATTCTGCCATCCAATGAAAGTCTACAATGGTAAATTTATGAAGGAATCTCATCTGACCAAAAGAATGACGGCCGATTCTGTCAATGGAATACTCCCTTTACAGAGAAAATTGAGAAGGCTAAGTTTCGCACAAATCATATTTTTGTTATAGAAAACTTTGGGAAAGAAAGATGATGGACTAGACAGATGGGTTAAAATATGTTAATTCAGATTCTTACAAATCAGCTAATAATATATATATATATACATATATATAATATAGAAAAAAAAAATTGAAAAAATTGAAAAAAAAAAAAATTCTCAATTTTGAAAAAAATGAGGCGAGCGAAATCCATTGACAATTTTTTTTTCGAAAAAAATAATAATTTCCATTTCCGAAAATAAGGTGCGCGAAATCCATTGACCAACTTTTTTTTTTGGTGTGGCCTTATGTATACCTTCACTTACTTGTAAGAACCTAGCCCTATTAGGTCAGATGGACCAAGTAGCAATAACCCAACAGTCGTAACAGCAAAGCCGGTGATCATCAGTGGTGTACTATTCTCCTACAAATAGACAATTACGGTTATCAGTCCTGGAAAATCCTCTGTTTCAAAGATGGAGGGTCAGAAAAGGGGTATATACCATAAAATCTGTATATACCATAATATACAGTAGATATATTCTGAAAAGATGTACAGATATGTTGAGGCTGTGTCTCATCAGATTGGGCCATTGTGAACATCTTTGACTGGATGCCACTTTTGACCGGGTGCCAGCTTTGACCAGTTATCAATGAAACTTTTTTTTAAGATTTTTTATATGTGGTTATATAATAGTTATGAGCCATCTGCTGTTATTCAAAGATTACGCGACCCCTATTTTTAACATTTTCTTTCTTTCCGGTCAAAGCTGGCACCTGGTCAAAGCTGGCACCTAGTCAAAGCTGGCACCTGGTCAAAGACTGAAACATTGGCCCAATCTCAGCCTTGAACTATTTGGAAAAACAGTAAGGCCAAAGAACTGTGTTTCAGGCAAAATCTTATCGTAGGTAGGTTGGATTGCCAGCACGATCCGTATGGGTCCAGTGGTCTGCCGGCCTGCCTTTAGGCAAAGACCACTTCAGGTCAAAAGTTGTTTGGAGGAATAAAAAAAGTTTTTTTTTAATTAAAAAAAAAAAAAAATTATAAATAAAAAATGTAAATTTCTTTTTTATTTTAAAGTTTATCCCTCCAAACAACTTTTTTTAGATAGCCGGTCATAGACGGCACCCAGTCATAGACGGCACCCGGTCATAGACAAACACATTGGCCCAAGTTCGTGAGACACAGCCTTAGAACTATACTACTACTACAAGGTTGGAATGAGGGGAATGAGTCAAGAATTGTCACAGCCACTCAACAGAATGACTCACTAAATCTACCAATAACTGGGAATATCAAGAAAGTACTGGATGTTCCTTTCCTAAAGTCAGACTACCATTCAGACCACTCAGGTCAATGAGAACTTGTTATTGTTGACCAAAGAATTTGCAAAAAAAAGGGGGGGAAACCACTGCAAAATTGAGAAAAAAAATAAGGGTTAGCCCTTTTTGGTATCTAGGGACGGTCGATTAAAACACACTTCCCTTTTTTTTGGCCTGAGCACGAGTCTCCACATTAGACAGCTTTAGCTGGCCACAGTATCAATCTACAATAACCATGTTTGTATTCAGCTTACCATATGATCTGCTATTCCTCCCGCTATTGGAGCTAATATGGTATACGTCCCAGCAATTGCCAGAAAGACCAGACCAACCTTTGTGTATGACAGGTGAAACTGTAAAATGAAACACATTTTCATCTTCATCTATAATATTTTTTTGTTTGATCATTAACCCTTTAAGGACAGAATGTTACTAAAAGATGACATTTGTCATCATGATCCACTAATGCTGACCCTTTGGGGGTGTCTCAACCCTGTAGGATCGGCACTAGTGAGTAAATGGGGTTTACTACAGTACTTAAGTCACAGTACTAAAATCACATGGCCAATTTGGCTTATAGGATTCTCCTATTTAGGGGGCGGCTTATATGTGAGAATTTATAGTAATATGTAATATATTTCTATGCAAAAAGTCACAGACTGAAAAGCTAGCCTTGACAAAAGGCATATCCCACATAGTCTTAAAAAGCATATCTTAGTCTTAAATAGCTACGAACGATACATCTGGGCTAAGGTTTGGGTTAGGGTAAAGCTGGGACTCCACTACGCGATATTTTGGGCAATTCTCACGATCCGATCATACCCTGGTACCCCTAGCTATCCCATATGTAAGGGAGATGATCGGGTCAGATACAAAGTCTCAGGGTTTGTTTATATTTACATCACATGTATTATGTATACAGTTGTATTAGGTACAGACATAGGCCTAGAGATTACACCATTCAGACCGATAAAAATCAAACCTGTTAGATATAAGATCAGGAGCAAAAATCGGTCTGGATTGCAAAATCGGGATATAAATCGGGACCTTAATCGTATTATATAGCCTTGGCAATTCTATTTTCCATTTGTTGATAAATAAAAACGTTGTTTGTAAACATAGACCTATGGCAGGATCTATAGTACTTTCATGTTTAAGGTATGTAAATATTATGGGATATAACTGAGTTCGATTCGTGAGAATAGCCCCGATTTGTGAATTAAATTGGTTAGTGGAGTCCCACCTTTAAGCTGGGGCTCCACTACCCGATTTTCGTGGCAATTCTCACGATCCGATCATACAGGTCTATACAGTTTGATCAGGTAAAAACAGAGGCTTATTTACTATATTTAAATCGGCCAATTAAATCCATGTGGAGAGGGGGGTTTGTTTATATGTACATTTCACAATATGTATGTACAGTGTGATCAGGTATAAACATAGGCCTAAAGGTCGCACTGTTGAGAGAAAAAAAAGTCAAATCAGTTTGATATCAGATCGGGAGCCAAAATCGGCCTCAGATGCAAAATCGGAATCTAAATCGGGACATAGATCGGGTTTTTATAGCCTTAGCAAGTCTATTTTCCACTTGAGCATGGGGTATCTATGAACATAAACATGTTTATAAACATAACTGGAAGGGTCTAGAGTGCATATATACCTACTGTATACATGTGTATGATTCTTTGGTTTGAGCCCGATTTGTGAGAATAACCCCGATTTGAGGACAAAATCGGCTAGTGGAGCCCCAGCTTTAGGGTTAAAGCTGGGACTCCACTACTCAATTTTTGGGTCATTCTCACAAACCGATCATATAGATTTTTACAGTCTGATCAAGTCAAAACAAACACAAATTCCCTATCTGTTATTGTGCATAAATCGGCCAATTAGAGCCCTTTGAATGAGGGAGCATCAGATAAATGAAAATCAAACCTGGATGCCCAGACCGGCCTGAGATGCAAAATCAGGGCTTAAATCAGGACCTAAATTGTGTTACATAGCCTTGGCAATTCTATTTTCCACATTGTTTATAAACAAAGACATCATTTGTAAACTTAATTCCTGTCTACTGTATATCATTGTCATGGTATACTACAGATCTACCAGCAGTACTCCCGCTCCTCACCAGGCGGCGCACCATGCATTATGTCATATTATCGTCCAGTGTTCACGGGCAGCCGTAGTGCTTAGCCAATGGGGTGTCTCGCTGTTTTAGCTCTGGAAGCTTTAATAATTCTCATACCAACTAACCAGACACATCTCGATGATCAGGAAGGCGATTACAATCGAGTTATGCACATGGCAGTATACGAGTAGATACGAGTTGATATGATACCACAGCAGTGGTAAAGGGATTGGGAGTTGCCCAGTGGGAGACCCGTATGTTAGGGTTGGTGCGCGATTTTTTCATGTGTCCTAATGCTATTAGATGAGTAGTATATAACTGAGCCAGATTCGTGAGAATAGCCCCAATCTGAGAACAAAATCGGTTAGTGGAGCCCCACCTTAAAGTTAGAGTTGGCTCTGTTTATAGATTTGGCTCATTCTGAGAGATTATCCTAGGGATTTGATTAGGGGAGCCTGCTCGCCAAGGAGAATTTGTGAGAATTTGATTTTTGTTTTAATGACCAGTTATCGTGCAGAAATAAATCGAAAATAATGTTGTTTAGTGAAGATCTAGGGGGGTCATCTTCAATGGTTTTGCTTTTGAGACTACGCTGGATATGCTTTTTCTCAAGGCTCACTTCTTAGTTTGTCCCAGCATGGAAATATTGCTGACCTGTCTTAGATGTGGTTCAAGTATAGGATCCAGTCCGGTCACGAGAAAAGCTGACACCACCAGGGTCACCAGGACAAGGTCAATAGCTGGTACCTTCGGCAGCGCTAAGATGGAGGCCGGTCCTGTCTCAACTTCCTCATCTAGAGTGGTAAGGACCAAAAGAATAAGAGGTTTGTTTTTGGTCACCCAACTGACCGTATCAAAACAGGGCGGATCCTACATTTTTTATGCAATTTTGAAGAAATGTTTGCATTTTTACCCTTTTTTTTTTTTTTAATTAATTTTAGCATATTTAAAGAAGTTGGCTAGTATATTCATGTTTAAAAACAGAATTTAACAAAAAAGAAATCCGACCTACTGACCCTACATTTTCCTCCCATGTTACCTGAAACAAACCTCTTTTATTTGGCCTAAAGGAATAGACAGAGCTAAGAGCTAAGAAAGGATGGCTGATAACAAATTAAACATTTTGACCAACCAATATATATAGATATAGATATGACCTCAAACTCCTGCGTGCTCATATACACTATTTAGAATATATATTTGTCTTGTGAATCTCGCATTTCAGGCCGCTGAAGTTAGTAGGAACTTGCTATTCTTGACCAAGGAAAAACAGACCAAAAGAAAAATTCACCAAAAATGAGAAAAACAGAAAGTTGAGAGGACTTACCTTTGTCTTCTGGCAGTATGAAGTAGAATAGTAAGACTGACAGCATCATTGCAGTCCCCACTACAGCAAATGGCGCTAGGAATCCACAAACCTAAAACATATAGAACAATTTTCCTTAGTATTAACAATCGTTGGTGAAGGCTAACATTCCTATACCTGAAAAAAAACACTGGTACTTTTTCATAATTTCTAGAATCAACTTTTTCAATATTTCCAAGCATTTCCTTATCAAGTTATCTTTATTTCAATTTGAATAGGTTGTAGACATAAAAAGGGTTAATAGGGTTACATAGCCAAAAGAATAATGTCAATACAAATAGTCAGGCTCCGGGTAAGTCATAATTTCCCAAGGCTTATACATGGGGCTCGGCCTATACACGGCACCCGGCTTATACACAGGGAATTACAGTACTTTGAAATACTAATCTCACCTCATAAAGAGCACCTCCAATGGCAGGCCCCATCATCAAACCTAATCCTATACCTGTTTCAAGGAAACCCTGCATCGGAAGCAAAGAAGATAATATGCGCGAGAGCATAAAATAATGAAGAAAAAATGATTAATTTTTTTTTTAAAGTATGAGCCATAAGTCCTGATGGAGGACCCATATATTGCCATTCAATAGAATAGAAGTTCAAGTGGTTCACCAATTAATGGATCAAAATCACCCTTACAAATTTAAATGTCAGTTGTCTTCATGAATATATATGACACATAGCGAGGTAACACTGTATGTATAATAAGTACATGGGGACAAACTGCCCAGATGACTAGATGCCACCCATTTTACTTGTAAAAGTCAAAAAGCCCATTTTCCCCGTAATCTTAATCAGTTTCCAGGCCTATCCACTAGATGGCACTACTGTAAAATTGCTGTATATATTGGGAGCTCTGCCCCAGCACCTTTTCTTTCTCTCTTTTTTTCTTTTTCTTTTATGAAACCGTAATAGAACTATAACCAAACCCATTTGACCCTAAAGGATGGGACAAGTAAGACTAAAGGGAGGACACTCAGACTTGCAGGCTAAAAATGGTACTATCTAGAGAAGAGGGGAGAATAATCAAGATTACAAATAAAGGGCAAAAAAGTCAAGTCACTTGGGCAGTGTGTCCCTTGTAGCGTATAATACATACCAGAGCTGTTGATTCATTGTCAGGGAAGGTGTTGGTTGCTATGGCAAAGATGGCCGTATTTGTTGCTGTGACCCCCAGGGCTAAGGAGATCCTCAGTACGAAGCAGAATACAGTGAAGGTCACGTTACTGTCCTGGGTGACAGGGATCTGGTCCACCATCCTGAAGAGATGCATGACAAATTTTGTAGTGGTGAAAATTGTAAAACATGTAAAATATATCTAATGTGGTAAAAGCTCCAGATCACTATAGCACAGGAGTATTAACAAGTCAAGTTTGTCCCTGGTATGTGGCTATTATTGGGAGGTAAAGGGCTGTCTCCATCAGAGACCGTCCACCCGTCCGTCCATAAAAACCATCCAAAAAAGCAGGGATTTGGACCTTTTTCATGGACGGACCGACAGTTTGCGCCTCCACCAATGTCCGTCCGTCCAACCGTCCGTCCATTCTGTCCATCTGTCCGTCCATTCTGTCCATTCGTCCGTCCATTCTGTCCATCTGTCCATCCATTCTGTCCATCCGTCCGTCCATTCCGTCCATCACAGAGTGGCATATTCCGTCCTGATTGGTCACTCTGTGATGGATGGGATGGATGGACGGACGGACGGACGGAACAGCAATAGGATCCGTCAGTCCATTTTGTCCATCCATATGATGGACGGACTGGACGGACAGACGTTGGTGGAGACGGAAACTGTCCGTCCAACCATGAAAAAGGTGTAAATCCGTGCTTTTCTGGACGGTTTTCATGGACGGACGGGTGGACGGTCTCTGATGGAGACACCCCTTTACCTAACCATGTGTAGCATGTGTTTCCCAAACTGTAACATTTCAGAAACATAAATTTGTAACTCAACCTATTGGACTTTTAGGTAAAGTGACATGGTCCGATGATTAGGGCTCAAAAATCCATTTCATTAAAAATGAACCAGAATGTTCCCTTTGGCTATACCTGATGTGCTAACTACTTAATTTAATCTTATTCTCTATAATTCAGCTTAGAATTTGACTAATTATTAGATTATGGCTCAATTTACTAATTTTGGAGTGCATGCTATAATTCCCCCATTGAAAATACACTGTAAAATACTTGGGCCACATCTGAACCTCTAATTGGGCTGTTATTGCCCATAGATGACATTTTATTGGGCAATCTCCTTCAAATATGATTTTGGACTAACATTGAAAACACATTTAAGCGGAATTTAGAATATGAAAAAAAAGGACCATGTCACTTTAAGGTGGTTGCCTACTATTGTGAACACATTCATTGTGAAGGTAAAACTGCAAGAGGTGGATTGATTCAGAGGCGATCTCTCAGCCCCAGTGTGTGTGGCTTCCTTTGCCCCACTACACCTGGTCATGCTGATAACAATTTCTAGGCAACATTTTGATTCATTGATGATTATTACTTTTTATTTTCAATTACTCAAAACACTTGATTATCCATGGGATCATATGTTGAAATGGATACTATTAATTTAGAAAGGATCTGCAGAATGTTTTAGGAGAGTATAGAAAGCGAACCTTTACTGCCGTTGCTCACAAAAGGAATGATTCTCAGGTTTAATCTTTAAGGAATATTTTCATGATTATGTTACAAATGGTGTCAGAGTAGTTTAAGATATGAAACTAGTCAGATCAATTGCAGTAACCTTTACAAAATAAGTGATATCCTTATATAAAGGAAATGAACCTACCCAAATAATATTGTACAACCACCTCCAAAAAACAATCCAGACAACAGAAGAAACCGGGAACCAACCACAGGAATCTATAAAAAGAAGGTACTGATACTATAGTTAAGACCGGACAATTTGGCAAAAATATATGGAATGTTGTAATACCCCTTCATCTTGCTAAAATTCAGTATCACGCTGCCCCTTCATATTGCAGAAATATCATTATCCTTCTCACCAAATTGATACAAGTTACAACACATTATTCTCTGTTATAGTCATACTCACCAATTTTCCCACGACCGGTGAAAAGAAGACCTGGACCAGTGAGAAGATGCCAAACACCCAACCTGTGACCACAGAAGACATTCCTTTCTTCTCGCCCTTTGATTCAGTAATAATAGAAAATTTATGTGTTTCATCATTTGACCCTTTAAGGATGGATGTCACTACAAGATCACATTTGTCATGATGATGCACCAATGTAACTCCTGCAACAGTCTTTGCAAAAACTTTTTCAACATGCAGGACATTCGGTCCTACTGTTTGCCAATTTTGCAGGACCGGATAGATTCTGCAAGATTTCTTGCATACAATTCAAGATAATTTATCATCTTATTCAAGTTCATGCTAAAAGAAAATGACTTTACACTGCCTGCTGCAAGTAACTTGCCAGTGATGCTTTGATACATCATTCTGACCCTAAGGGAATGTGTATCAATCCCATAGGTGCTCATGATGCATTAATCTGCTGCAGTTATGCATTATGACAATCAAGCATGACGCAAAAATCATGTTTGTCATTGTCAGAGGCCTAAAGGATCATATCAGTGTGATGGTGCACCATGTTAACAGGTGCTGGCAACTCCCTAAAATGACTATGCCAGCGAGTTTTGAACCTGTAGTCATTTTTCACCCTGGCTTATGAAGCCATTGTGGAAAATGACCCTGCTCTTAAATCATAGTAAGTGCCTTTTTGTAATGGATATTTCAGATATTTGCCTTCACTTTTCAATTGTGAAATCATCATGAATGGAAGGAGAACTATATGTATTAGCAATTTAGTATTTCAAAATATCTCCCAATGATTTTTCTAAGTAGTATACTAAATACTTGCACCAGACATTGGAGAGAGTAGCTCTCTATTCTCAGAAGAATGCAAATGTGACGGAAAAAAAGCACCCCATCAGTAGAACCACAATATAATCTAGTAAAATCTGGGAGAACTTTGGTACCAGAAGTATAGCAGCTGAGAAAACTGAATTTTAAATTATATTTGTATGTGTATTCCTTACTAATACACCAGAAAGGCCTAGAGGGAGGTGTATTCAATGGGATTACATAACAAGCAGAGGGGTAAGGCAGCCCCAAAATGACCCTGCCTTGAGCATTCACACCTTGGTAGATGGGAGGGGTGGGGGTAATGTGGAGGGAGGCATGTAGAGAAATGGCCCCGGCTTCATAAGTCTTTGCAGGGTCATTTCCTGGTCATTGCTTCGACCTGGTTAAATAACCGACTTCAAAACTTGATTTTTGGGATAAATTCTGGAAGTGTAAGGGGATGATCGAAAACTTCTCTGCTAAAGATGTTTTCTTCTTTGCTGATTATTTATCTATAGTGTCTATGTATAAATACCAACATGTGTGTGGGGAATTCAAGCTATTGAAGATGATTAATCAGCAGAGAAAAAATTCATTGTCAAAGAAGAGGTTAGATAGACTAAATCAAGGGCCTCTATCACCATATCAATACCCAAAAGGCATACCAGTGGTTTATAACATCAGCTGGGCTGCATGTAGCAGATATCGGGGAGGGGGCCACTTCCTAGTAACGATGTGCATACACAAAGTAGCGGGAAAGGGGTACTTTTTTGGCCTACCCGGGCCCGCCAATGGAGGTGCATTTTGAGCCATTTATGGACAAAAGTGTTTTTTAGCCAATAATATCCAACCAAAACTTCCAGAAAGTCCTTTGAAAACTAGTCCCAGATTTAGAGTGGAATCCTGCTAAAGGGATCCCATTTTTGTCAATTTAGGGGGATATCCCGCGATAACGGGTCTACTTTTTTGGGTATGCCGACAAAAGGAGTCCAATTTTCACCAATATATGGTGGTGTCCTAGTGGTGGCCTGGTTTCCGCCCATTCTAGGGGTCATCCCACCAATAGGGATGTGTTTTGGTGGGACTCGCTGTATAAGTGTTATAAGCCAAGGACAGGGTAATTGTCCAAGGTGCCAGCCATTAATGGTTACCATTGTCCAAGGCTCATAACACTTATGTCAGACGTATCATATCTGACTCACACATTAAGAGCCTGTGGTCAATGGACTGCATCCACATACAGCCATGAATATAAAATACAATCTGGCCTTTGCTTTTGATCTCTCAGCCAACTGTGTTGTAATCATGCATTGATAATGATGACCAAAGGTCTACTATATTAAGAATGAAGAGGATTGTGTGTTGTACCCTTATTAGGTTAAGCCCTTGGATCCCCAAGCATCCGTTCCCTGTGTACTTACCTCGGCTGGGAAAAAGGGCGCCAAAATAGACAAACACATGAAGGAGAGCATATCGCCAACAAAAAGGGCAGCCAACAACAGCAGCTGTGATTTGGAAGATGACCACAAGGAGGGCACCTTGGTTTCCTTATCATGATTGACCTGAAAGATCAATGTTAATTGTTAATTACCTGTTTAATTCCTTTAAACCCCCACTCTTTGTATAAAGTGCAGGTCCTCGCTTGACTCAGACTGAAGGGGCAGCAACTTCACTGGATGGATTACCCCCTTAGAATTAACCAGGAAGATCCTCATGTATCCCCTTCATGTGGACACATTCAATGATGCAGTTACACCACAGACCTTAAGTAATCCTACACCCCTATCTAAGGATCGTACCAATCCAGTAACGTATGGTGTAGTTAAGTTGACGGATGTGGCTGACTGTTCTCGGCTCCCTACGTTACTGGATCAGTATGGTACAGAGGGGTAGGATTACCCAGGTGTTTCACCGCTTCGGGCTCTCCACCAGGGTACGGAGAATCCGACCCCTACAGAATCATTGTTACGATGGGTTAGGAGCTAATCTGGGGTTGATCTTCATTTTTCAGCTAAGTTGTTGCGATACGCCTCAAATTGCAACAGATGTAACTACATCTGAGAGGCAT
The DNA here is from genome assembly GCA_947462335.1 of Harmothoe impar. Taxonomy (NCBI): domain Eukaryota; kingdom Metazoa; phylum Annelida; class Polychaeta; order Phyllodocida; family Polynoidae; genus Harmothoe; species Harmothoe impar. The sequence goes on from OX381714.1 coordinate 57,934,973, forward strand.
AACAGCCAAGTATCTGTTGGGCTTACCATCTACATATATAGATCTTTTTAGCTCAAGTGAAAGGTTTCTGCAATTTGTGACCCGTTTTAACGAAATGGGTGGAAAGTTGCGTATTGAAAATGTTGTGATATTGCAATATTCATTTGATATGTGACATGTAGTATATTGGCCAGCTTTGACCCTTTGGCAATATTTTTGATACATTTTTGTTGAATTAAATGGAATTTAATTAAAATGAGATAATAAACATATAAATTAGATTTTAACTATATTATACAATACAAGTATAACACCTATGGCCATCATATTGGGAATAATGGGAGTCGAAATTTAGTTTGTACCTTATCATTCCATAAGATAACTATTCATATGCAAGAAAAATGTCAAAAACTCAATTTTCAAAACCCACCCAATACTTCTTAAAATTGCCATATTTAGGCTCTTTAAAGTGTGACGTCTGACCCATTTCGATAAAACGGGTCACATTTGTCATTTTCTCTTGTTATTTTGCGTATATTGGCCCGAAATCATGGTTAAATTGCAATTCCTGCTCCCTCTAATGTCTATATTGCAGTGCAATATACATTGTACAGTGCACGTGGGATTTGAAGTGAGACCAAAAAAAATAAAGGTTTGTTTCAGGTCACCCGACCGACCCTATCTAAACAGGGCCAACCCTATGTTTTTTTATGCAATTTTGAAGAAATTTTTACTTTTTTGGGTCAAATTTAGGTTTACAAAATTTTGGAATAAAATGTTTCCACTTTTACAGTTTTGGGCCGACTTTAGGGTATCTAGAGGAGCTGTAAAAAAAAATATGTAAAAAAAGTTTAAAAAATCCAACCTACCGACCCTATAGTTTCTTCCCATGTTACCTGAAACAAACCTTTTTTTTTATTTTGCCTAAGCACCCTTCCAATAGAACTCTTGCAAACTTGAGTAAACACATAACCCTGTCAACAGACTAAAACACATGAACCTTTGTCTATTTAGACAAACTTACCTCATCAGGTAGGCATGAAGTGGTGGAGGACTGGTTTAGTGAAGGTGGATATTTCAGTGACCCTGATTCTGGTTGAACGTGCTGCATGCCACCCTTACTAGCTGACTCCCGGAGTGTACTGCGCAGGCTGGTTGTTTCTCCAGATGTGGTATCTGCATCATAATCACTGACACCCATGATGTGTCTAGCTGCACCTTATGGCTCAAAGTCCACGTCTGGAGGTTTAAAGAAAAATAATAAAGAAATATGTACACATATACCAAAGCATCTTCCAGGAGCAAGTTTTGCTGTGTCTCTGCACAGGACAGAGGATGAAATGTATCACCTATTAAGTATGAGTATACATATCCATTGAGTATAATGGCTAATGTCTAATGCATTGCCCGCATTCTAGACTATTTACTGCGCACCAAATGTCACATTACTAATAATCAATACGATATCAATTAATCATACAATGATGTACTCTTAGGCAAGATTCATTAATGGAAGTGCACATCTGCCGGCACCACAAAAGGTGTGGCTCCAAATGGTTTAAGTGCAGAAAACCATTATCAATATTAATTTGATGAAGGTAGGCCCCTATGTCAAGTTCCGACAACCTCACAATAGTTACGTATAGCCAGGGAGAGTATAGTATACACTCCATGGTATAGCTAATCTCATACAGTTTATCAAAATGCAGTCATATGATCTCTTAAGCTCATTATATGGGCATTGGAATCGTGAATTATTACCATTACTCGGGGTCCTTGTAACACCCCCCCCCCTCCCCAATGCTCTCACAGGTCCACATCCTGGAGCGCCAGACACTGACTTTTAACTTTCTAGGTTTGTGAAGTTGGGATTCCATTTTTTTCATTACAACCATTTTTTTTCACAACTTTTAAGGGGACCTTGATATGCGCAGGCGACCTATTCCTAGAAAATTCCCAAGTAAGCAGCAGTCATATTGGTGCCTTGGTCACATCTGTCTTGGAATGGCCCTGGCCAATGCATGACAGCCCAGACTATAGGTGGGGCTTCACTAACCGATTTTATTCATAAATCAGGGCTATTCTCACGAATCTGACTCAGTTATATACCATAACAAGTATATATGCCTTAAGCAGGGAGGTACTATAGACCCTGCCATAGGTTTATGTTTGTCAATAATGTTTATGTTTATAAACAAGTGGAAAATAGAATTGCCAAGGCTATACATCATGATTTAGGTCCCGATTTGAGCCCCGATTTTGCATCTCAGGCTGATCTGGGCCTCCGATTTCATGCTTGATTTTCATTCATCTGATGTTCCTCCATTCACAGGGCTCTAATCGGCCGATTTATGCACAAAAACAGATAGGAAATATGTTTTTGTTTTGACCTGATCAGACTGTAAAGACCTATATGATCGGTTTGTGAGAATGACCCAAAAAATCGGGTAGTGGAGTCCCTGACTATATCCCACTCTTCTCATCCAGACTTTTGGATCTGGACTGAGGATACAGCCTCCTAGTGTTTGAAATGTGAACTAGTGGGTGATTCACACAAGGCAAGACTTTGGCGCCACCTGCTATCCATTGCAGTAACCACAGTGTTTTTGTATGAATTGGGTGGCATCCTGTATATTTGTGTTATATCGTGTAGGTTTGGGACATGATCCATCAGCAGACGGGGGAGAATTCCTTGGGGGAGCATTCTAGATCGCCTGACACCACAGGAAAGACTTTGGCGCCATCTGCTATCCATGATAGCAACTACAGTGTCTAGGACTCCTGCAGTAGTGACAGTGCCTGTTGTTTTACCTTTTAATAACACATAATATATACTGAATATATCAAAATCTTGTCGAAGTTGATAAGCAAAGCAAATGATTTGTAAAAGTTATCAGTCAAGTTCAGATCAGCCACGTACACAATTGCAATGCAATATGAGATATAAAATGTGATATAAAATATAATTACGATAATGATAAGCTACACAGGGCAATACAAATATTGGTTTTAGACGAACATACATAATACAAGGCAGAAGGAATATTATCATTACAGTCAGAAATCTACGTTTATTCAAGTGTTTCAATCCATGTAAATAATGGTGAAGTTAAAGTGTCATTTATTTTCCAACAAAGTACCACAAATCTTATCATACATGAATAGGCCTATCTAGAAATGGCAATGTCAATTTCAAGGCGTATGTCTGACTCAATGAGTATAATCTACCCTAAGGGAGTGGTCATTTTTTAACAAACAGGGGGGGGGGTCAGTGTATTCTCGCGTGAGCGATCGAAATTATTTTGGTCCCCCCCAGGCAGGTTGAAATTAAGCGCGGTTGACCCCTTTGAGCTATCAAATGCAGGCTTTTCCGCTAAAAAGGGGTCCAATTTTTTTGGTCTCGCCCAAATCCATCACCCCCCCCCCCCCGTTGTTAAGAAATAATCACTCCCTATGGCCCATTTTATATCACCAAATATGTACATTTTATCAGCCGCTATGCCAAGCCACAACAACGACATTAAAAATATTGTATTTTTACAGTGGTTAGTTGTAGCTCCATTGGCCCATTTTTGTAATTGGAAAAAGGATCTGCATTCTATTGTACTGTTAATTTATTGTTTTTTGTAAGCTAATTTGATATTTCATTCTATAATCCTTTGTGTGCACAACATAAGAGTCCACTTTGCCTTGATGTATTGGCATTATTTTTCACCTAATGCTAATGCAAAAACCCTACTTCTATTGGTCCTTGAGTGTATCAACATGTAAAAGATGCTAGGTGATGGTCCCCCATCACAGTAGATATATACAGGATAGCAGTATATATAGTACTTGTCCATGTAATTCAATTTTGTAGAGAAAATAGTGCCTATCTTAGAACATCGATAATTCGATTTATAGAACATATTTGACTTAGCTTATAGATTATTGCATGTAAAAATCATATATAGATAGATAGATAGATAGATAGATAGATAGATAGATAGATAGATAGATAGATAGATAGATAGATAGATAGATAGATAGATATAGATATAGATATATAGGTATAGATATGTAGAGGTCGCGGAAAACTTAGTCATTGGATCGGCCGGGAATCGAACCACAGACCTCTCGCACCGGTGACAAGCGTGCTAACCGTTACACTACCAACCCGTGTCTGACTGTTCTCCGCTCCCTACGTTACTGGATCGGTATGGTACAGAGGGGGAGGATTACCCAGGTGTTTCACCCCTTCGGGCTCTCCACCAGGGTACGGGGAATCCGACCCCTACACTACCCCCATCAGCTTCCATCATGTCCTCTAGATTCAGATTTTCCGGGGGGTTACCAACCCTGGGCTTTCTCTCCCTCCTAGAAGGGGCTTTATCAAGCAGTTACAGAGAGTCCCAGCCCCCGGATTATAGAGGCACCTAGCACCAGGCATTCTCACCCACTGGAGACCGAAGGTCCCAATGGGGCTTTATCAAGCAGTCGTTGAGATACCCTGACTTCCCAGTGATGGAAGCTTTCTACACCATACCGATTCAGCCAATTTGTTGACTGAACTCCATGCTGAACTCCAACTGCCCGTACTGGGGACCAACACTTCCCAACCTGCTCCTCCAACTACCAACCGCCAGCAGGTGGCCAATCCCCAGCAAGCTGGAATGCTCCTACCGTCCACAGTCAACGTACTACCCGATTCATTGCGGCAGATCCACCAGTGTAGAGGTCGCGGAAAACTTAGTCATTGGATCGGCCGGGAATCGAACCACAGACCTCTCGCACCGGTGACAAGCGTGCTAACCGTTACACTACCAACCCGTGTCTGACTGTTCTCCGCTCCCTACGTTACTGGATCGGTATGGTACAGAGGGGGAGGATTACCCAGGTGTTTCACCCCTTCGGGCTCTCCACCAGGGTACGGGGAATCCGACCCCTACAGATATATAAATATATATATATATATATACATATATATATATATATATATATATATATATATATATATCCCTGGTAAACACCCTGTAGAGTTTTAGGACGGCATTGTGTATTAATGCATCATGCCATGGTCGTCATTATGCATGAATGCATCCCCGGTGAGTAACTCACCAGTGCTGCAGTCAAGCATCATGCCGACCCTATTGGGTAGAGACACCCCCAAAGGGTCAGCTTAATGCACCAATGCAGCACTGGCGAGTTACTCGCCGAGGTTGCCTTGGTGCATTATGAAGACAAATATCTTTTAGCGACATCCATCCTTAAAGGGTTAAGAAGCGAATAACACTCCTCCATCATCGTTTCCATGATACACCTAATTGTAGAAAGTGTAACTGGAATACCGTATTCGACGTAATGAGCACCCTGGGCGCTTATACAATTATTTTGTATGACGTTTTAGTACTTACGAGTTTAATTGTCTCCAAAATCGTGGAATTTGAGCCTTTGTTCTAGTTTTTAAATGCCCCAAAAAGGGGGGACGCTTATTAGGGGGAGGGCGCTTATTAAGTGGAATACGGTACTCTAAATCTCTCAAGAATGCAGATAAAGGAGATTTTGATCTATATGCTCAATATGCATTTACTTTTAGCAAATCTGACAGGGAAAACGAAAATGAGTCATTATGTATTCCAGAGTAAGTCCATAGCCTTATAACCAGACAGGTATAGGCACGTGCATTAACTAGGTCATTCCATTCTCCAGACAGATGTTCTGACATATTACTAACAGTGTGGGAAACCATTTAACTACCACCTGCTGTGTAGGGTGCACTAGGGACAATCTGGGTGAAATTAGATGCCCCAAATTGTGCAGACCTTACTTGTATCCTGATTCAGTTACACACTGCTGTTCCAGAACCTAAGGAGTACTTTATATTTGAGATTTTAAGCATTTTTGTGTTTGTCTACCACCTCCCAGAGTCCTATGTCATCTAACAGGGGGAAGTGCAAAAAAATGGCTGACATTCAGAGTGTCCCACACTGTACCTTACTATAGGCAACCTCTGTTGTGAGAGTGTAATTGACCCAGTTTATGCACTTGGGTATAGGGCTATCTGACCACAATCTTGATTTTTAAAAAGGTAAAGTATTTGTACACTATGTAGTTGAACACTCTGTAGCATGCAACTTGTTAATATATATCGTTGACTTGGTCGGCCACTTCGAGGACGCTCATGCCCCGAATGACCGTCTCCACTGGGGCTGTGCCCACTGCTAGGTGTGAGGGTAGGTGGGTATCCGGAACATCCTGTGTCCCTCTCTCCGCCTTACTAGAAAAGTAATAGAAGATCTATCGTTGAGAAAAATCATTTTGTATTTTATTGAGGACCAAATCAATAAAGGATGTCTTTGTAATTGCGAGAAAATTTCATTTTGGATGGGTATAAATACATCCTTTCTCTCATGATATTCTGATTCATCTGCTTATTATGGACACCAATACACTATGCAATTCGTCAAATGATACATGAACAGCAGCAGCAACCAAGATCATCCTTTCTGATTGGCTTCCTTTTTGGAAAACCTTCTTTAAAGAAATTTAAATCTAAATTCTTCAAGATCTTTGAAGCAGCCACACTATAGAAATGCTAATTATATAAGTAAAGCAGTAATAAAGCAAACAATCCCTTCTCTCTTTTACCAAAAAGTAATTTATTACACACTGTGCACCCTCCAGCCTAAGACAGATATTATAGAATTAATATAGATATATTAGATTATTCTACTCAGAGAACCTCCTTGGGATACTGTATGCCTATTAGCAGACTTAATGTGGACATGAATTCTATTGTATTACCCGCATCTCGTGTGTAACCCGCACCCCGACTTTAGGAGAATTATAAAACTGACACCTGGGGTCTGAAAATCGCCATCTTGTAAGTATGCAGTCTTTGCAAAAACTTTTTCGTCCCACAGGACATTCAGTCCTGCAAATTTTCAATGTTGCAGGACCGGCTACATTTTAAAAGGACTGGATAGCCACATATCTGTTAATTTATGCATTTTAAATGTAAATTAGTATTGTACACTAAAATATGTTATATATCATTTATGGCAAAATCAGGATCGATACATAGTTTTATACAGTATATATTGACAAACATATTTTAGCTTTAGAAACCCTACTGAATACTATTAGTTCAAAAAAGCCCAACATGCGACTGAACATTCAGTCCTGCTACACTTGCCAATCTGCTGGACCGGTGGCATTTTAGGTGGACATTGCCACTGTCCTGCATGTTTTCACAAAGACTGAATATAGTACGGTACTGTATTATACTTACAAAAACCCTTGTATTATCCACACCTAGACTTGGATAATATTGTATAACCAACACTGGAGCCTTGGTTCATGTATAATCCACGAGCTATATGCGGGAATTTACAGTACAAACAATGTACTGACCTTGGGAAGTTCTCGCCGTCCTGTATCGTCTCAGGTAGCTGCTGGTTGTTGGTTTCAGGCAGTAAGAGGGCAAGCAGACCAGCCAGGACAGTCATCAACCCAAACACAATGTAAGGGGCATCCGACCTCTGTAAGGCAACACATTCAAATAACATTAGGAAAAGAAAGAGATATGCCAATGGTTTTGAGTTTGTAACGTGTATTTATTTCATAAATGATTTTCAAAATACGTTAAGTGGTATGAATATATAAGCTACAGACTTTTTAAACAATGTGGGGGTGTTGGTGGCTTTTGAGGGGGAGGCCCCAAAAATATTACCCCTCTTAAGGGGGGACTGACAAAAATGTCACCCCATTTTTGTGGAAAAGCCTGCATAAAAATCCACCTACTCCCTCCCCAGTTCTTAAAATAACAGTGGACATTCCAGCTTTAATTCATTATCTGTAATTGCAATAGCAGTCTACAGGTATTAAATTGATTGCATTGTAATCATTCTATGACCATCAGCATACAATTGATAACATTATAAGTTTGATAGTGAACCACTGGTATTAAGAGAATTGCACAGTTATCACATTAGGTGATATATTTTCTTCTGAAAACTGGGATTCAAGAGGTGTAGTATTGTTAATATACAGTCTTTGCAAAAACATGCAGGACAGTGGCAATGTCCACCTAAAATTCCACCAGTGTTGGGTTTTTCTGAACTAGAAGAATTCAGATGGGCTTCTACTACTGAAATATGTTTGTCAATATACTGTGTAAAACTATATATCTATCCTCATTAGGCCAGAAATGATTACAAATAAAATGTATGAATATTTAATCAGGGGAATGAAACACACCACAGACAAAATGTAAGGTGCCATGATTCCGCCAACCCGGGCACATGTAGACCCAAGGCCGACCCCTATATTCCTGACAACGGTAGGGAAGAGCTCAGTGGAGAAAATGTAGATGGTAGCAAAGGAGGCAGATATACACATCTTTCCTATCATAGCCATGGCAATCCTCAAGTTGTGTAGTGCTGAAGTATAGAAACACAAAGGGAAATATTTTAGGGAGTTTTAATTTAAAATCAGTGTAAACTAAAGTATAGTATAAGGAATATGAGTGTGACAATAGTCATCATACAGAATGGAGGCTCTTCTTGCTTGCTCACTTTTTTTCTTCTAAATTTCTCCTTTTAAAAAAAAAATGTAACAGTGCCCATGATACTTTGGCAAACAATGCTGTTCAATGAATGAATGCAGCCCTGGTGAGCCTGTTCAGATAATGAGGGCCTGGTGAGTGCCTCGTTCAAACATCAAAGACTCACTGGATTATGTATCGTGACAATAAAAGAGCATAGCACCTTAAAGCATTATGTGGCTCTTAGGGAATGGTCATTTTTTAACAAAAGGGGCGGGGGGTTGGTGGATTGGTGGGGGGAACCAAAAACATTTGGACCCCTTGAAGGGGGGGATCAAAAAAATGTCACCCCTGTTGAGGGGGGACCAATAAAATTGCACCCCTTTTAAAGGAAAAAGCATCCATGTTACTATAGGCCAAAGGGGTTGGAAGCTCTCAATTCCAACTTGCCTAAGAAGGGGGACATGTAAATTTTGACCCCTCCCATGGGGGAAGGCAATACGAATTTGACACGCTCACACGAAAATCCACAGACCCCCCTGTTGTTAAAAAAAGATCATTCCCTTAAAGGGTTATAAAGGTGAGTAGCCACACATAAGGATGGGCTCCAGCATTGAGTATCTTTTAATTGTGGCTGGTCATAAATGAATAACACACTAATATAAAGGCCTTATTTTACACAATTATTGAACAACCCTGTAAACACACTACGTAATTCCAACGTTGCTGACAGGTTTTTTTAGGTTTGCTTCCAACCAAAGGTTTCAAATACGTTTTTTTACAAGGTTTGTAGACGTCAAAGGTTTACTTACGTTGTACAGACGTAGATGTCTGAATTACGTTTTTCTACGTCACTCAGACGTAAATTAACGTAGCAAATCTATGAAGATGAATGTTAAAATATGTATTTTTTCAACCAGAATTGGATATATGTAACTCCCAAGTGTCACACAAGGTGGCAGCACTATCAAATATTGAGAGAATGACATGACACTCTGGGGAATTTACCACATTCTAGCAGTAAACCTTTAAAGATTATCACATTATTCTAATAAAAATCAGCTGTACAACATTGACTTTTCATATATAAAGGAGAGGATATCGAATCATTGCACATGTATAGCTGCATTAGCACAGTTAACTTAACAGACACCACTTCTGTGGTAAAGAAATACATACAAAGCCTCAATACAGCCTAAGCTTAGCATGTATACTATAGGTGCAGGGGACACTTTGTCCAAAAAACTATTCCAAGGGGGAAACACAATTCAAATACAAGTCAAATGGGTCGTACAATCATAGTTGTACTACTACAAATAATCGTTGTGAATAAAAAAATATATCAATGACATGGATCTATGGCCAAACACATATTTTTTTACATAAAATGTAAGTGTAATTTTATGTTTGATTTCAACGTTTATTTACGTAGAAAAACGTAAATCAGACTTTTAGGTTTGTGGTAGGTAAATATACCTTCACGTTTTGATGTCTACAAACCTTGTAAAATTACTTAGTTCATACCCCCAATCAACGTAAATTTACGTTTGAGCTACGTATCTGTGTTTACAGGGAAGTACTATAAGCTATAAATGATATAATACATGGAGAAATTATACGAGTTTTGTATGAGTAGGGATGAAAGCAACCAAGTGGGAAAAAACTAAATTTTCAAAGAGAGATACCTGAATAGAGGAAAATAAATGTTTTGAAAAGTGCCAGAAAAGGTCGTTGTTCATGGATGTTTCTTTTTTAATAACTACAGCACTAGAAAAATAGAAGTTGCCTATTTTATTAAAGCAAAATGCTGCCCTAAAGTCATAAGCTGTATACTATACCTGGTTTAACATTGTTGATGGAGACCCCACACAGATGTTCTGCCTGGGGTACGGCCAGTATCAACAGCAGCACCACACCCCCGGTCACCTGGGCGCTCACCAGGGTCTTCCTCCTACCCAAGTACTTCAGACCCACCTTTGTTGTTTTTTTTGTTTAAAAAACAGACCAGTTTTCATGTATGAATCATGTGAAATGCAGCAATTATTGTCAATACTAATAGCTTTGGGTGAGGGTTTACAATCTGACTAAAGCGAATTCAATATTCGCGAATTTGCTTTGTGTGTATCTAAATTCACAAATTTTTCAATATGGTTGTTATATGGCTATATTTATAGGATAAATATGTACAGTGCAAAAATATCTATGTTTACAGTAGCTGTTTTTCTGCATTTAACCAAGGAGATCATTTTGCTAAGTGGATTAACTCATTACATTGTTAACATAAAACGTCTCGGGAAATCATGAGCTATGAAATCTGTTCATAAATACTGCTCCCAAACTATTCTGGACCAAATGAGAAAAACTAGAAATCCCCCAGAATTACATACAATTATTCTATTCAAATGCCAGGGTCATGTTTTGTTAATGCATTTTCATGGGAGAGGAGGGGAATCAAACAAAGAATTATCTTAGTGGGTAAAAGACAGCTAGCTATAAGTTAACTATCCTCTTTACTTCAAGCTAAAAATTATCATCATCTACGTTAGGAACCTACCTGACAGAAGATATAGGCTGGTATTTCCACCAGGCCTGATAGCATAAAGTCGACATAGTCGTTACCCCCGAGCTGTCCAGTGTTAAGGGATAATCCATAGAAGACTAGGCTGTTCACAAACCTTCAGGCGAGTGTAGTCCAATCAATTCATAAATAGAAAAAGGTAGAAGATAGTCAGAACAGTTTTCTCAGTAGCGACTCTTTGATACATGTGGGCATATAACAAAGCTGGGGAAGTGCCTCAAACCCAATATGCCTCCAGGATGGATCATAACTGTTATCTTTAAGTCAGATTTGTTTAAATCTACACTCTTACCATTTACAGACTACAACAGTAATGGAAGAATTTACTGTTAAATTTTGGTGAACATTCCACTTCAACTATGGATCTACTCTCAATATTTCTTATTATGGTATTATGTATTAAATGACATCAGCATGATCGGTCACATCTATCATGATTGTTTGGCAAGGTCATCTGGATGGTATAATGACTGAATATTAATCGGTAGAAAAAACTCTGTCTGAAAGCAAATCTTAGTAATATCCTATGTGTTAAGTTTGATGCAGGTTGGTTGTGATACTACTTACCAATTGAAGCAAATATTCAAAGTTCTCAATCGTAATCGAGGAAAGCGGAATAAGTCAAGGACGTATGCTTGAGGACCTTTCTACAATAAATGAATAAATGATGAACAAAAGATCAATACTCATCTAAAATGTTGCTTAACATAAAGTTCATAATTTAACCCACTCCACATATTTCCTTCAAAATTTTCAAAGTTCAAAAAGCCTTAAAAGCACCTTTAAGGCATATAATGTCAGTGTACCTGTAAGTTTATTTTGATGTTAGGAGGGAGTTCGACTTTGTTCCACTTTGCTATCTTCCTGACAATAACATCTGCACGTTCGTGTTTGTTCCTTGAATAGAGCCAGCGAGGGGACTCAGGCAAGAGACTGCAATATCACCATCATGTGTATAATATTTGCTGGAATTACTTCCCAGATATTCATAACTATATGGACATTACTGGATTGAACAAAGTAAAATTCTGCATAAAGGTTTCAGCCCCACCCATACCGACTGCCCTACAAATATATACTAAGAGTCAGATGCCAATTCTATAACAAATGAGAACCAAGTTTTGCTGGAGCAACTTTCGTTTCTTTATATTCATGCATAGCATCTACTGGAATACTGAGGCTATTACTATGTAATTTTAATGCTCATGAGTTTAGAGTATATGTGAAAAACCAAGTTTAAGGATATTTGGCAGAGGGTACTGAACAAGGCTTTTTAATGAGCAGATAGGATTATCCATGTAGTCATGCTTGGTGCATGCTTTTTGGGTGACTGCTCCCATAAACACTGTAAACATAAATATTTTGCCGCTCTACATATTTCCACAAATTTACTTACTATATGACAATAAAGAGCAGGACTTGAGGCACTGACAGAGCGAGTGCTAAGTGGCTCCAGTCTCTAATAGCATAGGCCAGTCCTGCCGTCACCACATACCCTGTCACAAATGCATATGAGTGCAAGACACCAGCAAACGTCCGCCATGACGGCTCCACCAGCTCCATAGCTGCATAAAACACACATTGAGGAGTCATTTTTCATTCAGATTTAGGTTGTGTTTAAAAGACATTATTTTATGAAGTTCCATATACATCCATGTTGTAACTACTTTGAAGTTCCACTTCACAACTAGTTAATGTCTATACAAAGTCCCACTTTGCATCTCCTTAAAGTCTATATGAAGACCAGTTCCCCCCACGTACTAGCGAAGATATTATAACTCTCTGCTTACTCAATATATATGTGGTGGTAAAACATCTACACTTTACAACTAGTTAATGTCTATCTAAAGTACCACTTTGCATCTTCTCAAAGTCCACTAAGTCCACTTTGCAACTACTTAACGTCTATACAAATACCAGTCCTCTCCCCTCTCCTCCCAATATATCATTGGCGGATCCAGGGGGATGGCCTGATGGGCCTTGGCCCCCCCACCCCCCCCAAAAAAGTGGGGGGGGGGAAGAAGAGAGAAGAAAAGAGGGAAAGCAAGAGAGAGGGGGACATTTTCCAAGCCAAATAATAAAGGCTAGACACAGACCTGCGTCATTTTTGTGTCCCAAAATGTGTGAGATAGGCACCATTTCAAGTCTAAATCATCAAAATTTTGTGGGGGGGGCATGCCCAAAATAAAACTAGTATGGCCGCTGCACTTCGCTTGCGGTGCGCGCAAGAACAGTCAGTCACTCCAGGTTGGTCAGGTTTGGGCCCCGCCCCCCACACTAGAAAATCCTGGATCCGCCACTGTATATTATCGATTTGTAAATAACCCCTTACTCAATATGAATGTAGTGGTGAATGTTCCCATGTGGAAGGCGCCAACAAGAAAACGGAGGATGACAAATGTTGTGTAGTTAGGTGAGAAACTGTTGGCCACTGCGAAGACAACCTGACCGATAGTACCGGGTATGATAGCTGCTTTACGTCCAAACCTGAAATAGAAACATTTTACTGTAATACCTCAGTTTCAAATGCCACTTCCTTAAGTCATTAAGGGTGTCATGTGTTTTACTGCTATTTTGTCATTATGATGCATCATTGAAATAGCCACAAAGGGTCTGCATGATGCACCAATGCAAATCATTCACCCCGGCTGTATTGGTGCATCACAGTGGCAAAATGTTGCCTTGTAGAAAGATTTAGAAAATAAGTTCAGCAGCCAACCTAATAAAACGACCTAATAAAATACACACTCCCTAATAGTATTTAAATGTTTCAGGCTCATTATTTTCAATGCCTGCTGCACTACTTTTGAATAGTGTAAATTTCCATTGTTTGCCAAAGCAGTGGAGTTCTGAAAAGAAAATTAACTCCCCTTCGTATGTAGTATATATATCACAACTTGAACCTGACACACTTTTTTGTTTATGTCAATTTAAAGTAGGGGTCATTTCTTAAACCAGAAGGGGGAGGGGGTTGGTGAAATTTTTTCCACCCCCTCCAGGCCGGGTTAAACTGATTGCAGCTGACCGTTTTTAACAATGATAAGCAGTGCACATTTCTTTGCTATTAATAGGGTGAAATTTGTTTGGTCCACCCCCTCTCAAGGGGTCCAATACCTTTTGGCTACCCCCTCATGTTAAAAATCATTAGATTTATGCTCACCATGTGAATCCAAAATCTATATCAACCAACACAGTATGTGACTCAATATATAGCTTTGTATATACAAAAGTGGTGACCTTTATTGACCCTAGGCCAAGAAAACACAATGGTACTCATTGCTCAGTGAGATCTTTGTTGAGGATGTACGAGTATGTGAACAGATCTGGCATGTATAAGTGATAGCTTACCAATCTGAGATGGCACCAAATGCAAACACGCCGACCAGCATACCTGCCATGTAGACTGATGCAGCCGTTGGTACCAGAGACTGTCTGTCACACACAAGGTCCCACTGTGAGAAAGACATAAGGAGACATTGAGACAGAGACTTTGGGGAGGAGAGAGAGAGACAGGCAGAGATGGGTGCAGAGAGAGAGAGGGAGCGAGGAAGGGAGAGCAAAATAGGCAGTATAGGTAAATAGATAAAAAGAGAGAGAGAGAGAGAGAGAGAGAGAGAGAGAGAGAGAGAGAGAGAATGGGAGGTAGGTAGAGCAAAATAGGCAGCATAGGTAAATAAATACAACGAGAGAGAGAGATGGGGAACGAGATGTAGAGCGACAAAACGAAAAGCAAAGAGCAAGACAGAGAGAGGGTAAAAAGATAGATGGAGGCACACACAGAAAATGAGCAGTACTTAGTAAAAAAAAAATCATGAAATCAATAGGCACATCATAAAAATCATGTTCTGAGGAAAACTTTTTTCTTTTTTTTTGCAATTTTTTTTATGGAAAATGGGATAAAAATGGACAACTATTAAAATATGGATTTTGGTAATGAAAAACATGTATTTTCCTAAACGAGTAAAAAGATTTAAATTGAAAAAAATCCTCCCTCGTCACATTTTTCGGTCGTTGGTGATGAGAAACCACTACCTGAGTGACAATGGTAGAGCTGTAGGTGGAGGTGTTGTAGACCCAGCCATGCTGACAGGGTACCGTGTCCCCAGACACATTCCTATCCCTCGCCAGCACATCATCCACCTCAGCACGCGTCCAATCTGCAGAACAGTATGAAAATACATTCATGTAATAAATCACCTCATAATAATGAATAAAGATAATAATAAATATGCTTATTAGGTGCATTTCATAAACTACTTACATTAACTCAGTTGTGCTGCATGGGTGCATCATACATGGCTAATAGACTCCTGAAGGATCACATGAAACCTTAATGCAGAAAGATTTCAGTTTGATATATTGGTATTAACTACCCATAATAAGCATCCCAATTTGCCCCCCATTTTTTATTTCAAATAATGGATTAATTCAATTATGAAGATATGCAAGTGTTTTCTGATATCTCAAGTCTGTTACTTAAATCTGTGGGTTCTATATCATACACTAATGCTATTTCAAATATCCATTTAGTCGTTAATCCTGCGTTTTACAGATCTAGTCAGAATCTCCTGAGCCCTGAACAAGGCAGACACTGTGAGCTGTATAATTTACATACCTGGGTAGTTGGTCTAGTGCTGCCTACACCTACCTTAGTAGTTGGTGTGGTACTGCCTACATCTACCTGAGTAGTTGGTGTGGTACTGCCTACATCTACCTGAGTAGTTGGTGTGGCACTGCCTACACCTACCTGAGTAGTTGGTGTGGTACTGTCCACATCTACCTGAGTAGTTGGTCTAGTACTGCCTACACCTACCTGAGTAGTTGGTGTTGTACTGCCTACATCTACCTGAGTAGTTGGTCTAGTACTGCCTACACCTACCTGAGTAGTTGGCCTTGTACTGCCTACACCTACCTGAGTAGTTGGTGTGGTACTGCCTACACCTACCTGAGTAGTTGGTGTTGTACTGCCTACACCTACCTGAGTAGTTAGTGTGGTACTGCCTACACCTACCTGAGTAGTTGGTGTGGTACTGTCCACATCTACCTGAGTTGTTGGTCTAGTACTGCCTACACCTACCCGAGTAGTTGGTGTGGTACTGCCCACACATACCTGAGTAGTTGGTGTGGTACTGCCGACACCTACCTGAGTAGTTGGTGTGGTACTGCCTACACCTACCTGAGTAGTTGGTGTGGTACTGCCTACACCTACCTGAGTAGTTGGCCTTGTACTGCCTACACCTACCTGAGTAGTTGGTGTGGTACTGCCTACACCTACCTGAGTAGTTGGTGTTGTACTGCCTACACCTACCTGAGTGGTTGGTGTGGTACTGCCTACACCTACCTGAGTAGTTGGTGTGGTACTGCCCACACCTACCTGAGTAGTTCGTGTGGTACTGCCTACACCTACCTGAGTAGTTCGTGTGGTACTGCCTACACCTACCTGAGTAGTTGGTGTGGTACTGCCTACACCTACCTGAGTAGTTGGTCTAGTACTGCCTACACCTACCTGAGTAGTTGGTGTGGTGCTGCCTACACCTACCTGAGTAGTTGGCCTTGTACTGTCTACACCTACCTGAGTAGTTGGTGTTGTACTGCCTACACCTACCTGAGTAGTTGGTCTAGTACTGCCTACACCTACCTGAGTAGTTGGTCTAGTACTGCCTACACCTACCTGAGTAGTTGGTGTGGCACTGCCTACACCTACCTGAGTAGTTGGTGTGGTACTGCCCACACCTACCTGAGTAGTTCGTGTGGTACTGCCTACACCTACCTGAGTAGTTGGCCTTGTACTGCCTACACCTACCTGAGTAGTTGGTGTGGCACTGCCTACACCTACCTGAGTAGTTGGTGTGGTACTGCCTACACCTACCTGAGTAGTTGGTCTAGTACTGCCTACACCTACCTGAGTAGTTGGTGTGGCACTGCCTACACCTACCTGAGTAGTTGGTGTGGTACTGCCTACACCTACCTGAGTAGTTGGTGTGGCACTGCCTACACCTACCTGAGTAGTTGGTGTTGTACTGCCTACACCTACCTGAGTAGTTGGTGTGGCACTGCCTACACCTACCTGAGTAGTTGGTGTGGCACTGCCTACACCTACCTGAGTAGTTGGTGTGGTACTGCCTACATCTACCTGAGTAGTTGGTGTTGTACTGCCTACACCTACCAGAGTAGTTGGTCTAGTACTGCCTACACCTACCTGAGTAGTTGGTGTGGCACTGCCCACACCTACCTGAGTAGTTGGTGTGGCACTGCCTACACCTACCTGAGTAGTTGGTGTTGTACTGCCTACACCTACCTGAGTAGTTGGTGTGGCACTGCCTACACCTACCTGAGTAGTTGGTGTGGCACTGCCTACACCTACCTGAGTAGTTGGTGTAGTACTGCCTACACCTACCTGAGTAGTTGGCCTTGTACTGCCGACACTGCCGGCTGCAGTCCTCCTGCCGCCCTGCAGGGGGCGCTGTGAGAGCGAGTAGCTCCTGTGGCATCAGGTGGAGGTGCTCGGCTGATGGCTGCACACAGTGGAACGGCGGCTCAGCAGCCAGGAACACAATGCCTGTTAGGGAGGGGGGCATTAGTTGACTTTGAGAACTGATTATGACTCCAAGATGAATTTTAACTCAAAAGTAGAATTTCACTCAAAGATCATTTTTGACGCCAAGCTTAGCGGGAATTGTCAATAATACAGAAATATTCCACTAGTGACAGTTTGCATGAGGAACTGTCAATAAGACAGCAATATTCCACTAGTGACAGTTTGCATGAGTAACTGTCAATATGACAGCAATATTCCACTAGTGACAGTTTGCATGAGGAACTGTCAATAAGACAGAAATCTTCCACTAATGACAGTGTGAACTGTCAATAAAAGAAATATTTTTGCACTATTGACAGTTCGAGCCGTCAATAGTGTTTTTGATGTTCACCATATATTAAGTTTCACTTAGTCTAAAGAGCAAAGGAGCCTTTAAACCATTATGCTGACCTTGAGGGTTAGTCACCTACCTAAGTTGTTAAAGGCCCCTGGGAAGGACATGCAGCAGCCGAGGACCATCAGGAACCACTGGTAGCGTCCAAACCCACCTATGAGGGGGAGCAGGTCATCAAAGTCCATCCTGCCTGTGTGTGTGCCGGGGGTACTGCTTGTGTTGGTGTTGGGGGAGGGGTGGTCAGTGGTAGGACCCTCCCCACCAGAGGCTGTCTCATCCTTTGTGTTGGAGCTCATTTTGATCTGCTCATTTGTGTCTGACAGATATAAAGCAGAAAGATAGTTTGAGATGCCTGACAGATATAAGGTGGGGACATATGTGGCACGATCTGCTAAAAGAGATCATATTGCAAGGAGCATTACTTAAGGAGTTTTCCCAGGCCATCCCACATAATATAAATCATTTGTAGAAGAGGGATATAAGGCTCAAAGATATATTCCTTCATGCCCTACAGATATAAGGTAGAGATATAGTCTTTTATAAAATGAGGATATATATCATATGGCTAATAGGGAGAATGACAACAGGGGCGCGGTCTGTGGATTTTTGCGCAAGCGGGTTGAAATTTATTTTGGTACCCTCCATGGCTGTTTGAAATTGAGGGCTGCTAACCCCTCTGAGGTATAGTAAACTGCAGGATTTCTTCGCTAAAAAATAGTGCAAGGGGATCAAAATTTTTATTGGTGTCTTCCCATTGAAGGGGTCCCTTAACAAAATGTGAGCTGGGCCATACATTTCTGTATGCTAATTTGGCTAGAATAGTGGGGAGTGATGGGTCTAGAAAAAGGTACCAATAGGTGACATAATTTGTCAATGTTCCCTTATGGCTGTGTCTCACGACCTTGAGCCAATGTATTTGTCTCTGACCGGGTGCCGTCTCTGACCAGGTGCCGTCTCTGACCGGGTGACGTCTCTGACCGGGTGACGTCTCTGACCGGGTGACGTCTCGAACCTGGTGTCAGAAAAACGTGTTTTTTAAATGTTAACCTATACTCATATATATAAGGATGTGTAAAAACGTTATGGCAGCTCTTATGTAATTATTATTAGCCTCCTGCTGTTGGTAGAACATAACTAAACTCCCAAAGTGACATCCGGTCAGAGACGGCACCCGGTCAGGGACGGCACCCGTTCAGAGACGGCACCCAGTCAGAGACAAAAACATTGGCTCAAGGTCGTGAGTCACAGCCTTATACAGGGTATGTGTCATTTGGTGTATGCCCTAAATGGCACGGTTCACCTGGTAAGGAGGGACAAGTCACTCAGTGGATATATTCTACATTAACACTTAGTCACTTTCACTTTTGAGAAGATCTACTTTCACTTTTACTATAGGATAGAAATCTGTTCGAGGGGTCTATGACATTTAGACAATGACCGTAGGGAGGCTGTCTGAATGATATAGACTTTGTCGGCCTTGCCAGGTCCTCCCTGACAAGGTATACAGTAGATGTATTTTACATTAGCACTGAGTCTACTTTCACTTTCACTATAGATAAGACTGGAATAAGCCAGATCCTAGATCTTGGTGTAGAGAAGTTCAGGTAATCTAAAGCCACATATCAGTTGTCATCTTAACTAGATGAATTATGCCACCGCCTCTTGTGAAGCTAAGGTCTTGAAAAGGGTACCCAAATAGGTGACATAATTTATAATTCTACACTGACTGATAATCTCTTATTGTTTTTTTCATTCAAATGAAGGAGAGACCTAAACTGCAATGTAGATCCCGACAGGTGGAATGAGGATCCTAATGCACCCAGTATATAGGACATGTATATATGGAAGGCCATTGGGGGAGTCCCTCTCATGTGCCTTAACTGTTAAGGTATAACGATAACCATATTAAGGGCGGGGGGGGGTCCATTGCATCAGAGATAAGTGAGCTGTGTATGACCTACCCTTATCGTTCTCCTAGATGTACTTGTGTCCTGTGTGTGCTAGCTGTGTGTCAGGTGGCCCCATCAGCAAAGTACCAGTTAAATGTCGTCTGCTGTGTGGTGTAAGAGTTAGCTGCGTTATAAGTGGGTGTGTACCTCCATCCTGCTGCCTGATATGCTCTATATGACACAGGTGACCTGGTAGAGAGGTACAAGTCACTGCAGCTGTTGATAAAAAGATCTATATAGGCCTATTGATTTTAATTGTTTATTGGTTGATAAATAATCACAGGAAAGCTTTTCAATTGTGAGACAGTTGGGAGAGAAAGCGTGAGAGAGAGAGAGTGAGAGGTTGAGAGAACAGAGAGAAACCATCAAAGATACAGAAGACAGAGGGGGAGAGGGAGCCAGGCAAAACGCTGAGAAACACTGGGAAACATTTTGATACACATGTATTATAAAAACATACCTTACATATGGTTACAGAAAGGACCACCAGGGAGTTGTCTAAGGAGAACCCCCCCCCCCCCCCACCAAACTGATATATATATGCTACAATTGGAAAGCAGTCTCACTAGCGACATCTAGTGAGTACTGGGGGAACTAGTCAAATAGTAACAGTATTGCTTGAACCTATTTCATTTAGTAGTTGTTGAGACTCTCTTGTGAACCCACAAGGACAGGGTCTTCAATGTTCTCCAAAGATCACAAGACACATGATGGACTGTTATATTTATTAGCTATAATAAGTTAGTTATGATAAGTTTAATATACCTGAACACAATCAACTGCTCAAAGTTAGCTAATTTCAGAAAAATCCGATGCCAACTGACCAGGGTTGAAGTCTCCTGTCTCATGCATAGGCATTCCTTTATGATGTATAAGACACATACATGTACAAATAGGAGAGTGTATTGAATGTTGATGTGACATTGCTTGATTGGCACATGCGGTTATAATATCACAGTGATGTGGAAAGGCATACTGAGCTGATGAGCAAAATGTGTGTCCTCCCACCTGTGTTTGCACAAGTGGACACACTCTTATGGGAGCGTGGACAAGAAAATCTTTCCAATCTTAAAATGACCAATCTTAAAAACGTAACAATCTTAAATTCAAGATTCTAAACACCAGTTGGCACCACTGTATGATACCTGGTGCAGTTGTGCATACCGTATTGTCGCGATAAAGCGCCTGGTCTTGAAAGAGCGCTGGTCTTGAATAAGCGCCGGGGGTATAGGGGCCTTCAAATGTTTCTTAAGCACTAAAATCACTACCTTGAATAAGCGCCTGTCTTGTATAAGCGCCTGGGTAAGAGCCCCTCCGAATTGAAGAGCGCCCAGGTGCTTAATCGTGACGGTACGGTAGTTGTGTTTGATATCAGTTTCGAAAAAGAAAGAAAGAAAAGGGGGATCAGGGGCAGAGTCCCGATATGATACAATATATTACCAACACTAGATAAAAAAGGGTCGAAAAAGAAAAGTGGGTGGTACCGCCTCGTGTTTATCATGTATACTAAATGACTCCAGTCTTCTGTGGATAATCATAAATAATCTTAAATGAATCAAATTTCAGATTGGAGAGATTTTCTTCTGCACGCTCCCATGAGAGTGTGCCATGACGAGCCCTGTGTTTACCCTAGTCTTAGGTAACAAGACTAAATAACACTATATGGGGTGCACCACTGTGTATAATCAGTCTTAGGAGTAGCAATTAACCAAGGCATTTGATTGCCACTCAAGTTGACACTAAATGTGGCCAGAGATTTAAAGCGTAACTTCAGCATTTCAAAAAGAAGGATGGAGCCACCGGTCTCCTCTACGAATATCCGGGTAAGTAGACCAGGCATGCGCAATGCGAGGAAGTTGTGTCATTTGTGGTGATTATTGTTGCGGCGTCCTTTCCATTTCAGATAGGGACAAATCCAATTTCAGCTATCAGATGGTAGCTGTTGTTCCTTAGACAGCAAGACCCGTCCCCGAACCCTGGCGAGAGGCCAAGGAGGGCATCTCTATGACTTCCATAGTCAGGTTGGTGTGGGAGAGACCCAGGCGTCTTGCGATTCCCCTGATACAACTTTGACAAATGGGCCTCCGCTGTTTCTCATTGTCCTATTTTAATGTGGTTATCTTACCATTCATCACTCGGGAGTTGCCTGGAACCATGGGAGGAACAATTTGGGCCAGTTATGTAGGTCGGAAAAGCCCTGCACTCTGCAGGGTCACTGCATGTCTTGAGGCAAGGGTTAGCACAGAGGGCCAGTGTACGTGTGATGTCCCTTCTAGGTAGGAAAACTCCTACAAAGATGTCTGCCAATCCATAGACTGATACTGAGCTTGTGTAGCGCTAACTAGGAAATTAATGTTGATACTATAGACTATGTTCACATCCCCACTGTCACCCCACAAGGTAACTAGAGCATAGAGGGATGGCTGCGGGCAGGGGAGGTGGGCCACAGAGGTGCATATTAATATATATATACATATGGTGTGACCTTGACCATGATAAAAACCCACCTTACTTCATGGTCCATGCTTTCATGCAATCTACAAACTAGGACGAATTAAGAAAGGAAATATGGACAAACCTTTCGTAACCATCAAAACTGTATCGGTGTAAAATCAACGATGGTAGTTAGTATAAGCCGTCACCTGAGTACAGGGGTCTGTTACATAAGGAATGAAAAAGTATGTTTCGAAATTTGAAAAATGAATAACTAAATAAACTGAAAAAGTTGAAAGCACCATGAATTAGTTATGATTAGGGTTACAAATACAATGCCTCTCTTTATCAAGATGCTGCAAAAACGCGTCAGTGTATGTATACTGAATACCGATATGGTTTTATCCTGGTCAGCTGTCACCTGCCGAGGGTCTGTCTGCAAAAAGGAACAAGGCTGTGTTTCATGAGATGGGGCCAATGTAATAGTTTTTGACCGTGTGCCATCTTTGACCGGGTGCTATCTTTAACCTAGTGGCATCTTTGACCGGCTAGATAAAAAAAAAGGTTTATTTAGGCCACTTGAAAAAATAAAATGGTTTCTCATCTCTGCGCGCATCATAAAAAGCAAGGTTTATTGAAAACTCTTTTTCTTTTTTTGTTGTTAATTTTTGATCTAAAAAAATTATGAAATGGACAAATATTGGCATATTTGGAATCAAATTAAAGCTTATATTGACAGCAATGCAGTGGAATAAAAATAATTTACACCTTCCCCAATTTCAAAGATCAATAAATTCTTAACTTATAAAGTGTGAATTTCGGTCACCCAAAATGTATTTCATCCTATGTGTTTTAGCCTGCGGATTACTTTTTTTTTTTAAAGCCTACAACGTCAGATTTTTCAGTCATTGGTGATGAGAAACCACTTTTTTGAGTGGCCTTAGGGCAGATGAAGATATAAATTGTCTACTAACTTACTAATTTAAAGTGTTCATTAAACATCCATTAGCCTTTTCAGTCCATTTTAATCTTCATCTACATAAACCATTTTCTATCAAGCCAGTCAAAGATGACACCCGGTCAAAGATGGCACCAGGTCAAAAACTCTCACATTGGCCCCATCTCATGAGACACAGCCAGAATGTAACACTTGATTCAAGCAGATAAAAAGTAATGATTTACCCTTTGAGTCTGGTTCATTTCTATGGATGACACAGTAGTTTGATAATTGTGGACAATTAAATGTGGTTTAGTACAATTAAGTTGCTACGAATAGTCTACTGTACTGTCGTGTTTAACCGCCCTGATGACTTCGAAGCCCATATATAACTCTGCCCCTTATACAAGACAGGTGCTTATTAAAGATCCTGTTTTAGTGCGTAACCCTTTAAGGACAGATGTCGCTAAAAGATGACATTTGTTGACATGATGCACCAATGCAGCCCCAGCAAGTAGCTCGCCAGTGCTGCATCGGTGCATCATGCCGACCCTTCAGGAGTGTCACAACTCTATATGGTTGGCATTCATGCATCATGCCGACAAAGGGCGTAACTCATTCAAGTACCATACTGTCCTTAAAGGGTTAAGAAAGATATCAATACCCCTCTACCACCGACGCTTACATAAGAAATGTGCTTATTTAAAACCTGGGGCTTTAATGCGGTGGTACGGTATGTCACCTAAGTAACTAAAAACGGGCCTAATAAGCTGAGATAAGAACAACGCATTGATCTAAGCCTCCTGAAACCGGTTGTGTGTGTCATCCGAGGGGACCAGCAGATGATCACAGATGGGGTAACACTGGTTGCTAGACCGAAGGTGACACAGAACCATGGTGAGGTTCACCTCCACAACTTCATCTGTACCTTGTTACACCACCGGGACAGAGGCATCCGGGTATAGTCTCCAGAGCAAGCGTCGGCAAATCCCTACGTGCTGCTTCGCCTTACTGCGGGGAGCCAGCGTCTGCCGCACAGTAAATTCCCACAAGTAAGATTTTATACGTGTGGGGGGCACTGACCAATGGCAGCGCTCGTACGTCCCACAGCCTCCAATAGCGGC
Organism: Harmothoe impar; assembly: GCA_947462335.1. Classification (NCBI taxonomy): domain Eukaryota; kingdom Metazoa; phylum Annelida; class Polychaeta; order Phyllodocida; family Polynoidae; genus Harmothoe; species Harmothoe impar. The sequence goes on from OX381714.1 coordinate 57,959,429, forward strand.
CTACGTGACAACGGTACGCGGCAGACGCTGGCTCCTAGAAACATAGCGTAGCGACGTGGATAGATTTGCCATCGTTTGCTCTGGAGACTACATCCAGGTGGGTGTTTATCAGTTACTGAGGTGTGTCCAGAATCTAGGCCAAGAATGGTCAAAGTTCTGGAATACGGTCAAGGTCAAGTGAAATCATACCGAGATGTTTAGACTTGCACAAGTCTTAACTTTATTGAACTTACTGTGTCAACTATAGTGTGAAAACGTTGTTTTATACTGCAGATAATTTCCAAATTATGTTATAGATAACTGCAACAACATCAATTGACTCATCAGTAGCATTAAAAGGGTGTAAAAACTTTGCTCATTTCTCCTTTTCTGTAAAAAAAAGAATGAAGACCCTTTTAAAGGTAGCATTGATTTGGGGGTAGACTTGCCTCCAGACTCTTCTAAGTGACTGTCATAAAATAAACTAGTTAAAGGTTGTCTAACCAACCAGACCGACTTGGCATGTGCCAGCCCAAAACACGACATTTGCCAGCTCCAGATTCTCTTTGTACAATACATTTGGACATACATATTCTCACAAATAAAGAATACTTCATACTTCTAGAGGTATTTTCTTATGACCCCAATGACTTTATCTGGAAAAAAAAGAAACTAAAATAATGGACTACGTATTTCTAAGAAGTTTATAAGCCGGGCCCAAAATATAAGCCTGGGTAATGAAGGCAACTTCAAAACAATTTCTTCAGGAGGGCATAACTTCACTTCTAATCGGAATATTTTCACTATTCTTTCATGTAGATATAATCAACGTACCACCTCAAGCTGGGAACGTTTTAGAGAAAGATAACGTTGATATCATTAAAAATGTCCAGAATAATTAGTAAAGATGATGGATATATACAAGAAATTTAGACTGACACAGTGACTCTATTACCTTAAGAAATATATGAGATGGAAAGAATATAAGTCTGCCTCGAATATAAGCATGCTCCGTTTATAAGCCGGGTCAATTTCCCATTTGAAATCAATAGAAGCCCAGGCTTATAAACAGTGAAATACGTATTGGCTATTTGATTCGGGGGGAGCTTTTCTAAAATCCCTGTTGGCTTCAGAGCTCACTTTTATACCAATTTTACCGATTTATATAAAACTGTGTTGCCAGCATATTGCGACACCTTGACGCGTTCACCTATTTGAAATATGTCATTAGGTAGTGGGAAAAGAGATTTAACAACAGGGAGGTGATGAAATTTTGCATAGTCATGCAAAAAAGGTTTCACTCATTCCAGAGGGATTGACTCTTTTTCCCCCTGCGACATGTTTTAGCCCCCTCTAATTCAACAGTACAAGGACACATGTGCAGTTAAAGAACATCATGAAAATGAGATAAATGACATAGTCTAATAGATAAAGTAAAAATGGTTTTAGGTACATCGGCTCACTCAATGATTTATTTTGTTTCAAAGTCTGATTTACATCTGTAAAACATACAAATTTGTATTTACAGGCTCATCAGTTAAACCATTTGAATGTAATGTAAGGGCATTAGTACTACGGTGGCAACTCGTATATTAGGGCTGATCTCTGAGAAACCAGGCAGACTGGAATAGGTCTCACACCAGGCTGATATTAGAACGTTGGACCGAGTTGCATGCATATTAGCATTTCTACATAGACGAACTCTACATTTTTTTTACAAATATTTATCTTTATTTCTGAGTGGTATACAGTTCCATTACAACAAGTCGGATGGTTCCAGTTAGTGCTAGTGCACTTCCCTGATTATAACGACATTTGTTAATATAAAATCAATATGATAAATCATAACTCAGAATTAGAAAGGTCCTCCTCCTCCCACGCAATTTAGGTGTGTGGTGGATCTTCTCGGAGGACCCTTTCCTTCTTAAGAAGGTCAATAACAATTATAAACTTTCCTGTCCATGTTGGACCTTAAACCTGTTCATTTCCAATAAAATTGACAAGGTAATAGTAAAAAGTTTCTCATCAATGAATACTGTTGTCATAACCAATTTTCTTTTTAAACTAATATTAGAGGTACCTCTCCTTCTAACCAAGATTTTCTATTGTTCTTAAAACTAACATGGGTGGGTAAGAGGCGAATAGGTGCTGGCAGTGCATTCCATAGCATAGTACCATAATGTTCGATTGACCTATAGTAAACATCAGAATGCGGTGTCAATCTGAACAAAACAGGGCCAGCATGTGCTCGGGTTGGTATATTCCTATTTACCGTATATTGGGTGTTACGAGCTCTTTTGTACATAAAGTTCATTAGGTGGGATTCTCTCCTACTACTTAACAATGGCATCTTAGATTTAGCATGTACTATATTTGTGTCAGTTAAATGGTCCACTTTCAAGCATATTTTCAGGCATCTATTTTGTGCATACTGTAAATCATCTAATATATACTGTGCAGCCGAACAAAAAAGTTGCTCTCCATAATCAAAGTATGGCAGTATTTTGGATTTGTAACATAATTTTATAGTTTATGAATACATATACTGTATTATTTCTAATCCTAGATGGCTCCACGTCAAGCAAATCATGACTGTGTGTCAAGTCCAACACTTGGAGCAAAATGCTACCCATCCCATTTCCCTTACGAGGTAGTAATCGTTATAGCTGCATTCTGCATCTGCACGGTCTACGCCGGGACATTGTCTATATCTGGGCTCTATCTGAGGTACTTTATTGATACGTTTGAAGCTGGCACAGTCATCACCACCGGGGTGATCTCCCTCCAGGCCAGCCTGACCTACCTCTCATGTGAGTATGTGTGATATATTTTGGTATATTTAAGGAAATAAAGGCAAAGACCCACTTAGTAGACTCCCTTTACATCATTCTTCACTTTACTTGGGTCGAGCCAGGTCTAGCGGAGTACTCATTTTTAATAACAGGGAGTAGGGGTGGTGGATTTTGGCGGGAGGATAAAAGATTTCACCTGTTTTGATGAAAAAATCTAATTGATTGATTGATTGATTTGTTTAATGTCCGGGTGTATATAGTACCCTATGGGACTTCCTTAGGTTTGAACAGACACTAGGTCCTTTCATTTCTCATCTTAAAGCTGCACATAAATGTGCGTGTGCATGTATTTGTAAGTCTGGTTGTAGCAGTGGGACATGGCTCATAGAAGACAGCTCGTGGCATCAGGCCCCGCTTTATTGTGCTGCCTCACACAGGTGCTGTGCTGCAAACTGTAGACACATCACCCAGCCAGTCACAGTATCCTGACACTGGTGAACCAGTCGGGCCATTGCTAACTCACTAATCTGCTTGTATACCCCTACAACAGGTGTGGTGGTAGGGCCCCTCATTGTGAGGTTTGGAACTCAGAAGGTGGCTGTGACTGGCTCACTGTCGGCATCGGTTGGGATTTTCCTGTCAGGCTTTGCTTTCAATATCATCTGGCTGTATGTATTCTATGGTATACTCACAGGTAAGGGTTTCTCACCTCATCATTCAGTTATGGGTTGGAGCATAAATATCTTGATGCCCTGTGGTCACAAAACATTAGTGCAAAGTGTAGAGTGCGAATAACCCAGTAAACAAATAACGTTATACACCATTTTATAACGTTATATAACGTTATATGTCAATGTTTTTCTAAGGCTCTTTAGTATGACATAATCAGAGGCGTAGGAAGCAAATCTTCATTGGGGGGGCCCAGGGGGGCCCACTCCTACCAACTTTATGTATCAGTTTTTATGCATGATGTATCATATCCACACTTATATTATAGAGTGTATGGAAAAGTAGTATTTGAGGCTCCTTTGGTTCTAATTTGGGGGCCCTGCCCCTCTGTGTCCACTTTTCCTTATGCTGGAAAGGTAAGAATTGAAAATTATGTGTATCATATGACATGTCTTGACAAATTTTGGGGGGGGCCCAAATATATTCAGCCCCCCCCCTCCTCAGTGATTGAGGGGGCCCGGGCCCCCCTGGCCCCCCTTTTTCCTACGCCACTGCATAACGTTATGTAAAATTTAAAACGTTATTTTGACGTAAAATGACGTTTTCTTGTTAGCTCGGAAGTCTACTAAACCTTTGTAAACATTAGTGAGATGTTACAGCTCTAACATTGACAACTTCTACCCAATGTAAAATTAATTCAATGTCACGGCATTCTCCCCACACCTACTATTCAGGCTTTGGATTTGGTATACTGATGATAACGGCTGGAGTAAGTGTTCAAGAACACACCAACAAGAGACGCGCCGTAGCAGCAACTCTGACCCTTTGTGGAACTGGACTTGGAACATTTGTTATGCCTCAGATTGCTGAGTATGTGACTCAAGTACAGAGGACAAAATTTAAAAAGATTTAATCAAATTAAATTTTGTCTTTCACGTATTATTACCTAAAATATTTAATAATGGTCGGATTTATAAGCGGTAAAAACTGACATATAGCAATTTAATTGAGATTCACAGTGTTATTTTTAGTGGTACTTTTTCATGGTAGTGTGGCAGGCCCGTAACTCAAAAACTGTGGCCTTAAGGCAACGTAAACTTTTTGTACAGTGACATATCCCGTCACCATGATGCTTGAATGCAGCCCCAGTGAGTTACCCAACAGGGCTGCATTCATGCTTCTTGCCAAAGAAAGGTTTCTCATCACCAAGCACTAAAGAGTAAAGCAAGGGAGGTTTTTTACATTGCAGGAGTAAAGAGTTTATTAAACTGCAAAAGTAATTTTTAGACTATTGTATTTCTAATAGTATACCATGTATGCCATTAATTTTATCATGTTTCTTAATAATGATTTACCGAAGGAAAGAGAAAAAAAATGTAGGTGATGTGCAATGGAAACCAGCTTCATTTTAGTCCAATAAGGAGGGTAAGCTTCCTTATTGAATCTTGCATTTGTGTGTAACACCATCAACTTGTTTTACCTTAGGTTTGCTATAAGTGAGTATGGAGAGAGAGGTTCTCTCCTCATCTTGGGAGGTGTCATGCTCCATACCTTACCCTGTGCACTGCTGCTCAAATCAAAACAAACCATGGATATTAAGGTGGCAAATATGATTGAACTAAAACGCTCAATTTCTGGTTTAATGAATTTAGCTTGCAATGAAAAGACCCAGCGATACCAGAGGAGAAAGAGCCTGAAAGAGGTGATGATACCAATATCCCCCGACACCGGTTCGAGTGAATTCACCCTGGCTATGGCATTGATCATTGGCGCATTTTTCTTCTTAGTCGGTGGACTCTTTAATGCCTATGTATTTTCCCCTTTGAAAGCTCTCACAATTGGCCTTGGATCGACTGAAGGGGCAACACTGCTCTCTCTTGCAGGGATAGGTGAGGTTGGGGGTCGACTTGTTGGTACTTTCCTCAGCCCGTGCCATGACAAGTTGCCAATTGTGATCTACATCATAACTTCCTACTTCATGGCCATAAGTTGTGCATTGATTGGTGTCTGCAGAACTTACACGGAGATGATGGTTGTGCTGATGATTTATGGCATTAGTAGTGGTAGGTTTCTTTATTGTCAGTATCTGCTAAGGTAATACATATTGATACTTCATAAATGTTTTTTGAAATTGCACAAATTCAAGATGTATCAAAGGAACACTATACTTGGCTTAAAGTTCAGACAATAAAGTGGCTTTGAATTTATTTGAATTTGTTTTCCTTAAAGTGTTCATTTGAGCATTTTAAATTCACTTCAATGGAGTTACTTACTTTTAGTTATATAACTTATAAGGCCACTCAAAAACAAAAGTGGTTTCTCATCACCAAGTACCAAAATGTATCGGATAATTTACATTTTTTGTGGCCACGATTCACATTTTATTGGGTAAGGATGAAATTGATCTTTAAAAGTATTTTTTTAAAGATAGTGTTTAAAGATAAGGTGAGTTATTTCTATGCCACTGCATTGCTGGTATTATTAGCTTTAATTTTAAACCAAATATGACCATTTTTGTCCACTTTAATCAGGTTTTTAATTTGGCAAAAAGGAATAAAAGGTTTCCTCAAAAACTCCAGTTGAATCTAGGTATGAGGGAGTACATATCATTCATACAATATTGCAGGTATGTCTGCCGTTGTGTCAACCACAGTTATTCGGGATGTGGTTGGTGTTTGTCACTTTGCGTTGATCTATAGCCATGCCTCTGCCGTGGGAGGAATTGGGAATGTCTTCTGTATGCAAATTTCAGGTAAAGTGTAAATTAGTTTCAAAAGCTTTTAATCAGTTTTATCAAAACATTCTGCAGTAGTGCCCAGCTAACAAAAAAGGCCTTTTTACGTCAAAATAACATTTTAAAACTTATATAACGTTATGCCATAGTACTGTACTCGGTGATGTGGTTGTAACTACTGTTAAATTCTTTATGGAAAAGGTAGCTCAGCCCCATACCTTGTGCACATGTAATTTTATTACATTGCACCCAAGTTCAATACAACATTTCTTACCCTTCTATAAGTTATCTATCTAGCCATCTACCATATTTGATATTAGATCACCAAGTTAGATTTTAAATTGGCCACATTTTCATGTTATCGCTTCCATTACTTGGCGGTGATCTGCTTGCTGATTGGTCAGAATAGGACATCAATGTAAGGGGCCGTCCATGAATGACGTCACACTGGAGGGGATGGGTGGGTGTTGGTCAGAGTGTGACAAAGTGTGACAGGGGGCTGGGGGGGTGTCAAGCCAAGTGTGACGTCACACTTTGGAAAATACAAATAAAACCTATTTTATAACGTAAAGCAGAACAGTGAGGGCCTTAGGTTAAGCTTGTTGCAGATTGGAGATTCTATGAGCAAATTTTATTGGCTTCAATTAGTGGCAATTCTGGAGTAAGTCAGCCACCATGTTTACATGTCACACAAGCCTGTGTTATTTGTGTCTCAATCACAATCCAGGCGTACATCCATCTGGTAGTTTGTAAGCACCATCCATTGTCTAAAACATAACAGCCTGCATCCCTTGGAAATTCTTTTGAAAGTTTATCATTATTGATAACCATTGGACCTGTGACTTTGCATGTCCTAATGTACACAATAAGCTATCCAAAATAATGTGCAAGGAATGTTGATTGTAATTGGCATCCAATCAGGTAGTCACTTCAGATACAAAGACATGTGTCCCCTTCTAGAGGTCTCAAGGTGGGGGGGAAGATTTCTGTGTGCGCGTACGAAAATCTACCTACCCCCCTACCGTTGTTCAATAATGACCACTCACTAAACTCATGAATACTCATGGGAATATGTTATTGTCACTTTGGACAGTGTTCTAATGAATATATGCTATTACAGCGAATCGATCACCACCCTTTTAGAAAGACTTGCATAATTTGACTTATGGCTGTGTCTCACAAGATTGGGCCAATGCCAAAGTCTGGGTGCACTCTTTGGGTGTAATATTTGACCAGCGTGATAGAAATCCATCTAAGTAACAATTAAACTGTAATAAACCTTTTTGAACAAGCACTTGGTTAAGAATATATTCAACACATGATATTCTATTGCTTAGCCCAATCATAACGCATGTATGATCTTCTATAGTAGAACTCTGATACGATACCTTACTTATGCATGGGGGGGGTGTCTGCGCACTTGTGACATAATTTTCTACGGGGTGTTGGCTGATGTGTGACAAAGTGTGACAAAGTGTGACAGGGGGGTGGGTGGGTCTTGAAAATGTCCCAACTTAGTGTGACGTCATTTATGGACGTCCCCTAACAGGGGCAGGTCTGAGTTGAAATGCTGCCTTTTGATAAAGGAGTGCTCATTTTATATAACAGGGAGGGGCTGTTAGATTGGGAGGGGGGTAAACATTTCCGGCCCCTTGACCCAGAGGGGGATTTCAACCCCTCTTTGGAGGGGGGAGGGTATTTCACCTGTCCTCGGCAGAAAAAACATGTTGTTACTATGCTTCAAAGGGCATGTATGGCCCAATTTTTAATCCCCCCCCCAAACACTGAACAGGGCTTAAAATGCAATTTGAAATCTGATCACCCCCACCTGTTGTTGAAAAAATGATAAGCACTTCCTTAGTCCACAAAAATGAATAGCATTTATAAAAATATTCCAAATGCAATGTAGGGTCCCACCAGCCTTTCACATTAGGCCAAAAAAAAAAAAGGTTTGTTTCAGGTCACCCGACCGACCCTATCAAAAGAGGGCTGACCCTACATTTTTTTATGCAATTTTGAAGAAATTTTCATGTTTTTACCCTTTTTTGGTCAATTTTGGAGGATTAAAAAAAGTTGGGTGGTACATTCATGTTAAAAAAAAAAAAGTTGCTGTACACGTTACAAATAAGCATATCTAAACCTCGCTATTACCTATGTAACTGTCACAGAAAAGTCATCTAGAGAAAGCGGGATTCGAACCCACAACCTCTCGACCCATGGGCCAATGCTCCATCACTGAGCTACGTCCCCATCTGACAACTTAACCGCACCATAGTTACTGGATCAGTATGGTCCTTATATAGGGGTGTAGGGTTACCCAAGTGACTCCTCACTGCAGGTATATCACCAAGGTGCGAGTAATCCAAGGCCCTACACTTGTGAACATGTATCAGTAACACCAATATGCATTGTCATTACAGCGTTTATCTGGGAGAAGACGGGTGACATCTCGATACCCTTCAGTATTGCTGCTGGGTTTTTGACCACTGCTGGACTATTTATCCTGGCTGCCTTCATAACAAGCATACACACTCAGCCCAGGCACCTAAAGAACAGCACACATGAAGAAGGCATGAACGTGCACTGTAAATAGTTAGTGTAGGCACACAGTAAAATCTACTGTAGATCTACAGTAGAACCTACTATAGAAGGGATTTACGGTAGAATCTACTGTACATTTACAGTAGATTCTACTGTTTACCCACAACAAACTGTGCACCTACAGTAGAATCTACTGTACACCTACAAAAATGGCAAAAGACATTTTTACAGTGTAACCAGATCCTGATTTATTGTTTTATTGTTATTCAGAGCTGAAGGTTAAGCATGTGTCCTGAGCTGATTTATCAGAGTGTCATGTTATTACATAGATGTTAGATATGACCTACAGTGGCTCCTATTGTTGCATCAATACATAGACAAATGCCAACGCCCATTGATACCATCTCTGTTGTATTTCATGAGTGCGGGCTGGGGCCATATCCCTCGAAGCTGCAGGCTGAGTGGGATATGGCCCCAGCCCCTACTCGTGAAATATAGCAGAGACAGTATCAATTTAGTTGGCATTTGCATTTATTTTTTTATTTGAAGCCTTTTAATGTAGAAAAGACAGCTATTGCTTAGCCCATTCAATATGGCCACGTTGTATTTAATGGGGGCATTGAATACGGCCCTTCCTATAGTTAAGCATAGTAAATCTTGTATTTCAAAAAAAATAACTATGTATACCTATGTCTATTGGTTCTCATAGGTGTAACCATGGGCATGTGCACTAGCCCACAACCAATCAGAAGATAACCATGTTGTTGTCTGTTTTCGTGGTTTTATGAGTATTGGAAATATTTCAAAATATAATCCAGAGATCCTTGCCAACATGCCATTTTTAACGGCTTGTACATCGGACCAATATTAAGGTTTCTACAGTGTAAAACAGAAAGCTTGAATATTTTCTGTAATGTTCTTCAGTAATTTATATATTAAAATGATGAATGTTATTGTAGCATACTGAGGAATCCTATTCATGTAATACTAGTAATCAGTATGAACTACCTGTTAATCTTGTACCTCTCTACATTATATTGGTTTCTCTTATTCTGGATCAATGTAATGTTGTTCCATAATAAGTAGCTAAAAGGTGTTAGAGCATTAGTCCCGTATAATATGTGTTGTCCGGATTGATAATACCAGACGTTCTCATACATTTTTGATTGTTGTATTTTGAAATGTCATTTATGAATAAATACATACTGCAAAACCAACGCTCCCCCCACTCCCCACTGTTATTATGAAGCAATAACTATCAACTGCAGTCATGTATAATGTAGGTTATATGAAGGAACTAGGACATTATTGTATGATAAGAAGAGAGCTACAATTATAATTGCACCCATTAAACCAGTTAATCTAACCCATGCCCTCGGTGGTCATGATGCATGAATGCAGCCATGGTGAGAAACTTGCCAGACCTGCATTCAAGCATCATTACGACCCTTTGGGGTGGAGACACTTCCAAAGGGGTGGCATGATGCACTAATGCAGCCCCGGCAAGTGAGTGACAGGGGCAGCATTGCTGCATCATGATGACAAATGCCATTTTTTGCCATCCTTAACGGGTTAAAACCCACTCCCCTCTCTCTCATCTCATCACACATACTATTTGCAACCATAGGCAAGTTACCCAGCTAAAGGACAACATGGAGGACACTGGGAATGTCCACCTAAAATGCCACCCGTTCAACAGATTGACAAGTGTAGCAGGACCAAACGTCCAGTCACATGTTGGGCTTTTCTAGATTAAAATAATTTTGTTGGGTTTCTAAAGCTGAAATATCTTTGGAAATATACTGCATATAACTATTTACTACATGGTGGTACGGCCTTCTCTATGCTAAGCCTATGGGATCTCCATACTCCATGCCCCCATGGAGTACGGTGTAGCCATACTCCATGGCCTCCAAATTTGCTGATTTTCTTCATTTTAGTACAGAAGGGCCATGTAATAAACACAAAACCCCACTTACTAACATAAATGCACATCATACAACACTCATTGAAGCTGGGTCATATCACACTCCGCATTGTGTGATATGACCCAGCTTCAACTCGTGAAGTATGATGTGCATGTATGTCAATGATGTGAAGTCTTGTCTATATATCTATCCCAATTTGGCCATAAATTATTACAAATATCATTTATCTATTTTATACATGAAAGGCATAAATCATCAGAAATATGGGTATCCGGTCTTTCAAAAATGTAGCCTGTCCTGCAACATTGAAAATTAGCAGAATCAAATGTTCTGTGTGATTAAAAAGTGTTTGCAAAGACTGCTGGGTAATACATTCATATATGGCTGTGTCTCACGACCTTGGGCCAATGTTTTTGTCTCTGACTGGGTGCCGTCTCTAACCAGGTGTCGTCTCTGACCAGGTGCCCTCTCTGACCGGACATCACTTAGGGAGTTTAGTTATCTTCTACCAACAGCAGGAGGCTAATTATAACTACATAGCAACTGCCTTAAAGTTTTTACAAATCCTTATACATATAGGAGTATAGGTTAAAAATTAAAAAACACTTTTTTCTGACACCAGGTCAGAGATGGCACCCAGTCAGAGACGGCACCCAGTCAGAGACGGCACCCCGTCAGGGATGGCACTGAGTCAGAGACGGTACCCGGTCAGAGACAGAAACATTGGCCCAAGGTTGTGAGACACAGCCATATACACAGGGGTGATCCATTTAGTATGTCACGCCCGAGGGGGTGGGGGGCTCTTTTTTTTGTGTGACAAAGTGTGACGAGGGGGTGGGGGGGTGTATAGGATTATGTGACGTCACACTTTCAGATTTAAAAAAAAACATATATTAAATAAATGCTGTATAATTGGTGATATCTCCAGGCTAAAAACATGCTGGTGGTTGTAGTAGACCTACAACTACCAGCCCCATCCACTATAGACAGATCAGCCTTCATCATCTTTCATGCAATCACTGTAGAGAGTAACACAAGATCCCGTATACATGGATGTGCGACTGGCAAGGTTATATTTTGAGCAAGACGCCCCTTGCCATGGGTCTGCTTTTCCCAAGAAATCCCCCTCACAAGGGCTACTTTTCACCAAAACCATCCTCACCAAGAGTCTTTTTTCTGAGATTACAACAAAATCTGTAAAAACAAGGGTCACTTTTCTGAGATCTCAGCAACAAAGGTCACTTTTTTACTAAAAATCCCTTTTACCAAGGGTCACTCCTCAGAGCATTTGCTTAAACCTAGACACAAAAATCTCCCCCATTAGGGGTCACTTTTCACGTCACCCAGGGAAAGGGTTGCTGGAGAGCCAGCCACATACCTGTGTTGAAATAAAATTGAGTGCCCCCCTCCCCCAGGTAGCAGTACCATGCAGCACACCTTTTATAGGGCACCTAAGTTTCCCTATAAAATGTTGTCGTAATTTTATCGCCGTTTCTAACAAAAAAATACCCAGATCTAAGTTGGCCTAAAGAGGTCCTAGATTCAATATTTTATAGCCCAAATCTCGATATTAGTGGAGATATATGAAGAAAAAAAATGTCACCCATCCTTCAAGCCTGCAGGTGATAATATGGGAAGCCCAGAAGCGCCCGGAAATTGGCCATCATGTGACCAGATGTAGACGCCCTATTTCTGTGACCACTTGCAAGAATCCATGGATCAAGGCCACAAAAATCTATAGGGCCTTAGCGAGATGATCAGTGGTCAGCGCCATTTCCACTGGTACTAGGCCTATTCCCAGTACCCACAGCAACCAGCTTAGCCAAACCTCGTGGCCGAGATTAGGGTACAAGCAAGGTGCAGGTATTGTGAATAGCTTGTAACTGGACAATACTCATATCACCTAGTCCTGGATAGGGTAGTGGTTAGCACTGTGGACTCATGATGCAGAGTACCTGAGTTCAATTCTCTTCCAGGCAATGCATGGTAATCAAATTTATAAGTAAAGCTATTTTGCAAACAGAATACATTATTCATAATACTAAAGAAGATTTAGAAATATATAGGGATTTGAACTTGTGCTCCCAGCATTATGAGTCCACAGTGCTAACCACTACCCTATCCTGGACAAGGTGATATGAGTATTGTCCAGTTACAAGCTATTCACAATACCTGCACCCTGCTTGTACCCTAATCTCGGCCACGAGATTTGGCTGAGCTGGTTCTTGCATAGCAAAGGGTTATGATTGTGACCAGTGGTCCAAAAGGTGGAGCCACTGTATCTCGCTAATGCGGAATAGGGTGCCACCAATATTCATATAATTTTGTTATTGCCTCTTTAAACAGTTGTAATCTGAAAAGGTTCTAATCGATAAGGTACATCATGCCTAATAACATCACTATTTGTAAGGGGGGGGGTGTGTGAGCAGATTTGTGACATACTTTTCTGGGGGGTGTTTGGAGAAGTGTGACAAAGTGTGACATGGGGGTGGGGGGATGTTCAAAATGGCCCAAAAAAGCGTGACATACTTAATGGATCACCCCACATATCAACAGTGGCCAACCAGGCCAACCGTGTCATCTAGGGTGTACCAACCATGTCATCGAGAGTACACCAACCGTGTCATCTCGAGCATACACTATGGATGTTTACACCACCTGCATGCCACAGATACACCCCTTAACACACACAGAAGACAACATATAACTCCACTGCTGATGGACCCAGCTGACACACAGCGAACACACAGTAATGGAGTATATCTAGGAACCTGATAAGGTGAGGTTAGACACTATATATCTTTAATGATACAGTGGACAGTATCCTTAAGGGTCATCAATATAACTTAATGATTAAGGCACATGGTAGGGAATCCCCCATCTGGCCTTGGCCTACCTTCTACATGTCCTACCTACTAGATAGAGTATGACTTTCAGCCCCACTGTCAATGTTCAGTCTTTGCGAAAACCTTTTCATCCCGCAGGCATTTCGGTCCTGCAAATTATCAATGATACAGGGCCGGCCACATTTTTAAAGGATCGGATAGCTACATATCTGACAATTTATGCATTTTAAGTATGGAATAGTTTTGTCCATTAAAAGTACATTTTATTTCTAATCATTTATGGCCAAATGAGGATAGAAATATAGTTTTACAAAGTATATCGACAAACATATTTCAGTATTAGAAGCCCAACTGAGTTCTTCTAGTTCAGAAAAGCCTGACATGTGACTGGACATTTGGTTCTGCTACACTAGTCAATCTGCTGGACGGGTGGCATTTTAGGTGGACACTGCCACTGTCCTGCAGGTTTCGCAAGGCCTGAATGTTGGGCGCTATTTGCCAATCAGCGCAGAATGCCAATATTGACATTCTGCGCAGTGCAATTTGCAAATGGTGCAAGATCCGAGCCCTGCAGAACGTCAATCTGCGCGGAGTACAATTATCGTTGGAGCTGTGAGAACTTGTTTCATTTTGAAGACTCTGAATCAATTAAACCCAAATTAATTGAGGTAAAAGAAGAATGCCATGGAGATATATGCCCGGCAAAATATGTTTAGCATCAATATTAATCAAATATAGTCATACAACTACCATATTCCAAAATTCTTGAATTTAGATACACACAAAATTGTACTTTATTTATACCCGAGCAATTTATACCCGAGAATTTATACACACTAAATAAAATTACGCTCACAGAATATTCATCAGGCAAAATTATCTCCCTGCCTTATATCTGTCAGACACAAATGACCAGATCAAAATGAGCTCCAACACAAAGGATGAGACAGCCTCTGGTGGGGAGGGTTCTACCACCGACCACCCCTCCCCCAACACCAACACAAGCAGTACCCCCAGCACACAAACAGGCAGGATGGACTTTGATGACCTCCTCCCCCTCATGGGTGGTTTTGGACGCTACCAGATCTTCCTCATGGTCATGGTTGGCTTCATGTCCTTCCCAGGGGCCTTCAACAACTTAGGTAGGTTACTAACCCTTTAATGGTTGCATACCATACTTTTAGCTATGTATGGGGTGCCTAAAGTCCACAATTGAACATACCCTAAAACCTTGCGTTAAAGACTAACTCGCGTATAAGTTGAATCTGATTATGGTGACTTTTAGTACTGTACCATACTGGCAAAAACTCGCAAATAAGCAGCACCCTAACCCTGAGCTGATCCTATGAGCCGCACCACCAATCTGACTCGCCTACTAGCTGCGGCGTATACGCGAAGTTTTACGGTATGTCTAATTAGAATGACTAACCTTTTGATGATGGCTATAATGTTTTACTTTCCCTGGGCTTGCCAACATCTGGGATTGGATCATTACTATCAGGGCTAAAAAGGCTTCCACATATTTGAAGTGTCCAGCTCCAGCCCAGATTCAACTCTCTTTTAGACAACATGTTAAAATTTTTAAAATGATTGAAATTCTGAGTATAAAAAGATATCAGTCCATTTTAGAGTATTTATGATGTATTATCTTAAAAATTGTATTCATGGGTTGACCCATCTCGGCTCTTTACAGGTATTGTGTTCCTGGCTGCTGAGCCGCCATTCCACTGTGTGCAGCCGTCAGCCGAGCACCTCCACCTGACGCCACAGGAGCTGCTCACTCTCACAGCGCCCCCTGCAGGGCGGCAGGAGGACTGCAGCCGGCAGTGTCGGCAGTACAAGGCCAACTACTCAGGTAGGTGTTGGCAGTACCACACCAACTACTCAGGTAGGTGTAGGCAGTACTACACCAACTACTCAGGTAGGTGTAGGCAGTACCACACCAACTACGCAGGTAGGTGTAGGCAGTACCACACCAACTACTCAGGTAGGTGTAGGCAGTACCACACTAACTACGCAGGTAGGTGTAGGCAGTACCACACCAACTACGCAGGTAGGTGTAGGCAGTACCACACCAACCACTCAGGTAGGTGTCGCACTGCATGAAAAACTCGATATAAGTACATTTAAGTTTTCCCTAAAAGACATTATATACGCTTAAATGTTGTAGATAAGTTGCTATAATGACCTTTAATTGACCTTGCTGGGAAAACTTAAATGTCAAAGCTTTGACATTTAAGCATATTTTGGTATACCAAAAGTGACTATTTTGGTATATTTAAGCAAATTTAAGTTGGCCTAAATGTACCAAAATATTTACCTGATAGGTGATTATAGGTGATTAAACTGAATGTCAAGACCTTCGGAAATTTACTCAAATGTGAATAAACCAAATATCAAGATCAAGAGAAAGTATATCTTAAATTTACTGGAAATGTCATATGACGTTTCTGGTAAATTTAAATTTCATTATATTTCATGGCAACTTCATAATGACCCTTCCAGGACATTTCCTGAATACTTTGTAACACTTAAATATACTTAAGTAGGAATTTTAATGCAGTGCTGGTCTGGGTCCTGGGGGTTGGGGCCGGGTTCTGGAGGCTGGGGCCGGGTTCATGGGGTTGGGGCCGGGTTCATGGGGTTGGGGCTGAGTTCTGGGGGTTGGGGCTGAGTTCTGGGGGTTGGGGCCGGGTTCTTGGGGTTGGGGCTGAGTTCTGGGGGTTGGGGCCGGGTTCTGGGGGTTGGGGCTGAGTTCTGGGGGTTGGGGCCGGGTTCTGGGGGTTGGGGCCGGGTTCTGGAGGCTGGGCAGTCATGGGCAGCTGGGCAGTCAGTCGGGCAGAGCTTCAGTAGGCAGCAGGTAGGTTGTAGCAGCAGGAGGTGTGTTCAGGTGCCCAGGCACTGGTGAAGTGAGGACTCACTCAGCAGCACCCCCCATTATAAGGGGAGTGTAGTCACGGTCACGTGACCGCCACAAGACCTCCCTTTGATTGGCTAGAGGTGGTCACGTGACCCCTCATGTGCACTGAAGCAGATCAGTGTAGTATGGCAGTCATAGGGTGCAGACCATGGCGGCCCTATAGTGCCACACAGACCGCCACACCTCTCCCCCAGCTACCTGCACCTCCAGGGCACCCCAAGGTGTCATAAGCTACCTCCAGGCGGACCTATAGTACATCAAACACGGCCACACCTCTCCCCCAGCTAGCTGCACTTCCAGGGCGGACAAGGTGTCATAACATTGTGTATAACATAATAGACTTATACATTAAATGTGTAGATGTTTTGTATTGGTTAGTATATATCATATTATTACACTTGATAAATATATGGATTTTTAGAATTATACTATAATGTTGTTATAAATGTCATGAATACTTGCACTTGAAGTGTAAACATTTTATATTAATACTTTAACTATAGTTATTAATATAACCTTAGAAGTATTGATTGTATAACACTGAGCGATTTTAACACAAGAAAAATAGGTGGCCGACTTGAACTAGTTTTACTAAGAAGCAGCCTTTTTGTCAACTATTCACAATCGAACTATAACTTTGTCAAGAGATTTATTATAATTATACTCATTTTATTTATTATGAGTGGATTAATGATTATGGATTACTGTACATAGAACCACTACTGTTGATTGTTGACAAATACATTTTTGAAACTTGAACTTGAACTATATGCTACCTCCTGGCGGACCATTAGGACGCCAAACACGGCCACACCTCCCCCCCCCCCCCAGCTACCTGCATCTCCAGGGCGCGCACAAGGTGTCATATACTACCTCCAGGCGGACCTATAGTACACCAAACACGGCCACACCTCCCCCCCAGCTACCTGCATCTCCAGGGCGCGCACAAGGTGTCATATACTACCTCCAGGCGGACCTATAGTACACCAAACACGGCCACACCTCCCCCCCAGCTACCTGCATCTCCAGGGCGCGCACAAGGTGTCATATACTACCTCCAGGCGGACCTATAGTACACCAAACACGGCCACACCTCCCCCCCAGCTACCTGCATCTCCAGGGCGCGCACAAGGTGTCATATGCTACCTCAAGGCGGACCTGTAGTACCCCAAACACGGCCACACCTCTCCACTAGCTACCTGCACTCCCTTGGCACCGCAAGGCATTTCGAATTTAAGAAATGGCCCTGTCATGTCACTTAAAATTTGCAAGTAAATTTTCCCAGTAAATTTAAGAGGAAATTAAATTGACTGGGAACGTCATATGACAATTCCAGTGAATTTAAGTCATGTTAAATATACCGGAAATGTCATATGACATTCCCAGTGAATTTAAGGTCATCCTAAATATACCAGAAATGTCATATGACATTCCCAGCAAATTTAAGGTCATCTTAAATTTACAGGAAATGTCATATGACATTTCCTGGTTGTGTAGGCAAACCTTAAATATACTTAAACAGGAGTTGTCATGCAGTGTCGGCAGTACCACACCAACTACTCAGGTAGGTCTAGGCAGTACCACACCAACTACTCAGGTAGGTGTAGGCAGTACCACACCAACTATTCAGGTAGGTGTAGGCAGTACTAGACAACTACTCAGGTAGGTGTAGGCAGTACAACACCAACTACTCAGGTAGGTGTTGGCAGTACCACACCAACTACTCAGGTAGGTCTAGGCAGTACCACACCAACTACTCAGGTAGGTGTAGGCAGTACCACACCAACTACTCAGGTAGGTGTAGGCAGTACCACACCAACTACTCAGGTAGGTGTAGGCAGTACTAGACCAACTACTCAGGTAGGTGTAGGCAGTACAAGGCCAACTACTGAGGTAGGTATAGACTTCACTCAAAAATACCCCCTTTTCCATGGACTTTTTATGGGTTTTTTTGCAAAATACTGACATGTTTTTAAACACCCTCTTTTTCTGAAATATTAAGAAACTTCTCCCCTCTCTCTGGTTCTATACTTCCCTTGTGTGTTGACTTTAGACCACCTGTCTATAAAATACCCCATTTTTGATTAGTCTATACCCCCCTTTCTCTTAAAAAACAGAAGCTATTTTGGAAAAAACACCCCTTTTTCTTGATTTCGGGGACATTGGAAGAAGGTCAAAAAATACCCTTATTTCTCGTTTTGGGAACAAGCATAGGTGTCACTTCTGTCTGAGAGTACAGGAACCCGGGTGTCGACATTACTATCATCGTACCTTACTGAATTTACCCCTTGGGACCCTAAATTGTGTTTTAGTAGTTGGGGCATCAATTGACTCTACAAAAAGAGGCCAAATTGGGGCAGTTATTATAGAAGGTGTGCTGTTTTGAATAGTAAAATATCAAATAAAATACTCTTCGGCAGATTGGACGCGTGCTGAGGTGGATGATGTGCTGGCGAGGGGTAGAAATGTGTCCAGGAACACGATACCCTGCCAGCATGGCTGGGTCTACAACACCTCCACCTACAGCTCTACCATCGTCACACAGGTAGGCACAACCAAGCCGCTGCCTCACTATTCTCACAAGTTTTCGTGATAATTCAAATACTGCTCATAGCTGTAGCACTGTGCCTCTTTCTGAGTATCTGAGTTTAAAAAATTATATTGAGGTAAAATAACATATTCTTGTTAGCTGGGGTTTCTCTGTCCCTCTTTGTATCTGCTTCTCTCTTGCTCTACCTTTCTCACCCTACCTCTGTCTGTCTCTCTGTCTCTGTCCCTCTCTCTCTCTCTCTTTCTCTCTCTCTCTCTCTCTCTCTCACTCACTCTCTCTCTCTCTCTCCCTCTCTCTCTCTCTCTCTCTCTCTCTCTCTCTCTCTCTCTCTTCTCTCTCTCTCTCTCTCTCTCTCTCTCTCTCTCATTCTCTCTGTGGGACCCTCCTTTTTCTCTGCCTCCCTTTCTTTCTGTCTCTCCTGCGTTTCCCTGTCTGTGTGTCTCGATGTCTCCACATATCTATATCACATTAAATTTTCACTTGAATTTGAATGCACTTTTCCCCCTCCCTACCTCTCTCCTAGTATTTCTCTGCCTCTCCCTCTCTCCCTCAATGACTCTGTCTATGTCTATGTCTTCCTCACAGTGGGATCTAGTGTGTGACAGACAGTCTCTGGTGCCGACGGCAGCCTCTGTCTACATGGCAGGTCTATTGGTCGGCGTGTTTAGTTTTGGTGCCATTTCTGATTGGTAAGCTATCACATTTACACTCAAAAGCTCACATACTAGAATCCATGAACATGAATTTTCCTGATCACTGGTCGGCATCAAGAGTTTTTAACTCCAGCATCAACAAAGTCTGTATGATTGATATACTGTGTTAGGGTGGTGGGAAAAGGTTGAACTCACAGAAACTGTGTTGGGTGATCAGGACCAAAGGTTTGGGATCTAACTCAAGGGGACAAAGAGAATTTTAGATAATAAACTTTCTTTTCAAACTCAGCACTTCAGTAATTGAAGGCAATTATGCAATTTATAGGTAGTGTGGAAGGCAATATGAGATCCTGAAACTTTAAAAATCCTTAGTCCTGAGGCATGAAATAATCATTAAGTAGGTTAGTGGTTACGGGGTGTGTTATGAGGTAGGCTGTGAACCCTAAACATATTTTCTTCTTCCTTGATACTCGAGGCACAACATTATGCACCAACACAGCCGTGGTCAGTATATTGCCAAAGATATGTTAAGTTAAGAAACCCAACTCAATTATTTTAGTTCAGAAAAGCCCAACATGTGACTAGACATTCGGTCCTGCTCCACTAGTCAATCTCCTGGACAGGTGTCGTTTGAGAACATTGCCACTGCCCTGCATGTTTTTGCAAAGACTTATGAAAGCAAAATGGTAGTAAAGCACCATACCACCTTTAAAAGAAGTGACATTTTAAACTGGGGTATGATAATAAAACCTTTCTGTTCCAGGTTTGGACGTAAAGCGGCCATCATACCCAGTACTATCGGTCAGGCTATCTTTGCAGTGGCCAACAGTTTCTCACCTAACTACACAACATTTGTCATCCTCCGTTTTCTCCTTGGTGTCTTCCACATGGGCAGTTTCACCACTACATATGTATTGAGTAAGGGAATAGTTATAATTACTTTGCTAATACTGGGCAAGGGGGGGAGGTGGTCTTTATATAGACTGTTTTTTATTTTATGTAAATACTTTGTAAGTTTTGAGTAGTGGCAAAGTTGGACTTTATAAAATCTATGTATCTGCAAAGACTTTATGGACTAAGTACGGTAGTTACAAAATAACAATTATGGAAATTCAAAGTATCATTAAACATCTTTTAAATCAGATAACATGTTAGTTTCTTGACTGTCTTGAGTTTGCTTGTGATAAAATGTCTCTCTATATGTCTCATCATTCAAAAAATACATCATTCATGTATATATACCAACTGCAACCACAAAACAAAATACAACTATGGGCAATGAACTTGTTAAAAATGTAAATTCTATATTGTGTATTTGGCCAAAAATAAATAAAAGGTATGTTTCAGGTTACATAGCCTGAAAATCTAGGTAGGGAAGGTTTCTTTTTTTTTAAATTTTTCACCTCAAAAGTACCGAAAAATTGACTCGCAAACTTAAGCGCTGACTTACTGACAACGGTATCGACTTGTTGACCATCAAATTGACTCTGAAATAGCCCCAAAATTACTTTAAACATAAATATTTTCTCAAATTCAATAAATATTTCTAGGGTCGGCCCTGTTTTTCTAGGTAGGGTTGGGTAACCTGAAACATACCTTTTTTTTTTAATTTGGCCCTGGCACTGTTCCTCACATGCTTGAATAAAAAATGACTCCTTAATGTGCATATTATCCAGTTATGGAGCTGGTTGAACCGTCATGGCGGACGTTTGCTGGTGTGTTGCCCATGTACCCGTTCGTGGCAGCATACATTGGGACTGCAGGCATAGCTTATGCATTCAGAGACTGGAGCCACTTAGCACTAGCTCTGTCAGTGCCTCAAGTCCTGCTCATTATTGTCATATTGTAAGTACACAGATAATCTAAATGCCCCGGTCCTTAGGCTGTAGTGGCTATTCTAGGTTGGTCATAGGGACAATATGACTACTCAAAATGACTTAGCCTAAAATGGAAAGACTAAGGTGAGTTTGTCAGTACTGACCAACCTGACAATAATTATTAGCTAACCTAGGTTGGCTTTATAGGGAGCCAAAGAAATTAGTGCTTACTTATGTCAGCAGTCGCACAGAAAGGATGCCCCAATGTGGAGCATCGTTTCTACTAAACTACCCAACTTATCGAAAAACTAGCTTATTAAAAATAGTTGTGGTACATCATGCTGGACATCTTTTGCACTTGGTTGTCCACACATATGTATTCTAAATTTCATGAGCCTTGGAATTTATATAAAATAGCTTCAGCCCCCCTTAGATGCTTTGTATAGATATGATGAAATTTTCCCCAGTAGGAGTTGGTGGGTTGGGGGGAGGTGAGAGGATCAAACCATTATTCACTTCTTTTACATAGTCATATATCTTGAAAGTTATTTCAGAAAATATCACACACATGATGTTAATATTGCAGTCTCTTGCCTGAGTCCCCTCGCTGGCTCTATTCAAGGAACAAACACGAACGTGCAGATGTTATTGTCAGGAAGATAGCAAAGTGGAACAAAGTCAAGCTTCCTTCCAAAATTAAGATAAACTTACAGGTACACTTATCTCCTAAGGTTTCTCACAACTGAGAAACTCCTTCTAACGGCTTTTGGAAACATTGACTTTCACGTGGGGAAAATATTCAGGGTGTGTAAAATGTAAAATGTTAAATGTGAACTAAATGTTTAACTGCATTTTAGATGATTAGTAATATTTTGTAAAACTCATTTATGTATATATTGTAGAAAGGTCCTCAAGCATATGTCTTTGACCTATTCTGCTTTCCTCGATTACGATGGAGAACCTTAAATATTTGCTTCAATTGGTAAGTAACACATAGCTTAGATTATTACAAAGGCTTCCTCCTGAATAGAGTTCATTCCACTGATTATTATACGGCAATTATACCATATATATGTTGTATCATGATTACCTTGGCAAACATTTTCAATAGGTATAACTAGAGGTAGCACGATTGTACAGGCAATACTTCTAGGACTATTCTAGTCTGGGTGAAGTCCAGGACATTGATTTTGTCAAACAGAAGTTTATGTAATGGCAATTTTTCAGGGGGGAGCGGAACTGGTGTACGTCCCCCCTATTTTCTGTACATTTTAATGTAGAGGTTTTTTAATTCCCCCCAGTACATTGCTTATATCATGCCCCCCCCTTCCCAAATCCTGGATCTGCCCCTGATGGGTATGCCCACATGTATCAACGATCAATGAATATTATTGAGATAGCTGTTCTGACAACTTTGTACCTTTTTTTATTTATATGAATTTATTGGATTATACTCACCTGAAGGTTTGTGAACAGTCTAGTCTTCTATGGGTTATCCCTCAACACTGGACAGCTCGGTGGGAACGACTATGTCAACTTCATGTTATCAGGGGTGGTGGAGATACCGGCCTACATCCTTTGTCAGGTTGGTTGATTATGAAAGTTTTTGAAAAAAGATATGTTTTTGTCTGCAAAGTGTTATTGAACAAGTCAAATTTTAAAAGAATCAAGGTTAGATCCCAGGTAAAAAAATACCATGGTATTCACCATGATAAACCATGGTAATTTTACCCTGGTTATTTGGCCAAACCATGGTAATATAACTATGATATACTATGATATTTACTATGGTATATAATGATATCAACTCTGCTGAAATGTAATATTTTACTATGATCTATCACAGTACATTGTTATATTTCATGGTTGGTATCATAGTATATCATAGTAATTCTATCAGGGTTTGGCCAAATAACCAGGGTAAAGTAACCATAATTTTTTGTGATAAATACTACAATAAACTATGTTCCATTCTACGATAGTTTACAGTGGTAATTATTCTAATAGACCATGATAAATACCATGATAAAATAGTGTCCAAATACTATGGTTTGGCCAAATAACCAGGGTAAATTAACTATTGTTCAATACAATAGTTACCATTGTAAACTATTATACAATGTAGTTTATTGTAGCATATAATGTAATTATAGTAAACTATTGTATTGAACCATAGTGACTAATCATGGTTAACTATTCTCTATACACTATAGTCTGGCTCAAAAAAAAAGGATAAAATTAATAAATTGACAATGGTTTACTATGGTGAACACTAGCTTCTTAGATTTTAATACAAATCATTAATTGGGGGAAACTTATAGGAGACTAGGGCCGGATTCTGGAGGCAGGGGCCGGGTTCTGGAGCTTGGGGCCGGGTTCTGCAGGCTGGGGTCGGGTACTGCAGGCTGGGGTCGGGCACTGGAGCAGGCAGGCAGCAGGTAGGTCGAAGTAGCAGGTGTGTTCAGTAGCCTAGACAGTGGTAAAGTGAATGGCACCCCCCAGCAGCACCCTCATTATAAAGGGGGTAATGTCACGGTCACGTGACCGCCGCGAGACCTCCCTCTCATTGGCTAGGGGGGTCACATGACAGCTAATGTGCAGTGGAGCGGATCAGTGTTGCACTGGCTGTCACTGGGTGAAGATGGTAGCGCTCACCACATGCACCCCCTCAGACACCTGTGACCAGTGGGCGACTTTGACAAATGTTTGTCAGTATTGATTAAAATGTTGATTTAATGTGGAACTGAAATTTGTGTCCACTGTGACTGGGTGCATGTTATGTGTGGGTACACGAGGAATGATGCCTATAGCTCACTACCTGCAGTATTAGGTACACATTGCTTTCCCTCCACACCTCTATAGATATAATTATAGTACACTATACAATAAGATTTCGTTATTACAAACTCTGTTATAACGAGTTCTGTTTATAACAAACTAATGCTCAAGATTGTGACTTTCTTCTACACATTTCTATATTAAAAACCCACTCTTTAAGAACGAAGTACTAATGCTCTAAGTTCGTTTATAATGAAGTTATTCTGACTGGTAGGTTCCTACCCTCTTGAGGCCGCCACATCACAGAGGGATGCCCTAACAAAGCCCCGCCTCCCCCTGTCCCCTCCCCTCACAGGTCCGCACCTACCCCACCACATCACAGAGGGATGCCATCACAAAGCCCCCCGCCTCCCCCTGTCCCCAACCCCAAGCAACTCTTAGAATATAGCACACCTTGACACTAGTCTTTAGTCATATTTTACTATAATTTACTATAGTATTTCCCGCACACCTTGACACTATAGTAGACTGCAGTATGTTTTACAACAATTTACTATAGTATTTCTCACACACCTTGACACTATAGTAAACTGTAGTATGTTTTACAACAATTCACCATAGTATTTCCTGCACACCTTGACACTATAGTAAACTATAGTATGTTTTACAACAATTTACTGTAGTATTTCCCGCTCATATTGGCACTATAGTGATCTGTAGCATCTTTTAATATAATTTACTATGGTATTCCCCACACATGTTGACACTATAGTAAACTGTAACATGTTTTACTAAAATTTACTACAGTATTTCCTGCAAACCTTGATACAATATACTATAATCACATCCGCCTACAAAACTGAAAGCAAATATATACATCATTTATAATTATTTCCAAAATGATGAATCTAGAGGAAACAATGGTAAAACAAAATATTGAAACTGGAATTACTCAAACTTATTGTGGTATATCATACCGGCATACTATACTTGCACAATAATCGGTGTAAATATTATTATGACCAATTAAACAATGGTACACTTAACTATGGTAAACTATAATATCTAAACCCAGTAAAAATGGTACTATAGTACATTATGGTTGCACAATTACCACCCTAGTATACCTGAGTTAATCATGATTTACTCTGATAAATAAACCATTGTTTATCATGATTTTGATATACAATGGTAAATCATAGTAATAATGCTCATTATATACCATGGTAAAATATATTACTATGATATATTACAATAAACCATGGTCAACACGTATCCAATGATCATGGTAAATTACAAGTTTAATGCTTGCAGAATAGTTTGGGGTAAACTATGGTATTCAATTACACTATTTTAATCATCCAACTATAATTTACAATGGTGGTAAATGCAACCATAGTTTACTATGGTGAACAATGGTAAATTAGAGTTATGCGTACACTGGTTTACCATATTATACTATAGTACATCGTGGTATACCATGGTATACCATCGTGCAGAATTGTAAACCATGGTAATCACCATGGTATTTTTTTACCTGGGATACATCATATGTAGAGTATATACTAAAAAGGATAGTTGACTCATTGCTAGCTGCCCTTTTCCTACAAATATAACTCTTTTTGTTTGACCCTCCTCCTCTATGAGCAAAAATAAATAAGCTGAGCCCTGGTATTGAAACAGGTAGATAATGATAAAATAGCTATATGCAATTCGGGGGGATTCCCTCTCAATTCCCTATAATTGTCCAGTTTCTAAACAGATTTCACTTTGCACAGCTTTTGTTTACCGTAAACCCTTTGTCGTCAAAAATGCATATATCCTTCTTTGTGCAATGTAGGTTTTACGGTCGATGTAGGACTTCTTCTGGCCAAAAGAATATTCTTGGATTGGGCAGTTTTTGAAAAGATTCAAGAACTGTGTGCAATTTTAGTATTGTAATGATATAGGCAAATATGTAAAATTCATATTTGCCACCAAAAACTAGCTTTGGTCAAATTGATTAGCTCTACCAGTATTAATAATTGTAATGCTCTATACTGGTTATCAAAGTAAACTGCTATATCCTTCTTGATTCATACTTTTTTTCCTTTTTGAACAAAAAAAATAACAGGTGGGTCTGAAATACGTGGGTAGGAGGAAGACCTTGGTGAGTGCCCAGGTGACGGGGGGTGTGGTGCTGCTGTTGATACTGGCCGTACCCCAGGCAGAACATCTGTGTGGGGTCTCCATCAACAATGTTAATCCAGGTACTTATGATACAGCTTCTGATTTACCATAATAATTTTAGGGTAGCATAGTGCTTAGGTACACTGGGCAACTTCTATCTTCCTAGCGGTGTAGTAATTGAAAAAGGATTATCCATGAACGAGCATTATTTCTCGCACTTTTCAGGACATACACTTATCCTTAGATTACCTCTATTCAGAGATCTTTGTTTGAAAAAAAGAAATTCCCCAATTTGCCACTTTCTTCCCTAATCATGTAATACTGGTATCATTCCTCCATGTATTACTGTGTAGCCAATATTGTTTAGTTTATCAAATATGTAGAATAAGGCTTTAGTAGTTTATAATGCATCTGTCGGCTTGCTCACCTTTTTAACACTTCTAAAGCTGTATAGCACTTTAATGTGCCATTTTGTTCAATGATACATACCCCAGTGAGTCAACAAGATGCTTGAATGCAACACTGGTGAGTAAACTAACCAGGGTTGTATTCATACATCAAAGAGTTTGGTTCAATAAAGCCCCATGTCTTCTAGAGGATTGAAAAACTATCATGTATAAAAATATTAGCAGAAATTTAGGAGAAGAAAATGCAGTCAAGGTAAGCATCCTTAACATCTTTGTGCATGGTTACAAATGTCATATTCATATACTGTAAGTTATACACATTTACACATTTCCCTTTTGTGTTTCTATACTTCAGCACTACACAACTTGCGGATTGCCATGGCTATGATAGGAAAGATGTGTATATCTGCCTCCTTTGCTACCATCTATGTGTTCTCCACTGAACTCTTCCCCACCGTTGTCAGGAATGTAGGGGTCGGCCTCGGGTCTACATGTGCCCGGGTTGGCGGGATCATGGCTCCTTATATTTTGTCTGTGGTGCGTTTCAATATTCAATATTCAGCATTCCCACAATGATATAATATTCCCCTGACAATGTGTTATGTTCATACATTAATAGCACCTTACCACTTGAAAACCTAACTTGTGTTGTGTATGTTAGAATGAGGATAAATGACCTACTATGATAACTCTGCAAACCTCTTAATATTGCTATAAATTTTTTACTAATAGTCGTAATTACAATGCATTCAATTTGATACCAGTAGAGCACTATCACAATTTTAATGTAAGCTGGAAGTAAACCTGGAATGTCGACTGGAGTGACTAATATAAAAATGTACAGACCAATAGCTGAAGTGTCTGTAGATCTATATGAGATACATGAGTTGATGATTGATTGGAAAGGTCACTATAGAATGCTAGCTGAGATCCTCAAACAATGATAACCCAGTAAACAGGAGACGCTTTACAACGCATCTCTATGGCTCATTATTATGGCCAAACATTGTATAAAAACGTTATTTTGAAGTAAAACAACATATTTGTTGTTAACTGGAAAATACTTTCATCCTCATCCCGCATGACATGTCTCACCATAATATGAGCAGTACTATATAATATATACTACATTGGCACTTATCAGGCACCATTATATTATTTCCACTGGTTAAATAGCCCACACCAACCTTAAAGAAGTCATTCATGTTATTCTAACGTGTTGCCTTACAGAGGTCTGATGCCCCTTACATTGTGTTTGGGCTGATGACTGTCCTGGCTGGTCTGCTCGCCCTCTTACTGCCTGAAACCAACAACCAGCAGCTGCCTGAGACGATCCAGGACGGCGAGAACTTCCCAAGGTCAGTACTATTAGTCCTTTTAGGGAGCTCTCTTATTATTTAATTTTTTCAATTTGTTTATTCATATCATCAATATAAATAAATTTGACTAACAGCATTTGTTAGGCTTATTGTAACCTCTTTTAGATTAAAAAAAAAACTGGTCATGACCTAAATCCATCTCAGTCAGCCAATGGGAACACAGTGTTGTAGGTCAGGATGCCACATGGCTTGAAAATCCGCCCATGGGCAGTTGAAATTTCACCTACCTGTCAGAGGGGTAACACATCCTCTTCTATTCAAACATAGTCTAACTCCATGTTTTCTTCATCAAAGTTACTTTAGAATACACTCAATGAGCATCGTTTTACTATAAAAGGCACCGGTTAGAGCAATCAGCGCCGTCTTCATTGTTCTTGCTGATGCCTGTGTGTCTGGTGCAATTGAATTGGGATGGACATGGGAAGCTGTTACCAACTTTGCCATTCTGGTTGTTAGTCGATGTACACATCTCAGAAAACATGGAATAATTTGTATGCATGTCCCTATAAAGTCTGCTTTTGTGCATATTTACACAGTGTGCCCGGTTACAATTTTCTAAAACATTTAGATCTAAAATTATTTTATTTAATGAAAGTTGTTTAAAGATGATCTTGCTGGCCTATGACCCTATCCATGCATCATGCCAACTGAAGAATTCTTGCTGAACTAGTAGATCTGCTATTACTTTTCTAGTAAAGCGGAGAAGGAGATACAGGACATTACGGATACCCGCCCACCCCCGGATCTGGCAGTGGGCACAGCCCCAGTGCAGACAGCCAACCTGCCCAGCAAAGTAGTGTGAACTTGTGCAGAGTCAAGCCTGCTCCTACTCCTGCAGTTGTTTGTTTGTATTTCATTTATTTACCCTGGCAAAATGTGTGGCCTGGAAGACCGTATTATACAAATACCAGCTTCTATTCCGATGAGCGGAGGTAATAAAGGACAATTAAGTCCTGGCTTATAATAAGCTTTAACGGGAAAGCGCTCATTTAGGAGCGTGTTCCTGTTATATATGAATCTTACCTATCCATTTATTATGAAATTTATTACTATAGCTAGTGATCGTGTGATCATGGATAGGTGGATAGGTTAGTATACCTTCTAGTTAATAATATCCGTTTTACATTTATGATAGTGTTTCCTCTTAGAAAGAAGAGGAAAAGAGGGTAGAGAGATAGAACCCATGCTAGGTAATAGCAATGGGTAGAGTAGGAAGGAAGGTTAACAAGTGAATATTACAGTACATTTTCATATTCAGTTAAATACAGCTAAATATGTTTGATTTTACCCTGTATATGGTCCAGCAGTCTTCTTGAAATCCTGCTGGACATGGGAAATGTCCGGCAGTAATGTCACAGGGCCAAAAAAAAAAGGTCCGGTGTGGTTGGACAGAATGTCCGACTGGACTCCCAGGACATTTGCCTACATTTTGATTCTTAATCTTAATCGGACCAATTTTAAGGACTGTGGAAGGTCAAACAGGAATATAATTATCAGCCTCATAATAATAACTTTTTACAAATTTGGAGACATTTGATATGCCACTAAAACTTTTGTAGTCTGCCCAAGGTGATTACTTTGTTGGAAGTATCCGGTCCTGCAAAAATCAGACTGGTCCTGCAGAATTGAAAATCTGGCCGAATGTCCCCCGGGGTGAAAAAGATTTCGTAAAGACTGCTCCTGCTGCAGTAGATTATGGCTGTATCTCACGACCTTGAGCCAATGTTTTTGTCTCTGACCGGGTGCCGTCTCTGACCAGGTGCCATCTCTGACCGGATGTCACTTTGGGAGTTTAGTTATGTTCTACCAAAAGCAGGAGGCTAATAATCATTACATAAGAGCTACCATAACGTTTTTACATATCCTTATATATATGAGTATAGGTTAACATTTAAAAACACGTTTTTCTGACACCAGACTTCTAACATTACCTATCCCCCCTATATTGACACCAGGGAATTCATTGGTGATATTGGTGTGTTGCTAGGATAAGTGGTTGCCTAGCAGCGGACACTCTAATTGTTTATTTGCTTAGCAACACCAGTTTTATCTGACCCTCTAGCTAATTTCCATGTTTACTTACCCCCTCCCCCCAATATCAGTACCAGGAAATCAATTGGTGATATTGGTATGTTGCTAGGGTTACTGGTTGCTTACAATGGACACTCATATATTGTTTATTTGCTTAGCAACACTTGTTTTCTCACCCTCAAGCACATTTCCAAGCTTACATACCCCCTGTATATAACTACCAGGGAATCCATTGGTGATTCTAATTTGTTGCTAGTGTAGTAACCTCTATAGATTTGGGTCCAACAACTTGAAATTTGAAACTTGAAATTCATAGCACCCCTGACAAAACAGGCATAACATAGTACTACATAAAAGGGGAATCCCATGGACATCAGATAAGAGTATGTGGCTCACTCTCACCAGATCGATGCAACTATTATTTGGACGTACATGATCGGCGGACGTACATGATCGGCGGACGTACATGATCGGTGACGTACATGATCGGTGACGTACATGATCGGTGACGTACATGATCGGGAGTTATTGACTGCCCTACCCTTTCTGACCATGTTAAAACATAAATATATCTTACCAAGGTGTGCATATAGTGTGTGTCTTGACATGTTCTATGTTAGAAATGTCTAGATGCGACTATTAAGATAGTTTTAATTGACATTTCAATACCGATCATGTACGTCATGTGACAAAACATAAATAAACCTTACCAGGGTGTACATATGATGTGTGTCTTGACATGTAATATGTTAGAAATGTCTAGATGCGACTATTAAGATAATCTTAATTGACATTTCAATCCCGATCATGTACGTCATGTGACGTACATGATCGGCCGTTATTTATTGACTGCTTTAAGTGGGGTAATAAGAAAATTTTACATGACATTCCCAGCCGGTCATGTACGTCATGTGACGTACATGATCGGTTGTACATTAAGGCACTCCCCTGAGGCCCCTATAAACATTTTGGGGGTGTTCTTTTCCTTATAAACTCCCCACAAATACATTACAGCCAGTATGTATAGTTAGAAGAGTTAAATAGTGGAGTGCATGGGGTAACTGGTGCATTTCATAGTCTTCCGATCATGTACGTCCACCGATCATGTACGTCCACCGATCATGTACGTCCACTTTTTAGTTGCACTGATTTGGTGAGAGTGAGCCATGTATCACCCTGTAACCCTACAGACACATAGAGGAAAATGCTAGTATCCATGGCACTGCTTTATATCCCTATGTAAACCTATTGCCAAGATGCTACATCCTAACACCAGATGTCACTAGTGAGTCATGGTTGAGATTTAACCTGTGGCTTCAGTTCCTGTATGTACTATCAATTATCTGATACAAGAAATAAGGTCCTATACAGGACAAATATTATGGGACACATGTTTGTTTATTGATTAGGCATACACAGAGGAAATAAAGCTACTAAGGTTCCATGCACTGCACAGTGCACAATTCCATATTTTTGGTCTTGCAAAAATGTTACAGGTGTAAATTTGATATGGTATGTGAGCTAAGTACCAATGCTACTTATGTAAACTAGCCAACAAAAGAGGGACCCCACACTAATCCTTGTTGGAATTGACACCTGCTCTGACATGTTGTTTGCAAGTGTTGATTGCCTGTGGATGTAGATAACTCTTGAATAACCATGGTGTGATTCCCAGGATACCACACTGTTCTAATTGCCTCAGTAATGTGTACTTGTTGATTGTGTCAATGCCTTCCGGAGATCAGATAAGACCACCACAGAGGGCAGGCCTTTGTTAATGACTTTCTGTAGGTGCTATCTATTGTTGAGTGTTCCAATATACCAGGTAAGACCATATTGAGTTCTTGACATCAAGTATGGTGGTATAAAGTAGTTATAGGCCTAGTACCAATCTGTAGGGGTAATCTATAAGGCCCCTTCACTGCATTTCGCACACAGATTGGTACACGTCCTATAACTACTACAAATATGTACATCTATGTAAAGATACCCCTAACCAATGTATTAACATGTAACACAACTGTCAAGTATTATTTCTTTTTTTCAATATATGCTTCACTGGAGAAACTATGTACAAATTCTTAAGCAAAAAATGTTTAAAGGGGATGCATACACTTTATTTCCCACCACTAGATTTTTCCAGGATTACAGCAGTTGGTTTCTTCAATATTTACTGTATAAAAGTGAGTTGAATTGAGTTGAATTGACCCAAACAGAGCTGTGGATCATAAGTTACTATGTAAAATAAGTGAAACAACTACAATGTACAAATTGATAATGTACAAAATTGTTTCTTTTCCTAATTTGTACACAAATCAAATCGTATATATCAGCACATTTAATTTTAATGAAACATTAAAATATGAAGAAATTTGTTGCAACGGTAATTGTTTTTCACCTCAAGGTTCCATTAATTAGCTTTAAATACAAGACATGGGTGGCTATACCGTAGTATATTATATTAGGTGCACAAACAATTACTGTTTCCATGGTGAGAAGAATGTAATGTATGCTCGGGAAGATAATTAGTTTGATATAGGTGCCGGGCATGCACCATACAATAAGCCCTTACTTTATTACTGATAAGGCCAAAAAATATATAAGTTATGTTTCAGGTAACATGGGAACAATGACTAGGGTCGGTAGGTCGGATATTTATTTATTTTATTTTATTTTTTTAACATGAAAGTACTAGCCATCCTCCATGTAAACCCTAAACCCAAAAAGTATAAAAATATCTAACTTTCTTCAAAATTGCAAAAAAAAAACTAGGGTCGGCCCTGTTTTGCTATAATCGGTCGGGTGACCTGAAACAAACCTTCTTTTTTTGGCCTAAACAGTGTAATGGCAGTTGACAGGTATAACAATCATATGTAAAACAATCTTGAGTAACAAACACAATCTTAGATAGCAAACAACTGCACAAATTTCATGAGAATCTTTCAGAAATTTCCTAGAAATATAATCTTGATACATAATTGAAATTCCTAGAAAAATTTTACAAATAGATATTTTCACAAAAGTCCCAAACTCTTAAAAATTCGAGAATAGCTGGACGTTCCACTGTAGAGGAGGGGCAGACGGGAGGAGTAGTGTTCAGCATGTACTTCAATACTGTGCCCCATTTGATAACGTCCATTGGACACGGCACGTGAAAAAAAACAGGCATATTGAGAACAGACTTTGAAGTCCTCACCATATACTCTAATGTATGTGTACTCTCTGGTGACAATGAGAGCCTCTCACATGAAAAGTCTGCAGATCTTTTTTATGAAGATCACAGACGGTCCAAGATAATAACTGTGATGGTGTCTCCATACACAAACACCAGCCCTACATAATCTGTGGACACTCTTCTATCTTGTAAAAGTAGTTTTCTCATAGTATATCTACGAGTTTCATGATACCATGAACATATATCCATCTATCAAATTTACAAATTGAAGTATTTCCTGTGTCTTACTGTTTTATTACGTGTTCATGACATGTCTATTACTCCGAATAGACCACAACCTTATTGACACTAGACACCTAATGGTGTCCCCAAAATATTAAATGGCCTTACTATGGTCTTAAGACTTCATTGTCGCTATGCAGCAAAGTAAATGATATATCATCAAAGCAATGAGAAAAACTGTATAAATTGTATATAATCTCATCTTCACATGACATCACCGGAGGAGCGTGGAAATTACATCAGATGTGTCAATAAACCTATTTTAAAAAACGGAGGGTTATTAACTCTTAGTTGGGAACTCTACAAGTGCTCCTTTGTGTATATTTCATGTTATTATTAATGACATTTGACAAATGCCACTTAATTGCTTTGAAAAAGCTAATTCATAGTGATTAAAGCAACAATTTTGATAATTTGACAAGCCGTGATAAACGCGCAAGGGTTATTTCACGGGGTGTTGAATAAGCCTTCCTTGGTTAAAGGGGCATAATCACCAAGCGTAGCCCACTAATAATTCTAGTTCTGTTCTAGTCTACTATGTGGTTAAGCGCCAGTGGTGAGAATGCCCCTTTAAGTCAATGGGAGTGCCGTATTCACCATGAAATAAATAATACAATTGGACAATTTTTCATTAATACTGCATGTTATTGATGTCTTTTGAAAATAATGTATCATGATACAATGCTTTTACATAAGAAAATTAGGCAGTGAATGCATCACTTTGTACTTTACAATAATAAGGGGAGGCCTACATGTTTATACTGTATAGAAAAAATAATGAGGCCATCATCCGCGAGTCATTGTCTAAGTTTGTGAGTCAATTTCTGGGTACTGTTTTGGCCAAAGTAAAAGAAGTTTAAAAAAAAAAAATTGACCTATCTACCCTAGATTTTCAGACCATGTAACTTGAAACACACCTTTGTTTGGTTTGGCTTAACTACTATACCCAGTAAGCATGATAGGATACCAGTACTGCAGTGTATATTACTACCAGTACTGCGGTAGTTGACATGGATACCGTATCATAATACAGTCGACCCTAGGTTCCTCGAGTCCTCATTTCCTGGAATCCCTTACTACCTCGAACATTGACCTTGACTACAGACCTTTTCTCTCTTTATTTATACTCACTACCTTGGATAATTTACTACTTCGACTTCGGATGTAATTTCCTTACCCTGATAACAGCTTAAATACTAAAAAAGGACTCACAACCTCGAATATAAAAAGAAGAAATCACATCCAGCTGGGCCTGTAAATCTCCTTGCTACCAGCAGCACCCTTTTATCACCCCTCACTGAACCACAAACCCACAGAGCAGCTCAGGTATCTTAATCAGAAAGAGATT
This sequence comes from Harmothoe impar, assembly GCA_947462335.1. NCBI lineage: Eukaryota > Metazoa > Annelida > Polychaeta > Phyllodocida > Polynoidae > Harmothoe > Harmothoe impar. Next base: position 57,994,428 of record OX381714.1, read on the forward strand.
TCTTCTGTTAACACTTAGCCCCCCCCCCCAACCGCCCTGACCCCTCTAACTCTTGCCTTCACCCCAACTACACTAAATGGCCATGGTTTTGTCACCTCGAATATCTTGCTTCCTTGGATATTATTTGGGCAACGGTAGATATTCGAGGAACCGAGGGTTGACTGTATTCAAAGTGAAGACCCCTCACTACAGAAGCCAACGTGTGCCACACTAGATGCACTATGTCGCTGACTGAAATGTGCCTATTCCCTGATGCAAACAGAGGGATTGAGTGAGGTGGGTGAGGGAGAGGGAAGAGGAGGGAGGGAGGAAGTGGGTGGGTGGGTCAGGAAGTGAGTGTGTGATGAAAGGAGTGACCCTTTGAGGGTATCATCATAAGGCTTTATAAGCCTGGACTTATACTGATTTCAAATAGTATATTGACCAGGCTTATAAACTGGGTAGGCTTATAAAACATTGCAAGGCGATTTTCTCTGGTATCTTATATTCAGATTAATTCCTTTCAATAATAAATTGGGATAAATTTCTAATACATGTGCTTCCTGTTGAAATGTAGGTTGATGACTTTATAAATACCTTCCTAGGTTATGACTCTGATTCTAGTTTGTACACATAAGAGACACATTTTCCAAACGTTTGCAAACATTTTTTTTCAAACGTTTGTTCATGTCAACGTTTTAACTTTTTCCGAACGTTAGGTAAACGTTTTTGCAAACGTTTGCAAACCCCCTGAAACGTTTTCGGAACATTAGGAATACGTTCTTTTGTTAGCTGGGATGTCGATTTTTAAAAGGGCCGTGCCGGATCTTTTTCAAAACGTGACATCATTTTTGGACGACCCCCGATAAAAAAACACATGGATTTTATAGTTCACCATTGAGAATTAAATAGAAACCAACCATGTATATATCTTATGAGTTAATGATTTAAAAGGTACAACTTTTATGCTTGAATGAAATCTATAACCCACTGAATTCAAATTTTGACTCAATAGATTAATTCCACTGCCCAAAAAACATATTTCTGGAATATTGCACTATATTCCTATTATGATACAGATAGCATTTATTAAAACAGTTAGCAGTTGGATGGTTGACTGCTAAGGGGGGTCTGGGGTGGGGGTCTAGTCCCGAAAAAATCTCATACTACAATTCGACTTATGGTAGATTCACGGTGAATCGGACACATACCCTGAGACAGACTTTTTTGAGGTTATTTATGTACTCTATTACTTCTAGTGCTTGTTTTTTTGGAAAGAATAACATTTAAAATTTACTATTGTTCACAAATGAAGGGCTTAAAATGCTTGAATAACCACAAAACAAGGTGTCCGTCTCAAGGTATGTGTCTGACTCCAGGTGAATCTACCCTATAGACAACGGTAGTCTACTTGGGAACTTAAAACAAGTTGGGCGTTTGACCCACTGAGCCTGGAGTGAAAAGTTTCCTCACATACCCCCTGAATTTGCTACTTTTCCCTGCGTAAATGAAAGGGTTGATCCACCTATTCACTCGCCACACAGCAGAACCGACTCTGACAGTCATTGGACCAAGATCCTCCGGGAGATTATTAACAAGTATGGTAAGAAGAACAAGGGCCAGATTGCAGGTGAGGTAGACAACCAGAACATTCAGCATGACTTTAGTAATCTTATAATCTGGTGCTGAAGGTGGAGCTGGAACTGGATGATGAGGATTGGCAGCTGCTATGCTGCGACTTTTCTTCCAAGCCACAAGCCCAATTTTGATGTAAACCCCTACAGTGGCCGGAACAAGGATGAAGAAAGGAAAACCAAGGATCACCTTGGCAATAAAATGCATGCTGTAGTTTACATCACAGACCTTCCCTTCAGGGTCGACCAGGAGATAATACCTGTAGCCAAGACCAAAATCAGCCATGACGAAGATGATGGTAAACCCCCAAATAGCGTAAACTATGTTGGTTGCCTTCTTGACTGGTACCAAAGAGTGGTATTCTAAACTGTGAGTGATGTAGATAAGTCTATCTACTGCAATCACAAAAAGTGTGATAACATTAAGCATCGCTGAGACATTGGTAATCAGTAGGTGTATAAAGCAAGAGATTTTCCATCCAGTTCCAGTTACAAAGTGTCCCACACTTATTATACGGAGAGGTAAAGAAGCAGCGTAAATGAGGTCTGCCAGGGTGAGGCAAGCTATGAAGATGTTACTGGAGGTTTCAAGCAGGTCATTTTTGGCGAGGATGAATAGAGTGATACCATTGGTGAAGACCACTAGCAACGTATCCACAACATCCCATACCAAAAACACCCATGCAAAACTACCTGAAAGCCAACAAGAGCTATTGTGGCTGCAGTCTGTAGAGTTGGTCTCCCTGTAGACGGTTGAATTCATGGAAATATTCATCTTGTAGGTTGTTGGATGTACAGGACAAAGATCTAACTAATGTATCCAATATCGGATTTGTATCTATGGTTAATATAGTAGATATTCAGGACTCATTCCCAATGGCATCCAGCCTTAGGCAGATGCTGCTTGTCTCTCTACCCCTATAGTGAGGGTTGGCTCTGCAGAAACCACATTCTATGTCCTTAAGCCTACCACCTGCCGGAATGATATAGTTTAAAACCAACACAGCCGAAGTCTGGCCAGCAGGTCCACAGGGCCCATACGGACCGAACCTTGGCACCAGAATGTCAGTAGATACAACTTTTATATCAAAGTTTTACCGAGCAATCTACTGCCTTGTTGATTGTATGGTGACTGATATAGGCCCAGAGTATCAGTCTCCGTGTATGGTGTTAGGATGGATGCCCGTCTTGGATCTTCTTCTGCTTCTGAAAGAAAGGCCACCACTCAGTGATGATTGTATTTTATGTAATTAGGCTCCTAATAGGGCTTTCAGGACTATAAATGACCAAAACAATATTACCGCAAATTCCCGCGTACTACCCGCATCTTGCAAATAACCCGCACACTGACTTTGAGAGAATTCTATTACCCGCACTGGGTGTCTGAGTGCTTTTACGAAAAAACCCTCGTATAACCCATACCTAGAGTTTTGGGATATGAGAATTTGGCGAAACCTCCTACTGAGAGTTTGTAATCCACAATTACAGGTGTTATCTGATTGAGCTCAGATACCATCACCTAACACCATTTCAACAACCCATTTCAATGACCATTTAGGAGCAGTTCACCCTCTTTCATGGAGTGGTCACTTTTTAACAACATGGGGGTCAGTGGATTTTTGCGCGAGCGGGTCAAAAAAGTTTTGGTCCCCCCCATGGGAGGGATCCAATTTTTTTTGGTTCCCCCCCAAATCCACCACCCCCCCCTGTTATTTAAGAATGACCACTACCTAACATCAACAATTTCAGACATCAGAGGTTTACAGTGGTCATTGATGATGGACAGAGGCCCTGGAGGTGAAAATTCTGACCACAGGACATTTAGGGGGGCTTCCACTCTGAGGGATGTATGTTCTCTTAATAATCCCCTGCAGTTTTACCAATTCTTTTTTTAAACTATAGATGGCTATAACTGCCAGGGGTATATGGAGTGAGGGGTTGAGGTGTGATCGGCAAAACACCTTAGTATCAGAATGCCGTGGGGATGTGGGGGGAGGTGTGATTGCCGAAGTGGGTGCCGGAAGTTGCTGTGGATAGTGGGCGGGGGACGGGGGTATGTCTAACAAAGGTGTTACCTGCCCTCATAGTGGGGGAGACGAGTAAGGGAGTGTTCATTTATTAATTACAGGGGGGTGGTGAGATTTTGCGTGGAGGGACGAAATTTATTTACGCCCCCCCTCGAGAGCGCTTGGTAATGTATTGCGACCCTCCTCGCCGAAGGCGGCGAAAATTTTTGGCCCCCCCCCCTTTGAAGTATAGTAACACACAGGCTTTTTTGCTAAACAGGGGCTTAAATTTTTACGCCCCCCCCCTCAAGAGGGGTCGGAAATTTTTACCCCCCCCCGAACCCACCACTCCCCCCTGTAAATAATAAATGAACACTCCCTAAGGTGGGATTGCCAAGCCTATGGAGGGGTCATTTTTAATAAAGTGATTCCTGAAAAAGAAAAATACAAAAACCCTCGTATTACCACCACTTATAGACTTTGGGAAAATCCTATAACCCGCATTGGCGGTTTGGTTCACATACTACCCACGTGTGGTACTCGGGAATTTACGGTACATTGAATATGGTAATCTTATTTGCTAAAAAGAGTCAGAACTCTGTTTGGAGTTAATATATTTGCTTTTTGCAATGCCAACGGAAATAATTCATTGTTTATTCAAATATTTAACACTGGTGTAAATACAATATATATGTAGCTAAGAGCCCTTACCTTTGATTTGATTCCTCCTATGTATAGTTGGTTTGACAATTGTACAATCCAAAGGTTGGTACAGCCTCCTGAATGCTTTCTGCTCTTATGCATGAAGGTGTGTGTCCAAACTGTAATAACTGCTGGATGTCGTATGTCGCAGTCTGCGCTGGCTGCTATGGCAACAAATTACTAATCACTTCACCCGTGTCACTACAAATAACTGTCAGGATTGCCACGGCTTTATAGAATTACTCTCACAGCAGAGGCTTGGATAGACTACAAATGCCCATCCATGGAGAGTGCTGTCAATGTGAAGCCTCACAGTGCCTCACAGGTGACATCTCAGTACTGTAAACATGTTCTTCAGAGGCGCGGGAAGCCAACGATTTCCGGCCACTTATACGTCAGATGTCCACCAATTTGTTGGGGGACATAAAACGTTGCCCAGTCTGGACATAGATCTAGCACAAAAAAATCTTGATTACGATAAAGTGAGTGGCTAAATAAGTAAATACTCTCAGATTAATCGAAAAATATTTGTTTATCTTGGTGTATAGCCTGCTAAAGAAACTGACAAAAGCTTTATTTGGCTACATTCAGGAATTCCCAAGACTTTCCCATATCCAAACGTTTTACGTCCAGCGAAAAAATGGCGGCCGATTCTGCGCACAGCGCCCCCTACAGCCTTAGTTGACTCAGAGAATCTCCATTGGGGGATGGGGCTACCTCAAACAGCTTTAAACATCGGATCTTAAGTATGATGGTGTCTATACATGCTTGTATTTGAATCATATAAAAAGGTAGCTTTCAGGCGCCTTTAGTTCTGATTGGGGGCCTGTGGAGCCTTCAGCTCACAAAACTGCCTTCAGCCCACAAAAGAGAATCATTTTGTTTGGTAAAGGCTTACACTCGGCCTTCAGCCCACAAAAGTGGTGTTAAAGTGCCAATGACTTAAATTCACAAAACAATTGCCTTCAGGCCACAAAAGTCTTTAGGCAACACAAACAAATTGCTCACATACTGACTTCACATAGGGTAGGTTCACCACTTTCAACCGGTCTGATTCATGTTTTTTCATGAGCTACCTTTCAGGTCTAACTGCTCCTAGAGTTTTTTGTCCATATCCTTCAGAATTGAATCAAATTTTAGGTATTGCTCTGGAGAGTAACTTTCATGATGTTTTACAATGCCATATATCAGTTTACAGTATCTAATTTCATGATTTATCAGAGTATTCAGAATTGCCCCTTTTCACCCTAAGTCAGCCAAAATGCACCTTGAGTCAGCCATATTTCAACACCCAGAAATATGTGGAATAAACCAGTAATTTTCTGATTTTCATAAATGGATGAATGCATGCATCATATATCAATATGTTACAACTAACAATAGAGAAGAAAACTATTTATTGAATATGGAATAATCAAGACAAAGTCAGTACTGTACCTGAGGTGAATACAATTGCATTATGAGCTATCAATACAAGTAAACATTACTTGTATGAGCATTGAGGACTAAATATAACATTATAGACATGCAGTATGGAGTTCTATTGAATATATCGGGGGCTCTGCCTTCTCACGCCCCCCCCTCTTTTTGTGTTTCACCCTTGCCCTCTATACAATACACAAGTAGGCCTGCTATCCTTAACCCTGTCATAGAAGAGGGTATTCTGGAAGGAGGAGGTATCCACAAGGGTAGGGGGAATGTTCTTAAACAGAAATTCAGGGTGAGAGAATTCCAGGGGAGATTCCCAAGAAGAAAACCCCATGGTTGACTTAGGGTATGATGTGGCTGACTTAGGGTGAATTCATGGCTGACTTAAGGTGAAATGGGTATACCTTACGAAATCAGTCCTAAATATAATTTAGAAAATTAATTTTGCTCAATAAAGAATTGATTTGTGTGATTTAGATGCATATGCAGCTCACAAAACTGATTGACACTGTGTATGAAAGGGACAAACACTTCAAATCAACTACCAAAGAGTATGAACAGTGGGGAGATTTTCATTCTCTGTTTGCCAAAACAGGTCAAACAGGAGTACTTCTGACTAATTTTACAGTATGAAAAAGAGTGATGATGCGGATGCAATGTGCAGTATATATTTGGAAAACACTTGAATTCTTAAATCAGTGGGAGTTTATTGTCACCAGATGCATATTGAACTTGTAATTTCATGTCAAAAGTGGTTGACTCAAGGTATGAGTTTGACTCAGGGTGAACCTACCCTACTGTTTTCAATTTGCCTTCAGCCCACAAAACCTACACCTGTCTTTCCTTCATTAAATGGCTTTAAATTAAAAAACAACAACACTAATATCAACTTCATTGATACCGTCTCTGACGTATTTCACGAGGGGGGGGGGGGGGGGGGGGGGGGGGTAGGGCTTATCCCAGTCAGCCTGTGGCATTGTGGTAAACACCCCTGACCCTGACTTGTGAAACATGATATCAATGGGCATTTGTCTACATATTTGGCCTGTAAGTTTATTCAAGTGCAGGTATACCTGTCCTATCACACATCTATTGATACTAGGTACTGCTGTCAATTCTGCATCAATCAATTGAGTGATTTAATTGGCGTAACATCTGGTCAGGTGTATTATGGTAGAACGTGGAAATAATGCAATGCGTCATGTGGATGTTCTGTTGTTATGGCATGCATGGGATAGCTCTCCCATGTGAGAGGACAAACGTTTAGAGCGTTGTCTATAGCCCAAAATCCACGGCGACAAGAACCTGCGTTAAAACGGTATCGCCCCTCTGCCGCGCCTATTTCGCCCCTGTAACGCCGTGGACTTTGGCGGCACAGCCGCGAAAAAGGCGCGGTAGGGCGAAATGACGGCGAAATAGGCGCGGCAGAGGGGCGATACCGTTTTAACGCAGGTTCTTGTCGCCGTGGACTTTGGGCTTTAATTAGACTATTGAAATTTTTTTGATTTAAAAAAAAAACAATTAGACTTTATTGACCACAGATTCTTAATTCTAACAATTTTTCTCTCGTTTACACATACACCTGATGTAATTTTATATATGTCACATTAAAACATTCCAGGTAAATATTATTTGCTGTATGTTGTATGGGGGTAGACCCCTAAAATCGACAGGGCGACATGGCCTTTTCTTAAAATCGACAGGCGACATGGGGCTTAGTGACAAATGACGGGAGAAATAAAAAGATAGTGACAACTCTTTATCTCATATACATTAAAGGTTCTGACCTATCTCAATGTTTTCATGACATGAGATAGATCTATAAGATAGAAAATATACACGTATGACACTTTGTGTAACATTTGTTCATTTTGACGAGAGAAAAGAAGCATATCAAAGGTATATGATCATGTTGTTAGATATACAATGCTATATTATACCGTAAATAAATGCATGAAAAATGTACTGGTAATTAGTTGATACAGGCTGCCTAATGCATACCAGTGTATACGCTGAAGAGCGGCCTTTTATTTCTTGGATAATAAGTGAGAAGAAGAGAAAAGTGACCTGGAACCACATATGATATCATTCAAACAACACTGTTATAACTCTTTGTACATGTACCATTCAGAAATAAATCAATTCAAACTCAAACTCAAGGGACATGAGCATTTGTTAACATCGATAGGCGGCATCCCAGTGGGCACAGAACATTGAATCAACATTGATAAAGGGCTGTCAATGTTGATTCTCTGTTGATGCAATGTTGATTCAACATTAAACTGAATTTTGTGCCCACTGGGATGGAGCCTAGTGACAAATGACAGGAGAAATACAAAGATACTGACAAATTACATGAGCATTTCTTAAAATCGACAGGCGACATGGGGACCCCCCATCTAGACCCCCTGTTGTACCCGGTGTACATAATACATTATACTGGTCAATACAAGTCGATGACCCACTGTCAGGCTAGCTGTTTGTAGTGGTATCATCATGCATTTAATCCTACATAATACATACATGAAATAACAATAAATCCTTGTGCGGAAACTATTTGGCAGCAATTACATAAGAACTTTTAATTTGTCAATGTTGTTTGAACCGCCCCCCCCCCCCCCTATTTAAAAAGAAAAAGTTATAAAAATCATATTACGGTCTTACATATTGTCAAGAAATACCGGTATAGTGTCCATCATTTCTTTCTTAGCCTTTTGCTTGAAAGTCTTAAAGTCATGGATATTTCGGCAATCCGGAGGCAATGCGTTGAATACTTGTGCACATGATACTCCTACTGAATTATCATATGATGCACTATGGATTGTATCATATCTCAATAAAGGAGCTGTACTAGCCCTTGTAATTCGAGATTTTTCTCCAAGAACTTTGCATCCTTAGACCTCTCATAAGCATATAATTTAGTATGATACAATCTTTGTTGCTCAAGTACCGGTAACTTTGCCTCGGCATGTACAACTTCTGTTGGTGTTAATATATGCTTACCTAAGCAAGTTTTTATACACTTATTTTGAACTCTTTGCAACTCCTTGAGAGTCCCAACAAGGGATCGAGAGTACAAGACATCACAGTAGTCGATCACTGGTTGAGTTGAGGTTTGAGTTGAGTTTAATATTTTTATTTGGCTGAATAGTATACATACATCTTGCTTTCTTCCACTATAGCCAAATCCCTTGATGTATAGGCCATGGGAAGTAGAGTCAAATTATAGAGTGACATCAATATTTATGAGGAAAATTAAGTAAAGAAACAAAAAGTGAATGTCACTGTTTGTGTGCAATTTTAAGTGTGATTTGCAGTTACTGGGGTTTCGATTCATTACTGTGTCATGTCCGGGCTGAGAATTATCGCTCATAGCCAAATGCAATTTGTTATCACATGAAGAGTCTTGTGTCTGCCTTCAGTACTCTGTCTGTGAGAGATGCCATGAAGGCTGACTTGGTCAGTTTGTGCTGCTGTTCTGCAGTGCAGAGGTTCCCAAGGTAGATCCCTCTGAAGGCTGGGCTTTTCTTGTAAGTGTCCCTAATTGGACGTTTGTGTTTCAGCTTGATCTTGCTGTTCCCCCAGAGGAACCTGCCCGGAGCCACAGTGTTGTCTTCATGTTTTGAGATCTTGTACATATGGGTGACAAGTAGTCTATTTCTCCTGTCTTTCAGCCTTTCTATCTTGTGGATCCGATGTAGGTCTGCAACGTGTATTGCCCGTTGGTTACGGATGCCTGAGCATATCCGCAAGTCTCTCTTCCACCCAAGCTGGCCCTCCATCCAGGATTATAGGACAGTACTCCATGATGGGTCTCACCATTTGGAGGTAGACTAACCGGGTGGTTTCTTCGTCTGTGTTCTTTCTCACGTTCTTGAGCTGGTTGACCCTTACCCTGGTGAGGTTGACCACCTTTTTACTTTGTGCATTGAAGCTTAGGTGTTTATCTATGGTGACACCTAGGTAGTTGAACGAGTCAACAACTTGTAGGATCTCGTTGTTCAGCATGAGTTCCTTCTCTGCTATGTCAGGGTTGCTTTGTGGTGTATGACTCCACAATCCGTAAGTCTTGTCAGTGTTGATGGTGAGACAATTTGCCTGGCACCACTCTTCTACTGAGGTGAGGTCTTGTTGGAGTAGCTGTTGTATTCTCCCCGTGTCTTTGGCAGGGACTACCAGCGCCAAGTCGTCAGCATACTGGATGTATCTGACATGCTGTAGTTTTTGCTGTAGGTCGTTCACTTAGCACAGAAAAAGCAGCGGCCCCAGGACGGATCCCTGGGGCACGCCGCAAGGAACATGTGCATTTCTTGATTTGATGCCGTTTGCCACTGTGTTGTATGCCTGTTGTCTAGGTTACTGCTAAACCATTGTAGTGATTGTTCTGATACTCCACATTTGAGTAGTTTGTCCAGTAACAGGGTGTGGTTCACCGTGTCAAACGCTTTTCGATAGTCGATGAAAACCACTGCTGTTGTTAGGCTGGCGTTGTGTGCTTCATAGAGGATGTTTTCTAGCTCATAGAAGCCATCTGTTGTCGATCGTCCTGGGATGAAGCCGTATTGGTGTTTTGCTAGGACGTTGTTGTGTAGTAGATGTGACATCAGTTGTTTGTGAACAACCTTTTCCGTCAGCTTGGAACAAAGGTTGAGTAGGGTCACTGGTCGCCAGTTCCCAACCTTGGTTGGATCTCCCGATTTGGGTATTGGGATTATTGATCCCACCTTCCAGGTTTCTGGGAAGACATTGTTGGACATGCTGCAGTTAATCTGATGTTGGATTAATTCTGGTTTGCATGATATGACGTCTTTCATGACACATGTTCTTACATGTTCAATTCCAGAAGACTTGGTTTGGTCAATGTCTTTGGCCAATTTCTTGACGTCATTTATGGTGCACTCTGTTAATAGCAGAGTGTTGTCAATTTCTGGAGTAGGGGCTTTGTATGGGGCAATTTGGACTGGTGCTTGGATAGGCACCGGAATCTGTGCTGCTAGGTCTGTGCCCACCGTACTGTACTAGTCTGTAGTACTTGTTGATGAATTCCGCTGTCTCATTTTCTTCCACTCTGCTTCCATGTTTGTCTATGAGACTATTTCTGTTTTCTTGACTGCTCCCCTTCCACAGTTTGTTGACTTCTGACCAGAATCTGCGGGGGTCTTTCTTGTGCCTGTGGAGGATGGTTCTGACATCCTTTGCTGCTCCTTGGTTGATTTTGGTGTTGATCCTAGTCATCAGTAGTTGTGCCTGTCTGTTGAGATCTCATCTTACCCCAGGACCGGCTTTCCGGACCCTTTTCAAGAGTTTCTTCTTTTTTCTGATTAGGGGAAGTGTTCCAGGTGGCAGTGGAGGTCTATCGTCTGCTGGAACTTTGAAGATTCTAACTGGATGCTTGACATCCAGATGTTCATTAATGCCGGACATCATTGACTGGTAACTTGTATCCACATCATCTGTAGTCATAACATTGTCCCAGTCATGATCATCCACAAAGGTTGCAGTGTGTTGTCTGCTGTAGTCTTTGTACGATCTGCCTGTCATTTCCTTAACTCTGTGCTTAAGAAGTTGTTGTTTCTTTATGGCGAAGGTGGGTACATGGTCACTGACCATGTCATTGATGAGTCCATGTTCAGCAAGGTAGCACATGGCTCTTGTACACCCTCAACCTGGCTTCTTTAGCCATACTCAAACGAGTTCTATACAGTAAAATAGATTTAAAGCGTAATCCCTCTATCATATTACGTAAGTACATATTGAAATTAAGCTGTTCGTCGAGAATAACTCCCAGATATTTATAAGAAATTACAGTTTTGATTTCTTCATTATTCACAGATATTTTAGGTTTTTTCAATCTTTTTAATTTAATATTTGAAGCAAAGGTAATAATTTTGGTTTTTGATTTATTTATTGTTAATTTATTTATAGAGGCCCAATTTGAAAATTTATTTAAAGCAGCCGAAATTCTATTACTTAGTATTTGTACATTTTTACCTGACACATATAGTACTGAATCATCAGCATAAAGTATTGTTTGGTTGTCATCCTCAACATTTATACAGTCGTTTATATATAAAAGGAAAAATAAAGGACCCAAAATTGAGCCTTGCAGCAAGCCACACGTTAAGGGTATGGTGCTAGATCTGACATTTTTAGCTATTGTACACTGCTGTCTCTGAGATAAGTAATTTTCAATTAATGCCAAAGTTCTGTTTCTAATACCATCTTGCTCTAATTTGGAAATTAATATAATGTAATTTACAGAATCAAAGGCTTATTTAATGTCTATGAATGCAGCCATGCTTATATTTCCTTTATTTCTATTTTCTAAAAGATTATCAATTAATTTACTAATAGAATCCAGCGTAGATTTTGCTTTCTGGTACCCTCCCTGATGAGACGATAAAATATAGTTATTTTCTAAATGCCCAAAAATAGCAGTGTGAAGAAGCCTCTCCAAGACTTTACCCGGTACAGGTAGTACACTTATAGGCCTAAGGTTTGACACGTTGGTTGAATCGCCACCTTTGGGTAATGGGGTGACTGTCACTATTTTCCAGCTGTTTAGTATTTTTCATGTAGAAATACACAGGTTAATTATTTTTATAAAACGTGAGGGCCCTTTTAAAAATATGTGTAGGTAAATAGTCATCGGGCATAACTTCCATTGGGGAAGTTATTCCCATATTAATGGGCCTACCAGTGCCACCTAGTGCTTCCCCCCGGCACCAGCCGTGGAACTCTTCTCCAGGGGAGGGGAGGTACCAGCAGCAAGCAAGCAGGCAGCAAGGCCAGCAGCAGGCCAGCAGAGACTTTGGTTGTTTTTTTCTTTTTGTTATTTCTAAATAAATAGGCCGAGACGAAAACAGAGAGGAGGGGGTCGCTTTTTCGCAGTTTTTGGCCTGCACCTGCACAGGACGACCATGGCGGCTCCCAGGGCCGGCAGGAGACTGTCCAGGGCAGCTCGGCCTCGCCGGCACCCCCGGGCGATACGGCCCGCCAACACAGCGAGCAGGCCGCGGAGTACGCCGCAGCCCGTGAGGGAGAGCTCCAGCAGGCCTTGGACAGGATCGAAGCACTCACCATCAAAGAGAGAGCTAGAGAAGAAGATCTAAAGCGGACTCAGAGGTTAAAAGAGGCAGAGATGGAGCTGGCGGGTTTAAGAGCAGCAAATAACCGGATAGAAAGGGATACGAACCTGGCAGAGGCGGCGTTCTGTGGCGTTGTTGATGCTGTACAAGGCGGAGACGATTTGCAGCGGCCCGCAGACACCCGCGGAACAGCCTTATACTACGCGGACCGGGGCACCAGCGGCCACAACCTGTCCGCAATTCCCGGGGAAGACGCGGACCGAGCTTTTTCGTCTCTGTCCGCGAAGCAGCAGCTCGGCGCGCATGCGCAAACCAAGATGGGGGGTCATAACATCCGCCCAGACGAAAACAGAGAGGAGGGGGTCGCTTTTTCGCAGTTTTTGGCCGAACGAAAGCGAATTAAGACTCAAAACCTAAAACGATCGCAAACGAAAGAGCATGGTCGATTACTTCCCCCCCCAGCCCTCAAAGCCGTCGCAAATGTCGCAGGAAGGTTGGTTGGGAGACTTTTGTGCGACCGTCGGTGAGGACGGACAGCCTCCACATACCTCGGCGGCAACTTCGACTTTGAACACGGGTGGTGCGCTTCATCCCGGGGTGCCGGGAGGCTCCACGCTTCATCACGGACACCCGGGGAGCTTCACACTTCATCCTGGTACAGGTCAGTCTGGCAGTTTTAAGCAATCAGGGGGTGTGTTTAGGCCTGCTGGGGCCACGACATCCTCTCAGCTGTCTGATCCTACCAATGAAGGGAAGCATGGACACACCCAACAGCAACAGGAGCAGTATCAACAGCAGGTGTTGGGGCAGCATTCATCGCCCTGAAAGAGATAAAGCCCACCTATTGCATGAAGGCCATATGCCAGTATGATAGAGAGGTGACCGACAAGGTGCTGAAGATCCCCAAGTTTGCCGCGGCTGACCACGGCGCGATGGCAAACAACATGGGCATGGACAAAACTCTGGCCTATTTGAAGATGCAACAGGAGATGGCAAAGCAAATGTCTCTTCTAAACAAGGCCCCGGGCAAGCCACCAGCTAGGCCGTCAAGTCAGGGAAAATTCAGGATCGACTGCCCTGACCACCTGTGCAAGCGGACCGGGGCACCAGCGGCCGCGGGATGAAACAACACTCATGTGCGGTCTGCGGTGGCCCGCACGGGGCTCGAGGATGCGCACACAACCCCTACAACCAAGGGGGGCAACCTCAGAGCCAGGGTAGTTACCAGGGTCAGCAGCATCCCTACTATGGCCAGCAAACCCAGAACTACGGCCAACAGGGGGGCCAGCAGCGTAACGCGTGAGGCATGGACGAGCACGACTCCGCGGGCAACAAAGCGGATGTCGGCACCTCATGTATGGAAGACATTCACTCTCATACATGTGAAGAGCTAATATGCACAAGTAGTATAGATGCCCTACTAGACATTTATAAAGGTTATATCCCTCTATGGGACATTAGCTGCAGACACAGGGTTCAGGGGGTCATGTCGCAGTTGAGCAATGATTTCCTATTATTAGCCGCTAGCGAGAGGCAATGCACAGAATCCCAACGGGTCCTCCATGAGCTACTCAGGCAATTAGGGTTTTACATAGCTTACAAGAAGGTGTCTTCCCCGTCGAGGATACAGCGATACTTGGGCATAGAAATAGACAGTATCGACATGAAGCTGAGACTGCCGGGGGATAAGCTGTAAAGGTTGGAGCAAGAGCTATCGTTCTTTCACGGTCGCCGTCAGGCAACACGAAAGCAACCGCAAAAACTGTGTGGCATTCTGTCCCATTGTTCGTCTGTCGTTAAAAGCGGCAGGACGTTCTCTCAGCGGGTGATCAAGATGCTGAGTGGTTTCCCAGTGACCAAGAGGTACATAACACTAAGTAAAGGGTTCAAGAAAGACTTGGTATGGTGGCAGGGCTTCGCCAGATGGTTCAACGGGGAGGCCCGCATCATCGACCCAGATAGCAAGAAGGAGTTAACTCTAGCTATGGATGCCTCAGGCCGAGGCTATGGGTTTGTGTTCGAACAGGACTGGCTCGCGGGGGCCTGGGAAGGTCCTCTTAGTAGCAGGGAAGACAAGCACAGCCACTTCTGTTCCGAGCCGGACATGAAGATCCCCGCAAATATTAATATACAGGAGTTCTACCCCCTTATAGAAGCTCTGTGGAGGTGGGGCCCCTCCATGACAGACAGCAGAGTAGTTGTGTTCTCAGATAACACACAGGTGGTTTCCGCTATAAACACGGGCCGTAGCGAGAATGACACGACGATGATTATCCTTAGAAGGGTCTTTTGGCTATATCTGTTATTTATAATTGTCATATCACAGGCCTCATATTCCGGGCCACGTTAATGTGGTCGCAGACGCCCTATCCAGATTATTATTCGATAACAGCAAATTCCCTGATTCCCTGTGTTGCAGGGGCAAACCAGAGATGCATGCTCCTGGACCAGATGGCGGCAGAGGCGAGAGCCCACGTCTGGTCTCCCTCCACCTGGCGCACCAAAGCCTCGCAGTGGAAGCGCTTCATAACATTCTGCACCTGGCTCGGGGTCAGGGTGCTACCAAAGGATAGCCGTACCATGTCACGCTACATAATGTTTCTCTCGGACAGCCTCAAATTTAGCACTATAGACAACTACGTTAGCGGTGTCATCAGTCTGAACAAATATTTTGGGCAGGACTTTGCCTTTAGTGCAACGCTGAGGGGACTCCGCCGGATGCTGGGCGACCCGACACCGACCAGGGTGACGGTCACGGTGTCCGATCTACTCGACATGTACCGCCTAGTAAACTTCAAAAATCATAATGACTGTGTGATGTGGGCTTGTCTGGTCACCAGCTTTCGCTCACTACTGCGGAAGAGCAACCTCGTACCAGCGACCTTCAAGGACGTAACAGGCCACTTCATGCGACGAAGCTCGGTCAGGTTCTACCCCTGGGGGGTGATGCTGCGCATTAGCAGTACAAAGACTATACAGTTTGGCCAGCGGGAGCACCTGGTGCCCATCACCTACACCGCTGACTCTCCACTGTGCGCAGCCTCCTTGTTAAGGCGTCACCTCTCGGATTCTCCGGCTGACCCCTTCGCTCCCCTCTTCCTGGTTAGGAGAGGCTCCCACCAAGTACCGCTGACGTACCCCCCGTTGCTCAAGTTCCTCAAGGGGCTGATTGAGGGCATCGGGATGAACCCGGAACGTGCGGGGGTACACAGCATGCGGAGGGCGGGGGCAGCGTTCTTCCACCAGTCTGGCATCCCCCTAGAGGACATAAGGCAGGTGGGCGACTGGGCCTCCCTAACCGCACTCATATACCTCGCCAAGCCCATGTCGGCGAGGATAGCCATGGACAGGAAAGTTACAGATGCACTTATCGCAGCAAGCAACTACTGAGACTTAAGACATACACCTACCCCCCTCTCTTATAACTTCACTCCAGTTTGGGTGTGCCGGGTCACGGTTGTGACAAACGGTTAGCGCCAATGCCCCTCGTCGTTAACCTTTACCTTAAACTGTAGTCAACGGTAATGTCGGGCAAAACTTCCATTGGGGAAGTTATTCCCATATTAGTGGGCCTACCAGTGCCACCTAGTGCTTCCCCCCGGCACCAGCCGTGGAACTCTTCTCCAGGGGAGGGGAGGTACCAGCAGCAAGCAAGCAGGCAGCAAGGCCAGCAGCAGGCCAGCAGAGACTTTGGTTGTTTTTTTCTTTTTGTTATTTCTAAATAAATAGGCCGGGTCACGGTTGTGACAAACGGTTAAGCGCCAATGCCCCTCGTCGTTAACCTTTACCTTAAACTGTAGTCAACCCTAATAAGCGCAGACGACTTTGAAACATTTAAGATTTTTACACAATTAATTATATCCTCATCTGAATAAGAGACATCAGGCATTTTGTCTTCACATCCTATACCATTGAATTGGAAATTTTTCTGATGAACCTCTGCCAATTTAGGCCCAATTTCTGCAAAAACAGAATTTACAAAGTCAGCCGTATTGTCTTGAGAGACTTGGATTCCTAAATCATTAATTAGATTAATAAATTTCGAGCCTGATTTATTAGAAGGGAGTATGTCTTTAAGTGTAGCCCAAAAGCCTTTTGAATCATTTAACATGGCTTGACTTAATTCTGAGACATATTTATTTCTAGCAGTGTCTATTTCCAGAAATTCTCTAACAGGAGAATGAACGTCAAGCATACGCTCTAACATATTTTCATATATTTCCCAGCATTCAGTTGAATCATCACAATTATTAAAATACGTCCAATCACAATTTTCTAAACTAGTCAAATAAGTTTCCATATTAAACTGTCTATATGATCTGCCTTTGAACTTTCTGTACACTGGCTTGACATAGTTATATTGACGTATAAAGTCGATAGGTAAGTGATCACTTAAATGTATTTTGAGCGGTCCACTAGAAACTGTCTTCGTACAATTTGTAAAAATTTAATCTATACATGTATTAGTGCCTGACGAGGTCGTGACACTATGTGCCAGTTGTGTTAAGTTAAATTGATCCATACATTCATATAAAAAAAAATTTTCATTGGTTGCATTCAACGCATTAACATTGAAATCCCTTATTACAAACAGATCAAATATGCTGAGGTCATCAATTTGCAAAAAAAGAGCTCTCATCGTATCACAGAAAATCTGGACAGAACCTGAGGATGGTCTGTACACATTACAGATTAAGGCCTTTTTGCAATCGCCTTTTACTGAGAGTAACCACTGAACCTCTATATCGTCATTGCATCTATTCAAATGTTTGAATTTATCTATAGAGAAGGTTACGCCTTCATCCACATGTGCACAGAGTCCCCCCCCCTTATAAATACTAATACAATCTTGTCTAAACAGGCTATAGCTAAGTACTTTTACAGCCTTACATACAACTTGATAATTGGTCATATTCCAATACACAGTAGATTCATAGTAAATTCATCTTTCATTAATAACATATTGCAAGTACCGGTAAGTCCAGCAACATATGTTACCAATATAGTCAATCAAAACATTTTATATAAATTTACCGGTAAAATTCTCCTTACATAATATTGAGTGTCATCTTATACATGTTTTACCGGTATGAAGTTTTCGAGACCTGATACATTGCCCAATGGTCTCTTGACAATTTAACCCCTGACCCCTACCGACAACCACAACAGATATTACTTGAGTTTGACATTGCTTCCTTTACACATGTAGCAGGTTTTAACGCTATTGGTAATTCATATACATATATAGATTTCTAACTTAATAGATTTTCTGATTTTCTAATGTAAAATTATTCATTTCCAAATATAGATTTCTGCCTTAAATTCCAAGATTCACATTCCCAAATATGTCGAATTCTAGATAGTAACTTCTAAAATTAGATTTCTGAATTACATTATTAAAATTGAATATATGAACTTTACACAGCTGGACATGG
The DNA here is from genome assembly GCA_947462335.1 of Harmothoe impar. Taxonomy (NCBI): domain Eukaryota; kingdom Metazoa; phylum Annelida; class Polychaeta; order Phyllodocida; family Polynoidae; genus Harmothoe; species Harmothoe impar. Next base: position 58,012,700 of record OX381714.1, read on the forward strand.
TGGTTTGAAGCTTGGGGCGTTGTAAGGAGTTAAGGAATCAGATAAAATTATTATATTAAAATATCATTTGTCTTAACTTTAGTACCTGAAGTTGAACTTAGAGGTCGCTTCATGTCTTAGACTATCTTAAACGTATTACTATTGCTATCTAGTATGTAATGGGGGGCTCTGCCCCCCAACCCCCATTTTTTTATGCCGAAGTGGTGGCGTAGCCACTTGGTGGTGCTGCCAGGCACCACCAGAACGAGGTATATGATGTTTGCACTTTGCCAGAAGTCAGAACGGGCGCCGCCATCTTGGATTGTGCCGCCATCTTGGATTAAGGTGTCACAACACAAATTTATGCTATGTGATAACAATAATATAAATCAACCTTTGATAGTTCCTGAGGTTGATTATAATCATACCTACCCCCCCTAATATGGACCCAAGGAATTCAATGGTTCTATCGGTTTGTTGCTAATACAGCTGGTTGCCTAGCAACGGCTATTTTAATTGTTTATCTGCCTAGCAACACACATTTCCATGGTCCTGAAGTTGATTATAATCATACCTACCCCCCCTAATATGGACCCAAGGAATTCAATGGTTCTATTGGTTTGTTGCTAATACAGCTGGTTGCCTAGCAACGGCTATTCTAATTGTTTATCTGCCTAGCAACACACCTTTCCATGGTCCTAAGGTTGATTAAAATCATACCTACCCCCCCCCTAATATGGACCCAAGGAAATCAATGGTTCTGTTGGTTTGTTGCTAATACAGCTGGTTGCCTAGCAACGGCTATTCTAATTGTTTATCTGCCTAGCAACACACATTTCCATGGTCCTGAAGTTGATTATAATCATACCTACCCCCCCTAATATGGACCCAAGGAATTCAATGGTTCTATTGGTTTGTTGCTAATACAGCTGGTTGCCTAGCAACGGCTATTCTAATTGTTTATCTGCCTAGCAACACACCTTTCCATGGTCCTAAGGTTGATTAAAATCATACCTACCCCCCCCCTAATATGGACCCAAGGAAATCAATGGTTCTGTTGGTTTGTTGCTAATACAGCTGGTTGCCTAGCAACGGCTATTCTAATTGTTTATCTGCCTAGCAACGCACATTTCCATGGTCCTGAAGTTGATTATAATCATACCTACCCCCCTAATATGGACCCAAGGAATTCAATGGTTCTATTGGTTTGTTGCTAATACAGCTGGTTGCCTAGCAACGGCTGTTCTAATTGTTTATCTGCCTAGCAACACACATTTCCATGGTCCTGAAGTTGATTATAATCATACCTACCCCCCTAATATGGACCCAAGGAATTCAAAGGTTCTATTGGTTTGTTGCTAATACAGCTGGTTGCCTAGCAACGGCTATTCTAATTGTTTATCTGCCTAACAACACACATTTCCATGGTCCTAAGGTTGATTATAATCATACCTACCCCCCCTAATATGGACCCAAGGAATTCAATGGTTCTATCGGTTTGTTGCTAATACAGCTGGTTGCCTAGCAACGGCAATTCTAATTGTTTATCTGCCTAGCATCACACATTTCCATGGTCCTAAGGTTGATTATAATCATACCTACCCCCACCTAATATGGACCCAAGGAATTCCATGGTTCTATTAGTTTGTTGCTAATTCAGCTGGTTGCCTAGCAACATCTATTGTAATTGTTTATCTGCCTTGCAACACACATTTCCTTACCCCCTAACATGGACCCAAGGAATTCATAGGAAATGCCATATTTGAAGTAATATCATCCTTCCCCCTGATAATCCCTTCCTGGCCCTGCTTTTTTGGTGTCTTGAATGGGTTCCCTAAAAACATACCAACCATGTAGACATTATGTTTCTTCAAATGCAAGAATTGCGGTTGTTGCTGCGTGAAAAAATGCCTGAGGCATTTTTTTACGCGGCAACAACCGCAATTCTTGTTTCTTCTTTTTCATCTATTTCAATATTTCTTAAATTCTCTTAATTCTTTTTCTTCTATTTCAATCCTATCTTAAACTATCTTCTTGTAAGCTGAGGGAATATACCGACAGTGTCTCAATACAAAACACCGCTGCCCCAAAATAAGACATTATATTACGATATTAAGATTTAAGATTAAGATAACGCTCTAAACGTTTGTTCTCTCACCTGGGAAAGCTATCCCCTATTTGCGTTGTTATGATCTCCTAACGAGCCTAACAAAGAGCCTGTTACAGACAGGTGCAGCTCCATGATGCACCACCGCATGCACCACCAGGTGGCCGGCCCAGGAAGCAGGGTAGCTTCTTGATTCAAGATTCAAGATTGGCTTTATTATTGACAAATGAGAAGTACATTTACGTCAGCGCCGGGTTGATGGTAGTTGGTTCACAATATTGTAAATATTTTTTATAAAAGTACATATATGCTGCTGGAAGGATGGCAAGTTCGTTGGTGCATGTGCAGGCTGGAAGAAGCACCGGTTGTTCCCAGCAGTCACACCTACCACACCAGCCACAGGAAGGCGTCTGGGTCGGTACCGTGCGCCTGTCACAGTGCTTGCTATCACAGCACCTGCTACAACTGCACCTGTCGCCGCTGCACCTGCCCGTGGTGTACGACCACGTGTACCACCTTCTGCTGGACGTGCAGCACGAGCCCGTGTGGCACGTACCCCCGCTGTGCCTGCACCTGCTTTGCCTGCACCGGCTGTGCCTGTACCAGTTGTGCCTGCACCAGCTGTGCCTGCACCTGCTGTGCCTGCACCTGCTGTCCCTGCACCTGCTGTCCCTGCCACCACTGTGCCTGCCACTACAGTGCAAGACTCCTATAGCATTGGAGACTTCCTGGCATGTACCTACATGTACAGGTGGGTCCTTGGTAAGGTGAGGAAGCTACCCAATGCCAACGGAGAGTACACGCTCTCCTTGCTGTCCGGACCCAGCCGTGTTGCCAAGCAGTTCCACTTCCCAAAAGAGCATCACTGTGTCAGCATCTCCAAGGACAACATCCTGGCCAAGACACCGGCCCCCATAGCTGTGCACACTACCAAGTCTACTCCCTATGTCCTGCCGGATAACGTCCTGGAGGAGGTGAACACAATGTTCTCCAGCAAGTGAACTGGAAACGAAATCCGAGACTTTTATTCCCATTTCATTTGACTGTGACCTGGCCAGGTTAAGGTTACCCACTGCAGTTCATACAGTTTGAATCAGATAGAAATCATGTTGGCCTAGTGTAAGACAGCCCCTGTAGTGCTGTGATGGTATATTTTTGTATTTTTTGGGACCGACCAAAGTACAGGGGAGGCCAAAAAAAGTGAGTTATATATTTCAAAGTGTCAGTGACCACCCATAATGGTGACTATATAGTGCTCTCTCCATGTATATAAGCAGCTAGACATGTTTTGTACACATTCTGAAAGTTTCAGAACCATAGGACACTGCTAGGTGAAACTATGTGCAGCCCAGTGACATGTGTAAAAGCGGAGTGTGCGATCAACGAAAACGAAATCCGAGACTTTTATTCCCATTTCATTTGACTGTGACCTGGCCAGGTTAAGGTTACCCACTGCAGTTCATACAGTTTGAATCAGATAGAAATCATGTTGGCCTAGTGTAAGACAGCCCCTGTAGTGCTGTGATGGTTTATTTTTGTATTTTTTGGGACCGACCAAAGTACAGGGGAGGCCAAAAAAAGTGAGTTATATATTTCAAAGTGTCAGTGACTACCCATAATGGTGACTATATGGTGCTCTCTCCATGTATATAAGCAGCTAGACATGTTTTGTACACATTCTGAAAGTTTCAGAACCATAGGACACTGCTAGGTGAAACTATGTGCAGCCCAGTGACATGTGTAAAAGCGGAGTGTGCGATCGACGAAAACGAAATCCGAGACTTTTATTCCCATTTCATTTGACTGTGACCTGGCCAGGTTAAGGTTACCCACTGCAGTTCATACAGTTTGAATCAGATAGAAATCATGTTGGCCTAGTGTAAGACAGCCACTGTAGTGCTGTGTTGGTATATTTTTGTATTTTTTGGGACCGACCAAAGCACAGGGGAGGCCAAAAAAAGTGAGTTATATATTTCAAAGTGTCAGTGACTACCCATAATGGTGACTATATGGTGCTCTCTCCATGTATATAAGCAGCTAGACATGTTTTGTACACATTCTGAAAGTTTCAGAACCATAGGACACTGCTAGGTGAAACTATGTGCAGCCCAGTGACATGTGTAAAAGCGGAGTGTGCGATCGACGAAAACGAAATCCGAGACTTTTATTCTCAGATTGTATGGGGCCTATCTAGTAGGTTATAGTGTAATAGTTGAGATTATTCCTAGTGCTATATTTAGGGAACATGCTGAAGCTTGTATACAGTGAGTTTTATCACTGTAGGCTCAATTTACAGTGTACAATGGTAAAGTTAAGGTAATATAACTATTTTGAGCAATTTTTTCATATTTTCCAAGATTTCAAACAATTGTCATTTCAAGAGTTTTTATCTCTGACTCTATATATTTGGCAACATTAAAGATACATATACCATCTACTTGTAACTGAAACTAGGGAGTCATCAGACACTTTTTAGGCTATGTCAGTCTCATTTGTATTATAAATATTGTGGATTTCGTTTTTAAAACCTGTACTACGGTCTGATAGCTCTAAAAACGGAACCGCGCGACATAACCCAGTATAATGAGGTTCCACAGAAGCCCAAGATATGGTTCTAAATGGGTAATAAAACTGTTTTAACCGAATTTGATTTTGTTGATTTGTCCCCCTGGACCCCCAATTCTGCGTTTCGTCGTGACCTGACCCATATATATCCTTGAGCCTCTTTTCTGTCCTGCACTTGGCAATCAAGCTCTAATGATACTACCTGTCTTAGTTTCTGACAGTTCTCTATAGTTTAATATTCCTTGATAATACCACATATTTTTTGTTCAAACACATTTCTTTCATTACATAGTTCAGTCAGTTCACATTCAAATAGGACATGCTGTACAGTTTGTGTTTTCTTACAATCTGTCTCAATGGGCTTTATACCCCTGTAACTTCTACTCATGCTATCTAAAGTACAGTTTGCATCTAATCTAAGCTTAGTTAAAATACTTCGATTGTTCAATATGATTACAGCCTAGATTAGGGTGACCAATATAGCATCTTTGTGGCAAAGTTCGAATGTGAAGCCATATAGGTTTTGTGGGCTTAAGGCAAATTAAATATGGAAGGCCACACGCGGTATGTTAGACCATTACATGGGTTTTCAAAACTAAAGGCAAGTCAATATCAGATGCCAGATTGTTATGCTTGTCGGTGTTAAAAATGACGTTTCATACATACACATATATATATAGACATTGAACTCTCAGTGAGCCAGTGTGCCAGTAGAGCCCCCTGGTGTCAAGAAGTGACATTACATAGAACAGTAGAGCCTCCTGGTGTTGTGTAGTGATATCACAACAGTTCCAATAGTGCAGTTTCCCAAAAGTACAGGTGCTGACTCAGCACAATAAAGTAGTCCTCACATACTGCTAGACCTCAGACAAGGCAACATCTCTTGTGTTCAGTCTTCACTTCTTAGTCATAGCCATTCTATAGTCGGGATAGATTCTCGCAGTAGCATGGACAAGATAATCTTTTCAATCTTGAAAATGATAATCTTAAAATTGATGATATCAAATCTATAATATTAATAACATTTAAGATTATAACACTCACCAAATATAGATGGCCCCACCATATATATGCAGCCTTACTCTGGCTCTCAACATTTAATGTTTACATGTACATCCTCTGCAATGTTGACCTACCGTATTCGACGTAATAAGCACCCCCACCCTCACAAGTGCCCCTCCCCATTTTGGAGCATATTGAGACTAAAACAAAGGTTCAAATTTCCCGATTTTGGAGACAACCAAACTCTCAAGTACTTAAAACTCCATGGAAATAATTTTATAACTATATTATATCAAATACGGTATGTAGGATAGCCTTGATCGTTGACTAACATATATGGAGGGGCTCTGCCCCCCAACCCCAATTTTATTTCTTTTTTTCCCTTCTCTAGTATGGTGAATATTGTGGGCCAGAGTTTGTGGCGCCATCAATATTTGGTGAGCATTATTAAGACCTGTAATTGCCTTAAATAAATTTTGAAATGGAGAAGGTAACATTTTCAAGATTTGCCAGTCTAGGATAGGAAGCAAGTACATATGGAAAGCTAAATTGATATGTTACACCATTATATGGTTTTATGGGCTGAAGGCAAATTGATATGTGAGGCCAGATTGGTATGTGAGACATATGTTTTGTGGGCTGAAGGCAAATTGATTATTTATTTTTCATATAAGCCAAATTTTTCTCTTCCAAATCACATTTGGCTTATAGGCAGGGTTACTTGCTGAAAAATTTGTTGGAAAAATAGGAATTTTTTATTCTCAACCCGTGCATATGACCCAGGGAGGGGCCCCTGAGTCATTGATGAAGATGAATATATCTGGGCATATTTGGTATCACATTGAGGCTTACAGTGAAATCATGAAACTCAGAACTGTTTCAGATCCTTTAACTATTATCGCTATTGGTTTGAACAATGAACCCCAATTTAGCCGCACCCTTGAATAACCCATGCCAGTATTCCAGTTTGTTCACGTTTATACGACGTAGAAGGTAAAAAGTAAACACCAAGGAGCACTTGTTTTCAGAGGCGTGACAGGCAGTTTCAAAATAGTGGGGACGAGAGTCTTTGGTCATTTTTGACCTTTTTCAGCTTGACCTTTTAGGTTTGACCGTCTTTAAGGTTCGTCAAAAGTGGGGGGGGGGGGGTGGGGGGCATGTCCCCCCAGTTGCCACGCCCCTGGTTTTAGACTGAATATTTGTGGAATTCACTTGTTCAATGTGAGCCATATTTCACAAGGCCGCAGGACTATAGGAACTCTTTTGTGACAGAAGGGGTGAAAACAGTACTACTTTTCTGCTCTCTTATCTCCATCACACAGAGCCTCTGTAATTCATAGAAACTGTTCCCCATCAATTGCTCCATATTTCTGAAAAAAAAAAGGTATTTTATATATTTTATTGAAAGGATTGCATGGGTGAGATTTCAGGGTGACCGGCTACCTTTTAGCAGGGATGGATATAGTACCTGTAAATAGGGGGTCTGGATGAAGGGTCCCAATTTTCCCTGTCAATTTTATGAAATGGTCATGTCACCTTGTCACTTTTAAGAAAAGGCTATGTCCCATGTCACTATCTCTTATATTCCTCATGTCACATGTCACTAAGCCAAAATAGGCCCATGTCGCCATGTCGAATTTAGTGGTCTACACCCATTAGATAGATAATGAAAAAAATCGAGTGTGTGATCCTAATCACAAAAGACTCAGGGTGGTTGCCTGTAGTGTGCATGAGAAGTGTGTGGGCATAGTGTGCATGTGGTATGTGCATGTTTAGTGTACAGGTGAAGTGTGCATGCATAGTGTGCATGTGTAGTGTACATGTGTAGTGTGCATGTGTAGTGTACAGGTGTAGGATGCATGTGTAGTGTGCATTGTGTAGTGTGCATGCATACCCCTACCCCTGCCCTTACCCCTGTACACCACCACACACAGACCCTACTATACACAAGCTTTGTACACATATCTGTTCCTAAGCCATTCTGGTCTGATGAAAAACGTCTCACTCAGCTAAAATCTGTGGTAAAGGTGTGGCAGAAGCTGTGGTGATAGCTGTGGCAGATGCTGTAGCTAAAGCTGTGGCAGAATGTTTGTTTTACATTTCCCCTTTGCCATGGATACCCGGTCTCACTCACACACTTCTCTTGTATCCTGGCTGCACCGTTTCGGATAGCATACCCGAATTGTGCGTCACAAGTATAACATATCAGGAGCTGACAACACACTACCTCCATGCCTGCACCCCACAACCTATAGGTTGCATGACGCAGGTGCCCTGAGAAAGTCACACCGAGTGAGGCTAGCAGCGCAAAAAAAGGGTATACTCAGAAAAAATGTGTGCATTGACTTTTTTTGGGGGGGGGGGGTACTTGAGCCCTTATTCACATTTTTATATTAGCCTAAGCACCCTATATGCTTATTAAGGTCTTAACAGGTGGCAAAAAAGAAATTTGATATGGTGACATGAATTTTTTATTTTTAATCAACAGGGGGCATGAGGACCCCCTCCCATCAAGTGCCCCCCTCCCCAAATGACATGTTCAATATACAAAATTACCATGCATTAACCATTCCCAAAGTAACCCCCAGTCAATTACCCTAAGGTTAGAGCTGTCAGAATGTCTGAAAAAAAACACGTCTCACCCCTGTAGTGTCACTGCAGATAACCCTCTCCCATAGAGATAGCACTGAGCCTATTCAATCTGCCACCCTGAGTCAACAAGGCCAGCAAGAGTGGGCGCTAATAAAATGGGGATAGGACCTAGTCTCAGATGCCCAAAATCCACGGCGACAAGAACCTGCGTTAAAACGGTATCGCCCGTTTGCCGCCACTATTTCGCCGCTATTTCGCCCTGCCACGCCAATTTCGCACCTCTAACGCCGTGGACTTTGGCGGCACAGCCGCGAAAAAGGTGCGGCAGGACCGTGAAACCATTTTAACGCATGGCCTGCCGCCGTGGACTTTGGGCTTTAGAGCAAACTGCAGCAAATCATGCAAGTGCATACTTCCCCTACGAACATTCCCAGTAGCGCAAGCGAGTGGATGGATTTGCTGCAGTTTGCTCTGGAGACTAGGGGTAGACCCCTAAATTCGACATGGCGACATGGCCTTTTCTTAAAATCAACATGTGACATGGAGCCTAGTGGCATGTGACAGAAGGCTTAAAAATGATATGGACATGTCTTAAAATCGACATGGGACATGAGGGTTATTAAGAGGGATGCACCAGTCCAAGATGGCCCAAGATAGTATTTGTTACGGCTTTTGGGCCCAAAAATAGTAAGAATTTCTTCTTGAAATCGTAACAAAAATCGTAACACTAGCATGCTCTATAAAATGTGCTTCCATATGGGTAATTAATGACTTTACCAATTCTTTACAAATATAACTTTACTCATAACAAACTTTTGTAGGTGGTATGTGCTAGTCATTTTCAAAGTAAAGGGGGCAAAATGGGTTCTAGTCTTTCTACCCTTTTTCACTTGACTATCATTGCTGTTTTGTATACCGGTACCCACTTCTAAAAAGCCTAAAAATCATATTTTTCCAGCAGAAATCGTAATGGTCGTAATTGGGGTCAAAAATCGTAAAATTACGAAAAAATCGTAACACTGGATATCCCTGTATTAAGCAACTTAGACATTCAACATAGGGATTTTTTTAAATCGACATGCGAAACACAACATGCAACCCCCCCCCCCCCCATATCCACTACCAGCAAAACTGACAGCCAGGATGCCAGGTAAAAACACTGTTAGCCCACTGGAATATCCCATGACAAATACCTGGGATCAATTATACATGATATGTTGCCTGTGAATAAGACCTCGAGAGCAACTTAGGGAGTGATCATTTATTATCAACGGGGGGGGGGGTGGTGGGTTTAGGGGGGGGCAAAAAAATTTGGACACCTTGACCGGGGGGGGGGGGCAAAAAAATTTGGACCCCTCTTAGGGGGGGGGGCAAAAAAATTTAACCTGTTTTGAGCCAAAAAGCCCATGCGTTACTATGCTTTAAAGGGCCCGTGCGCGAGCCGATTTTCGACCCTAAGGGGGGGGGCTAAAAAATTTTACCCATTGACCCTGGGGGTGTAAAAAATTTCGGAAACCCACCACGCCCCCCGTGTTGTTAAAAAATGATCACTCCCTTACGACATCATTGTATCGGGTGTCCTGTAATTATATGGCTGTCAGTAAGTAAGTACCCAATTCCAGACAGTTATCTTCAGATTTCCTCCCAATGGAATCTGTTTATGCCTATTTAAGGTAGGTCGATACCATTGGAAACGGGACCACTGCGTATGTTTCCGCGCATCTACCTTAGATACGTCAGAATGACGTCATATTTGAATGTCCTATGTTGAATGTCAAAGATTCGTGTATGAGTACATAGTTACCTATAAAACCAAGCCAACCAACATATTTGGTAGGCACTATCTCTGTTGACAGCATTTATCTGACACTCAGTTATAGATAAGGTTTTAAGGTACGAGGTCATATTCACAGATGATAACATAGATACATACTCCAAAACAAACACATTTTGTTTTTTTGTCACAACTTAATTTAGACTCGACAAGAAAAGGTGGCGCGTCATTTTGTGGTGTTGAACAGCAGTCAGATCATCCCAAAGAGAGGTACCTCTAAATAAGGGGCTCCTCCTATACAAGCCACATTTGGGTCTGCTTACCTTTAGCTTTATTTTACTAGAACTACGTAGGTTTCGTACCGGTAGAACCGTGAAACATTCCATTGCAGATCTCTGATACATTAGGGCAAGCAGCATGCAATCTCGTCTAGTTTCAAGAGTTTCAATTTTACAAAGAATATGTAAATCATCAACACTGATCTCTCTTACATCTCTTATGGCTCTGTCTCACGACCTTGGGCCAATGTTTTTGTCTCTGACCGGGTGCCGTCTCTGACCAGGTGCCGTCTCTGACCGGCTTGGCTTGATAAGGTCAAAATACCAACAGCAGGAGGCAAATTATATTTATAGTTATGATTATATAACAACCGCCATAACGTTTTTCCAAATCCTTATACATGTGAGTATAATTCTTTTTAAAACACCTTTTTCTGACACCTGGTCAGAGACGGCACCTGGTCAGAGACAGCACCGGGTCAGAGACGGCACCCGGTCAGAGACAAAAACATTGGCCCAAGGTCGTGAGACACAGCCTTATCTTTTAACAGATACGAAGGCAATCATTCTGAACAACCTGGAATTTTCTTGGAACCCACTCCGGCGCACCGTCAATCAAGAACGAACTATGTTCCATGATAGGCCTTATCATCTGCTTAGAGACCAATAAACTAGTAGCACCAAGATATACAAAGTCAGATACCATCTTCAGAATATTATTTTGCACCAACAGTTTACAATCACTTAGGTCAGGCTTCACTCTATCAGAGTGACACCACGATACCTTGGTCCTATCACAATTTATTGTTAACCTGTTTCATTGGCACCATGAACTAATTCCATCCAGATCATTTTGTAGAAGCAGTTTAACTCGCTCCTCCGTAGTAGCCGTAGACTTTGATGATTTGACAAGCAGTGAAAATACGGGCAAGGGTTATTTCACGGGGGTGTTGAATAAGCCTTCCTTGGTTAAAGGGGCATAATCACCAAGCGTAACCCACTACTAATTCTAGTTCTGTTCTAGTCTACTATGTGGTTAAGCGTCAGTTGTGAGAATGCCCCTTTAAGTTAATGGGAGTGCCTTATTCACCATGAAATAAATAATACAATTGGACAATTTTTCATTAATACTGCGTGTTATTATTAAATGGTTTTTGTTAAATAAGGGATCCCATAGGCTTAACACAGCAGTACCGTATCAGTCCACTTCCGGTAAATTTCCCTCGTATCAGGGTTCTTGTATCAGCAGGCTTCCGGCCTTAGCACTGGCGCATGAATATATATGTGTACCATTTTGTTGATGTTTTGATTAAAGGCCCAGCGCCCCTATACATATAGTGCTGAGTACACAGCCAAAAATAATTTTCTCATTTTCAGAAAATATTTCTTGTTTTAAGTAAAATAAACTTAAAACAAGTTTGTCCGTAGGATAACAAAATTTTACTTGAAAGCATGGTTGAGTTTAATATACTTAGTAGTAAGAAAAACAAACAAGAAAGAAATTCTTAAATCAAGTATTTTATACTGGAATCAAGATGATATTTCCTGACATATTTCTCAAAATAAGAAAATATTTCTTACGGAATGGACCTTTTTTTCTAGAAAACCCTTTTCTTAAGTAAGTTTTAATTTTTTATTTGAGTAAATAAACAAGATTGATGTTCTTGCCTGGGAAAGGGGTATGATTATTTTAATTTTAGAGAACGGATTGATACCAGAGCATCAGAAAGAGGTTCATCAGATTAAATGCAGCTTTTTGTAGCTACAATAGAAGTTTAAGCAAACAGACCTTTATTCAAAGTCATTTCACTTCATGTAATGGGACAGGTAATCCTTCCCTTTATCTAAATGCTGTTATCAAGCAAATGGTGTCTCTTATCATTTCTCCCTATAGTTATTATAATTCATTCACTGGAACAAGGGTTCTTACATCAAATTAATCCCTAACAAATTTCCCCTTTTCCCACATATTTTTACCCTCTTCTGTTTCTTTGGGACTTAATTTAAGGCAGAAATGTATACCCTGTTTGATAGGAAAGTTGTTGTATTGCATAGTGGTGGCCTCTTGTGGCACAACATGTAACTAATGTTCTTAAGTTAAGAAAATAATTCTTATTTAGTAGTCTGATCCCTATGGAACCTAACTGAACTCACATTCCACACCTATAAAATTCCCAAATAATGAAAGGAATTTGGTGAATGCATTAATCATGGTCATAACCATCACATAATAGAGTATACTTGCATCTTTTTTGCCCTAATTGACACTTTAGACACATGGTTTCAGGTTAATTCCTAACTGAGCAGATTTTCAAGACATGGCAATCTTAAATCTAGAAATAGAACTTTCTTATTTCAGGAATATAAGATATAATCTTGTTGGGTGCACAAATGACCAATTTTAAGAAAATTGCTAAAGAAAAATGATCTTGAATACTTGTTTCTAGAAGAATACTAGAAAAATAAAAGATATTATTTTTAGCTTTCCCTTTCTGAAAACAAGATAAATGTAAAAACTCAGAATGAGTTTATTCCTTGAATCAAGAAAAATTAATCTTGATTCTAGTATTTTCTTGGGGTAAGAAAATTATTTTTGGCTGTGTACCTGTGCTGACTACACTCCGACTGTTGCTAGAGGGGTCTGCGCCTTCAAATGAGCGTGCCGACAAGGCAGTCATGGTCAGACGGACGGGAGTGGGTTGGGGGGGGGGAGCAGTGGCGCTCTTGTCACGGCTCAACAAGCCCCAGCATAGTGGTGCACCGTGCCTCGGCTAATTATATATATACCCCCCCCCCCCCCCACCCCGTAACACAATGTCATGTTTATTGGAAACATCAACAGACACGAGGCCGTACTCAAGGTGAAATTATGTTATATCTCGATTATTTCGTGGGATAATGGTTGAATTATGTTCCTTTTTTATGAATTAGCACATTTGAATCGAACAGCCAGCACAAATTGTCTACTTATTGATGTCTTTTGAAAATAATGTTTCATGATACAATGATTTTACATAAGAAAATTAGACAGTGAATGCATCACATTGTAGTGTACAATAATATGCGGAGGCCTGCATGTTTATACTGTATAGAAAGACCACTGCACAGGGTACCACATAACTAAATATGTTTTATACAAATTTATATAGGACATTACAAGCCAAGCATCCATGGATAACATGGCCATCTTTGACTGGGTGCTAGCTTTGACCGGGTGCCAGCTTTGACCAGCTTGATAGAAAATGGTTTATTTAGGAGAGAGGCAGATATATATGGGCTGAGAAGGTTAATGAACGTGTTGACATTTTAGATTAGTAGATTCTACTGCACACCTACAAAAATGGCAACCAATTGTTTACAGTGTAAAATGAGTTTTACGGTTGTCGGGACTGTAGAACATGCAACAACCCAGTAAACAAAAAACGTTATACAACATTTTATAACGTTATATAACGTTAAATAACGTTTCTCTAAGGCTCCTTACTATGGCATAACGTTATATGACATTTTATAACGTTATTTTGACGTAAAATAACGTTTTTTTGTTAGCTGGGAAGGGACAAACGTGCCAAGTCACTAGACGCCACCTATTTTACCTGTAATCTTAAAATTCCATTTTTCCGGTAATCTTAATGATTCCCCCCTCTTCCCTAGATGGCACCACTGTAAGTCTCAGGGTAAATGGGTTCGGTTATAGTTCTGTTACAGTTTCAAAAAAGAAAAAGAGAATAAAGAGAGAAAGAAAAGGGGGGTTTGGGGCCAGAGCCCCGATATATACAGTAATGTTACCAACTTTCTGTGCTATCCCGTGCTATCTAGAGAATGGGCCGGGAAACTGATTAAGATTACTGGAAAAGTGGGCTTTTAAAGATTACAGGTAAAATGGGTGGCGTATAGTGACTTGGCACGTTTGTCCCCACATGCGTAGAACATGGTACTCCAGGGTTCACACTATTTTTCAGTCTCGGTTTTAACTGACAATTAACTGAGAAATAATCCTTTCACCTGACAAGTTTAATAGCAGTTTAGTACCATTGATACCCATCATGTCCAAAATGGTCTCGTTCGAAAGATAAGTATGGTGTCATTAGGCTATGGGTGATGATTATGATATCAGGTTCTACAGCTATCACGACTGCTGATACTATGGTATTAACCTTAGCAGACATGACTGATAAAATGTACCTGCAATAGTTGTCCTCCAAGAATTGTCCTCAAAGTTGTTCATAAAAAGTATACTTGCACTGTTATGCACTAGGAGTGGTTGGCATTTGCCTATGTTGATAAGGCCAAATAAAAAGAAAAGGTGTATTTCAGGTTACCTGATCCTACCTAGCAAAACAGGGCCGACCATAGACAATTTTATGTTGTTGTTGTTTTTTATTCGAGTTTTAGTTCATTTTGGGGCTATTTGTGTTGTTGCCGTCCAAGGGGACCGGCACTTAATACCAGGTTACCAGAGGTCTCTATCTGCTCTCTAACCAAAATGAGAGGCCATCATAAAAGAGTCACTTAACATAGGATCAGCTATAGATTGAGCGACCAGCTAGAGCCTCCGGCCACCCTACCGGCAGACGAGGACAGGTGTGGTCGACGCTGTTGCTATTGAGGCTATTTCAGAGTTTATTTGATAATGAGGCGAGTCATAGTCGAAATTTGTGAGTCTTTTTCTGGGTACCGGGTACTGTTTTGGCCAAAAAAAAGTTGAGAAAAATAATAATTTTAGAAAAAAAAAAAAAGTTTAGAAAAAATTAAGATTTGACCTACCCACCATAGATTTTCAGACCATGTAACTTGAAACACATCTTTTCTGGTTTGGCTTAACTACTATACCCAGTAAGCATGATAGGATACCAGTACTGCTGTAGTTGACATGGACACCTTATAATGATATATCAAGCGAATGCCCCCCCCCCCCCATTCAATGTGAAGACCCCTCACAGATCATTACTCATGCGGTATACATATACTCAGCCATCCAACTGCTAAGTGTCTCAATAATCTTCTAGGTGTACATGTATCAAGTTCTATTGATACAATTGAGGACATTGCTATACTTTGCAGTTGGTAAGGCAGTTATCTAGCAAAGATGTATGGTAGCCATCTTGAAATTTGGCAAAAATGCAATACTGGAGGGGCAGTCCATAAATGATGTCACGCTTTTTGGCCCTTTATAATAAATATCAATCAATAATCAAGTCTAGGCAATAATCTATAGGGCCTCTTGTCCAGTCCTTTGTAAAGGGTACTCTCCAGGCATAACACTTTCTTCGATTGATTTTGATTGATTGATTGATTTGTTTAACGTCCAGACGTACATCAAGTACCTCACGGGACATCTCAAGTTGGCAAGGAGTCATCCACAAATAGTGGTAGTCTGCCTTGCAGTAGTAGGACAGATATTTATATGCTGCTTGCCCAATACAGCAGTGACCGCATCTATGGATGATCGAATCTATGAAATGAATGACCGCATCTATGAGGTGAGGGAGAAAACCGCTACCGGGGCACGTCCCCTACTCTTTTCGAAGGATAGGAAGTGTTCTTTTATTTGCCTGTTCCTACCCACCTTGGCTAGTACCATAGTAGGCAGGGCCAGACAAACCACGGCCTTTGATATCTCAGACATGGTTCACTGAGGAGGAATCCCATGCCAGACCACCAGCAAGAAGGCCCGGGCCCGTGCATATGGGCAGCGGTTGCCAAACAGCTTACGTGACTGATCACAGCAGTAAGGCACGAGACCCCTCAAGTTTTGTCGCCTTTTACCAATCCGCTCATTGGTATTATGGAAGGCTCCCAATGAAGTTATTCTACTCCTTCATGCCCCCAACATGAAGGTCCCCGCTAACACAGGGACTTTCTTTGGAGTAATGAACCAGTCATGGCGTTATGAACCAGCTAGAAGGCTGTTTGCCCCCCCACCCTCCCCCCCGCTCCCAATAACATGGAACTTATTTCTATTTCAATCAAATCATGTTTCCTTTTATGTAAGATCAATGACCAACTTCACACTTTAGAGACATAAAAGTGTGATTTCTTTTCAAAACGTGACATCATGCACATGCCAACCCCCCTCATCACGCTTTGTCACAGATTTCTGACCCCCCCCCCCCCCCCCCGCCAAGGCCTGACATCAATTGTGGACGACCCCTGACATAAAAAAAAACATGGATGTTTTTTTAGAACAATTTAACTTTATTTGGCGTTTTGTGAATTTACAATTACAATTTTTCCTTCGATATAAAATATCGGGTATCCATACATTCATTTTCTCTGGTTGTAATTATCTGATATTTCATTAGCGTTCAACATAGAGTATTAAAACATATTGTTCATAATATAGGAATGATTCACAACGTATGAGTACCGGTAGTTATCTATAAATCAATATATGTTTCTGATTAAGACATTTTCATTTTATACTGCGCCAAACAAGTAAGGACGGAATTTCAGCGTGGCTGATGTTATATTCCACCCCTTTTTAGTAATAAAAACAAGTGATTATCCAAAGTTTTAGTAACAATTAACTCGGATATATATATACAATGGTGAATTACTATTCACAAATGATTCATCACATTTACATACCGTACTACTAAACGTATAGTGATCTTATATAAAATAGACCTTTGGTTTATACGCTATCAAACAACTACTTTGGATCATTTTTGTCATACAACTAGAATTGAACATTTTCAAATACATTTTCTGTTTTTTTGGGATAGAATCCACCAGTAACTCTTTCATCTTTTTCTTAAACTGCGCAATATTTTCAATATTTTTGTATTGATTTTCCAGATTGTTCCAGGACTTGGCTACAAAGACACAAAGCGACTTCTCATATGCGGCTGATTTGACATAATCATAATGTAACTGTGTATATTGACTTTGTCGTGTGTGACGACATTTTTCCTTACAAAATTTAGCAATATCAGATCTCTTGAAACCTAGGACTCTTGCATGATATAGACGTCGTTCACATAACATGGGCAGCTTAGCCTCTTGGTGTACATATGTGGTAGAGCTAAGGACAGGTAGCTTAAGACAGTGCTTTAAGCATCTATTTTGAATCCGTTGAAGTTCAGCTAGTAGATCAACATTAGCACCATTGTAAATAATATCGGCATAGTCTATAACTGGTAGAGCATAAGTTCTATAAATTAAAAGTAGAAGATTGGTAGGAACAAAGCGTTTCAATCTACCTAGTAAACAGGACTTGAAACCCAATAGTTTTTTCATTTCTTTAACATGACTATTAAAAATTAACGCATAATCCAAGGTAATACCTAGATATTTAAAAGTAGGCACATATTTCAGTTTCTTTCCATTTACAGAGACTTCATGGGTAATCAAGTTGACCCGTTTATACTTTATTTTACTACAAAAATACACAGACTTAGTTTTGGCCTCATTCATGGTCAATTTGTTCTTTGACGACCAATCAGCGTATGAACGTAATCCTACTTCTAACCTAGGAATAATATCCTGTATAGTTTTCCCATGTGAATATAATACCGTATCATCAGCATAAAGTAGACAGCCGACTCCATTTTGGGTTTGTGGAATGTCGTTTACATATAATAAAAATAATAACAGGCCACAAATACTACGCTGTAATGCCAAGGGGGTCTGGAACTACATCATTTGCTACTACATATTGCGCTCTTTGACTTAAATAATTTTGAATTAATTCTAGGTTATTTTTTCTGATACCGTACTGTTCTAATTTTTTTATAAGAATAGAGTGATTCACACAATCGAACGCCTTTTTGGTGTCAATGAAGGTAGCCACTATAACAAGCCCACTATTTCTTTTTTCTAAAATTTCTGATGTAAGTTTACTAATAGTATCTAAAGTAGAGCATGATTTACGGTACCCCCCCCCTTGAATATCTGTGAGAATTTTGGTTTTTTCTAAGTGATTAGTAATTTGTGTGTGAATAATTCTTTCAAGTACTTTACCAGGAATAGGGAGTTGACTTATTGGCCTATAATTAAAAACGCTATTTAAATCACCTGACTTAGGGAGAGGGGTCACCTTGGCTACCTTCCATACTACCGGTATACACTGAGTATTTACAACCATACTTAGGATTTTCGAGAACCGTCCCAACATACATATAGCAGCATCACGAAAAACTCTAGAAGAAATATTTTCCAAGCAAGAAGACTTGTTTGTATTGAGTTGAAGTAAGACCTTTCTTACAATGTCTTCTGTAATTTGAAAATCCTTCATACTCTCGTTACATCTTTGACCTTCAAAATTTCAATCACCAACATCCTATGAGCCTCAGCCAATTTGGGCCCTATGTTAGCAAAAAAAGTATTGATAAACATTGGAACCTCCTCCTTTTCAATCTGAACATTCACATCGTTCTTCAAAATAATGTTTTGTTTCTTTTTACCCAGGTATTAACCTTCTCATGGCTCCCCACAAAATGCAGTGGGTCTACCTTACTACGAGGTTGATGTAAGGATTGTTCACCATTGAGAATTAAATAGAAACCAACCATGTGTATATCTTATGAGTTAATGGTAAAAGGTACAACTTTTATGCCTAAATGGAATCTATAACCCACTGAATTCGAATTTTGACCCAATAGATTAATTCCACTGCCCAAGAAACATATTTCTGAAATATTACACTATATTCCTATTATGATACAGATAGCATTTATTAATACAGTTAGCAGTTGGAGGGTTGACTGCTAACGGGGTCTGGGGTGGTGGTCTAGTCCCGAAAAAATCTCAAACTACAATTTGACTTATAGGTGAGGTTTTCCAAAAGTTCAAAAGCATTTAACTATAAGTTGATCTTTTCCCTCCTTAACTCCAATTCGACTTAGGGTAGATTCACCCTAAGTCGGACACATACCCTGAGACAAACAGTGAAATTTGAGGTTATTTATGTACTCTACTACTTTTAGTGCTTGTTTTTTTGGAAAGAATAACATTTAAACTTTACTATTCTTCACAAATGAAGGGCTTAAAATGCTTGAATAACCACAAAATCAGGTGTCCGTCTCAAGGTATGTGTGTCTGACTCCAGGTGAATCTATGCTATAGGCAACGGTAGTCTACTTGAGAACTTAAAACAAATTGGGCATTTGACCCACT
Organism: Harmothoe impar; assembly: GCA_947462335.1. Lineage (NCBI taxonomy): Eukaryota > Metazoa > Annelida > Polychaeta > Phyllodocida > Polynoidae > Harmothoe > Harmothoe impar. The sequence goes on from OX381714.1 coordinate 58,032,117, forward strand.
GAGCCTGGAGTAAATAGTTTCCTCACATACCCCCTGAATTTGCTACTTTTCCCTGCGTAAATGAAAGGGTTGATCCACCTATTCACTCGTCATACAGAAGAAGCAACTCTGACAGTCATTGGATGAAGATCCTCCGGGAGATTATTAACAAGTATGGTAAGAAGAACAAGGGTCAGATTGCAGGTGACGTAGACAACCAGAACATTCAGCATGACTTTAGTGATCTTATAATCTGGTGCTGGAGCTGGAGCTGGAACTGGAATATGATGGGGATTGGCAGCTGCTATGCTGCGACTTTTCTTCCAAGCCACAAGCCCAATTTTGATGTAAACCCCTACAGTGGCCGGAATAAGGATGAGGAAAGGAAAACCAAGGATCACCTTGGCAATAAAATGCATGCTGTAGTTTACATCACAGACCTTTCCTTCAGGGTCAACCAGGAGATAATACCTGTAGCCAAGACCAAAATCAGCCATGACGAAGATGATGGTAAACCCCCATATAGCGTAAACTATGTTGGTTGCCTTCTTGACTGGTACCAAAGAGTGGTATTCTAAACTGTGAGTGATGTAGATAAGTCTATCTACTGCAATCACAAAAAGTGTGATAACATTAAGCATCGCTGACACATTGGTAATCAGTAGGTGTATAAAGCAAGAGATTTTCCATCCAGTTCCAGCTACAAAGTGTCCCACACTTATTATACGGAGCGGTAAAGAAGCAGCATAAATGAGGTCTGCCAGAGTGAGGCAAGCTATGAAGATGTTATTGGAGGTTTCAAGCAGGTTATTTTTGGCGAGGATGAATAGAGTGATACCATTGGTGAAGACCACTAGCAACGTGTCCACAGCATCCCACACCAAAAACACCCATGCAAATGAAAGCCAACAGGAGTTATTGTCGCTGCAGTCTGTTGAATTGGTCTCGCTGTAGTCGGTTGAATTCATGGAAATATTCATCTTGTTAAGTAAGTGTTGGATACTTAGCAAGTAAACATCTAAGTCCTGTGAAGATTGAAATGTTCTTTACTGGGGTGACCTTGAAAACATGTCTTGTCATTCATTCAGTACAGGAAGCCAAACTCCCCAAGCACAAAAGGTGCAAAGTGTAACCCACTACAACTATATAGTTCTTAGCTTTCACAGAAGGTGGAAGCACAGGTATTATCAACTCAGGTCTCTGTCTACCACAGTAGGTTGTTGGGGGTGCAGAGGGGTCTCCCCCTGAGGTCAGAAAGTCGCCGAAATTAAGGGGTCCACGTCACAAAGTCGCTTTTTGGACCCTTCTGCAGGCACATTGTTGGATGTACAGGATAGAGGTCTAACTAATGTATCGAATATCGACTCTGGAGAGAATGGATTTGTATCTATGTGTAATATAATAATTCTTCAGGACTCGTTCCCAATGGCATTCAGCCTCAGGCAGATGCTGCTTGTCCGTCTGCTCCCATCATGAGCATTGGCTCTGCAGAAACTGAATTCTAAGTCCTTAAGCCTGCCACATGCCAGAATGTGGCGGAAAAAAGTTTTACCGAGCAATCTACTGCATGCAAATGCCCTGTTGCTTACGGTGACAGATATAGGCCCGGAGTATCAGTCTCTGTGTATGGTGTTAGGATGCATGCCTATCTTGTGATCTTCTTCTGCTTCTGAAAGAAAGGCCACCACTCAGTGATGATTGTAAATTTATGTAAATTAGGCTACATCTCCTAATAGGACTTTTAGGACTATAAATGACCAAAACAATATTACCGTAAATTCCCGCGTATTACCCGCATCTCGCATGTAACCCACACCCTGGCTTTTAGAGAATTCTATTACCCATACTGGGTGTCTGAGTGCTTCTAGGAAAAAAAACTCGTATAACCCACACCTAGAGTTTTGGGAAATAAGAATTCTACTGAGAGGTTGTAATCCACAATTACAGGTGTTACCTGATTAACTTCAGATACCATCACCTAACACCATTTAAACTAACCATTTCAATGACCATATAGGAGCAGCTCACCCTCTTATAAGGAGTGGTCATTTTTTAACAACAGGGGTCGGTGGATTTTCGCGCGAGTGGGTCAAAAAAATGTTGGTTTCCCCCCCCCCCCACAGGAGGGGTCGACATTTTTTCAGTCCCCCTCCCCCAGGCAGGTTGAAATTCAGCGCGGCCGACCCCTTTGAGCTATAATATGCAGGCTTCTTCACTAAAAAGGGGTGCAATTTTTTTGGTCACCCCCTAAAGAGGGATCCAAATTTATTTGGTCCCCCCCTTCAAGGGGTCCAAATGTTTTTGGTCCCCCCCCCCCAAATCCACCACCCCCCCCCCTGTTGTTAAAGAATGACCACTCCCTAACATCAACAATCTCAGACATCAGAGGTTTACAGTGGTCATTAATGATGGACAGAGGGCCCTGGAGGTGATAAATCTGACCACAGGACATTTAGGGGGGCTTCCACTCTGAGGTATGTACGTTCTCTTAATAATCCTCTGCAGTTTTACCATTAAAATTCGCTAAATCCCCCGGTATTAACTATACCTGGCTCAAACGGCCAGGGGTATATAGAGGGTGTGGTGGTGTGACCGCCAAAGCAACTTAGTATCATATGCTGTGGGGATGTGGGGGGGGGGGGGGGGGGGGGTGTGATTACCAGGAGATGCTGTGGATAGTGGGGGAGGAGGGGCAGTATGGTAGGTAGGTCAAGCAACAGCCATAATCCCGGGTCTGTATGTGTCACAGTGCTGAACAACCCAAAGGAAATAATTCATTACTCACCAAGGAAACGTGTTACAATATCATATGACATATCACAGGTAAGAAGAGGACTGTTCCTTCTATTTCTGACCCGTATGTAGGTGTCAGGGCAATAGGTTCTGAGATATTAATTGGTAAAATAATACCCTGTACTGACAGGTAGACAGGTAGATTGGAACGGTTTCTAACGGGGAGGCACTGGTGCTACCTACACAGAAATCATGGGTCAATCATTAAAATTGTCATTTTTGTTTGTAGTATCCTATATATATAGACTCTCCTGACAGAGCAGATTTTGTAGTTATCTTATTTTACTTTCTGACACAACAGTTACCATATAAAACTATTCGTGATGAAATGACATCACTTTCACAGGCAATTTATATGGTCAAGTACCCCCTAACCCCCCCCCCCCCCCAAAAAAAAACAAAAACCCACCACTAGGTAGAATAGATATTTCTGTGTAATATTCTTTTAGTATGGTATAAAAGTATCCTGGCGAAAATTGGCTAATGGGCTTCTCCTAGAGCTTGTATATTATACCTGTATGGCCCTGTTCTTGGTAATATTCATAGGGAATTTGATATTTTTAAGTAGAAACTAAACCCCTGTTCTGAGTATGGGTCTCATATTATTTAATTCTGAGAACAGCTGGTGAATCAAGGAAATATTCTCCAATTGAGAAGGATATTCGTACAGCATACCTTAGTGGAGCTCTAGTTGTAAATGCCCTCATAGTGAGTGGGGCAGTACACAGCACTACCACGCAGGCAGGCAGAAAGTGGCAGGTTGGGTATAGCAACTTATTTTTTTCAAAAAAACATATAAAATGCTCTGTTTATTATAGATGAATAATGTTTGCAATTCCTTACTCTAGTTGATCTCCTGCAGATATTGTATACTTCGTGATGGATTTCACTAATTTTATCGAAATGTCCTGTCCTACCTAAGTATGGGGAGGTATGACTAACAAAAGTGCTACCTGCCCTCATAGTGGGGGGAGGCGGGTAAGGTAGGATTGGCTGGATTGCCAGACCTAGGGAGGGGTCATTTTTGATAAAGTGATTTCTTAAATAGAAAAATACAAAAACCCTCGTATTACCACCACCTATAGGCTTTGGGGAAATCCTATAGGCCTAACCTGCACTGGCGGTTAACATACTGCCCACGTGTTGTACGCGGGAATTTACGGTACATTGAATATGGTAATCCTATTTGCTAAAAAGAGTCAAAACTCTGGAGTCAATATTTGCTTATTGTATTGCCAACGGAAATTATTCATAGTTTCAAATATTTTAGCACTTGTGTAAATACAATATATATGTAGCCAAGAGACTTTAGGCCTACCTTTGATTTGATTCCTCCTATGTATAGTTGGTTTGACAATTGGATAATCCAAAGGTTGGTACAGCCTTCTGAATGCTTTCTGCTCTTATGCACGAAGGTGTGTGTTATAACTGCTGAATGTCGACTGTCGCAGTCTGCGCTGGCTGCTATGGCGACATACTGATCACTACAGAGAACTGTCAGGATTGCCACTCCTACACCGTATAGCATCACTCTCACAGCAGAGGCTTGGATAGACTACAAATGCCCATCCATCCCAGGGGGGGGGGGGGCACTTGGTATATTTTGTACACACAGGTGTGCGGCTGGGAAGGGTACTTTTTGATCAAAATACCCCTCACCAAGGGTCTGCTTTTCACCAAAGTCCCCCTCACCAAGGGTCAATTTTCACCAAAATCCCCCTCACCAAGGGTTACTTTTTCGGAGATTTCAACAAAATCCCCCAAAAAAGGGTCACATTTTGCCAAAATTCTTCGCTACAAGGATCACTTTCGACCAAAATTCTTACACCAATGGCGACTCCTCGGGTAAAATAGCTAAAACCTAGGCACTTTTGTCCAAAATCCCCCTCAGCAAGGGTCACTTTTGACCAAAATCCCCCTCACCATGGGTCACTTGTGCCCAAAATCCCCCTCACCAAGGGTAAGGGTTGTCAAAGGGCCAGCCGCACACCCGTTTTCAAAAAAAAATTGAGTGCCCCCCACGGGCCATCCATGGAGAGTGCTGTCAATGTGAAGCCTCACAGTGCCTCACAGGTAACATCCCAGCTAACAATAAAACGTTATTTTACGTCAAAATAACGTTTTATATTTTACACAACGTTATGTCATAATAAGCCTTAGAAAAACGTTGACATATAACATAATATAACGTTATAAAATGGTGTATAACGTTATTTGTTCACTGGGTTCCCATTTTGTTGGGGGACGTAAAACGTTGCCCAGTCTTGACGTAGCACAAAAAAAATCTTGATTATGATAAGGTGAGGTATAAGTGAGTGCCTAAATAAGTTAATACTCTCAGATGAATCGATAAATATATTTATCTTGGTGTATAGCCTGCTAAGGAAACTGACAAAAGCTTTAATTGGCTACAATCAGGAATTCCCAAGACTTTCCCATATCCAAACGACTTTTTACGTCCTCCCAAAAAATGGCGGCCGATTCTGCGCACAGCGCCCCCTACAGCCTTAGTTGACTCGGAGAATCTCCATTGGGGGTTGGGGCTCCCCCAACCAGCTTTAAACATTGGATCTTAAATTTGAATCATATAAAAAGGTAGTTTTGAGGCCACTCTAGTTATGATTGGGGGCCTGTGGGGCCTTCAGCTCACAAAACTGCCTTCAGCCCACAAAAGAGAATTATTTTGTTGGGTAAAGGCTTTCACTCGGCCTTCAGCCCACAAAACCAGGATGCCAGGTAAAACACTGTTAGCCCACTGGAATATCCCATGACAAATACCTTGGACCAATTATACATGATATGTTGCCTGTGAATAAGACCTCGCGAGCACCTCGCAACATCATGGTATCAGGTGTCCTGTAATCATATGGCTGTCAGTAAGAAAAGGTGAGGCTCCACTAGCCGGTTTTTATTTACAAATCGGGGCTATTCTCACGAATCTGACTTAGTTGTATACTATAACATTGCCAAGGCTATGTAAGACCATTTAGGTCCCGATTTTGAAATCAAGGCCGACTTTGGCTCCCGATGTATGCATTTGGTTACTTTTGCATTGCACTGCCAATGGAAACGTCTCCAGTCACTCTGCCTGTCACGCAGCTGTATTCTTTAGTCAGCTTTGGAGTACTCACTGGGGGTGCAGAGGGGGTCGGGAGAGGGGGCCCCCCCCTCAGGTCAGAAAGTCGCCGAAATTAAGGCCCCCAGGCCACAAGGTGGTCTTTTTAGACCCTTTATCTTATAATCAAATTTTTGCAAAAGTCGCCAGGTCGCTTAAATTATTGCCCCAGGTCGAAAAGTCGCCTGGAAAACGGCCCAGGTCGCCGAAAACCCCTCTGCAGTCACCTCACTTGGTTATATAAATGGATACTCACTGAATCCATTGCATATTCCCCCCATATTATGAGTATCTTAGAACTGTGGACTCACTCATAATAGTACAGCAAGGTTTCAGCCTACATGGAGAGAGATGCAGTAGAAGGCTAGGAGATGGATCTAGGCGGTTGTAAAGCGAGAGAGAGAGAGGCAATAGTAGTGAATAGAAATGTGAAACATGTCTTTGGATGGACAGGGAATGAGGGCAGGACATGTCTCAAAGAATATACAAGGAGGGGGGATGGATGTTTCATAAATCATCAAGGTTATACATTGAGAGAGGGCAGCAGGAGGGCAGGAGACATCTTTAGGAGGTTATACAGAGAGAAGGATGCAGAAGAAGGATATGTCAAGGAGGTTGCACAGCAATGGAGGAAGTTGTCCCATGTCTCTGAGAGGCTGTACAGGAAGAATGAGTCCATCGGGTGAGTGTAGGACATGTGTGTGGGAGGTTGGCTCATAAAGGGGGAGGCAGTAGAGATTAGTATATATAATATAACTGCCTTTATGTTTTATTACTGCAATAATTATTTATCTTGGTTGCTATGCAAAGATAACTGAATGTGCCTATTGTTATGCAACCACTGAGCATACACACCCAAGAGTTGGTGCCACTAGATCTTGACATTTAGCCAATACCCAGATTTTGACATTTAGTTAATACCCAGTCCGCGTTGCTTAAACCTTTATGGCAGAGCATTGACTATAGTTGATGCCATGGCTACTCAAGCATTGACTATAGTCAGCATAAATATATGGGGTTAAGCATTGGCTAGGCCTTCAGAGAAAGCTGTTACAAAACATCTCACACCCATGACCAGCAGATGTTCTGTTAGGTCTGCCTTAAATATTTAAGGGTCTAAGCCAGTCTGCCTAATTGGACCCACCCTGTTTTTTCTCCTTGGCTGCCAAGTGGACCCCATATGGATATGCCCAGAAGTGCCCAGATCCAACCCACTTTGACAAAACTCCCTCTCAATACTTTTTGAAAGTAATCAGAGATAAGAATGATTGAAGTATTTGCAATGTATCTTAAGAAAAAGAGGGCTAAAATCATCTGGGTTCTCACTAGCAGGCCTGGACAAGAGTTGTCTAAACACAGGTCTTGGTAATGAATTATGCAGCCCATCAAGCAATCTCTACTGGACAAATAATACCTATAGCATGTGTGTTGCTACACACATTAATGCAATTAATTACAGTCAACTCCCTCTAATGTGATTACTATCCAAAAGTGCTTGCCTTACTGGGGTGGTCAAATTAGAGAGAGACAGTGCACATAATGAAAAGTTCTAAAAATATTATTCTAGTATTTCCTTTATGCCCCTCCCTCTGATATATGAAAACTAGACAGGTGTGTGAGTGCAAGATGTGTGGATATCTGTTCCTCTAATGTGTGACTACTGATGAGGTGAATGAGTGGCTTCTGCCCTTCAGATGAATAAGTGAGGGCAACGGGGCTTCTGGTGGTCTGATCCCCTGAATGGGTAAGGGTAGCTGGGGCTTCTGCCCCCATCATCCTCTACCCCTGGTTTTCTATGATAATTACTTTTTTTAAAGAGTTTACTCTTGGATCGACTCATCTGGCTAAGTGGTCATAAAAGAGGGAGTAAAACATACTTTGGAACTGAGACCTGTGGGTTGGTTGCATAAGAGGGGTGGTCTTATTAGGGGGAGTTTTGTATATTCAAACAAAAGGGAAAATGCTTGACACTTTCCCAAACTGGTCACAATGGAGAGGTGGTTGTATCAGGAGGTGGTTGTATCAGAGGGAGTTCCTAACTTGTTGTATGTGCACTGCTGTAACTATTGGTCGATCTATCACGGTTGCTATTGCAAAAATATCTAGGCATACTGTTGGGCAAAGCATCAGTTTATACAAGCATGACATATCAGTACTAGTTTAGAATAGTCACTCCATGTTAGGCATTCCATCATAAATATTGCCCCCTGGATGCCAAGGACCTGGTCAGTGTCTGATTTGCCTGTCTGATAGGCAGAGTGACTGGAAACATCTCCATTGGCAGTGCAATGCAAAAGTAACCAAATGCAATGGGTTTTAATAAATGTACCATAGCATTAGTTGATACCACTGGATTTCCTATGCATCTCTACTGATCGGATTTCTAGGTCAAATTATGCATGGAATTTGCATTGCTAAGCAGATCTTTCTAACAGAAAATAGCTCTGTACAGTGCAATTTAATAGATATCGCCTGAATCTCTTGATATAATATGAACTACTATCATATTTCCTATGGTTGCTATGCAAAAGTTATCAAAATATGTCTGTTGCTAGGCAATTGTATGGCAAAATAATCTGTTCCTTTCTGTGAATACATCAAAAATAGTTTTGGAGAGCCACACCAAGTTAGGCATTTCAGTATCTAATCATATTTATTGACCATTCTAGGCCGGATACCTGGATATTATCCAATATGGCAGAGGTTGCTAGGGAAAAAAATACATGGGAATGTGTGTTGCTAGGCAACTAGTGCTGCTATATCAGAGTGTTATCATCTTAAAGTATCCTGGGATGGTGCAGCTTGTTGCATTTGAAGTACATGACCCATCTATTTTTAAATTTTGTCATACTATCATATTTGCCATGGTTGCTATGGAGAAATAGCAATAAGAGCCCGTTGCTAGGCAACCAATGAGCACAGATAAAAACTGTTGATACCAGTGGATTCCTTGGACTCAATTTAGGGGGGGTAGGTATTTTTAGAATTTGGATAGCTCAATTTACTGTAGAGCTATAGCCCCGATTAGCTGGTTGCTATGGTAACTTTTTTGATTTGCCTAGAAGCGGCCTAAAAAGTGAATTGTAAATTGGAGCGGTCATCCTATCTTTTTCAGCCCCCTTCAAAGCATAGATTCCAGAAGAGAAACTAAAATGATCATGAAATTCCCACGGGGCTTGGTTTTCCTACGATTTGCCCTCCACTAAGAGATATTTTAGCTTCTACTAAAATAAAATTATTTAATGAGTCTCCCCTAAAAGTGATGACAATTCATAATTTTGGTTTATAATTTTAAGTTTATTTCATGTGATATCAACAAAGACCACATGAACCATTTCTGTTCAACTATCCTATACATTCATCATACAATGGGCAATGTACTTTAACAGGATTTCTTAAACGCTATATAAATAGTTTTGCACAATATACATGTACATGATTGCTATTAAAATTGATATGAGGTCATAACATAAATAATGTACTCCATACAATTTCCCCTATCCTATTATGAAGTTTTGACTATAAAGATAACAGCCCCTGTTCTCGTGGAACATATATTCAAATGTTTTGTTATTGTTAAATGCCTTCGACTTATGGTGTATGTTATAAGAACATAGCTAGCAATCTCTTCTCATATTTACATAGTTATTTACATAGCTACAAACAATCTTGAGCGACATGTACAATGTTTGTACAATGATTAATACAATATTATGGCAAAATGTGCCGCTTAACATCTAGTTTGAATCATGATTTGTTAACAAATACGATATTGTTACATGTTAACTATTTCGCAAGATGCGTTCGCCCTGTTGTTGATCACGGCGAATGGACTCTGGGACATCCGTCAGGTGTGCCTTGTTCTTTCTGTTTCGTCGCTTTACAACTTCCTCTACCACCGTGTTCTGTGTCAAAAAAAACAAAAACAAAATTGAATTTAGGCCAGACCAAAAAAAAAAAAGTTCAATGGATTTCGCTCACCTTATTTCTGGAAATGGATTTTTTTTCAATGGACTTCGCTTGCCTCATTAAACAACAATAGGGAAATCGGGAGCCGACCCAAGAATGCAATTCGCATGCTCACTCTCCATCCTAGTCTATGCATTCAAGTGTAGTAAACTACAGACCTAACATCAGGCAGGAGAGTGATATGTCACGACACTCCCGACCCTATTTGCGCTATGCTGAGGCATTCCCACAGTGCAGTCTACTAGGGCACACGGACGCTGCCTGCACACCCAGTTTTCCCGTGCTACTCTCGCCGGCAGCGAAGCTGCTGGTTTCTTTTTAAAACCGAGAATTTTTTTGAGTTTTTGAATTTTTTCTTCTGGTGATTCCCCCAGATCAACCAATTAATTATTTTGTTATGGGTTAAATAAGAACTTTTGTGTGAGGACAAGGTCTATTTCTTAAAATCGACAAGGGACAAAGCCTACCGTAAATTCCAAAGTATAACCCACAGGTTATACGTGAACCAAACCTCAGGTGCGGGTTATATAATAAGTCTAAGGGCGGGTAAGACAAGGGTTTTAGAAAGTATAGTACAGTATTAAAATGGCAATTTCAGACCCCAAGGTTGGGTTATAGGTTTCTTCCAAAGCTGAGGTGTTGTACATGAGGTGCAGGTTATACACAGGAATTTACAGTATTTCTTAAAACAAACAAGGGACAAGGCCGATAACTTAAAATCGACAACGAACAAGGGACATTGGCATTATTTAAATTCAACAAGTGATGCAGCTACCTGTCCGGAGCCCTGACCTTGTACTTGGGCCAATTGAAAGATAAGCTACTGAATAAAAGGAAACCACAAAAAAGGGTTTACAAAATATATCAATTATAATAGAAAAGCGTACTGATAAGAATTAAAGCGGCATGGTCCGATTTTTTCCATATTTTGATTTCTATTTAAATATGTTCAAAATGGCAGTGTGATATCATATTTTGAGGATGGGATACAATAAAATATCATTCATGGGCAAATAGAGGGAATTAAAAGGGTCCCATAAACACTGGTATAGCATTTCACAGTGTATTTTCAATGGGTGGAATTATAATGTACACTCCAAAAGTTCTAAATTGAGCAAAAAACTGATTATTAGCTGAAATCTAGGCCAAATTCTGGGGAATAATGTTTTAACAAGGACGTAGAGATCATCAAAGGAAAAAGGACGATGAGACATAGATCTGAGTAGGGAAACACAGGGGAGCTATGGTCGACATACATGGTGATACATTTTTTTAAAACTTTTTTTTTTGGGGGGGGGGGGAGGGGGATACAAAAAACAAACACATGGGTCAATATAGGCCTAGCTATACTAAATATGCCTACCGTATTCAACGTAATAAGCGAACATCCCCTAATAAGCGCACACCCCCCGTTTTTGGCGGATTCTTATACTAGAAATAACCAAATTGATCTCAATTTTTGACCCCAATTAAACTCTCAACTACTAAAAGGTGTCCATAATAATTTTTTAAGCGCACTGTGCGCTTATTACGTCGAATACGGTACTACATTTTTAAAAGTAGGTCTATAGGTCTATACGGAGAACAGGATGAATGGCGAACGGGATAAACAGAAAACGGCAGAACGGGATAAACGGATTACCGGAGAAGGCGATTACCGTAGAAGGCGATTACCGGTGAAGGCGATTACCAGAGAAGACGATAAAGAGAGAAGGGGATAAAGTGAGAACGGGATAAACGGAGAATGGGATGAAAGGAGAACGGGATGAAGGGAGAACGGGATGAAGGGAGAACGGGATAAATGGAGAGGGGGCGGGGGGGGGGGGTCAGGGTGGGGATCTATCTGTAGCACACGAGACTTCTTTTTAAACCCTACTACATTATATGCCTACTACATTTTTAAAAGTAGGTCTATAGGTCTATACGGAGAACAGGATAAACGGAGAACGGGATAAAGGGATAAACGGAGAAGGCGATTACCGGAGAAGGCGAATACCGGGGAAGGTGATTACTGGAGAGGGCGACAAACGGAGAAGGGGATATAGGGAGAACTGGATAAAAGAGAGAACGGGATAAAAGGGAGAACGGGATAAAGGGAGAACGGGATGAAGGGAGAACTGGATAAAGGGAGAACAGATAAAGGGAGAACGGGATAAACGGAGAACGGGATAAACGGAGAGGGGCAGGGGCGGGGATCAATATTGACGCTCCGATCAACTCGCTTTTCGGCCGAGACTTCTGGGAACAGAATAAACGGTGAACGGGATAAACGGCGAACGGGATAACCAGAGAAGGCGATTACCAGAGAAGGCTAAAAACGGAGAAGGGGATAAAGGGAAAACGGGATAAAAGGGAGAACGGGATAAAAGGGAGAACGGGATAAAGGGAGAATGGGATAAAGGGAGAACGGGATAATGGGAGAACGGGATAAAGGGAGAACAGGATGAACGGAGAACGGGAGAACAGTATGAAGGGAGAACGGCATAAAGGGAGAACTGGATTAATGGAGAACAGATAAAGGGAGAATGGGATAAACGGAGAACGGGATAAACGGAGAGGGGGCGGGGGGGTCAGGGTGGGGGGATCTATCTGTAGCACACGCCGCCCCGTGGCCGACCGACACGGCTTAACGGAAACGGGGATGCCGTCGATATTGACGCTCCGATCAACTCGCTTTTCGGCCGAGACTTCTTTTTAAACTTTTTAATTTTTTGGTGGGGATACAAACACATGGGTCAATATAGGTAATATAGGCCTAGCTATACTAAATATGCCTACTACATTTATACAGAGAACAGGATGAACGGGAACGGGATGAACGGAGAACAAGATAAACGGGATAAACGGAAAAGGTGATTACCGACCGACACGGCTAAACAGAAACGAAGATGCTGTCAATATTGACACTCCGATCAACTCGCTTTTCGGCTGAGAATTTCGGAGAACAGAATAAACGGCGAACGGGATAAACGGCGAACGGGATAAAGGGATAAACAGAGAAGGCGATTACCAGAGAAGGCGATAAACGGAGAAGGGGATAAAGGGAAAACGGGATAAAAGGGAGAACGGGATAAAAGGGAGAACGGGATAAAGGGAGAATGGGATAAAGGGAGAAGGGGAGAAAGGGAGAACAGGATAATAGGGAGAAGGGGATAAAAGGGAGAAGGGGATAAAGGGAGAATGGGATAAAGGGAGAACGGGATAATGGGAGAACTTTAATTTTTTGGGGGGGATACAAACACATGGGTCAATATAGGTAAAATAGGCCTAGCTATACTAAATATGCCTACTACATTTATACAGAGAACAGGATGAACGGGAACGGGATGAACGGAGAACAGGATAAACGGAGAAGGCGATTACCGGAGAAGGGGATAAACGGAGAAGGGGATGAAGGGAGAAGGGGAGAAAGGGAGAACAGGATAATAGGGAGAAGGGGATAAAAGGGAGAAGGGGATAAAGGGAGAATGGGATAAAGGGAGAACGGGATAATGGGAGAACGGGAGAATGGGAGAATGGGATAAAGGTAGAACAGGATGAAAGGAGAACAAGATGAAGGGAGAACGGGATGAAGGGAGAACGGGATACATGGAGAGGGGGCGGGGGGGGGGGTCAGGGTGGGGATCTATCTGTAGCACACGAGACTTCTTTTTAAACTTTTTAATTTTTTGGGGGATACAAAAAACAAACACATGGGTCAATATAGGCCTAGCTATACTAAATATGCCTACTACATTTTTAAAAGTAGGTCTATAGGTCTATACGGAGAACAGGATAAACGGAGAACGGGATAAAGGGATAAACGGAGAAGGCGATTACCGGAGAAGGCGAATACCGGGGAAGGTGATTACTGGAGAGGGCGACAAACGGAGAAGGGGATATAGGGAGAACAGGATAAAAGAGAGAACGGGATAAAAGGGAGAACGGGATAAAAGGGAGAACGGGATGAAGGGAGAACGGGATAAATGGAGAACTGGATAAAGGGAGAACAGATAAAGGGAGAACGGGATAAACGGAGAACGGGATAAACGGAGAGGGGCAGGGGCGGGGGTCAATATTGACGCTCCGATCAACTCGCTTTTCGGCCGAGACTTCTGCGAACAGAATAAACGGCGAACGGGATAAACGGCGAACGGGATAACCAGAGAAGGCGATTACCAGAGAAGGCTAAAAACGGAGAAGGGGATAAAGGGAAAACGGGATAAAAGGGAGAACGGGATAAAAGGGAGAACGGGATAAAGGGAGAATGGGATAAAGGGAGAACGGGATAATGGGAGAACGGGATAAAGGGAGAACAGGATGAACGGAGAACGGGAGAACGGTATGAAGGGAGAACGGCATAAAGGGAGAACGGGATTAATGGAGAACAGATAAAGGGAGAATGGGATAAACGGAGAACGGGATAAACGGAGAGGGGGCGGGGGGGTCAGGGTGGGGGGATCTATCTGTAGCACACGCCGCCCCGTGGCCGACCGACACGGCTTAACGGAAACGGAGATGCCGTCGATATTGACGCTCCGATCAACTCGCTTTTCGGCCGAGACTTCTTTTTAAACTTTTTAATTTTTTGGTGGGGATACAAACACATGGGTCAATATAGGTAATATAGGCCTAGCTATACTAAATATGCCTACTACATTTATACAGAGAACAGGATAAACGGGAATGGGATGAACGGAGAACAAGATAAACGGGATAAACGGAAAAGGTGATTACCGGAGAAGGGGATAAACGGAGAAGGGGATAAAGGGAGAAGGGGAGAAAGGGAGAACGGGATGAAGGGAGAACGGGATAAATGGAGAACTGGATAAAGGGAGAACAGATAAAGGGAGAACGGGATAAAAGGAGAACGGGATAAACGGAGAACGGGATAAACGGAGAGGGGCGGGGGTGGGGGTCAGGGTGGGGATCTATCTGTAGCACATGCCGCCCCTCGGCCGACCGACACGGCTAAACAGAAACGAAGATGCTGTCAATATTGACACTCCGATCAACTCGCTTTTCGGCTGAGAATTTCGGAGAACAGAATAAACGGCGAACGGGATAAACGGCGAAAGGGATAAAGGGATAAACAGAGAAGGCGATTACCAGAGAAGGCGATAAACGGAGAAGGGGATAAAGGGAAAACGGGATAAAAGGGAGAACGGGATAAAAGGGAGAACGGGATAAAGGGAGAATGGGATAAAGGGAGAAGGGGAGAAAGGGAGAACAGGATAATAGGGAGAAGGGGATAAAAGGGAGAAGGGGATAAAGGGAGAATGGGATAAAGGGAGAACGGGATAATGGGAGAACTTTAATTTTTTGGGGGGGATACAAACACATGGGTCAATATAGGTAAAATAGGCCTAGCTATACTAAATATGCCTACTACATTTATACAGAGAACAGGATGAACGGGAACGGGATGAACGGAGAACAGGATAAACGGAGAAGGCGATTACCGGAGAAGGGGATAAACGGAGAAGGGGATAAAGGGAGAAGGGGAGAAAGGGAGAACAGGATAATAGGGAGAAGGGGATAAAAGGGAGAAGGGGATAAAGGGAGAATGGGATAAAGGGAGAACGGGATAATGGGAGAACGGGAGAATGGGATAAAGGTAGAACAGGATGAAAGGAGAACGGGATGAAGGGAGAACGGGATGAAGGGAGAACGGGATTAAGGGAGAACGGATAAAGGGAAAATGGGATAAAGGGAGATAAGATAAACGGAGAATGGGATAAACGGAGAACGAGATAAATGGAGAGGGGGCGGGGTGGTCAGGGTGGGGGGGGATCTATCTGTAGCACACGCTGCCCGCAGCCGACCGACACGGCGAAACAGAAACAGAGATGCCGTCGCTATTGACACTCCGATCAACTCACTTTTCGGCCGAGACGTAAAACAGCAGTTACACACTGCCAAACCCTGACGCCTACAGCCACCTGCTCACCCCCCAGCCACCTGCTTTCCCATAGCCACCTGCTCACCTACAGCCACCACCTGGAATTCGATTATATATTACTTGTAATATATGAATTTGGGGTAGCTTTTTCTGGAGAACGTGATTCTGCTATCAGAATTGAGAAATAATTTCTTCCATTTAAATTAGAGGGGGATCAGGGCCGAGGGGACCTAGAGTATACAGCTTGTGGGGGGGGGGGGGGGGGCTTCAACATCAATAAAATGACGAGGGGCATCATTGCCATTGTTATTGTCATTTTCTGGTAAAAAAAGAAATTCTTCAGAATTCCTTCTGTATCAATTTGCCGCTACTAAAATGTATCAATTTGCCGCCCGCTACTAAAATGTATCAATTTGCCGCCGCTACTAAAATGTATCAATTTGCCGCCCGCTACTAAAATGTATCAATTTGCCGCCGCTACTAAAATGTATCAATTTGCCGCCCGCTACTAAAATGTATCGATTTGCCGAGTTGTCATGGTGACGTTTACACTTCCGGTTTCGGGTTGATGGCGTGTTTTTAAACGGCGCCGTTGACGTTAACTGCCGTAGTTGACGTTAGTTGTCATTTTACGTGATTAAAATGTCTTTCTCGATTATTTTAAGCTGATCCATACAGGTAAATAGTCTATATATTCAATTGTGTTGTTTAAATATACGATTGGAGCCAGTTTTTGCTTAAATTTAGGCTCCATCAATTTCGGTCAATGGGCTCCATGACAGGGATTGCTTAAAAATAAGACTTTTCAGTTTGAGATGAACTGCAGAGTAGGTCAATTATTGATTTACTATGCTTCCTTCGACATTGTCAGGCCACACTACTTTACTTTACATACCACAAAAAATTTAAGTGAAATTGTAATTCCTTACTTATGAAAATGATGAGTTTGTGATCTCTTTTATTGGGGTAAAATGAAAAAAATTGACAAAAATGAAATTTCTTTCTAATATTTTTATTTTAACAAATACAAATATGAAAATCGACATACATGTACATCAAGTGTAGGCCTTTCATATTATGCAGTTGGATTTTTATAAAAACATATATTTTTGACATTTTTGGAACTTTTTCAATTTTGACCCCCCACTACCAGAAGCTTTTGGTCGACATGAAACATTTGAATCTGTTTTGACGTTTTGAGAAAAGGTTGTCGACCATAGCTAATAAAGTAGGTAGGACATGATGTGTGGCCATATTGAACATTCTGGCTCAATTTTAGCAAAAACTATTTTTGAGCCCTAATCATCGGACTATGCCACGTAAAATTAGAATACTGTGTACCATCCTCTGGGAGACCATCCCGAAGGGTCAGCATGATGCAACAATGCAGCACTGGACGGGGCTACATTGGTGCATCACAACAACAAATGTCATCTTTTAAGCTAATTTCTGGCAGTACTGTCCTTAAAGTGTTAATCATCAGTTATTTGACAATGTCTGTGTTCTTACCTTGTACTTGCGCCACTTGAGGTCGCTTAAGTAGTTGTCGTAGAGGACCTCGTCCTCCGGGTAGAACTTGTTCAGGTTCTCCTGCATCAGGTCCAGTTTCTTACTGCGACCCAGCTTAGAGAAGTGCACCCTCGGCACCAGCAGCACCTCCACCTTGGTCTTGGACACATAGGAGGTCTTGTCTAAATTCTCACCTGCAACAAGAAGGTGGTAGCATTAACCCTTTAAAGGGGCATTCTCACCACTCACACTTTACCACGTAGTAGACTAGAACAGTACTGAGAGGAGGAAAGACGGTCGTGATCATCGCCTAGCGGCGGCGTCCCAAACTAGGCTAGTTGCGCGTATTCTAATTGTATTATCGCCCGCCCGCTCGTGAACGTCAATGCTTTGTCAATGCAAGTAGAGCTCTGTTCCCATACTTATTTCACCATGAAATCTTGGGGCACTTTGGGGCTTTTTTGTGGATTGAATTACATAAAGTCTTTGTCTATCTATGTGTGGTGATGAATGTGATAGTGACACTCATATAATTGCGAAAAACCCACTTTGACTGAGCTAATTATGCATTTTTGAGGCACCCATTGTCGTCTGACATTGTCTTGGGATTTCCAATTATCCTCATAATGACAGCTTTAAAACATCTACTAGACAACAGGAGGGACAGATTCTTAACATCTGTGCAATCATATATTAAGTGTTGGATTGTTCTATTCATTTACCTGAAGGCAAAATCATTGCGAGTTGCGCACGGGAAAATCCTCGTGCGGCAATGTTGTTGATCGTAATTTGGGACGCAGCCACTAGGCAATGATCACAACCGTCTTTCCTCCTCTTAACAGTACTAGAAGTGTGAGTGGGATACGCTCAAGATTATGCCACTTTAAGGTGGGTCGCGGCCATTGCAATCAGTGTAATGATTGGTGTTACTTTAATGGGGGTATGCATTATTACTATTGAGCAAGGGTACATATTAATGTGCTTTGCTAGGTAATGCTAAACAATGAGAATGGGCGTTGCTAGGTAACATCATCTAATCATCTAAGCAACAAATAAAGAGCACCATTGGAATCCCTTAGTGCTACTTTAGTGGGGGGTAGGCATCATTAAAACTCAACTTAGGGCCCTGTAAATGTGCGTTGCTAGGCTAATAAACAATAAGAATGACTGTTGCTTAGCAACTATTTGAATTAGCAACCAGAAAATAAGATCATTTAAGTCAGAAGGTTGCACTTATTGGGGATGGGCGACCTAAAATTGTTTGCAGAGGGCCTTATAATGTTCTAGCTGTATACAATTGGCTATAAGGTGAGGTTGCCATGGCCAATGCTGTTGCTAGGTAACCATTCATCCCAACAACAATTCAGACACCAATACGTTCTTTAGTCAACATATGTGGAATGGGTATCCATGCAACATTTTTAATACCGATATTTATACTCATTACTGAGCATTTTGATGATTGTTATGGTCGCTAGGGGAAATGGTTGCCATGGCAACACAGTATATCTCATGACAGTCAATCCTTTGTCCAAAATGGAGAAATGAAACCTGACACCCAGAGTGTCTGTGGTCACCAGTACACTGAGAAAAGGATCGAGAGGTACAGGGCCCAGTGTAGCTTACATAACAGGTTGATATAAGAGATAGGCCCCTGTCCCGAGCTAAACTGAACAAGGAAATGGAATTTTAAGGGTGAACAATACCGGTGAAATTTAAGAGTTACCCATAAAGATTCACTATACCAACTCCATGCTCCTGAGTGTCATGTGATCTACGCACAATTCAAAATGGTGATTCCACAGATGTAAACATATACCGCAGAAGTAAACAAACACTGTGCAAGTAAACAAACACCTCAGAAGTAGGCCCAAATAGTTGTTTATCAAATAATTAATTATTTACCCTTTAAGTCTCATCATATAAAAAACCTCTCTTTCTTTTTATCAACTCAAATGTTCTAGCTCCCGATTGAAGAGAAGGTCACAAAAATACAATTAAAAAAATTCAATCCTTTTGAGTTTATAAATGTATTTATTCATCAGATGATTTTCAAATACAGTTACATTTAAAGGAGATCATGTGTCTCACAGAACTGCTGTACAGTAATCTTATATATTCATGATATCATATGGACCAGGAAATTCTTCAGGAAATGATGCGGGGGGGGGGGGTCCATAGACACATTTTTTGCAATTTCGAAAATATGGTCCGGGAAATCTGTAGACTAACTTTTGTATTTGGTTTGGCCTTAAAGCTTTTATTACTTACCCACTCCAAAGTAGTTGTAGCGTCCAAACGAGCACATTGCCCAGAAGTGCCTCTCCATCATT
Organism: Harmothoe impar; assembly: GCA_947462335.1. Classification (NCBI taxonomy): domain Eukaryota; kingdom Metazoa; phylum Annelida; class Polychaeta; order Phyllodocida; family Polynoidae; genus Harmothoe; species Harmothoe impar. The sequence continues at coordinate 58,051,696 of OX381714.1, forward strand.
GTTCCATGAATACTTTGGCGTTTTTTCCGTTGAGACCACAACTTCTCGATGAGTTCGAATTTCTCAACCTTCAGACAAAAAAAAAATTGGTGCAATTAGACAACTTGATGAGAGGAATATCAGCAGTTCACTGAAAACAAAAGTGTGAGAATCAAAGACTTGTGAGCAAATTGGCCACTGGATTTCTAAAAGCAACTCAGGGTGCAGTATGGGTTTTATATAGAATGTATCTTGGGTCTTAACTAAGGCCACACTCTTTGTATTCTTTGGGTTACGGGTCAGCCGTGCCACTATGAAAACCCCCACACTGAATATGAAATTGTGAAACTCCAGTTAAATTCCTATTTGTCATTTTTCATGGTGTGTAAATCGGACCATTATTAAAGATTTTACGTAGTAAAACGTGAAATTTTATTTGTTTTGAATTTTCTCCATACTTAAGAAAGTTTTCAAAGTGTCCGTAGCCCAAGGAATAAAGAAAAGGTTGCCTTAGCTACTGATTACTTTACAAAGAGGGCACAGAAATCAATTCAGCGTTAAATAGTCCATATTCAGCTGCCCATGCAGTTTACATATAGAGTTGTTTATTAAACTAAAAAATGTTTCCACTTGTTCTTTTGTCGGGAGTCGAAGTTTGGTGCCGATGAAGCTGTGATCCTCTCGCATCAACATTAGCTCTCGTACAATGTAGCACTCCCCACTCACTATGTACAAGACATAGTCATCCTTCCGCACTTGCTTACTCAGAATCACCTGCCAAGAAAAAAACAGTTACTGCATGAACATTGGAATTTAGCAAATATGATCCTGCTTAGGCCACTCAAAAAAAAAAAGTGGTTTCTCATCACCAAGGTCTGAAAAATCTGACGAGGGAGGCTTTTTTTAAATTTTTTTTTTTACTTGCGGGTTAAAATGTATAGGATGATATACGTTTTTTATGACCAAAATTCACATTCTAGAAGTTAAGCATTTAAGGATCTTTAAAAGTAGGGAAAATCTAAGTTATTTCTACCCTACTGCATTACCGGCAGTATTAGCTTTAATTTGATACCAAATATCCCAATATTTGTCCATTTTTATCAAATTTTTCATAAAAAATTAGCAAAAAAAAAAAAAGTTTTCCTCAAAAGCTGATTCTTATGATGCGCGCGGTGATGAGAAACCATTTTATTTTTTTGAGTGGCCTTATAGAAACACTTTCCATAACTTACCCCAAATGCCAATAAATTCCATGCAATGAAAAATCTTATAAAGCAACTTGCATAGTGCCATTCTCTAGATCAAAACCATTACCCAATGGAAATCCTATCTCACCGTATTTGGCTGGTATTCTACAATACGACAGAACTGATTGAGGTTGGATATCTCCTCATTAGTCCAGTCGTTGAAGCACTCCAGAATGTGCAGGATATCGAGCCGTCTTTGGTATTCCTTTTTGCTGACCGCCATGAGAACTGCCTCAAAGTCTGCCTTGTCTACACGCAGAAACTCACAATGACCTGAAATGTAGCAAAAAGTGATTACCAGTGTTGTACCATTAATTCCTGCATATCAATATGCCCATCTGGTGTATAACCATGGTATAATATGGACTTTCAAGTTCAAAATCTTTTATTTTCATGTTCATGTAATTTTACGATAGACAAATTGACATTTACCTCCGCACACAATGGTGGCTGTTCTGCGTATGTTGTGAAGCAAGGCCAGCTCACCAAACGATGACCCTGCACTCAATTGGCCCAAATGAAGAATTTTTTTGGAACCTGTGAAAAGAATTGGTACAGAGTAAACTAATTTGTATTTCTGTTGAAACTGTGATAATCATAAAAATATCAGAGCCATGAAAATAATTTAGTTTATTCCTTACCTTATAGGAAGTCTGAAATTTTGGGAGTCACCCCCAACTATATTGTTTCCTCCTCCAATTCAACTCAATTTTAATATATCTGTTTATTTTACTGAATGTACAGTCTACAAATTAATGCAGCTATCAAGAATACAGTCAGGCGGGCAAAGAAGATGCGCATACAATGTCCACAATTCAATGTCTAACTAAATACACGATTTTATCACAATGCCAACATTTAGCTTCATTTTGACTTGAGAATTCTTTGGGTGGTATTTTTGGGGAAGCTTAGGTTGGCAATTTCTAAAATGAATAACTAATTACAGGTTATTTTAAATGAGCACTACAATTCTGAGTTTGTATAGAGTTGAAGCAGAAAGGTTTTTATATTACAACTCCTGTATCTGATTGTTTCAACACATCTAGAATATACCCACCACAGAGCAACTGTTCTATTACAATCATTAAAAGAAATTGTAGAAAGACACTCTCCTGCCACTTTGGGTTCAATGCATAACTCCCTCAGTAATCTGATCATTATCATACGGAGTCATTAGGCTGGTTGAGGGAGAGAGATTTTCACCAAAAAAGTGATAACCACTCACTCAGTAGGAGTTATACATCACTTTATCAAACAGTTGATCTAGTAGGCAAATCAAGTATGTACGTCCTTGTCGCACGATAGTATATTATCTCAAATTTGCTATTTGGCTAATTTCCGGCTGCTGTATGAGCTGCATACACGCTGCGGCTCGTGTACGAGTCAGATCGCTGGTGCGGCTTTTAGGATCGGCCCAGAGTCGGGGTGCGGCTTATACACAAGTTTCTAGATGTTTACTACAGCACTATATTAAAAGTGGCCATAATCAGGCCCTGGTGTGGCTTATAGGATGGGCCCGAAGTCTAGGTGCAGCGAATACGCGAGTTAGGCTAATACGCGAGTTAGGCTTATACGCGAGGTTTTACGGTACCTGTTGCATCCCTCACCTGTAACCTTGTCAACCTCTGTGAACTTGACATTGACCATGCCTTTGACTATGAAGTAGAAGGAGACTCCGATATGGCCCTGTTGGATGACAACTCGACCCTCCTCGTAGCTCTCATAGTAGATGATGCGAGCCAGCTCCTGCTTTACCTCTGTTGAGTACTTGTCAAAGCACTGTAGGCGAGTCACCACATCCTAGGGTGTACACCAGACACAAAATGTAGACAGAATTATATGGTCCCTCCAAACAGAACTCAAAGATTCTAGTTTTGACACGAGAATGGCACCCTTGCCGCTTGAGATTTAGTTTTCAGGGGTATGTATATTTGTATCAGTAGATTGCGGAAGTATTGGCCTCATTTTAATGGACTCAAATGTTGAAAACTGGTGATCCTATTATTCAAACACCTCTGACAATTAGTAAGGATAAAAAAGATATGGCAGATGATTTACCTTTAAGACACGGACATCCCCAGGGGTTCGATCTATTGGGTGTTTTGCCAAGATTTTCTGAATTCGTGTTGACAAACCACCATAGCTCATCTTTGTCAGCTATGAATAATAAAACATATTCCAATATGTATTTTATGCACATCTTGTCAAAAGAAGTATACAGTCATGCTAAAACCTTAAAACAAACAATCTCTTTACAACATGACATCATAGATATTATGCCATATATGAAGTCCCTGCACCAAATCAAGAAGTGAAAATGAAAGGCCTAATCATGAGGATGAAAAGTGAATGTCGTTTTTTTCCTCGTTGGTATGATAATGAAAAGTCTGACAGAATATGGCTAAGTCTCTGACCGGATGACATATTTGACCGGCAAAGGTTAAATGGGAGCTATGTAGACAGAAATGATGGGGAAAAGTTAATTAATATTTTGTTGTGACGTCTTTGACCATGTAGTAAAACGTTATTTTATCATAGTAAAAAATATATTCATTTATTCATTTATTCATTATGTTTTAGTATTTTTATATCTCATAATTATCCCATTACAAGATTTCCAACCCCCCCCCCCTGTAAAAAAAAAATCAAATCATTGTGAATTGGTCTAAGACGTTACCCGGTCAAAGACGTCACCCGGTCAAAGATTATCCAATTGGATCAATTTCATGGGACTTAGTAGGGATCTCATTTACATCCAAGTTTTGTCGAATCTGATCATAACGATTCTTGGACTTGATTTTCCAATTTTGGCGATGTCAAAATAGAGTAGAGCAAAGCATTAAATCAGCCAAATAAACATATGTTTTACTACACGTGTATTTTTGAGTATGATATTCTATATTTTGATATATCTGCAGAGCCACAGATTTTTTGTGGTCATGGATTGATATGTGTTTCTGGGATTAATTTTTAACCTTTTTGAAATGAATTGTTGGTCAAGTTAAGCTCATTTTGCAAATTGCAATACTTTTTGGATGATATCTTAAATTCTAGTTGGGATATTTGCAAAGATTTTTCGAATTTGAAAAGGGAATTTAGCCAGCTTTTTAGGGGTCAAAGAGTGTATCAATATAACGATTATCTCAATGTGATAATCGGAATTCTGTGAATGTCGGTATTCCGATTTGGGGGGTATCAATGACATCCCTAGGACTTAGCATATTGCCTAACCTTGTAGTTGTTGACGTTGAAGGTAAGGCTGGTATTGTCGCTGCTGACAGTGAAGGCGCTCTCCTCTTCATACTTGTCGTGCATGTCTCGCGTCCAGGTCAGGTTTGTTTTCACCATGCGGGCCAGTTTGAAGAACCGACGCGGCTTTATATGAGAAACAACAAACACCATGCAAAACAACGAACTGTAAAACTATGCCTTAAAGTTGGTATATCCGATGTGTTGGGAAATTAGATTTACCTAAAAATGAGTCAGAATGTTCACAAATTATATATTTGACTTCCTATTTGTTCCATTCCCCTAAATTCCCTCAGATTTTGCTCTATATAGATTTTATTGCCCAATATACTGTGATTTTGGAATAAAAGCGTGCACGCTTTTATTCCCCCATTGAAAATACACTAACAAAGCCGATGGTTGGGAGACATTGGGTCCCTTTAGTTTTGACCTATTAACACCCACTGATGACATTTAATTGACCTCTATTCTCTAAATATTATACCATTACAGTGTTTGGAATACATTTAAGTAAGATTTAGAATTTGAAGAAAAATCGGATATACCCACTTTAAAGGGCCTGTTACTCTGGCGGCACTTGCTGCAGGAAAGCTAAGGCCAAAAAAAATAAAGTTGTGTTCAGGTATCCCGACCGACCCTATCTATTTGGGCCGACCCTGATCTTTTTTCATTTTTTAAATGCATTTTTGGGATTTTACAACTAAAAGAATGTATTAAAATATTTTTTGGACTGAAAAGATATGAAAAAGGGCAAAACATTTTTTTGACTGAAAAGATATGAAAAAAGGAGAAATTTCTTCCTCATACTCAAAAAAAAAAAGGTAAAAAAACAACACTGCCAGCTTTTGATGCATCAAGTATAGTTGCTCGTGAAACAGGTTGTTAAGGGAGTGTTCATTTATTAGTTACAGGTGGGGTGGTGGGTTGGGGGGGGGGGGCGAAAAAATGTCCAACCCCTCCTTACCCAGCAAACACACCTTTACCGGTCCTGTACTGGCCCACACCTGGCAACGGTACTGGGCCAGTACAGGAGTAGTATAGTATGTATCGGAACGGGACTATAGTTAAGTACTGTTTATTACTCAATCGACATGCAGCCAATCAGAGGCCTCCATTTGACCGGAAGTGACGTCACATGCCCATATAAGGGCATACCGGAAGTGACGTCACGTGACCTTGACCTAGTTAGAGGTCAAGGTCATGACTCAGCCAATCAGAGGCTTCCATTTGACCGGAAGTGACGTCACACGCCCATATAAGGGCATACCGGAAGTGACGTCATGTGACGTCACACGCCCATATAAGGGCATACCGGAAGTGACGTCATGTGACCTTCACATGTACATATAAGGGCATACCGGAAGTGACGTCAAGCGACCTTGACTTAGTTAGAGGCTTCTGATTGGCTGGTACACCGGAAGTGACCCATTTATGCAAATGAGGGGCCTACTTCTGGTCAAATGGAGACCTCTGATTGGTTGGGTCATGAAGAAATGTGTCTCTTAATTTAATTTTGTTTAGGAAGTGATCGATTTTAGGATCACGCGACCGGAAGTGACCTGATGAGTCACGTGACTAGAAGTGACGACGACACATACCTTAATTAGACGATTCAGCAGCGACCGGAGGAAGTGTCACTTTAAGAGGACACGCTAGTTAATTGTTATATTTGTTTTACTTACTAATAAAAGAAGACGTATGAAAATAAACACAACAATAATTTTATTTTATTTTTTTATTTTCTTTTTTTCAATTCTAATAACACTCTATTTTTGAAAAGATGCGCTCAATCAATCAATAACACACTTTTTTCATATTTTAAAGGACTCGTTGTCACACCGTTAGAATGCACGCGACGCTTATAATACAAGTAGCGCACGTCATCTTTCTCTATGGTGTAAGTGGCCATTTTTGGTTCGTACCACTTTTGAAATTTATATTTACCGCAAGGAGAGTTTTTCGTTTTCGAAAACATTTTAAGAAGACGACTACTTCTGTACACTTTTTTTTGAGATTTTCTTTCACCGGTGCCGCTGATTTGATCGTAGCAAATGTAAGTCTTAGGGTTGACACTTGGGATCCCGTCACCTTCTCACGCCGCTTTCTTTTCTTTCTGAAGTATGTCTCTCTCAGGCGAGGTTTGACTACACACAGGCAAACATCAGAGGCACCCAATAGCGCTAATTCTACCTTCAGACAAAGGTCAGGCACGGCTGGCCTATAATAGATGGGTCAAGGGCTATTCTAGTGAGGGTCAGGCTACGCCGGACATTCAATAAAAAGCTGGAGTTTGGCAAACTTGCTTTTGAAAGTCTGACCATGCGGGATCCTCATGCCGTAGTCTGGCAATGCTGAACTCTTGGGAGAGTATGCCGGACTCTTGCTGGCCAGACTTTCAAGCAAATTTGCCAAAGTCCAGCTTGTTATTGAATTTCCGGCGTAGCCCGACCCTCAGTAGAATAGTCCTTGACTCATCTATTATAGGTCAGCAGCGCCTGACCCTTGTATGAGAGTAGTATTGGCGACATTGGCCGACTCTGATATTTACCCGTGTGTACGGCGGGAGGAGGGGGTTCACAGCTACTGCTTGCGCTTATAGAGCGCTACTAGCGGAGGTCTGGATGAGGAGACTACGGTGTTTGTCTTTTGCTTGTGCAGCTGCTGCTGCTGCTGCTGACGATGTCACGGATGCCGCTGACAGATACTGCTGCTTGTGCTGCACGAGACTGAGTAGCCGCTATTACTAATGCTACTAATACTAGTATGAGAAAATACATTTAGTCAATTGATTAAATCAAGGAGGTTTTCTGACTTCAGTGGATCGTTTAGCCATCGGCCACGGGCAAAACTTGAAACCATTTTATACATGGGACAATTGGCAGACTCGAAACGTGTTGGTACCATAGGGTCGATCATGTTCATCATCAGTTCAGGCAAAGGAAGTGTGTCGACAGCACGCGAAAACTTCATGTCTGAATGTTTCAACACAAGACTTTTTATCACACTCACACAGCTGCTTTGAAGAGTGAATCCTTGACCAAACTTGTGCTTTTCCAACACAGCTTCGGCCTCTTTCTGTGCAGTAAGGGATCTCTCTTTCGGGTTCATCTCAGTGCTGTCTAGCATGTCCTCAAAGTCTTTAACATAATGTTCCAACGGACTACAAATGATGGACTCCAGATCATCGTCCGCATATGTCGTCTCCTCGCACCATATTGTGTCTTCGCCTGTTTCGAATTCCGTCATTTTCTTGACAATCTCCTCCTGAGTGCCTTGCATATATCGAAGCTCCTTCAAGGAGTTGATAACTTGTATGGCGAAGACTGACAAACTTGAAGGAATTTCACCACAGTCAGGCCAAGTATACGGAGCTAAGAAAAATAACTCTAACAAAATCTTCTCCCTCTGTCCAAATGAAACTACTGTTCCGATGAAGTTGAAGCATGCTTCTATCCATTGCTCCTTGGTGACGTCCTTCCAATGTTTCTTTACCTCACATGCATCATAGGGCACCGTTTCTCTTCTTGCTTCAAGTGGGAGTTGCTTTTTCTTTCTTGGACTCATTTCGAGAGGGTTTCGATGCTCTGTAGCGTCAACACTTTCATAAACAAAGAAAATAGCAGAACTAACCATCGTAACGTGCTGAGCGAGCGTAGAGTGGACGATGCTACGAAGATGAAGGGCGGGTGGAGAAAGTGTGACTGGTGACAGGGGCGTTTCACTCCTTATGTACCCTGTCCTAGATAAGCCTCTTAAACGGCTGAAAAGACTCTCTAAGTACAGAGCTTCTACCGCAGGTGGGTTTAGACTTAAGCAGCTTAGTTCACACACATGTCTGTTAGAAAAAGCTACTTGCACACGCGCCTTCCTTTTTTTTCACTAGTATTCACCCTCTGCCGACTTATAAGACACCTATACACTCTTTCTCGTGAAATCTATGGAAGATGATGGAAGGACCACTGACTACATTTTCTTTGATCAGAGCGTGGAGGACGGCGTCGAACGGAGGGAACGTTGTGAACACAGCTTATAGGTTTTTTGGAAGAGGTCTTGTAAAGTCAAACTGGCGAGAGAGATGGCGTCTTTCAACATGACAATGCTGCTATGTTGGAAAAAAATAGCGTGATTTTTTCAAAAAGCTTCTATGAAAGATTTGACGTCTTCGTTGTTGTAGTGGATCGAGTAATCTGTCATAGTTTGCTTCTTCTTGTCATACTAAACTTTCTGACATGTGGCGTAGTCGGATTTCGGCCATTTTGACGCCCGTCAGGTCGCTGTCAAAAGTCGATCTCGGTGGCAGGGGTTTTTTGTTTACTAGTTTCTTGGTATACGTCATCCATTCGTAAGTAAAGCAACCTTTCTCTTCGGTTGTAGTGAAAGCTCGCAAATAATTCGCGTAGCTGTAACCAAGTGCTAAAAAAGTTGACTACTACGTCAACTATTGATTGCTTCTCTTTATGACGCTGAATTGTTGGTTTCTTCGGTCTCCGGAGGCAAATAACGAGTGAAGGCGTATTTTTTGATCAGGTTCAAGTCGTAACTCTCCGAGTTGAAGCGTACGACTGGAGCTTGACGGATGTATCTCAGAAGCCGCTTCTTCAGTTGAACTAACGGTTGTCTGGTGTGAGCTGCAGCGAAGCCGCCTGGAGAAGGGGTGAATGTCGCTTCCTCTAGCAGGAGAGCTTCACCTATCGCTACATGTAACTTCGCTAAGGTTGGTCGGTAAACTTCTAGCACAGCTTTCTCGATGACTTTGACGTTCTCGTTTATGTGATTTTTAAACTCGGTCTAACAAGGGGTCGGAATCTGCGTCGGATTCTCTGACGTACGCTGCCCTTCCTACCCCGGAAAGTCGTATGCGACGCTAGCCGACATCGCTGCATAGAGGGCAAAACTTAGGTATCGTTCTTCATTTTTCTACGGGTCACTCGTGATTGTACGGTCTTTTAAAAATTTTGAAACACTTTTCGCAAACGTCCTGCGGCATGTTTTTCTTTTTTTTGTTTTTTCACTTATTTACCAAATATTAAAAAAATAAACGTTGTTTATCACTTCGAATACTAGACGCCTCTTACCACACGATGCTATTAGCATAGTGAAAGACGTCTGTAGTGTAGGATCGATTTCAACAGATGTCCATCTTACTGCAGGGATCAGACGAGAGTCGTCAACACTGGAGTGTCACAGCTCACTTTTATTTCTTTGGGTACAGCTGCATACAACCCTTGAACATACATTGCGACGTCGCCGCGTCCCATGTAGTCTTCCAACACTTTCATCAGAGCCATAGGCTCAGACGTCTCGTTGTACTTCCAAGCTTTCAGCACTTCATACACAGGGTTCTTCACAGTCCTGTCAGAAGGCACAGGTTGAGAGATGGAAGTTACTTCATGAGAAGTCAACCCTAAGTAGATCCCTATGGTCTTCCAGTCTCTAGGGCAGAGCTCAGCTAAAAGAGAGAAATATTTCTGCACTTTCCACTCCATGTCTCCACTCTCTAAGCCATCCCACATGTCATGCTTGTCCATGTACTCACGTGAGAATTTGATGAGGTCCATACGGTAAGATTCTTCCAAGGCGGTGGCTAGGTCCTTCCACCTACTAGTACAACTTTTCTGGTACCAAGTAGTGAACATTTCTCTAGCTTGAGTTATGACACTTGTCTCACAACTGAGATATCCCATATCCTTCAAGTTCACTTCAAGGAATGAACCTAACCGTATGTAATCTGATGTCGGCAACTTACCACTTATTTTCAGTAGCATAGCGTCTGACAAGTATCCTAACGGCTCTGCTTTGAAGTATGATGATACAGGTACTACTGCAGCAGAACCAATAACAGGAGCAGCGTCTGCGCTGGTATCAGACGCCTCGTTGTCGGAACAGGGCAACCACATGACTTCGTAAGGTATTGGTGAGGGCAGGCGCCACGGACCGGACGCACTACCAGTGGAAATGAGGTCGAAAAACGGACTGTGCGCCCGTGACCCTTCGGGTTCCTCGTACGCCTCGTCGTCAGCGTCGTTCTCTGTTTCACCCTGTTGCTTTAGGACATGTATGTCTACTACGCGCTGCTGGGGCTGAGTGTCCGAATAGCTGTAAGTCTCAGCGCGAGCAGCGTTGATGGCGTCGGTTGATGAAGCGGTGGAGAAGTTCTGTGCAACGTACTGCGTGTCAGTACTAGTAGCGGTAGTCGCAGCAAGAGGTGTAGCAGCAGCAGCAGTAGCAGGCGCAGCAGCAGTAGCAGCAGCAGCAGCAGCAGCAGCAGGAGCAAGCGCAGCGCTAGCAAGTGCAGCAGTAGCAGGCGCAGCAGTAGCAGGCACAGCAGCAGCAGGCACAGCCGCCTCAGCAAGCGCCGCAGTAACAGGCGTGGCAGCAGCAGCAGCAGCAGCAGCAGCAGGCACAGCAGTAACAGGCGCGGCAGCAGCAACAGCAGCAGCAGCAGCAGTAGCAGCAGCACTAGCAGCACGAGGATCACTAGCAGCCGCAGCAGGCGCAGCAGTAGCGGCAGCAGTGTGCTCAGCAGCAACAACCGTCGCGAGTGTAACAACGTCGCTACTACTGCTGTGTGCGCTCGCTACAGCGGGAGGGTGATAAGACCAAGCGGTTGCGGCGGTAGTCTCAATTTCAGTAGCAAGAGGAGACGCTGACAGTAAACGATCACCGTTCTGCGTATTCTTCTTGTTCTTGAACTCGATTAGATCCTTGGACGACAGTAGTTGTTGTGTTTTGCTCATGGTGGTGCCTGTAGAGAGCAGCAAAAGACTGAGTGAGTGAACGGATGTTTCCAGGCCTCTTATATACGCCTTCTCGCTTCTAGAGCTAAGCTACTTACAGCTCTCTTCAGCTGCCCGCCGGCTGACCGGTGACCATTCACAAAGAGAAACAAAAAGTCATAAGGCATGATGTTTTCAGCTGGATCCCTTTCCCCCTCCCCTTTGAGAGATCGACTGACACGAGCTAAGCTACTTACTGCCTTGTTCAGCAATTCAACGTGCGTTAGCTGTATAAAGGATTAAGCAGTTGCTGCCGCCAGCTGACCGGCGGACATTCCCAAAGAGAAACAAAAGACATAAGTCATGACGTTTTCAGCTGGATCTCTTTCCCCCCTCCCTCTTTTTTTTTTGAGAGATGGACTGCCATGAGCGGGCGGTGTACCGACTGTACTAATTCAACGCGCATTAGCTGTATAAAGGATTAAGCAGTCATGAGCTTAGAGTGTGTATACAAAAAAACTACAGGAGGCGTGTAGTGTGAAGCAGGACCCCCTAAGACGGGAGTGTCTGTCTGTGAGTAGAGTCGTGTGCATGTGGTGAGCGACTTAAGTGTAAAACAAAAAAAAATCACCGCCTCCTGCCGTGGTGAGTAGACTGGCCGGCGGCGGCTGGCTAGTTCAATAGGGGTGACAGCTGACTAAGGCTGTGCATGAAAATCCGATTTTCACCTGACCTCTGACGTTTGTTACAATGAATGCCAAAGGGGGAGAGAGTTGTCCTCAGGTAGGGGGTAGGAGGTAAGGCTAATGGATAAGGAAAAAAAAACACCATTTTCAGCTGGCCACCACAGATGGCGATGACATACCCCTCGGCATCTAAGCTCTTAAGAAGCTCTTACGGAGCGGAGCGGCTGCTGGACAGCTGGGGTGAGTAGACTGGCCAGCGGCGGCTAGCTAGTTCAATAGGAGTGACAGCTGACTAAGGCTGTGCATGAAAATCAGATTTTCACCTGACCTCTGACGTTTGTTACAATGAATGCTAAAGGGGGAGAGAGTCGTCCTCAGGTAGGGGGTAGGAGGTAAGGCTAATGGATAAAGAAAAAACACCATTTTCAGCTGGCCACCAAAGATGATGATGACACGCTCCTCGTCATCTAAGCTCTTAAGAAGCTCTTACGGAGCGGAGCGGCTGCTGGACAGCTGGGGTGCTGTTGGAAATAGGATTAAACTCCCTCTGTATAAAAGCTCTGATTTCTGTTGGAAAAAAACCATAGCACCTTTGACCACAGTAACGTCTACTACCACCACCACCAGCACCACCGTCGCTGCCACCGCCGCCGCCGCCGCCAGTCACAGCTGATCACCTCATTAAAAGCATGTGACGTCGTCGCTTCTAGTCACTTGCTTCATCAAGTCGCTTCCAGGCACGTGATCTTAAAGACCCTCACTTCTTAAACAAAAAAAACGAAGAGACACACTTCTTCCTCTCGAGAGGAAGAATGACGTATATAAGGAGGCTGACACGTGTATAGGTGCCTTATTAGTCGGCAAGGGGTAAATACTAGTGAAAAAGGAAGACAGGTGTGCAGGTAGCTTTCTAACAGACACGTGTGTGCACTAAGCTGCTTAAGTCTAAACCCCCCTGCAGTAGTCAAGTAGCATGTGAAAACTTACTTAACAGATCACTTAATTGAGTAGAGACTCTGTACTGAGAGAGTCTTTTCAGCTGTTTAAGAGGATTATCTAGGACAGGGTACATAAGGAGTGAAACGCTGCTCTCATTCATCGTAGCATCGTCCACTCCACGCTCGCTCAGCATGTTATGAGGGTTATTTCTACCTTTACAGCTTCTTTTCTTATCGAAGTGTCGACGCTACAGAGCATCGAAACTCTCCAAATGAGTCCAAGAAAGAAAAAGCAACTCCCACTAGAAGCAAGAAGAGAAACAGTGCCCTATGATGCATGTGAGGTAAAGAAACATTGGAAGGACGTCACCAAGGAGCAATGGATAGAAGCATGCTTCAACTTCATCGGAACGGAAGTAGTTTCATTTGGACAGAGGGAGAAAATTTTGTTGGAGCTATTTTTCTTAGCTCCGTATAGTTGGCGTGACTGTAGTGGTGAAATTCCTTCAGGTTTTTCAGCGTTCGGCATACAAGTTATCTGGTCTTTGAAGAAGCTTCGATATATGCAACGCACTCACGAGGAGATTGTTCAGAAAATGACGGAATTCGAAACAAAAGAAGTATGGTGCGAGGAGACGACATATGCGGACGATGATCTGGAGTACATCATTTGTAGCCCGTTGGAACATTATGTTAAAGACTTTGAGGACATGCTAGCCAGCACTGCGATGACCGCGAAAGAGAGATCCCTTACTGCACAGAAGGAGGCCAAAGCTGTGTTGGAAAAGCTCAAGTTTGGTCAAGGATTCACTCTTCAAAGCAGCTGTGTGAGTGTGATAAAAAGTGTTGTGTTGAAACATCCGGACATGAAGTTTTCGCGGGCTGTCGACACACTTCCTTTGCCTGAACTGATGATGAACATGATCGACCCCGTCGTACCAACATGTTTCGACTCTGCCAATTGTCCCATGTATAAAATGGTTTCAAGTTTTGCCTGTGGCCGATGGCTAAACGATCCACTGAAGTCAGAAAACCTCCTTGATTTAGTCGACTGACTAAATGTATTTTCTCATACTAGTATTAGTAGCATTAGTAATAGCGGCTACTCGGTCTCGTGCAGCACAAGCAGCAGCATCTGTCAGCAGCAGCTGCTGCAGCAGCAGCACGATCAGCACAAGCAGCAGCTGCTGCAGCAGCTGCACAAGCAGCACAAGCAGCAGCATCTGTCAGCAGCATCCGTGACATCGTCAGCAGCGGCAGCAGCAGCAGCAGCAGCAGCTGCACGAGTAGCACAAGCAGCAGCATCTGTCAACAGCATCCGTGACATCGTCAGCAACTGCAGCAGCTGCACGAGCAGTACAAGCAGCAGCAGCTGTCAGCAGCTGCAGCAGCTGCACGAGCAGCACAAGCAGCAGCACCGACAGCAGCAGCAACAGCAAATCAGCAGCAGCAACAGCAGCAGCAGCGGCAATGTGGACCGCTAAATTCGAGATGGTGACATATCTGTTTCTTAGAATCGACATTCGACATGAGGTCTAGTGACATTTGACATGAAGCTTGAAAAACATAGTGACAGGTGACATGAGCAATTCTTAAAATCGACATGAGATATGAGCATAATTAAGCGACATCGACATGCGCCATGGCTATTTTTTATTTTTTTTGAAGACAACCGCCATAGCTTCCTTATCCAGACCTCCACTAGTAGCGCTCTATAAGCGCAAGCTTTGCCTTAAGAGAGCTGTGGCTGTGAACCCTCTCCTCTCTCCGTACACACAGGTAAATATCAGAGTCAGCCAATGTCGCCAATACTACTCTCATACAAGGGTCAGGCGCTGCTAGACTATAATAAATGGGTCAAGGACTGTTCTACTGAGGGTCAGGCTAGGCCGGACATTCAATAACGGGCTGGACTTTGGCAAATTTGCTTGAAAGTCTAGCCAGCAAGAGATGCACATCATCATAAACGCGATCATGATACCTTTCATTGTAAGTAGACTCGCCTCTCTGCCCTCTCTTTTAGAGAGGGCAGAGAAGCGAGTCTCACTCTTAAAAAACCCTGCCCCTCTCCCCCTCCCCCCCTCCCCCCCCATGCATCTTAAAGAGTGCCCCCCAGAGTGCCCCTCTCCCCCCCTCCTAGAAAAAAAGAGCCGTATTTTTAAATTATTTTTTAGCAAGCTTTTTCAGCTTGCTTTTTTTTTCTTTTTTTAAATTTATTTATCCATCAAAATCTCAAGTGACTTATTTTGAAAGTTCAAGTTCAAGTTCAAATTGTGTTTATTGTTCACCGAGACATAAGTACAATCACTAACAAGAATGATCTCCCTTCATAATCGGTCTCGGGAGGTAAGCTATGGCGTACAGAGTTATGACCTCTTCTTTATAGGCAGATGCCGCGATCTAATACACACATTCAATATGATAATACTGAGTACGCCCCTAACAGTCAAAGGAAAGGATAATCTAATAACAACAGTGTACAGTGGGTGGGTAAGCTTACTATGAGACAGAGCAGGATACTTGGCGGGACACGTCAGATAGGTCTGGTTGCTTTACAGAACAGGGGATATTATCCCAGGGATAAGTATGCAAGTTATAAGTTATAAGTATGCAAGTTATCATTCATAACACTCAGAAGATGCAGCATATTTAGAGTTGGACACCAAGGGGTCTTACAGGATCAGAGATAATACATTTATTTGTGTGAATTAGTTGGAGGTTGTCTGATCTCCAGTTGCGTTGGAAATATGAAAAGAGTCTGTGTTTAATTTGAGCCTTGAAGGCGTCTTTGTTGGTAACCCATCTTAAAGCAGGATCTATATCGTTCCACTGTGACTGGGCTTGATAGACCGGATCTCTTAGTAATGCAGCACTTTTGGGGATGGTTCTATACATAGCAGGAGCCTCAGTTGTCCTAGTACCCGAGTATGGTCTTATTTTAACCTTACCATTATATACAAGTCTATGACACATGGTTAGTTGTAAATAAATACGTCTCAGATCAATAGGAAGCATTTTTACATTAGTATACAAAGTAGATAGAGCAGTATTACATCTAGTACGTTGCATTCGATTGTCTAAATAGCTCGAGAACCATGCTATAGTGTCTTCACATAATCCTAAAGGCCTAAGCTTCCTAAGTAACAGAGAATGGTCTAGTGAATCAAAAGCCTTTTTGAAGTCGAGATATACGATACCGGTATGTTTATGGAATGTTTGAGCAATATGGACGGAGTTCATAACTTGAAAAACAGTGTCTTGTGTAGAGTGACCTTCCCTAAAACCGTTCTGGCTAGAAGTTAGAAAATTATTAATTTCTAGGTAGGGATACAGTTGAGAATGGACAAATCTTTCTAGCATTTTCCCTGGTAAAGGGAGGAGGGAGATAGGCCTCAATTCTGAGGGGGAGGTGGGATTTTGAACTTTGGGGATAGGGATAACAGTTGCCAGTTTCCACTTATCAGGGAAGACATTCTTAACAATAGATAAATTGACTAGGTGTGTAAATTGAACCCGTAATATACTTAATGATTCCTTCAATAGTTTTGCTGGAATATCTGGAATTCCTGAGGACTTGTAAACATCAATCTTGCTTATTTCAGACACCACTTCCTGGGGGGAAATTATGTGAAGGGAGAATTTGTCCCTAATCATGGGGGGGATAAGTTCATCTTGATAGGGGATTTTAGGGAGGTCTGACGCTAGTTTCTCTCCAATTTCGGAGAAGAACTTATTGATTACTTCAGCTGAGTCCTCAGGGGTCATAGGGGTACCATCAGGGTCCAAAAGGGACAACCATTTACCGGCCTTTTTCTTTGGCAATACCTGGGCGACCTTCTCCCAGAACTTTTTGGGATTATCTCGATATTTTACCAACTGAGCTCTAACATATTCTCCTTTAGCTCTGCGGGTTGCCCCGTTCGCCAGGTTCCTGTAGGCCTTAGCCCTATTTCTGTCAACATCAAGCTTAGTCCTCCTGGCAATTTTAAACATATTATCACGGTCTTTGTAAAGAACAAGCAGCTCAGGGGTAAGCCAAAGGGGCCTGTTTTTTCTTATCTTAAATGTTTTCTCAGGGTGTAGCTTATTCACCATATCTTTTATAACACCCTCCATATAGTTCCAAGCTTGATTAACATCTTGTAAAGCTGTGAATTCAGCCCAGTTACCCTTTGCCAGTTCCTCTTCAATTTTGACTCTATCCCAGTTTAAATAGGATCTACCGGTAAACATTTCTTTTTCTGTGGGATTTCTAGGCTTTTTTATTAAAATGTAAGTCGGAACGTGATCAGAAATATTAATATTAATGGTGCCTGAAGCTGCTACAATGCTACAATCTGAGAAAATTTGGTCCAATACATGAGTAGGGTGGTAGAACGGGCGGGTGGGCTCGTCTATGTAAGATGTAAAAAGGTGAGTCTTACAAACACGGTCCATAACAGTGGCGCTAAGGGCAGTGCTGGATAGGTGAATATTAAAATCGCCCCCTACAGTAATAGAACAGTTTTTGTATAGCATTTTAGCTTGGGCAATAGCGGTCATCAAATGTTCAACAAATTGAGCTTCATGAACCCCGGGGGGTCTGTATATGTTAAAGATGAATTCAGGCACACAACCTTTTCTAATAAGTTTTATACCCATAAGCTCACAGTCGTCGTTCATGACATTAAAAACTGGTTCCTTAAGTCTAACATGGGCGACCTTTTCTAGGACATACATGCATATGCCGCCGCGGTCTTTATGAGTCCTATCTAGTCTATGGAGAGAATAGCCGTCAACGCCATAGTCAATGTCATGGTTACGGTCTTTAAGCCATGTTTCAGAAATAGAGAGGACTTCAGGTGTTCTGTCATAACAAAAGAAGCGAGTTGCCTCGATTCTACCAACAAGACTTCTCAAATTCCAGAAAACCAAAAGCATGCCCTTCTCCCTTTTATTATGACCCGTGATGTATGTTTACATTTACCGGTACCCAAACACTACCATAAACGCGGCCCGGCCATCTCTCCAAACCCTGACTCCTTTCAACCACTAACCACATCACCAGACGACTGTTCAAATTAATAATTGTACATATTAACAGTGTGAAATGCTTCAATACGATTAGCCCAAATCGAGGGGCTTTCCAATAGGTAGTACAGCGGTGTGGACTAATCTGGCAGAGGGGGGTGGGTGGCGTGGGGACAGGGTGGGGAGCCCTGAGGTGTACAAGGGATGTACAAGTATCTAGTTAGGTATAATTATGTAATGTGACAGGGACACAGTGTAAGTTAGACAGTATTTTAGTAGCTATAAGTAGTTATAGCAAAGTCAGTTTTTAAACCATGGTCATTTAAGTGTGTTTAACTGTGAAGCCAACCTAGTAGTCACGTGACCCCCTTAAGTAGGTCACTTCCCGTCACGTGACCTATTTGAATTTCCCGCCAACATGGTGGTCACGTGACCCTCTTAAGTAGGTCACTTCCGGTCACGTGACCTATTTGAATTTCCCGCCCAAAGGTCACGTGACCGGAAGTAGGTCACTTCCGGTCACGTGACCTATTTGAATTTCCCGCCAAAAGGGAGGCCTCTCATTGGCTGCTTTTGAATTTCCCGCCAAAAGGGAGGCCTCTGATTGGCTGCAGGTCGATTGAGTAATAAACAGTACTTAACTATAGTCCCGTTCCGATACATACAATACTACTTACAGGCAATCGGTACTGGACCAGTACTGGGGTGCAAATGGCACCAGTACCGTGCCAGTACAGTATGCCAGTACTGACATGGTACAGGGCCAGCATCGGACCAGTACTGGACCAATGCTGGCATTTCGGTACTGGGCCGGTACCGGACCGGTTACTGAGCGCTGTTTAAAGTATAACGTAGAGTCAAAAGCATAAGTAATCTGTTACAAAATTAACATTATATTGTACCTATTGTGCTTCAAGGCCTGAAGACTTAGGTAATCAGTCATCATGGTGCAACAACCAGCTACAGTTTATAGCCAGAAGTGTAGCATACCAGTTTTTGGCAGAGATAACACACCTTGCAGGTCTTATAGTTGTGTAATAACCAAGCAAAAGGTGTTTGCAAAGACATGCCCTTTGTTCTCCCATTGTTTATCACATTTAATGTAAAAGTTTGTATTCCATAAGATTTCACAGGAAATTTGTTTCAGGCTAAACTATTTAAAACTATTTTGAAGACTCTGAGGGTCATAATTATAGAGATATCATATGCAACTAAACCCTCAATATCATAAAACATGCACCGGTGACATCTGGTGGATTCTTTGAAAACTACTGTGCCGGTACTGGCATGTTGGTAGTGGCATGCCGGTACTGGGCCAGTACCGGCATACCCTTACTGAAATGTCGATACTATGCCGGCACAGTGCCAGTACAACCAAGCTTAAATGGCATTATAATGGCTCTGTACTGGCAGTACTGGCCCGGTAGTGCCGGTACTTGCCTGTACAATGACGGTACTGGCCCGGTACAGGTGTGTTTACTGGGTAGGGGTTGGTGTACAAAATTCTGATCCCTCTTGAGGGGGGGGGGCGTAAAAAATTTAGCCTCTTTTTAGCAAAAAAGCCAGCGAGTTACTATAGTTCAAAGGGGGGCGGGCGAAAAAATGTTGGCGCCTTCGGCCAGGGGGGGGCACGAAACGTTCCACGCGCTCTCGAGGGGGAGGGCGCAAAATATTTTCGCCCCTCCGCGAAATCTCACCCTTGTAATTAATAAATGAACACTCCCTAAGGCTGCTTACAGTTAATTACAGGGGGTGGTGAGATTTCACGTCGGAGCCGCGTCGGAGGTGCGAAAACTGTTTACACCACCCCCTCCAGCCCAAGGACATGTGGAATATTTTGTGCCTCTGCTCCGCCCCCCCCCCCCCCTCCCCCGCAGAAAGCATCGAAAAATGTTTTGAACAGTCCCTTTATAGATCTAGGCCTATAGGCCTAGCCCTAGCCTAGGCCTAATTTAAAGCCTAGCCCAAAGGGAAGGGGAGCGACATAAAAAATAAGGAAACTCCATCGCCCCCTTGTCATCAATCAATTTTATTATGACCACTACGGTCCTTACCTTTTCTGGATTTGAAGTATTTGTATCCGATTTCTTTTTTCCAGGGCCCGGGGCCGCAGGAGAAACAATTTTGGGGAGTTTGACTGTAGGGGGAGCTTCAATTTTATAACTGTGCAGTGCATTAGCCCTCATTGTACTTGTCTCTATGTCTAAAGCTTGTCCAGTGTGGGTGGTCAATGAATCCAACAGTTCTCCATTTTCTGAGCTCTTTGGCTTTGCCTTTTCTAGTGCCTCTTCACCAAGTTCAGCTAATTGCACTTTGATTTTTACGTTGAGGTCATCTGCTTTTCCCTTTTCAATTTCATCCAGCCATTGGACGCTATTTGATCTCGATCTCGCTCTTGATTTCACCGTTGTTTTTGACGGGGAGTTTCCCAGATTCCCCAACTCGTTAACGTTAGCCATCACAGCACAGACTGTGACAGAGTACACAGTTATTCTGCCCCTAGTATTTACTTGCTTTAGGTGGCATTCCCAAATATTTCGCAGCAGCCCCCTTTTGAGATGTAGAAGTTGAACAGTAGAAGTATAATCTGTGCCCACTCCCACCTCCGCCCTGTCACCTGGTTGTTTCCTTGTCAACTACGGTTTTCTTAGATACCGTTGCCATGCAAAGTAACACATGACATGGCAACCCACTCTCCAAGCCTCTTTTTTTCGGGAGTGACTCTGCTAGAATATTGAAATAAATAATAGCAATCTATGTATCAGCTCGTTAAATTCCATGAATATGCTACGAATGTTACCCGAATTTAGATATTTTACGGATATCAAAAACGCTAATTTCCGGACTGTCGTCCCTCCCACGCTGTCGTGGATTCTTGGCGGGAATCTGGGGCAGGACGCACGTGGCGCCCTCTGTGAGGAAAATCGCCGAATCTCGCTGACGGAGCGAGAGAAGCGGCGAGAGTGAGAACATCCAAGATGGCAGCAGGCTGTTGTGGTGTGAAGAAACAAAAACTCAACAATTCTATGCCTTCTATATGCTGTAATGGATCGGCTGTGCATCCGCACACTCAGAACAATGGACTTGTCATACGATGTGACATGGCTTACTACTGCTTCGACGTTCTACACTCACATCTGCACAACGCCGACCCACCCAAACCTCCCTCGTTTCCAAATGATCCATAGTGAGTTGTGGTTCTTTTGTTTCAACCTTTCTCATAATTCCCACTCGCTGGCATTGGGAAACTCTCATTTTGTTGCACACTGATATTATATGGTACTGTCGGATTGACTTTGTGGCGAGTTTATAGTCAGTTTACGCTAGGTTTCAGTAAATTTGACAGGGTTTTGTGTTTATTTTGATTCAGTCAGTCGGGTCCATTATCGGTCAAAAGGGGGGACAGGTTGGCTGTGATGGCAGTCGCCCAAGCAGGAATGGTTTAGTGTTTTCCTCGAAATGGCCATCACAGAAGGATCTTTGTTGGGGATTTTCCGACCCACTTCCGTCTCAAATTCATGAATTCAAATGACGATACTGCTCAATGTTATGTTGGGGAATCATCTCTTCCATTCTGTCTTTTCCCTGTTGTCCAATGCAAAGTCTAGGCGTGACTGGGTTTGGCTTCCAAAGATAGCTGTAACACTATCATTGTCGTGAGTGGATCAGCTGATGTGGACAAGGCAGAGCTGTCATAGTCACCGATGTCGACCAAGGCTTCACCATGGTCTCCGTTCACCCCTATTTGCTTTCTTGTAGGCCTCTGCGCCCCAACCTTGGGCGCACTTGCCTGCTTTCGATTTTCAACCAATCTGTCTAATTCTTTTTTCCCTGCATAGGGGAAAACATTCTCTTGGTGGCTGGGTACTTTTTCCTGAGATATTATTTATTTAACCTGCCGGAAATAACATTTTAAAAGCATGTGGGGTCTAGTGCTGTATCAAAACAAAGATGGCGGCCGCGAGATCGTGAGGCTGAATTCCAACAACTTTAAACTCTTGTACCACATGTAATATGTTGAATTATATTACCATCTTTTGCAAATGGCTAGATATCGCCAAAATGAAGACTCGCTGAACTTGATTATGCCCACTATTACCTCCAAATATGCACAGTAACTACATGTTTACATGACATGTGCAACTTCCGGTTCTCGCACTGACAGTGAGTGACACACTCAATATCAGTCCCCCCCGTGAGGCCCAACACTAAGGGAGCACCTGGCAGAATCTAGCGACCATTAGTTTTGGGCACGCTCAACTAAGCTGTCATGGCAGGCCTAAGGCTAGGCCTGAGGCCTGAGCCTGTCAGAAGTATGTCCATCATTAGTCACTCTACTGAGAGACCAAGCCTCCAAGGCCTGTGTATTGTACTGTTTGTGTATTGCAGAGTGCTCGTGTTGAAGTAGGCTAGTGTGGTTCACTGGTTTATAACAAAGACAGACATGAAAGAGATGACAGCTGTCTTTAAATTTTAATTATAGGCATAGTGTACTAGTATTGATATCAGTTAAACAAAGAGAGGCCCTTTCTGACTTCCATATGCCATTGGTATATTGACCTCGAGTCAGTATTCATATAAAAGCTCTGGCTAGTGACAGGGAGGACCCGACGTGGGGGTGAAGAGGGCCCCCCCCCCCCGCCCTCAGGTTGGAATGTCGCCGAAATTAAGGGTCCAATCACAAAGTCGTCTTTTTAGACTCTTTTTATTACTAGTACTAGAGCCAAATTTCTCCAAAAGTCGCCAAGTCGCTTAAATTATTGTACCAGGTCGCCTGGAAAACAGCCCAGGTCGCTTTTGACCCCTCTGGTAAAGAGTCTAGAGCCACCAATAGGTGACCTAAAGCAGAGTTCATGAACTGTATTAATAGCCATTGCAATAGCCATGTCATGATGTATCAACGCATTATAAACCCCTCTACCGGTTACAACAGTCCGCACGGAGAACAAAAGACACGGTATGACTGTGCTATACACTAGATACCACTAGCCTAGTATTTAAAGGCTAAATACACTATAAGTGTAGCCCCTATGTGTAACTGTTGAACCACTGACACTGTAGATACCCACATACAACTGCGGGTTATATGTGGATCAGACACCCTGTATGGCCCTATGGGTGATAACATTTTAGGGATGGTGGGTGGATTATATAGTAGACCAGAGGCCTTCGGCCTCTGGCGAGTCGCATCGCTACCCTTGCCCCCCCCCCTCCCCCCAACTACTCCTCACTGAGCCCCTCCCCCTCCCACTGACCTGCGTGACCTAAATAGGCTCTCTCTCGAGTCTATGGTCACCCTGCTCTGCCCTGATGTAGCTTAACACTGTGTGGAGTAACTGGCAGGGCCCCAGTGTAGTTACTCCCAGCTTGGTGGTCAGCATACCTCCCATCTGTCCCTTACAAACTACACTGTAGGACCCATTGGAGACCTGCCTCACATGACCCATCTCAGTCCCCTCCCTCTCACTCTGGAGTAGCTATGGGCAGTGGGTCCTATGAGGCAGCAGACTGGGTCGTTCACCATACAGCTACCTGCGCAAGAGTGAGGTATAGATGGAGAATCCAACATGGCGCAGAGCATGGGGCCAGGACTCTTCAAGACAAAATAAGAAACGGAGTATAATAAATTTGCAGAAAACCCGAAATCTCTCTTTAGTTTAAGGGCCGAGTCAATTATTGCCAGCGGGTGAAGGCGGGGTTGGGTGATATGGGGAGGGGGGTCATAATGTAAAACATAACCTCAGTGGGGGACCATGCTGTAGGGGGGGGGGGGTGAAAACTAAATATGGTCCATTTAGATAGTTGCGACCACATGTGATTCCACAGGTGCATGCGATTTTTGGAGGGCCCATTTCTTAAAATCCAAACTCGGGGTGGGACTAGGGGTAGGACTAGACCTAGGGGTGGCACTGTAGACCTAGGGGTGGAACTGTAGACCTAGGGGTGGAACTGTAGACCTAGGGGTGGCACTGTAGACCTAGGGGTGGCACTGTAGGCCTAAGGGTGAGACTGTAGGCCTATGGGTGAGACTGTAGGGGTGGGACTGTAGACCTATGTCCCACCCCAAGGTCTACAATCCCACCCCTACAGTCCCATTCCTACAGTCCCACCCCTACAGTCCCACCCCATGGTCTACAGTCCCACCCCATGGTCTACATTCAATAACTATCAATAGGATTTTATCTAAAGCTTGCTGCCTTCAATGAAGTAGAAGAACATTTAATTGAGTGTTTCAGGTGACCCTATCCTACCTTTTCTAACAGCCCGACCGTTCTCATTTTTAATGATTTTGTAGGGGACATATTTTCATAGCTTTCATAATCAAACAGCCTTAACCCGACCTCCCCTACCTTTGGGTATTTCTTTCCAATCATGTTACCGGAAACATACTTTATTTGGCTCGGCCTTAGAACAGAAATCGTTCCCATATAAGCAATAGATATCTGCCTAAGTCTCTATATATTATGCCTGAGTCGACAACAAAAGGTGTGTTTTTTGTATGTGGAGGACGCTGACCCACTCCCAATGTCTTTGTACCAGAGAGAGGTAGCACACTTAGGGACTGGTCATTATTCAAGGGGGGGGGGGGGGGGAGATGGATTTTCACGTGAGTGCACAGACATTTTCCTGCCCCCCCCCCCCCGCACTTGAAACGCATCAAAAATGTTCTCCCCCTGAGACGCGTCAACCCCCCCCCCCCCCCCCATTTGAACTATAGTAAGTGAAATCTTTCTGCCCCAAGCCACCCCCCCCCCCCCCCGCCGACCTCTTTTTTGGCCTCTTCCCCCTAAACCCCCCCCCCCCCCGTGTTGATATATAATGACCACTCCCTTATGACTCATATCCTTTAAGTGGTGTCATCTGTCTGACTAGGTTAACCCAGTTTTATTCAGTTTGTTGAATCACGATAGTCAAGGTCACCCCCATAAGGACCGGCCTATCTTGGGCTGAGAGAAAGCGCTAACTGAATAAAAATACTATACTGTCTTTAGGCCACACCAAAAAAAAAGTTGGTAAATGGATTTCATTTTTCAAAAAATGGTGCGAGCGAGCGAAATTGTTTTTTGTTTTTTTTACGATTTTTTTTTGTCAATGGATTTTGTTGGAAAAGTGGAGCGAGCTACAATTTTTTTTTTTACCCAGCTTGCAACAAAAGTTCTTAGTGGACCCCTAACATGAAAACTTATTACCGTAAAACCCCGCCTTGAAGACGGATTTTATTTGGTGTTTTTTTTCTCTACAAGACGATTTTTTTCCTAGAATTGGGGGGTCGTCTTTAAGGCGGGGTTTTCATATATAGGACAATAGTGAAATCAATTTTTAAATGTTTTTTGTACAAGACAATTTTTTTTCCAAAGTTGGGGGGTCGTCTTAAAGGTGACCTACAAAATTCCAATGGATGGAATTATAAGTCCAGGATTGGGCTCTGTGCAAAAAAAAAGTGTTCTCCAACACTGCATTTCACCGGGAGTCACAAGAGTGGTGGTGTGTATCTGTAATCTACAACCACTTGGAAGTTGGATACATTTGAATATCCAACCTCACACTGAACCAATTAGAGTCCTGACCGCGACATATCTGCTGCTGTTAACCCTCTAAAGGCCGCATAATGTTTTAATATGCTATACTATGGTCCTCATGATGCAGGAATGCATCATGTCAGACGACCCAGTGGGAGTGTATCACCCCCTTCTAACGCCCAAAAAAAGAGGTTTGTTTCAGGTAACATGGGCAGAAAATGTAGAGTCGGTAAGTCGGATGATTTTTGTAAACTTTTTTTTTTAACATGAAAGTACAAGCCGGCCGGCCCGAAGACACTAAAATTCACCAAATTAAAAATTCGGAAATTTCTTCAAAATTGCATTGAAAAACGTAGGGTCGGCCCTGTTTTGATAAGGTCGGTCGGATGAAACAAACCTTTTATTTTTTTGCCTAACCTCGACCTCCCCCCTCCCCCCATAGGGTCGGCATGATGCATGATTGAATGCAGCCATGGCGAGTTACTCGCCAGGGCTGCATTCATGCATCATGTCAACAAAGGGCATGATAGCGCACTATGCAGCCCATACAGGATTAAACTAAAGTACACTTAAATGGGTCATATTTAATCATCATTTGGTTGCCTTTTTTCTCCCTTTAAGGCGTTTAGCTCCGGTTCTATGTCTGACGGTCCAAGGGTGTCTTTTTGATCTTTTTTTAGTTTGTAGTGATGTGGTCATGAATACACAGTGAAAAACATGAGGATAATTAGATGACCATATCTGTGTCATTGGTATCAATGTAGATTCAAACTGACAGTGGGTCGAGTCCTGATAGACCTTCCGAGTACATGTACACCTATCTCATGTAATATGACAATATTAAGATGTTACCCGATGAAAAAACATTTCTCCCGTTCTCTCTTGACATTTGGGGATGTAGACCTTAAGATTTTGCTCTTTGTTTGATAGATTTCCCATAGGGAGTGCTCATTTTGTAAGAACATGGAGGGGGTTGGTGGATTTGGGGGGGGGGGCGTATACTATAGGCATGTAGCTGGATATATTATCAACCAATCAGATAACACTCTGCATTCACTGCAGAATTTTGAGGGTGCATTATGTAACAGCTGGTACCCATGTGACCACTGTTATCAGTGCTTATCTCGCCAGTACAAGCTTAAGTAATGGAGGCGCCCACAGGAAGTCCAGCTTGACCCCTATAAACACATATATGTCTACAATATCACAGACAAATAATGGTGGATATTGCTTGTTTTCAGCCCGTTGTTTGTGACGTGGAAGATCGGGCGTGACCGTAGGTTACGAGGATGTATCGGGACGTTTACCGCCATGAGCCTTCACAACGGCCTGCGTGAATACGCCGTTACGAGGTATGTAGATTTTGTAATCTTTAGTATTTATGTACATTGTACTAGTAAATAGTTTCCCTACCGTAAAACCCTGCTATACGGCACTAGCACATCCTGGTACCTCAGGTAGTCGGGGGCTACACTCCCCATCTCCTTATCAAGCTCATCCCCCCTCACACCTGGAACAAGTGACTGATAAGAAATGCACCCACAATGCACTGCTCTGGAGTCGGGGGCCTAACCACAAAACATTGCTCTGAGTCAAGATGGCAGCCTCCGTGGCCTAATGTGCTAGTCCCGTATAGGACGACCCCCCTCCCTCCCCTTTATAAGCCGCACCTCAACCTAAGTAAAGAATTCGGCCTATTTGAAAAAGGTTTAAAAGTTGTCCTAACTTTAATCTATTAAATCTACCTAACTCATCCCCCCTACAAGCCCAAGGAAAAAAACTCGGCTCATAGAGAGAAAAAAATGTCAAAATAAATTTTCCTTGTACTTAAAGGGAAAGGGCATTATGGTAATGACTCAGGGTGCATGAGACATCTAGGGGCCATGGCAAGATGACCGCTCACCACCAGTTAATACTGTACTACCTAGGGATGTCATCGATACTCACTATATCGACATATCGTTATTTCTGAAATGATGATATAAATCACATTGACATTTCCTATATGTCGATATATTTGAACAGCCGAATTTCAGCTTTCTAATGGTGAAAGAATTTCTCATATATTCCTATTAGAAGCCAAGCTATAGCAATTCAAGCAATATACAACAAATTGGCAGGAAAATGGGCTTGTAATCGGGCATTCCAAATCTAATCTGAGAGAGACAGCTTATTTTTCTATAGACATCGTCTGAGAACCCGGTCCTATGTCATATCCTGCCTCCATACTATTATTATATCCTGCATAATTGACGATTTTTTGGGCCACAAACAACATTATAAGATCATCCAAATATCGATATTAAGACCAAAAATCGTGATAATCGGAATCGGAAAAAAAGTGCATGTCAATGACATCCCTAGTACTACCGTAAATTCCCACATATAAATCACATATCGCTTATAACCCGCACACCGCCTTTGCGAGAATACTATAACCTGCACCTTGGGTAAACTTACAAAAAAACATTGCATTACTCGCACCGAGACTTTGAGAATACCGTATAATGCACACTGGAAGAATGTGTGGTGCCGGGTAGCTATGCATTGGGCAATCTCCTGGATTAAGTCGCTATTCAGAGGGCCAGAATGATTAAGTCGCTATGACCAGACAGCTAAGTATGGAAATATACAGGTTGGGAAGAAAATATGACATGTGCAGTAGGAAAACGGAAGGGGCTGGCATAGCGACCTAATCCGTTTGGGGTGCCATATAGCGACCTAATCCGTTTAGGTGTGCCCAATAGCGACCTAATCAGTTGGGGATGTCCAATAGGGGGAGGGAGTGTATGGGTATAGAATGAATGGTTGTCTTTCACTGAATAAGGGTCTCCCTCTCTCCATTGGCTAACACACTCACTCTCCTCCCTCTTATTGAATGGTTGTCTTTCACTGAATAAGGGTCTCCCTCTCTCCATTGGCTAACACACTCACCCTCCTCCCTCCCACTGAATGAGACCCTTATTCAGTAAAAGACAACCATTCAGTGGGAGGGAGGAAGGTGAATGTGTTAGCCAATGGAGAGAGGGAGACCCTTATTCAGTAAAAGACAACCATTCAGTGGGAGGGAGGAAGGTGAGTGTGTTAGCCAATGGAGAGAGGGAGACCCTTATTCAGTAAAAGACAGCCATTCAGTGGGAGGGAGGAAGGTGAGTGTGTTAGCCAATGGAGAGAGGGAGACCCTTATTCAGTAAAAGACAACCATTCAATAAGAGGGAGGAGGGTGAGTGTGTTAGCCAATGGAGGGAGGGAGACCCTTATTCAGTAAAAGACAACCATTCAGTAGGAGGGAGGAGGGTGAGTGTGTTAGCTAATGCAGGGAGTGAGACCCTTATTCAGTAAAAGACAACCATTCAGCGACTTAATCCTTCTAGACTACAAAATTGAAGGGGATACACTCACACAGCGACTTAATCCTTCTAGCCTATAATATAAATCAAATGATGGCCATATAGCGACTTAATCCTTCTAGGCTCCAAAATTGAAGGGGATACACTCCCATAGCGACTTAATCCTTCTAGCCTTTAACAGAAATCAAATGATGGCCATGTAGCGACTTAATCCTTCTAGGCTCCAAAATTGAATGTTATACACTTTCCATAGCGACTTAATCCTTCTAGCATACAAAATTGAGTGGGATACACTTCCCATAGGGACTTAATCCTTCTAGCCTACAAGAAATGAATAACACACATTTCCATAGCGACTTAATCCTTCTATAGCCTACAAATAAATAGGAAAACTTCCCATACAGTCTAAAAGAAATCAAATGAATGCAACATAGCGACCTAAACCTACAGACATTTTTTATGAATAAGCCTGCGCCACCTACCTTCTATTTCCCCAAAAAGATCCAAGCCCCAATTTTTTTAGATAGGCCCCTTCAAAGAAACCCTCTTTCCCGGGGAAACTTCCCCTTGTAATAAATAATTTAACTTGATAAAAATTACAACTTTTCCTTATATATACTCCTGCTTTAGGTCGCTCCAGTTTAAGTCGCTATTTTTAAGTCTATCCTATAGCATAGAAGCTAAGATAAAATTGTGTTACATGCATTTTGGGGGGTTTCTGAGGGTTTGGGCCCCTTGTATATACTCCTGCTTTAGGTCGCTCCAGTTTAAGTCGCTATTTTAAATGTTATCCATAGTGTAGAGGCTAAGATGAAATTGTATTGGATCAGCAATGGCTGAAAGTTTAAGTCGCTATAGCAGGGCTGAAGGTTTAAGTCGCTACATGTTTTATCAGACTTTCCTCTTGTTTTATCATAAATCCAGTTTTCTATGTTTTTTACATAGCGACTTAAACATAGATATGGCCATGCATTGTTGACAGGTATTACACACTGAGTTAGACACTGTATTCAGTGTGGGCGCCTTCTTCACCAAAATGGTTATCAATATCAGTTGGCTTGATTCCAGGTCATGTACCGTGGGGCCCAGTGATCATTTTACCACAGATGATGTGCAGTCATGATGCACACACGGTCATATACAGCACTTAGCCTTTATGGATGGGCTATACCGTAAAATCTCCCTTAGGCCACACTTTTTTTATTCTTTGGGTTACGGGCCCGCCGCACTACCATGAAAACCCCGGCGCTAAAAATAAAATTATAAATCTCCATTTAAATTGCTATGTGTCAGTTTTTACGGCGTGTAAATCGGACCATTATAAAAGATTTTAGGTGGTAAAACTTGAAACTCAAAATTTTATTTATTTTACTTTTTTTTAATTTCGTCCTCTGTACTTGGAAATTTTTCATGGTGTCCGTAACCCAAAGAATAAAAAAAGTGTGGCCTTATAGGCCTATCCCTCCCCCACTGGGAGAGGAATTTATAAGTCGAATTGTAAGTACCGGATATTACTCTATTTAAAAAAAAACTCTTATTGGCTTTGGGACCTTGTCCCCAAAGCCATTTGCACCACTGACCAGAGTGTCGCTTTTTCGACAAGAAAAGACTAGCATAGGCCCGCTTGTTCATTGTTAGATATAACCCTAGCTGGCCCTTAAACCTTGCCTAGGACTGGTATCCCCATGTGTCCTTGTAGGCATGTGCAA
The DNA here is from genome assembly GCA_947462335.1 of Harmothoe impar. Taxonomy (NCBI): domain Eukaryota; kingdom Metazoa; phylum Annelida; class Polychaeta; order Phyllodocida; family Polynoidae; genus Harmothoe; species Harmothoe impar. The sequence goes on from OX381714.1 coordinate 58,082,100, forward strand.
GACTAATTTATCCTAGATCTGGTTTTCAGTTACTACATGTAGAACCAATGTACCTTGTGGTAAGGCCTAGACATCTTGTGAACAGCCATATTTTGAGTTCTCTAATGTGGCTGTCAATGGCAAGGATAGATACCAGCCTAATAACTATTGACTCCTATGTCAAGCCAAGCTGTCAATGTCAATGCCAATTCCCATACTATGCACATACAGGACCTATACTAGAAGCTGAGTGGGTCCAGGGTGGCTCTTGAAATCACTCAAGCCCGCCCAAAGACAAACTGTGAAGTCCAACAGAATTACCCCTCCCCCACCCCACACACACATGCACCAACCCTGAAATAATAGTTTACAGTCTTTAAAGGAAGGCCATCACAAGTCCTCCTTGTGCCCCCTTCTCCTCCCTGTGCCTCCCTGTGCCCTCTCCTCCTCCTCCTCCTGCCTCTGCCCTCTCCTCATCCTGCCTCTGCCCTCTCCTCCTCCTCCCTCCTTTCTCTGCCCTCTCCTCCTCCCTCTGCCCTCTCCTCCTCCCTCTGCCCTCTCCTCCTTCCTATGCCCCCTCCTACTACCCCATCTACCCCTCCCCCCCCACTCTACCCCATTTTCCTCCTTCCTGTTACCTCCTCCTCCCTCTGCCCCCTCCTACTACCCCATCTTTCCCCTCCTCCCCCTCTACCCCATTTTCCTCCTTCCTGTTACCTTCGCCTCCCTCTGCCTTCCCTCCTTCTGCCCCCTCCTCCTCCCTCTGACTGTCAAGATGGCTGCCGAAAAGTCAAGATTGTCTGATTTCCTTGTGTGATACATGGATAATAGGGTTTTCTGGGATGTAGAATCCATTTTCAGGCTCACAATTCCAATCCGAGAAATTTCCAAGATGGATGCCAAGATGGCCACCAAAAACTCAAGATTGTCTGATTTCCTTGTGTGATACATGGATAGTAGGGTTTTCTGGGATGTAGAATCCATTTTCAAGCTCAGATTTTCAATCCGAGAAATTTCCAAGATGGCTACCAAGATGGCCACCAAAAACTCAAGATTGTCTGATTTCCTTGTATGACACATGTATTATGGGTTTTCTGGGGTGTAGAATCCATTTGTAGGCTATGATTTTTGATCCAGCTAATTTCCAAGACGGCTGCCAAGATGGTATTTGCATAGGCATCAATGGAGTTGCATTGGTACCTATTTGATTCCATTGGCACATATTGGATTCTATTGTTATACCAGCTGCAGTAAAACCAATAAAATTTCAAAAAGATTTAGCGAAGTGCATGTAATTAACTGACCATGCAGTCAGTAATGCAGTGTTTCTGCAAACCATCAAACTTGAATTGCATAAGAACCCCAGAAACACCAAATTTTATAAATCTATGCCCCCTCGTTTTCTCACCTGTAGTTCATAACAATCCTATAAAACCCAAAGCCACTACGGCTTTGCCGTAAAATCCTTGAATTTGTCCCCTTGTTATATAAGCCTACTCTCCACTTGCAGAGAATGTTATAAGCCAAATAAGACCTAAAATCCCCCCCCCCCCCCAAAAAAAAAAGTTTGACTTATTATAGAGGTTTTACAGTGAATTCTCACAAAGAAGTTGCGGCTTGTACGCATGTCAGAACCAGGGTGTGCTTATTACGTCAAATAGACAAGATTATCTGGTAGGTAGCGAGTTAGGGGGAAAAAAGAAGTTGTGTTCACGTAACATGGCCCAGAAAAAAAAGGGTAGATAGGTCTATATATTTCTCTTTTTACCAAATTATTTTAAGGAATTTGAAACAAAATTTCTCCCATTTTCGTATAATTTCAGTTTAAAAAAAAGTTGTTTTTTTTGTAGAGAAACAAACAAAAATGCCTTCCAAAGAAAAAAGCGAGAAACCAATTGGGTAAGGCCAAAAAAATAGGTTCGTTAGGGATACCTGAACGGAATCTCTCTTTTTTGGCCTTAGTGCCCAGAGTGTGGTAGATGTGGTCGTCATGTGATACACATCGTGATGTACACACACACAGGTGGCAAGTGAGTCACTGCTGATCTAAGATCGGGAGATATTTATATATAAACACTTCATAACTAGGACTCTACTTAGAGAAATGATAAATGACGGAGTAGTCTTTATTCAACAACAGGGGGGTTGGTGGATTTTCACACAAGGTTGTGAAGAAAAAATCCATCCCATATGGTCCCGGGCATATTTGTATGGTTTCTGATGTTTGAAATAAAAATGTGTCTAAAATTCCACATGTAAACTTCAGACTACCAGGGTTGGCACTGGCCATTACCCTCCCTCCTCCAAATCTTGACCTACATCTATTTGTCTTATTTAGACGCTACGTCACTAAGAGGGTAGTAAATGTGACGTTAACGTCGTATTTAACGTCACGTTGTTAGCGTCTGGTGTGTGTCTATAAGTTTATATTTAGACTGGGAGGCTGGTGGAGGGACGCTGTAGCAGGATGCTGACATACTAAACCCTTAAACTCTTTAGGGAGTTGATACACTCCCAAAGGGTGGTCATGATGCAGCATAGATAATGGCACTGCATTAGGGATGACAAAATGGAGAGTTGTTTACGTGGTGCTGACAAGTGTATTAACACTGACGATGTGGCATCATGTATCACTCTGCTACCCCCCAAGGGTAAACATTACAAACTGCCAGTTTATATCTAAAGAAAAAAGAGAAACATTGAGAAAGATAAGCCCACCTCTTGTGGCCAGGCTTCTCTGCCATGTTCTCCTCCTCACTGCTCAGTCCGGCCAATTTGAAGAACATCCTGGCACATTATCGCAACGGAACGATACATTGTATTTGTACTTAGAAAAACTCAGTTAACCCATACCTCAACTTCGCAGAACCTAAACACTGTGTAAAAGGGTTCTTGTCACCTGGATTTGTTTCGCACCGTTCATATTTCCACAAATTTTGCAGAAATTTTATTCTGTGAATTTATGCCCTTCAGGAATATTTATAAAGTATTAAATTAAGGTGCCAACACCTGTATTTATTTCGCACTGTTCATATTTCCACGAATTTCACAGAAATAAAAATTTATGCCCTTCATGAATATTTATACACTATTAAATTAAGGTGCCAAATGTAGGAAATCCAGGAATTTACATTAAATAAAGCAAAATGGTATGTTTTGCCAAATTCACGAAAAATTATACCCTCAAATTAATTACGTTTACGTATAGTACACACAAGTTTCCGGTCGCTTGATTTTTTAAACATTTATCTTTATTGTGTCGTTGTTGTGCTTGCAGTGCTATGAAGGACAGCCGGTTCAGCCCCATCACCAAGGACGAGTTTAACCGTCTCCACGTCTCCGTCTCTCTCCTCACACGCTTTGAGGAGGCACAGGACTACCTGGACTGGGAGGTGAGTCAACACGGGGGGGGGGGGGGGGACAAAGCGGGTCACCTTGTTTTGATAAGTTTGATTATGGGCCTTTAGAGTGGGGTTTTTTTTGGGGGGGGGCAAGGGGAAAAAAATTAGCTACCCTAAAAGAGGAGTTTCGTTCTAAAATTTCCCAGCAGCCTGGGACGGAATTTAAAAGCATTGAAGGAAAATCCCTCTTAGGTTATCAAATGAAAATATATAAATAAATATCTGTACGCAAAATTTGAAAGGTCAGATGTTCATCATATTTTTATATTACTGGTATTTTATTTTATTTTTTGTGTATGTTTTTTGGTGTTGTTTTTTTTGCAAATTGACAAGAATCCCATCAGCCGATCTGTAACCCAAGTTATCAGAATAAAATGGCCTGGAATGGAATGAGAGGTGAATTTGCAGGTAAAGAGTGGGCGTATTAACCAAAGCTGGGGTTTCCCCATGTCACAAAGCACCATACACAGGTGTAAATCACCTATTCCTATTCCTGTCAACAAGGTAGCGGACATGGTTAACAATTGTTTTGTAAACATCATATAGGGGACATAAGTGGCAAGGCCACTCCAAAAAATAAACGTGTTTCTCATCACTGCACGCCAAAATCGTCCTTTGGGGATTCTTCTTCTTTTCTTTCTTTTTTTCTTGTTGCAATTTTCATGAAAAACATGATCATAAAATGGGAAAATATGGGCATATTTGTAAACTATCAAATTTGAGCTTACAGTGTGGCGGATGTAATGAGGTAGGGAAAATATGCATCTTTATAACATTTGCTGAACCATAATTTCTTGATCGAAATAGGAATTTAGTTTGCTGAGGATCCACATTCACCCCAACATTTGGTCACCAAAATAGGATGAAAAAGGGGGGGGGGAGCGCCTTCGTTATATTTGTCATGGCTTGATGAGAAACAAGTATATTTTTTGGAGTGGCCTAAAGCGGGTATTAACAAGGTGAAATCTCTGACTATCAACTCATACTCAATCACATCACATCACCCAAAGAAAAAAAGTTGTGTTCAGGTAGGCCTATCCCTAACGACCCTATTTTTTTGGCCTTACCCCCCCCCAAAAAGGGCCATGTTACCTAAACACAGCCTTTTTTTAGGCATGTTTTATGGCACGTGTAAACATGTTACCGAGTCACTACGGCATTGAGGCTCAGTTACAAACTGTCATTGTGGGTCATAAGTCCTGAGGTGGGATAGATCATATTACCCAAGGGATAAAAAGAAAATAGCAGCTCTACTATATTTATTAGATGAGTCATCTGGCAGCTAGCACCCCACTACAATGTGCTGTACTGACCTATCTCTACCGCTGGATGACTCTTTTTTATCTAAAGAAATATTACTCAGCGTGGCATGTACCGTAGATTCTCATATAAGGCCAGACCAAAAAATAAAGTTGGCCAATGGATTTCGCACATCTTATTTTAGGAAATGGATATGTTTTTTTTATTTTTGTCAATGGATTTCACTCTCCTCATTTCTTTCAAAATTGAGAATTTCCCCCCCCAGATCAACCAATAAATTGTAGCTCACTTTAATTTTCCACCTACAAAAGCCATTGACCAAAAAAGAAATCATGGAAAAAAACAAAAGTCGCTTGCTCACACCATGTTTGGAAAGTGAAATCCATTGAACTGTTTTTTGGTGTGGCCTACTGAAGACCACCACACGTACAAGCCACACTCCCCAACTTTGAAAGTAATTATTTAGGGGTCTGGGGTAGGGCCCGGCCCCCCAAAAATATTACTTGGCTTGCCATGGGTACGATCTCTGAGAACCACCAATTCCCAGGTGGACGGACCTTATTTCAGTTCCTATAGTATTCCAGTCGATGTTAGGCTTGCCATGGCGTCGACTATAATTAATGTTAGAGAGATGGCAGAAAGATGTGGACCATCAATATAATCCTTGCCTCTTCCTCCTCACATTCAAATGTTGCCCTTTTTAATTCAATCGCCCTTTTTAATTCCAACTCTCTCGTGACATGTCTATGTAGGTTGGTAAACACGGAATCCGCATCGAGTTTGTCAACGAGAAAGGTCACAAGAAAACGGCCACCTACCTACCTGAGGTCGCGCCCGAGCAAGGTAAGCGTCGTGTTTAATATGGACTGTATTTATTTTAACCCTTTAAGGATGGCATGATGCCTTAATGCATCATACCCTTGTTCATCATGATGCATGAATGCAGCCCTGGCGACTAACTCATCAGTGCTATATTCAAGCATCATACCAACCCTACGGGTTTGAGACACTCCCGAAGAGTCAGCAAAGTAAATGAAGACATTTCACATCCAACTGAATAATGGCAACCGTAACTTATGCATTGAATAGGGGAGGGGGTATTATGAGCCCCCCCCCCCCCCCACCTCTTTGTTAAATAATCACCACTCCCTGCATAATGTTGTGTACCGTAAAACTCCTCTGTAAAACGACCCCCTTGTTTGAGAAAAAAAACTTTAAAATGGGTTTCTCTTTAATCCTATCTAAGAAAATCCCGCCTTTAAGACGACCCCCTAGTTAGGCAAAATAAATCCTAAAAATAAGGCCATCTTAAAGGCAGGGTTTTACAGTAAGTCTGATTTTTGTCACAAGATTCATGACAGAATGTGTTTGTGTTGTCAGGTTGGGACCGTATCCAGACCATCGACTCGCTGCTGCGTAAGGGAGGCTACAAGGGACAGATCACGGCCGAGGTGCGCAAGCTGATCCGTCTCACTCGCTACCAGAGCGAGAAGCTGACCATCAGTTACAACGACTATGTGTCCTCTAAGAACGGGCTGGTGCAGAACGGGCACGCTGGGGGTGCGGGGCCGGCGGGCATGCCTCTGTCTCAGCCGCACCACCATAACTCGCACCACCACCCGCACCACCATGTGAACCATGCCGCCAATCACTACTCCCATCACCATAACAACCACCATAGCAACCACTCCCCCGTCGGCAACAGCAGCGGTGCAGGGGGCTCCGGCAGCGGCAACAACACCGCGTCGTCTAGCAACCACCACAACCATCATTCCTGATGATAGCTTGTTGCTAAGGACGCTGCATCCCGTTACCATGACAACCACCCACCATCACCAACATCACCATCTACATCAGCATTTTCAGCCTTGTTGCTTCGAATGTGATGCAGACCAGCTGATGAGTAACAGCAGCCAGCCCCCTGTCACCACTAGGGCCATGCGTCCCATGGAGATGTGTTGGAAGAAGGTTCTCTACGTTTGTAGCCCTCTTCTCTGTGCGTGTGTGAAACCAATGACGTGACCGGCATCTGAATATAGTAGATATGTATGTAAGAGCAATCATGGAACAACTTGAGTTCATTGGGGAAAATGGTGAGTCGTGCGTGTAAGACCTAAACTGCATTATTAATAACATAACGGTTGATGTAAGCATTATGGCTCATAGTTTTATGGCTATAAAATCTGACTGGAAATCAAAGATGAATTGATTAAGCTTATAGGTTTAAAACTAAAGTTGATCATTATAAAACATAGACATTAAAAATCAAGAGAAAAACAAGAAAAAAAATTGTCCCAAAAAAATATATATTGACAAAACACCAAATATATTTCAAGGTCTGTGTAAATCATTGCTTGGTGTGTTTCCAAGTGTTGTGTGTGCAGAAGTGCCATCGTGTCATTGGTAACAGAAAAAGGGTTCTCGTCCCACTGAGCCTGGGTAACGGGACAATGTGTCCGCTGGCCACTACCATTGCAACCTGAGTTCAATATATACGACAATCGAAATTTCCCTGTTAGAATGTTTGCGGTCCACGCAACTTAATAAGATATTCCTGGCTTTCAATCTCTGTTTAAATGTTTCAATTTTCAAAGACGTAAAATATCCCAATACAGCCTTGATTTGAATCCTTCTCCATGATTGGTCACTTGCATCGCTCGCAGCTGGTGATTACCACTAATAATACCGTCCGAAACATTGCCACCTTCAACCTAATGTGTAACTCTTCTCAATATGCCCCAAACATTATCATTAGAACAAAATTAATAAGGTTTGTGTCATAGTCCTCAGTTTTGATTCCTCTATGCGGTTTACAAAATGACCAAATGATGTTTAAAAAGTGGACTATGTTATGTTCCAAATTTCGCAGTATTATTCGCTGTGTTCAGCCCATGTTGGGGCATTTAAGGAAGTACATTCATATGAAAGAAGAATAGTGCATGAAAGCAGCTTATACAGTTTTGGGACCATTGCTTTCAGAGCTTTGAAATATTGATGACTTTCCCTGTCGTGAAATAGATGAATCGAGCAAACTATCTTGACTCGCACTTAAGTTAATCTTTCACATTTCTGTTTTCAAAATCTGTTATCTGTTTGGAAGAAAAATGATTTTTGAATGGTTGTGCGGCTGATATGTAGTCTTGCTTATGTCTTTTGTCCAAGTGACAATCCTGGCTAATATAATGCATTATAGCCAGCAAAATGCAGTGGTAGTGGCCATTAGTTATGAGTTGAAGGGACACAAAACTATTTCAAATCTTCATATCACAAAATACAGTGATCTCATGGTTCCATCCTGGCCTATAGGGAGGCAGAACAAAGGTTTTGTGAGTGAGTTTGTATTTATGGCTTTATTCATGGATTCTCTGTGTGTGCAGAGAGAAGGGTTCTGGTACCTTTGATACAGAGATGCCACTTTTCCTACTTTTGCAGGAATTCCTACTTTTTGGTTGGAATTTCTGTATTGAATTATGTTATTTTCCTACAGAAAATTGACCAAAACTGTAAGATTTCCTACTCTTTGTCGATGACAGAGTGGCATCTCTGTTAGAAACACGACCCGGTTCCACGGAGTAGGGGAGCGTCCGAGACTCTAACGGCGGCATCAGCGAGTGCCAGTCATACAAGGCGAGTTATACCCACAGCCACCTCATCCATCCTCAAGTCACATCGACAGTACTTTAGCCTGCCCATAAGCATCTTGTGATTATCTGTATGGCTTGCTGGTATCGACATGTAGAGGTTAACAATGCGTGGACGCCTTTAATCAAGGACCATCACTGCATTCGTGTCTAAAAGTCAGAGTGGTATACGCGAAAGGAAATATGAGAATGAATCAAGAAGAGAAGATTAAGGAAAATTATATTAAGATGATTGCAAATCAACAGTATTTTGCATGTCTGGGAATATGCGCTCCCATAAAACTGATAGATCTCATGAACTGCAATTATATCTGCAGTATTTTAGCGAGAGTTATTCTTCAGAAACCTTAGTCAAAGTTGAAGGATTATATTGCAATTTTAACATTAGAGAAAAAATGGCAAGACATGCTACTCCTTACCTAAAGTCTCATGAACAAGTTGAGTTGTGCACGAAAGTAAGCGTAAGGTCCTTTGAGGGTTGGATGTCAAGTAGTCTGTCAGTTTACGCCTCACACCACTCTTCAGTATATGGCGCTTTCTGGTACCATGAAATTTTAGGAACTGTTCTCCAGAAAAATACTCCTCTATGATTCAAAGAGATGGTAAGAGTTTTCACAAACTTTTAAAATCTGTAACAAGTGAAGTAAATCTCAACAAGACTTCAGATTGCTTCAATATTGATTCTCAACTGTATATCTTACCCCTTTGTAAAAAAAAAAAAAAAGGGAGGAATTTTAATCAACAGGTCAAATTAAACATTCATGTGAAAATGTACTATCAATAGTTAAACTAATGTGGTAATGAACTTAAAGCAAGCAATAAAACAAAAGAGGTTAACCAAATCAATATGCAGAGTGTGATTCTGGACTAAACTGACAGTTCTAAAACAAACTGTGTTGATGGTTGCATTTGAGTGCTATGTAATGTAAGCCCGCAATCTGACCTCTGATTTAATAGGGAAGCGATTCTAATTCAAAAATAACAAATCGGTGACAGAAGTGCTTTACGCGGAGGTCAGAGTGCAGAAGGCTTTGTTAAGAAAGAACAGGAATCTCAGGTCCTTTGTTCAGGTGTAGATAAAAGTATATATCTACTACAGAAACAAAAATCACATTTTGAATTATTGTCACTTTTTACATCCACTTTGTATGCATGTTTATACGCGTATAAATACCCTGAGAAAATTGAGAGTTATCAAACATTAGTGTGTGCTTGTCCCGCTTTAGACTGCTTCGGATGATGCAAGATGTTATAGGATTGAGCACTTATTGTTATAGCATACCTTTTTTCCCGCTGCTTTGGACCAAACAGGTTAAAGATATACCATATAGATATAAATATGTCAGAAAATTATAAAGGTAATATATGTACCATAGGCCCCTTAGCATGCAATATGACTCGAGACAATGTAATTATTATGGGGTACCATGGATTTTAACCACACCAGGATTTATCAATCGGTTTCTGCTTCTGTCCGATAGGACATTAAGAAATAATGTAACCAAGTCAGTTAAGAATGTCAAAACATGATAAGAGAAAGTAGAAGATCCCTTTATTTGATGACATGTAGGTTGGTGTGCATCATACAGCGAGGAGAGCTGAGAATGGTTTGTCTGTCCGCAGACATGTCGAGCAGACGGAAACTGTTAGTTCTATAACAGCTCTTCTGTTAGGGATCTAATGAACATGTCTGTAAGCATAAACGGCTTCATGTTTGATGCTTTTTATAACCCTGGTCCACTAAGGTCTGTTTCCTCTTTGAGTGAAGATGATGCAGGGCCAATCAGAAATGACACTTTTTAAAATTGTCAGGACTGATTGTAAAATTCATCCGCTGATGTTGCCCATATATCAGCAATCCATTGCATCCTGCCGTAACGCCGCTCGACAGAAGTGATAATGACCCCCGACTTAAAAGAGGTAATTTCTTGATATCAGAGAATAAGATTCACGATAGTCAGCCTCTATAGGTCAGGTCAATGATAATCTAGGTAATTTGGTTTTTGCACCACAAAGATTATACTTGCTGGCACATTACTAGTGTCACAAGCTAGGAACGTTAATGTAATAATATGAGGTATTAATGATTTTGAGGTTAAGAATTGAGCTTCATCTTAGGTGATTAAATTGTAGTGCTATGTCATACAACCAGGCATGTGTACACTAACTGATGACACCAATCTCTCCATCCCAGCAAGTGCAATAATGTTTGAATTCAAAGCCAGACCTTCCCTCATTTAAGAAATTACAGTATGGGCTCATGTCCAATTATGCCCAAGTGAAATACTTTTCAAGAGAACAAGGAAATACTTCACTAAAAGCTACAGTTGGAGATCATCATTATCAAAATGTACTAATCTTGAAAAGATGATCACATGTGTTGAAATCAATCATACTTAAGAAAAATACATTTTAAATTCTGTTGTGGCTTGGAATACAGACTTTATGGAGCTTGTCTTGTTTGCTGATTAAGCGCACGGTCTATTGGTTGTGCCACGACACCTACAATGCAAAACTAGGCATGATTGCTGGCCTGGCCGCGAGTAGGCGTGCTTACATTGTGTACCATGGATGTGTTCAGTTGTGAGTTCTGACTACTCAGTGGTGCCTGCCTCTGCCTCAACAGCATTTCAGCACTTCATGCAGGTGAGAGTATGGAATACCAACAGCAGTCTTTGCGAAAACATGCAGGACAGTGGCAATGTCCACCTAAAATGCCACCTGTCCAGCAGATTGCCAAGTGTAGCAGGACTGAATGTTCAGTCGCATGTTGGGCTTTTTTGAACTAAAATTATTCAGTGGCATTTCTCAAGCTAAAATATATTTGTCAATAACTGTATAAAACTATGTATCTATCCTGATTTGGCCATAAATGATATATAATGTATTTTATTGTACAATACTATTTAACATTTAAGATGCATAAATCAACAGATATGTGGCTATCCGGTCCTTTAAAAATGTAGCCGGTCCTGCAACATTGAAAATTTGCAGGACTGAATGTCCCGTGGGACGAAAAAGTTTTCGCAAAGACTGCAACAGTCATCTATGCAGACATGGCACACTACCCTGTGATATCTCGTCATAGTGTCCCCACCATGACCAACAGGTCGCTGTCCATGTACGTATGGTGGACCACTGCCCCATCCCAACGTGCGAGTGAACGGTTTGGCATAGCAAGCCATGAATTGGTAGTTGATTGTATCGTTGAAGCATCATAGCGGTTTAGTGTGTCTGTGTTACTCCCCATCATATTATAACTGTATAACTGTGTGCGATTGATACTTATATATCTGCATCAACTATATCCATACATGTAAAGAAATATCAAAACTTTGGAGAAAAAAAATCATATATAAACAATGTGGAGGTATATTATAGTGTGTACTCGTATGATTGTTTTGTTGCCGCGTGAATCTGCAGAGACTAATGTAGCATGATATAGGATGTTGATAGACTGTTGCGGTTGATACTCCTGTTTTATCGTAGAACACCCAAATTATCAGGGAACTTTGCGGTGTAAGCCGCGTCCAACAGCTTGAACTAACCGATGCATTAGTGAGTCTAGTCGCAGCACAAACGTGATTGTCTGACGAAGCAAGCTGTGCTCAACAAACAAAAAGCTGCGGTAGTATATCTAGGGGATGAAGTGTACTGTGTATATAGTCAGCTGAGGGCCTGTCACACACAGCAAATTCATCCAGCCTGTCTGCCCTGTGTTAAAGTCACATCAATGTCCATTCAATGCAACCATTAATCTGTGCTTTACTCCAGCGCTTTTCCAGATGCTGAGTTAAAATTGATGACTATTAGGGATTCAATCCCTTAACAACAGCTTATAAAATGCATTAAATTCCACCGTACATAATCTAGAGCGACCGGTTTGGCCGTGTTGACAGTGAAGCTGTATGTGGCAAGCCCTTAGCATTGAGCGCAACAGGCCATCATTTGGTAAGAATCACTCCTGTTGTGTTGTCATGTGTGTACTCTGGGTGTGCACAGTATGTGCCTTTTTGAGAATGCCACTGATGTTTTTCTGGACTCATTTAATTGTCTCATGATGAATATTACATGTGCAACAACAGCAACAACACCGTATTGTGAATCACAGTAGAGAATAATTGTTAGGCATTCACCCACACACTAGCTATGAGGAACTCACAACACTAAGTCCCACACTAGACCACTGCCACCTTAGCTATTTTCTTGTTTAAAATGCTCTCATCATGGTAATTGATAACTGGTAGAAATTGTTGTTTCATCTTAATATATATATATCAGTTTTTTCTGATATGGTGACTATATCCAGGGACCAACCTCAGAACAAATAGCACAGATGATGACCTAACTTTGTCTGCTGAATTGAGCTAAAGTATTGAGTCCTAAAGACCTGGTTACAATTGTTGCAAAATCTGCAACAATATATTTATGTGCAGAAGTTCTGCTATAAAACAGTGTATAGGAGAGAATATTTGAGCAGACACTAACTTTGTTGCAGTTTTTACAACAAGTGTGACTCAGTCTGAAGTCTTCTCCAAAGTCACTTGTTGAATAGTTTTCTCCTTTCGAACAGGCAAACTAATAAGGAAGGAATACTCCTTTATATCATTGTGATCTGTGGGTTCTCTCAAGAAATGAAGTGTGGCAGGCAAGGTTTTGTCGAAAGAGTTGCTTTAAAGTGCTACAAGGTTACAAGAGACCTCATTTAGCTATTGAAGTGCATGAGGCATAAAATAAAAAGAGGAAAACCAATTCAAATATCTTGTCTACAATGCCTGCTCTACAATACTAGCCACAGAACATCTGATCTCTTCTCGAGCATACAACGTTGGCTAAATGGTATGAAAGTGATGTTTCATTGTCCAGATCATGTCATTGGCAACTTTACCAAAGCTCAAAGAGAACAACATGTATTCTAATTTTGGCATCCTAATACGATAGGATAAAACATCTATGAAAACTATTTAATTGATGGCTTCATGACAAGCAGGATTTTTGGCACACTGGTCTTCATTATCAACTCCATCTAGCTTCAGATGAATGATGTGTGTTGTCTAAATGGGTCTTAGCTGAGAATGAACATGAGTGTCATGTATGGCATCAACCATTTCAGGCAAGCGATGAAGTTCAAATGTGCAACAGCCAGCATAATGATTTGATGAACCTTTACAATGTTTTTGGAATTTATGCCTTATGTTGATTGGAATCCTATGCTCATCTTTTTGTTGGAAAGTTGGTCGAAGTTGGCTGGATAGTGGGTTTGTTGAAGCTACTTGAGTTGTATCAGTTGACTGCATGGGTCGTGTGGCATCTCTCGGTCGTCTTTGGCAGCATGGATGTGTCCAGTTGTAACCAACAAAGTCTCCTGTGCAGGTCATCAGCAGGCATTCATCTCAGCTCAACTTGGCTCACCCCAGGGAGAAATAAATTGTTTCATCTACCACAAATGGTACTTAGACATACAAATTTTCACCTCGACATTTGAATGTGGACGTTGACGTGTTACAAAAATTGACGAGGAGAAACAGTTTCGCCCAAATCTGTAACATACTGATCTCCATACTATGTGGAGAAACAGCACCCAGGATATGAACAATGTCAGAGTCGCAACAGATGTACTCTCTCAGTGTTTTGTCACAGTGGAGAAAACCATGAGATATGAAAGTTTTGATCTGGAACGTGAATAACAATAGAAATGATGGTAAAGTGACAAATCTATAGCTGAATCATTTTCTGTGATGCACTACATTTCTGCTGCAGACTTTAAACATTATTCTGGGCTGAGAGAAATAAAGCTGTCCTTGTCTTGAGCTAGGAAGGTCAGGGACTAGAAGGCCAGGTGAATGCTTGCTGACTACCAAAACACAACACAGACACACAGTACCAGCAGTGCCTTTGGTTTGACAAAGATTACTCTAGGTCATAAACACACAACAAAGTGTTAATATTATAATGCATTGATATTGTTATCCAAAGTCTGTTTCAATCACATGTACTACCACGGTATCATTAATAATAACCTTATAACGTAGTGAACCGTTCACAGTTGCTTGGTGTGTATTAATCGGGGCTGCATATATGTATGATAATCAGCCATTTTTCAATTGTTAGGTATGGTGTGAATGTTATAAACCACACTTTTATGATATAAGACTGGTGTATGAGACATTCTTGTGTAGAACTTGACTCATGATGGTCAGAAAGAAGATATAATGTTAGGCATCCGATGAATAAATGATGTGTTAACAAACACCTGTGTTGGACTTTTTTTTCCTGTTTGTAAAAATTTATGCTATTAGACTCTTTTTAGTATGTCTTATTACACTGACATAGCAATGGTATTTAATTAGGTAAGAGGTTATGAATGAGTGTTTAAAAGGCATGAGTCCCTAGATGTACACTGGCTTATCCCTTACCAGTGCCCAGCATCCCAGGGTTTTGCCGCCCCCTAGTGTCTAGTGCAAGAAGTCCAACTAGAACTGCCTCCTAGTGTCAAGTAAGTAAAGCTTGAAGTACCCTGAAATGGTCCCTAGTCATGAAACTGTTGTGTTCATGGATAGTAGCTACTCTCGTTCCCAACTTTGGATTTTGCTGGGTCTGGGCAACCCCTGCTGGTAGGCTGGAACCAGCGAACAGGAACAAGAAATGGAACCAAAATGTATGATGGTAATTTTAGGTAGATTTACCATCAGCCTTTCTGGTTCCATTTCCTGTTCGCTGGTTCCAAGCTACCAGCAGGGGTTCCCCAGACCCAGCAAAATCCCAACATTTGGCAGTTACCAGAGCCTTCCTTCGGAAGGATTTGGGAACGAGAGTAGGATAGTAGCCAGCACAGGCTACAGCGGGGTTGAGCTGCATCCCAGGGTGGTGGTTTTGTGTTGAGGACTGTGGGAGCGGCCCATTCAATGAGCCTGGGGGTAGTACTTCGGTGTAAGGCACTATAGCCTGCATAATACAGTTTAAGTAGTCAATAGTTATGAAACAAACCGTGTTGATTGTTTCCGTCTGATATCAGAGTTAAAAACTTTGATATCGAGGGTGAACAAATGGCCTGCCCACCCGGCAGCCTGTCCCACTCTGGGTTAAGCTACTATAGGGGGAGTGATGTGGTCAGGCTATTGGCGTTTGTAGCAAGCCATTTGTTCACCCTCAATATCAAAGTTAGAAACTCCGATATCGGGGCGAACATATTGTAGCGTCCGCCGTAATTAGGAAGGAGACAGAACTTGTTAAGTACAGTTGAACCAGAGATACTTAATTGCCCTGGCTCTCCTTGGCCACACCAGCTAAGTCTTGTCGGAGATCCTTTCTGCTTCAAGCGTCAAACCAGACTGACCGAACCCTTCGTCCCCCCCTTCCTTATATAGCTTGATGACGTTTCTCCGACGCCGGAGACGTTCCGTCCTGGGCGCCAGCGAACTTCGCCGACGCCCCCGTTTCGAACGTCTCCGCGTCGGCGAGGATTCCCTAGATGTACACTGGCTTATCCCTTACCAGTGCCCAGCATCCCAGGGTTTTGCCGCCCCCTAGTGTCTAGTGCAAGAAGTCCAACTAGAACTGCCTCCTAGTGTCAAGTAAGTAAAGCTTGAAGTACCCTGAAATGGTCCCTAGTCATGAAACTGTTGTGTTCATGGATAGTAGCTACTCTCGTTCCCAACTTTGGATTTTGCTGGGTCTGGGCAACCCCTGCTGGTAGGCTGGAACCAGCGAACAGGAACAAGAAATGGAACCAAAATGTATGATGGTAATTTTAGGTAGATTTACCATCAGCCTTTCTGGTTCCATTTCCTGTTCGCTGGTTCCAAGCTACCAGCAGGGGTTCCCCAGACCCAGCAAAATCCCAACATTTGGCAGTTACCAGAGCCTTCCTTCGGAAGGATTTGGGAACGAGAGTAGGATAGTAGCCAGCACAGGCTACAGCGGGGTTGAGCTGCATCCCAGGGTGGTGGTTTTGTGTTGAGGACTGTGGGAGCGGCCCATTCAATGAGCCTGGGGGTAGTACTTCGGTGTAAGGCACTATAGCCTGCATAATACAGTTTAAGTAGTCAATAGTTATGAAACAAACCGTGTTGATTGTTTCCGTCTGATATCAGAGTTAAAAACTTTGATATCGAGGGTGAACAAATGGCCTGCCCACCCGGCAGCCTGTCCCACTCTGGGTTAAGCTACTATAGGGGGAGTGATGTGGTCAGGCTATTGGCGTTTGTAGCAAGCCATTTGTTCACCCTCAATATCAAAGTTAGAAACTCCGATATCGGGGCGAACATATTGTAGCGTCCGCCGTAATTAGGAAGGAGACAGAACTTGTTAAGTACAGTTGAACCAGAGATACTTAATTGCCCTGGCTCTCCTTGGCCACACCAGCTAAGTCTTGTCGGAGATCCTTTCTGCTTCAAGCGTCAAACCAGACTGACCGAACCCTTCGTCCCCCCCTTCCTTATATAGCTTGATGACGTTTCTCCGACGCCGGAGACGTTCCGTCCTGGGCGCCAGCGAACTTCGCCGACGCCCCCGTTTCGAACGTCTCCGCGTCGGCGAGGATTCCCTAGATGTACACTGGCTTATCCCTTACCAGTGCCCAGCATCCCAGGGTTTTGCCGCCCCCTAGTGTCTAGTGCAAGAAGTCCAACTAGAACTGCCTCCTAGTGTCAAGTAAGTAAAGCTTGAAGTACCGTGATGTACATATACATATATATATATATATATACACATACACATGTAATGTATAAGAAATCATCCTTCCCACATCCTGTTACAAGGTCAAGCTGAGTGACTCTCAGTGATTCACATAGGACATAGGGAGTGGTCACTTTTTAACAGCAGGAGGGTTGGTTAATTGGGGGGGGGGGATTTGGACCCCTCTTCAGGGGGGAGGGGGGGGGAATTGCACCCCTTTTTAGCGAAAAAGCCAGCGCTATACTATAGCTCAAAGGGGTCAGCCACGCTCAATTTCAACCTGCCTGGGGGAGGGGGGATGGAAAACATGTTGCCCCCTCCAGGGGGGGGGACGAATTTCTACCTGCTCACGCAAAAATTCGCCGACCCCCCCCCATCCCCTGTCAAAAAATGACCACTCCCTTATAGACAGTTGTCTAAACTACAGAGCAGGACTATGCACCACAGCCTCAGTTCACCATGGGCTCTCCTGCTGCCAGCTTGGCTTTAGTCTGCATCCTGAGTCTGTCTGCTACCCTACCTGTGTGGTCCTCCATGGTCCACACAGAGGGGAGCTGTGCACTACAAGAAGATACCAGCACTACCATATCCACAGGAGACCACCAGTGTTCCCCCCTACAGAGGAGACTCGACCTCCTGGACAACCGCTTGAATGAAAGGGATACCAGACTCAATAGCCTCGATACACGACTGAGTGCACAAATCAACATAGTAAACACTCGTTTGAACAGGATTGACAATCGCTTTGATGGGTTAGAGACGGCAATGTCAGTGAGTATTTAAGAATCTCATCATATATAAAGGAGCACCAATGTAATTTTTTTTTCAAGGCCCTGACTTTACGTGAGTAATACTCGAACGTTCGGCTCCCAAAGTAGTATTTTAAGGACCTTATACTGCTATGAAAAACCTAGAGCACCTTAACTCATAAGGAGTGCCATTGTGTGTTTATTACGTTTATTTGCTGACATTAGAACTCACATTAATGCACCACTCAGTGGCGACTGTGTACACACACCGCAGTCCCTGCTCAATTAGGCCAGATACCGGGAAGTCCCCAACCTCTGGTCTTGCCCTGACTACCACAACGAACCCTGTGGCCAGGCGATTATCTGCGCACCACTTTCTGCACCTGTTATTACTAGTTGTGATCATTGACCTTGTGACCCCTGACGTACATGCCGACGGCCCAATTATGTACAGATCTTTTGATCAAGTGAGACAGCTGAAAGGCTTAAAGTTAATGACTCTGAATGCGCGCAGTCTAGAAAAGAAAATCGGTCAGCTCGGACGCTTAGCTTTCGGTCTTGACTACCTGTGTATCACCGAAACCTGGTTTAATGAAAGCATACCCAGCGCCACTGTTAATATGCCACGCATGGCCCTTTTCAGGACAGACCGACCGAACAGTATTACACGCCGCGGTGGAGGAGTAGCCTGCTACGTTAGGTTCGAGTTCGCCTGCTACACAACTTTATGTCCAGAGCTATGCGTGGCCAATACACACCTGGAAGCAGTGGGCATAATCACTACTTACCCAGGCCATACCCAGCGAATTGTAATTTGTGCCTACAAAAGACCCAGGGCCAATGTGAGGGAGGCTTATCGTCAACTAAAAACAATGCTAAACCACCCTTTAGTGGGGAACCGGGAAGTGTGGGTTCTAGGTGACATGAATGTGAATTCCCGAGCCCAGCGCAGCGCTAAATACAGACATTTAACGCGCTTCCTCCAGGATACGGGTCTAAAGTATCTGCCCACACCATCAACACATTACGATCCCATACACGGGGCGACCACAATCGACCACATCTACACCAACTGCAGATTCACCAACACCCACGGCCTCGTTGGTGACACAATCAGCGACCACGTCCCGGTGTTTGTCACTAAAAAACAAGCAGCGGTAAGGATTGAAACCAAAGAGATTACTGGCCGCAACTACAAGAACTATGACCCCATGGCCTTCAAGGCCCATATTGCCGACTTCAACTGGGATCCAATCCTGGGTCTGGAGGATGCACACGATGTCTACGAGGGAGTGGTGGGAGTGATCTGCAAGTACCTTGACACAACTTGCCCCATCACCACGAGAACTATCAAGACTGAAACTACCCCGATCTTCACACGTGAGATCCGCCGCCTGTCTCGGCGCAAGAAGAAGGCGTTGCGCCGCTCAAGACGTGTCCGACGAGGAGTCTACAACCACCACCTTGCCACGGCTAGAAACCTCATGAAGAGAATTACCTCCAAGTTAGCCAGTAATGAGAGAAAAGCGGTGGTTGACAGCCTGCGGCGCTTTAAAGATGACCCACGTCGCTTCTGGCAGGTTGTCAATGACCTATGGAAGGGTCCCAACACCACCGTTACCATCAGACTTGTTGACAATGACGGCCTTGACGTGCCGGCCAGACTGACTGCCGACTACATCAATGAGTACTATTGCACTGTGGGTAGTCGGCTGGCTGCGGCCTTCGAGGAAAACCCACCATACGTTGCCCCAACTCAGAATGCCGAGTTTGATTCAACTTTCACTCTACTGCCGATTGAAATTGAGTCGGCAGCCAGACTGATAGCGAAGATTGACACCACCAAGAGTTCAGGACTTAGAAACATCCGCACCAGCACGTTCAAAGACTGTCTCAAAACCAAACCCGTTCTAGCGAAGAAAATGATCAACACAAGCATTGAAACCAAGCTTGTCCCAGCGACATGGAAGACCGGAACCATCATCCCACTGCCTAAGGCAGGGAGCCTGGTGAAGGTCACAAATTGGCGTCCTATCTGCCTCCTAAACTGTGTCTCGAAAATTGCAGAAAAAAACGTGCATAAACAACTACTTGATTACTTGACAGACAATGATATAATAGCCAAAGAACAGTCAGGTTTCGTCCCAGGTAAATCTACTGGAGACTCAATCTATTCGGGCTAGTGAACCATCTGTACTCTGCAGCAAACAAGGGGGAGCGGTCGGCCGTGGTCTTTCTCGACCTGAGGAAGGCGTTCGACACGGTCGACCACTCCATCCTCTTGCAAAAACTTGGCCGCTATGGCATCGACGCTGCATCCTGTGCCTGGTTTAAGAACTACCTGGACTCGCGGCTTCAACAAACCAGAGCCAATGACAAGACCTCATCGCTCCAGCCAGTAGAAATGGGCGTTCCACAGGAGTCCGTCCTCGGGCCCCTCCTGTTCATCACGTATATAAACGACGTGGTCCAGGTGATCAGCAACAGTTCTACATTTCTCTACGCCGATGACTTAGCCGTCGTCGTCTCTGGGAAGGACCCAGAGCGTGTCGTGAAACTACTTCAAAGGGACTTGGACTCTATTAGTGCCTGGTGCTCGAGCAACAAATTAACCGTTAACAGCGACAAGACCCAGGTCTTGTGGGTCTACTCACAGCGGTCCATTCCGGACCTAACGGCCTGTGACCTGCACCTACAAGGCAGAGCGCTAACGGTGGTCAACGAGTTCAACTACTTGGGTCTAACCATTGACCGCTATATAAACATGTCAAGCCAGCTCAAGAAGCAAATCAGACTGATCAGAATGAGGCTCCCCCAACTGAGACGCGTGCGCAGCAAGACGGATCTGCCCACGGCCGTACAGGTCTACAAGCATATGATCAGACCAATCTCCGACTACTGCGCATTCATGGCGGACAGCGGCCCAGTATGGGCAGCCCGCAAACTGCAGACATTGCAAAACGATTGCCTCCGAGCATGCGAGCAGGTCAGATTTGCTCCCGATGTACACGTCCATGACCTACACCACCGCCACAAGGTATCTTACCTTGAAGCCTCGCGTAGGAAGCAACTGCTCGCCCACATGCACAACCTAGCCCTAAAACCAGCAATGGTGGTGCTACCCACTAGGCTGCTGCGTGGCAACACGAAGAAGAAGCTGAAAGTACCCAGACTGAAGAAAGCCATCTATGCAAAGAGCCCACTACACCGCGGGGACGTCCTCTGGACTGCCCTGGACGACGTGGTCCAAAATATGACAATCAGGAAAGACTTCCTAAATGCTATATAGCGCATGTAAAGACTTCATGGGTCCAATTACCACTGATCACATCGTTAACATAATTAGTAATATAGTATAAGATTCTACTGCATTAATCGCTCGATTTATGTATCCTCTTGGCCATTTATGAAAAGCGCCCCACGTCTGTGATTTTTTATGGTCAATAAAATAATCAAACTACAACTACATATCTATCAATTCTCATACTGGTCATTATAAAAGTATTAGTAAGGTGTAGTGTTCGTCTTATAATGAGGATTTGAAATAAGAACACAAACCGCAGAATTCTTTGTGAGATGCGAAGAAATGAGAGTGACTTTATTATATCCAACCTGTACAAGTATTCTAATAGCTTTCGAATGGGTCTTTCACTTTCAGGAACGTTCTGGTTATATATAACTTTCAATCAGTCTGTCTATGCTGGAGACCTGAGAAGGTCTGCCTGAACCAGGGGGTGGGAAGCAGTTTATATACTGTTCGCCTTTGCTCAAAGCGACCCCTGGTTCCGGCCAGACATACTATATGGATAGTGTTCGACTGTACATTCATATTCATGCTCCTACAAAGGCCAAAAAAACTTGTGTTCAGGTATCCCGACCAACCCAATTTTTCTGGCCCTACCCAAATTTCTTTCTTTTTTGGAAGGTATTTTGTTGTTTTTTGTTTTTTTGTTCTTATGTTACTGAAATTATGAAAAAAGGTAGAAATTTCCTTTCATTATCCTTAAAAAACATTATTGAAAAAAAATTGACTTACCAATGCTTTTTCGTTTTGGCCATATAACCTGAATACTACTTTTTTAAGGTCCAAGGATGTCTCTTTGGTGTATTGTATCTTGCTGCTAATATATGGATATTGAAATACCAAATACAAACCTATTAGATAACTATGTTTCTGTACTCGTATATTGGTGGCTTAATCAAGTGTCTTACATTTAATTTGTTGAGATGAGGTTGAACCACTTAATTATTATTTCACTTATAAACTATTATGAACTTCTATCATAATATGTTTATAATAATTCTATATACAGGAGTCTTATAGTACTCCTCACTCAACCCACTCAGGTATATAAATGAATGCCACAATAATATTATAAATTATTTATGGAAAGCTCGTCATTCTATAATAAATGACATCTATGAATGGATGAGATGAATAACATTATACTGTTTAAACATGGTTTTCGTGTTTTTATTTTTGCAGGACATGAAAGACTACCTTCAAGAACAGATGGTGGTCATGGACAAAAAGATGGAGTGGGCCCTGGTGCAACCACCATCAACCACAACCCAAGTTGTAAATATATGTTCAGCCATAGAATGTAGATCAACCATCTTCATTAAACACTATGAAAATAGTTCACTTTAAATAAAACTAGTTGACTCAGGGTGTACCCCTGAGTCTAGGTAGACGATCTAAAACGTTGGTTAAGAGATTTTCCCAATTTCAAGTTTAATCTATCATATATCAGAAAGTATCCATTTCAATGATATAATTTTTGGTTCCACTGTTGCATTAAGATCTAATCTATCTCATCCAATTGAGTGCGCACACAATTGTGCATATAGACCAATACTAACGTTGGAGAATGGCTTATACTTGCACCTAGTATGGCTTATACTCAAACGTTGGTATGGACCATACTCGGACATGGACCATACTTAGACATTAGTATCACCTAAGCTCGGGCGTTTGGGAAATGGCCTATAACATGAGGGAGATGTTGCCCATGTTGCCACTTTGGACGTTGCCAATGTTGCCACATATTGTTGGGAGGTTGGGGGGATGTTGACCATGTTGCCACTTGGGATGATCATCATGATCTGTCACCATTTTGGTTCATTGTCATCATGGTTCACGGCCATCATGGTTCATTGTCATCATGGTTCACGGTTATCATGGTTCATGGTCTTCATGGTTCATGGCCACCATGGTTCATGGTTCACGGCCATCATGGTTCACGGCCATCATGGTTCACGGCCATCATGGTTCATGCCCATCATGGTTCACGGCCATCATGGTTCACGGTCATCACGGTTCAAGGCGATCATGGTTCACAGCCATCATGGTTCACGGCGATCATGGCTCATGATTATCATGGTTCAGGGCCATCATGGCTCATGATTATCATGGTTCTCGGTCATCTTGGTTCACTGCCATCATGGTCCACTGCCATCATGGTCCACCATAATCATGGTCATTATGGTTCACAGTTATGGTTTACCACTATCATGATTCATGGTCAGCATGGTTCATGATCATAATGGTCCATGGCCACCATCAAATATTAACCACCATCATGTTCCACTGCCATCATGGTCATCATGATCCACCACCATCATGGTTCATGGTCACCATTGTCCACCGTCATCCTGGTCCACTGTCATCATGGTCATCATGGGAACTGCCATCATAGTCCATCATCATGGTCCATCATGATCCATATGTTCCATTTGTTACAAATGTTCCAAATGATCCATATGATATGTATCAAACTGCCCTGGGTCACCTGGGTGGGAGTATCCTGTATCTGAGTAGTTGATCCAATGTCGGGGGGGGGGGGGGGGGGGGGGTTAGGGGGCTTGATCATCAGGCTTGATCATCAGGCTCGATTAGGGTTGATTATCAGGCTCACTTTACATACTTCATTGAAAATTGATTAAATTGGGTGCATCGCCCTGGAATATACATGTAATAGTGCGGGTGCAGTCAAGTCATAATTGTCATCCATTTTGTGATTGGGGATTGGGTAAAGACATAAAGTAGCCTGACACCCTGAGTCTCCTGTGATGTAAATCACACGCCTATTGATTTGATATGTTATCAAATAACTAAAATCTCTATACATGCAACCATAAGATGCCCTACACAGAGAAAGGAAGCAGAGTCAAAAGGGAGTCCAAGTTACCTCCAGAATGACTCCCCTCTCTAGGGGGGCCCAGGTCCTTATTTGACTCTCTTATGTGAGCTAGACTCCTTAATGTCAGACAAGGAGTCACCTAGGCTCCCTCAAGTAGCCTGAGCTCCCCAGAAGAGGGGAGTCATTCTGGAGCCTGGACTCTCTTTTGACTCTGTTTCTTTTCTCTGTTTAGAGATTTGTCGCCTTTTTCTATTTTCTATTCTGGCATGCCCATTGTGAGTAACACGACACCCGGTGAAGTTATACTCCCTCATGCCTTCACAAAGGTCCCCACTTTATAAGGGAAATAGCAAAGTAAATAATGGGTGTGTAGGGGCACGAATAATATGTGTACATATAAGGTCCGTGGAGTCAGAGCGGTAAGTGCCTCCAACGGACACTAGGTGGCAACACCTAAGCCATGTCCTTTCGGTTATCCGGTAGCGGAGCCAGGCAGGGCACTCCAGACGGCGCTACGGAGGAGTGCCACGTCGACACTGCTTGGTTCGCGCTCAGGGTATATAAGAGGCCAAGGTTGGCTACCTCAGGGAGTTCGTCCCAGGACGAGCTCTGACCCACACCTTTCGTACCTTCGCTTTGATAGGGGCACCTACACCCCTCCCACATTATGGCTCCTGCACCAGCCATGCTGGCTCAGGGCTTGACTGTCCGGTATTGCTAAGACTTCGAACTATCGATAGAATCCTGTGTGTCTTCGAATGGTTGAAAGACCAAGTGAACCGAGTAGAAACCTTCATGTACTTTTGAGGCTGTGATCGAATAAAAACCTGTTGCATTCAAACCGAATTTGGAACCTGTGTTCGCGTTATACGCATATGAAACCCCTACATTGGTGCCGTGACCAGTTCGGGTGAAACACAGAATAGCACAGTCGGTTAGGGTGAACATGGCTGAACAGGCAAAGGGTGGAGCGTCCCTTCATCCTATTTCGAGTCCGGATCCGGAGGTGGTAGCAGCCCTTGAGAAACACTATGGGCCAAGCCGTTCGAGTTCGACACCAGAACCAAGGAGAGGCAATCCTGATACTATTCGGAAAGATCTGGGGTCAAACCTAGAGGATTCTTTGTTTGAAACTGGGGGTTCGAAGAGGCACATTGCTCCTATGCCAACACAGGGCATGAGCATGCTGCATGCTGAACGACACCAGCGGCAAGAGGTGACACGTCGTCACTTCGCCGAAGAGAAGAGTGGATTCGAGGAAGCGAGGATTGCAGAGATGGACAGGATGAATGCAGAGTTTGAAGCTTTGAGTCATCGGTTGGTACAGCTCCGAAACAAGAATGAAGAATTAGACGGGGCGACAATGGAGAAGCAGGACCGCTTAGACACAACGAAGGCGGAACTGGAACATATGGAAGACCAGTTCTCTCATCAGCAGAATGTCTTGCGGCGACGTACTGAGGCTCTTGAACAGCGTCAAGATAAGACCGTACAAGAGTCAGACGAGCTCCAGGATACGATCCGAGAGGCAACCAAGGCGATGATGGAAGAAAAAGATCGTCTGATCCGGGAAGTGAAAGATTTACAAAAGAAACGAGAAGAGGAGTCAACTCGAAGTGGCCATTCGGGGTTCGATCATGTCAATGGTGGCATATACAACTCGGCGTCTGGTGGGGGTGGTGCCACTGCCTCATCCGGAGGGAGACCGAATTGAGGGATTAAGGGATTCTGATGAACGGACCGCAGCATGTGATAGTTGGAAGGCTGGAACTTCTCTCACTGATTTGTTCATGGCCATAGAAGACTATGACAGGAAACGGCATCTGCTATCTTCGAGAGTACTTTCGAGAACTTCCAGTATGGTACAAGACCCACCAGCCTCTGATACAGAGGAAGGTGATTCTTGAAGGGAGGAGGATATTGGCGCAGTTGCTCAAAAGAACAGCGGCAAATCTTATTCCAATTCGAATTCGAAGCGCTATCCGAAGGCTGACAGGAAAACACCACCTGTGACCCCAGGAGCTACAAGCGCACCTTCGACTACATCCTCAACTCCCAGTTCTATGGGAGAACTTTTGTTAAGGTTGACTGACTTGATGTCTGGAAACCAGCAATCAACAGGGAGGAATTCGAAGCCGAGAGTGGACAAGACCACTAGGAAGTGTTACAGGTGTCAGGCCCTGGGACACTTTGCTGCAGAATGCCCAGCTGAGAAGCCGGTACCAAAGCCTGAGGAGAAGAAAACGGAAAACTAGAGGGGGTTGCTCGGGATGGCAATGTAGTGACCCCTAAGGTGAATGAAAGCCAGCTTATCACCAGCGGTGCAAGCGAGGAAGTCCGAGGTGCAGTAGAGATTGGAAGCTTAGAGGAGGGGCCTGATCAGTCCCTTCTAAGTATGTCCAATGAACCCAGAGAAGTAGACATCCGAGGAGGAAGTACTGGGGAAGCGGCGAATTGGATACAGGAGCTGGAGGTAGTCAGCAGTGCCCGATTGTCCCCGGATCATCCCTGTTTGAAGCACTTGAAACGACGGGGGGTAGATCTTGGTGTCACTAAGGATTTCGAACGCTTCACCGTCAACCCATCACCACTGGATGGGAAGAGGTGGTATTTGACTGTAGCAGTGAATGGAAGGTCTGCGGAATTCCTAGTGGATACTGGAGCTAGTCACTCCATGATCTCTAAGAGATTCCATGACCTTGTAGCCGATGAACCAGATAACTTCACAACGAGGGTAAAAGCTCATTTGGCCGACGGTAGCTGCATGCAGACGTTTGGTAAAGCGTTTTTCGAAGTCAATATAGGTGGACAGGATTATCTCCTGTCACCTACTATTGCTGATCTGAGTGATGATGGCATCATCGAATTAGATTTCGCTGCGTTGTACGGGGCAATGTTGGAACCTTGTAGGGGGATGTTAAAGATAGAACATCCGTACAAGGTGGCCGTGCAATGCGTGTTGAGGAAGGTATCTTCTGTAGCCTCGGTGGTACAGACGGTTAAGATACCCCCAGGACAGACATGTGATGTGCTGTTTTCGAGTGACAGTATCTTCCGAGATCAGATGGCGGTGGTTGAACCCGATGTGGTGAGACTTGCATCGATTGGACTCGAGAGTGCAGATACTTTCGTAGGCAGTGGCAGCAGGAATTTAATTCCTATTTCGAATCCTGGTGGTGAAGTCCGTTATCTGATGAAAGGTACTCCCGTGGGGCAGGTGATCGTTGCACAGGCAAGCACCAGTATACTCTCAGAAGATACCAAACCGAACCTTGAAGGGATGTTCGATTTGCGTCCGGAACTCCAGAAGTTGGTGGACGATTCGAGCCTGGTGACGGGGGACCAGAAAGATCAGTTGAGACGGGTATTGGTGGAATATGATGCAGCCTTCGGGGAGCCCACTGGTTTGGGGCGAACTGATATGGTGCTACATTCCATCACTACAGAGGAAGCTGTACCTTTCAAAATCCCTTACAGACGCCTACCTTTGAAGAAGAAATTGATGGCCGAAAAGGAAATCGCTGATCAGCTGAGATAAGGGGTGATTGTTCCCAGCACTAGCCCCTGGTCCAGTCCTGTTCAGATGGTGACTAAGAAAGACGGCACAATTCGCTTAGAACTGCATCGATTATCGAAAATTGAATGGTTGTACTAAGAAAAACTCCTATCCTCTCCCCCGTATAGACGAGACTATTGATTCCCTGGGCGGAAACCAATGGTTCTGTACGCTGGATTTGCAATCTGGATACTGGCAGGTTGGAATGAAGGAAGAGGATCAGGAAAAGACAGCTTTTTCGAGCCATGTCGGTCTTTTCCAGTACAATGTGATGCCGTTCGGATTGTGTAACGCCCCTGCAGCATTCGAAGCCATGATGGAATCTCTGTTGAGTGATCTGTTGTGGAAGGAGTGTTTGGTGTACCTGGACGACGTAATTGTCTTTGGGAAGACCTTCGAATCGTGCCTGGCTACTCTAGTCAAAATTTTCGAGAGGTTGATAACCAATGGTTTGAAATTGAAACCAAAGAAGTGTCACCTATTTAGGACTTCAATTAACTATCTCGGTCGGACAATATCCACTGAGGGAGTTAAGGCAGATCCCGAGAAACTAGATGTTGTGTCGGAATGGGAAAAGCCAGAGGGACCTAAAGACATACGGTCCTTTCTGGGCTTCTGTAGTTACTACAGGGACTTCCTACCAGGGTATGCCAGAATAGCTCAGCCTATGCAGGCTCTAGCTCACTGGACTCCGGGTAGAAGGAAGGAGCCTTTCCCATGGGGTCCGGAACAAGATCTAGCATTCGAAGCCGTGAAGAACCTATTTCGAACCACCCCAGTTTTGAAATATCCAACAGCTGATGGACATTTCATACTGGACACAGACGCCAGTAACGACAGTATAGGTGCTGCTCTGTCCCAGATGCAAGGGGGGATAGAAGTGCCACTGGCTTTCGCCAGTAATACCCTCAATAAGGCCCAGAGGAATTACTGTACCACTAAGCGCGAATTGTTGGCGGTAGTGGTGTATACGAAGAAGTTTAAGCACTTCCTTTGGGGAGGTGACTTTACTTTACGGACAGATCACTCCTCCTGGAACATATGGAAGACCAGTTCTCTCATCAGCAGAATGTCTTGCGGCGACGTACTGAGGCTCTTGAACAGCGTCAAGATAAGACCGTACAAGAGTCAGACGAGCTCCAGGATACGATCCGAGAGGCAACCAAGGCGATGATGGAAGAAAAAGATCGTCTGATCCGGGAAGTGAAAGATTTACAAAAGAAACGAGAAGAGGAGTCAACTCGAAGTGGCCATTCGGGGTTCGATCATGTCAATGGTGGCATATACAACTCGGCGTCTGGTGGGGGTGGTGCCACTGCCTCATCCGGAGGGAGACCGAATTGAGGGATTAAGGGATTCTGATGAACGGACCGCAGCATGTGATAGTTGGAAGGCTGGAACTTCTCTCACTGATTTGTTCATGGCCATAGAAGACTATGACAGGAAACGGCATCTGCTATCTTCGAGAGTACTTTCGAGAACTTCCAGTATGGTACAAGACCCACCAGCCTCTGATACAGAGGAAGGTGATTCTTGAAGGGAGGAGGATATTGGCGCAGTTGCTCAAAAGAACAGCGGCAAATCTTATTCCAATTCGAATTCGAAGCGCTATCCGAAGGCTGACAGGAAAACACCACCTGTGACCCCAGGAGCTACAAGCGCACCTTCGACTACATCCTCAACTCCCAGTTCTATGGGAGAACTTTTGTTAAGGTTGACTGACTTGATGTCTGGAAACCAGCAATCAACAGGGAGGAATTCGAAGCCGAGAGTGGACAAGACCACTAGGAAGTGTTACAGGTGTCAGGCCCTGGGACACTTTGCTGCAGAATGCCCAGCTGAGAAGCCGGTACCAAAGCCTGAGGAGAAGAAAACGGAAAACTAGAGGGGGTTGCTCGGGATGGCAATGTAGTGACCCCTAAGGTGAATGAAAGCCAGCTTATCACCAGCGGTGCAAGCGAGGAAGTCCGAGGTGCAGTAGAGATTGGAAGCTTAGAGGAGGGGCCTGATCAGTCCCTTCTAAGTATGTCCAATGAACCCAGAGAAGTAGACATCCGAGGAGGAAGTACTGGGGAAGCGGCGAATTGGATACAGGAGCTGGAGGTAGTCAGCAGTGCCCGATTGTCCCCGGATCATCCCTGTTTGAAGCACTTGAAACGACGGGGGGTAGATCTTGGTGTCACTAAGGATTTCGAACGCTTCACCGTCAACCCATCACCACTGGATGGGAAGAGGTGGTATTTGACTGTAGCAGTGAATGGAAGGTCTGCGGAATTCCTAGTGGATACTGGAGCTAGTCACTCCATGATCTCTAAGAGATTCCATGACCTTGTAGCCGATGAACCAGATAACTTCACAACGAGGGTAAAAGCTCATTTGGCCGACGGTAGCTGCATGCAGACGTTTGGTAAAGCGTTTTTCGAAGTCAATATAGGTGGACAGGATTATCTCCTGTCACCTACTATTGCTGATCTGAGTGATGATGGCATCATCGAATTAGATTTCGCTGCGTTGTACGGGGCAATGTTGGAACCTTGTAGGGGGATGTTAAAGATAGAACATCCGTACAAGGTGGCCGTGCAATGCGTGTTGAGGAAGGTATCTTCTGTAGCCTCGGTGGTACAGACGGTTAAGATACCCCCAGGACAGACATGTGATGTGCTGTTTTCGAGTGACAGTATCTTCCGAGATCAGATGGCGGTGGTTGAACCCGATGTGGTGAGACTTGCATCGATTGGACTCGAGAGTGCAGATACTTTCGTAGGCAGTGGCAGCAGGAATTTAATTCCTATTTCGAATCCTGGTGGTGAAGTCCGTTATCTGATGAAAGGTACTCCCGTGGGGCAGGTGATCGTTGCACAGGCAAGCACCAGTATACTCTCAGAAGATACCAAACCGAACCTTGAAGGGATGTTCGATTTGCGTCCGGAACTCCAGAAGTTGGTGGACGATTCGAGCCTGGTGACGGGGGACCAGAAAGATCAGTTGAGACGGGTATTGGTGGAATATGATGCAGCCTTCGGGGAGCCCACTGGTTTGGGGCGAACTGATATGGTGCTACATTCCATCACTACAGAGGAAGCTGTACCTTTCAAAATCCCTTACAGACGCCTACCTTTGAAGAAGAAATTGATGGCCGAAAAGGAAATCGCTGATCAGCTGAGATAAGGGGTGATTGTTCCCAGCACTAGCCCCTGGTCCAGTCCTGTTCAGATGGTGACTAAGAAAGACGGCACAATTCGCTTAGAACTGCATCGATTATCGAAAATTGAATGGTTGTACTAAGAAAAACTCCTATCCTCTCCCCCGTATAGACGAGACTATTGATTCCCTGGGCGGAAACCAATGGTTCTGTACGCTGGATTTGCAATCTGGATACTGGCAGGTTGGAATGAAGGAAGAGGATCAGGAAAAGACAGCTTTTTCGAGCCATGTCGGTCTTTTCCAGTACAATGTGATGCCGTTCGGATTGTGTAACGCCCCTGCAGCATTCGAAGCCATGATGGAATCTCTGTTGAGTGATCTGTTGTGGAAGGAGTGTTTGGTGTACCTGGACGACGTAATTGTCTTTGGGAAGACCTTCGAATCGTGCCTGGCTACTCTAGTCAAAATTTTCGAGAGGTTGATAACCAATGGTTTGAAATTGAAACCAAAGAAGTGTCACCTATTTAGGACTTCAATTAACTATCTCGGTCGGACAATATCCACTGAGGGAGTTAAGGCAGATCCCGAGAAACTAGATGTTGTGTCGGAATGGGAAAAGCCAGAGGGACCTAAAGACATACGGTCCTTTCTGGGCTTCTGTAGTTACTACAGGGACTTCCTACCAGGGTATGCCAGAATAGCTCAGCCTATGCAGGCTCTAGCTCACTGGACTCCGGGTAGAAGGAAGGAGCCTTTCCCATGGGGTCCGGAACAAGATCTAGCATTCGAAGCCGTGAAGAACCTATTTCGAACCACCCCAGTTTTGAAATATCCAACAGCTGATGGACATTTCATACTGGACACAGACGCCAGTAACGACAGTATAGGTGCTGCTCTGTCCCAGATGCAAGGGGGGATAGAAGTGCCACTGGCTTTCGCCAGTAATACCCTCAATAAGGCCCAGAGGAATTACTGTACCACTAAGCGCGAATTGTTGGCGGTAGTGGTGTATACGAAGAAGTTTAAGCACTTCCTTTGGGGAGGTGACTTTACTTTACGGACAGATCACTCCTCCTTAAGGTGGCTGTTGAACTTTAAGGAAGCAGAGGGAATGATCGGTCGATGGCTGACCCATTTGTCCGAGTTCGGGTTGGAAAATAGCCAAATCCAACATAGAGCAGGGAGCAAGCATATCAATGTTCTAGAATGGATTGTGATGATTGTGGAGCCCATAACGCTGTAATAGCTGGAGTTCGAATGCCGTATGATGTAGGACATTCTAAAGGAATGGAATGGTCCACGGAAACTATCAGGCAATTCCAGAAGGGTGATGCTGTCATGTCAAGACTAATAGAACAGGTCTCCAGTGGTGCCCAACCACAAAGACCAGCCATTTCGATTGAGAACCGAGAAATGAGACAGCTACTTACTCAATGGTCTGAGCTAACTGTTGTTGACGGTATCTTATGTAGGTGGAAGATAACACCGTACAAGACCAAATTTCGGCAAATCGTGATACCCACAGCTATGCGAAGGGATATCATGTATTTTCGTACACGGACACCAGACCAGTGGGCATTTTGGAAAGAAGCGCTCCCTTGCGCGACTCTCCAGAAGGTATTACTGGCCTGGCATGAGTAAAGATCTGCTTAGGTGGATCTCTACTTGTCCAGATTGTTGTCTGAGCAAACCAGGTGAAGGCCTGGGGAAATTGCCACTAACTCAAGAGCTTTGGGGAGTTAGATTTGCACGCATAGCGGTTGATATCATTAGTGGCCTTAAAACCACTCCTAATGGAAACACGTGCATGATGGTGATCTCAGACTACTATTCGAAGTACACTAGAGTGTTTCCTGTGAAAGATCATAAGGCTCATACATGTGCTCGTGCATTTGTAAAGGGCTGGGTGCTTCATCTAGGCGTACCCTTGATGTTGCATAGTGATCAAGGCAGAGAATTCAAATCCGAGTTATGGGCAGCAATGTGCCATAACCTTGCTATATGCAAAACCAGAACGAATCCGTACAGGCCTCAGTCTGATGGTCAAGTAGAAAGGTTCAACAGAACCTTGATACAAGTCCTGAAGCCTCTGGTCAACAGTCAGATGGATGATTGGGACGAGCAATGCGAGTTTGTGGTACATGCTTATAATAGTATGGTGCATGCTTCCACCGGTTGTTCCCCCAATCTGTTAGTATTCGGAGAGGATTTGATTATGCCTGCTGACTTGGTGTTTGGCGTAGCTGGGATAAACGCAGAAACACCCTGTCAGGTGATGTTCGTGGAGGCATTGAGGGATCAATTCAAGTCCGCATACGAGATGGTTCGAAGTGAGCTAAGCAAATCTGCTTCATGGCAAAAAGTGGGCTATGACGTGGGTTTGAAACTTAGGTCCTTTCGTGTAGGGGATGAAGTAGTGAGGCTACATGACCCCCTACAGCAGCTGAAGCTGTCACCCAACTGGGATGGTCCATTTACTGTGGTTCGGATTGTTTCAGAATCTACAGTGGTGATCAAATCCTTGTTGGGAAGCTTGTATAAATCCAATGTAGCTCGTCTACGTCGGTGGCAGGGTGATGCTTTAGCGCATTCGAAGTCAGGAGAGCATTCGAAGTCAGAGGACACTGAGCGGAGAGCGACCACCCCGGAACGATGTGGTCCTGGTAGACCTAGGAAACTAGTTATACCCTCAGATGAGAAGAAACCTATGCCTCCTGGTATTGGTAAATTAAAGAGGGGCTGGGGTAGGCCGAAAAAAAATTTACCAATTCGAGCTTCTAGCAAGAAGGATAAAAAGTGCGTGAAAAAAGTCTTGGCAAATGAAGGTCTGAAGGGGAGGAGGGCTGTCCAATTGACTACTGGACATCCTGTCGAATCTTCCCGGACGACCAGGTCTAAAGAACCCAAGGTAGGGTTAAGGCGCAGTCCACGGCATAACCGGGGGACTGCTGTGACCTAATTTGTATACACAACAAGAAGTTTCGATCCCATGATGGTAGTACAGACCTAATTGCTGTTGAGTGAGCAGAACTAGGGCGGGTGTTGATCATGAACGTCCCTGAGGGTGGCAGACGGATCTATCCGGCGGGTATTCTTATAGTAGGAGAGCAAACTGGTCAAAAGCCTCTAAAATAGGATCCAGTGACCCCCGAAAGTCTAATGGCTATAAATCATGTATTTGGGTAATTTTGGTATGAGGAATCCATTTCCGGTATCCGTTTGGCTCAAAAAGTGTAGCATCATATCCGTTTCCATGGAAACAGAAGGAGTATCCATTTTCCTTAGAAACACCCATTTTCTGGTCAATATATTAACAAGTCTGGTCTGTAAACAGGGAAATACCCATGTATTATAAGCAATAGCACCTCTATTACGATATATATATATAATGATGGGGACATTGAATAAATGCATTATTAATGTCGCTTCAGAAAATGGTTGCCATGGCAACCAGCTCGGATTCACATTTTTTATAAAAATTTAAGACTGCCTAAAATAATGACAAATAGTCATATAATTGGCTCCATATGAGAGCCTTATGGCTGAAAATCTTGCATTAGGGTAATTTAGGTATGAGGAATCCATTTATGGTATCCATTTGGATCAAAAAGTGTAGCATCATATCCGTTTCCATGGAAACAGAAGGATTATCCATTTTCCTTAGAAAACACCCATTTTCTGGTCAATATATTAACAATTTTGGTCTGTAAACAGGAGAATACCCATTTTGTATAAGCAATAGCACCTCTTACACCATATATAATGATGGGGACATTGAATAAATGCAATATTAATGTCTCTTCAGAAATGGTTGCCATGGCAACCAAATTCCTATTGTATTAACATGTCCCCAACTGTGAGGTTGGTGGATGTGGTATCCAGTACAGCTTCCACTCCTTCGACGCCTCCCAGGGCACCAGCCAAGACGCTTTCGACCCCTCCAACAACCCCGACCAAGACTCCGGTGCAGGTTGCCATACCTGTATCCCCATCTACGTCCTCCGAATCGGGACATTCGAACACGTCACCTGTGGTTTCTTCGCCCCCTCCAGCTGCTGGGGCAAACGCCTTAGTGGATGTTCCTAGTTCTCGGGCGGAAGAAATGATCTGGCGCAATGCCACCGGGGGCTTCAAGAAATTTAGGCCCGAATGCATGGAACATTGCAAACGATCCAGGGATATGTATTCCTGTCCCAAAGCAACGGACTCTGAGGGGCTGTCTGATAACGAGGAATGGATGAGGTCCAATATGACTTCACCCAGTACCTTCGCATGGACAGAAAACTGGTTCAATCGGCTGCAGGATCGAACACAGTTCCCCGAGTCCTACTACAACCATGAGGGACGCCCCAAAATTCGATGGGCTATGGCCCGGTACAAGGAAGGGGTAAGGGAGGATTGTCCATTCGATTCCTGTCGCACCTACTTCAAACACGAGAACCGCCCCATGCCTACTCGTCTTCGATTTATGCGGCATCTGGTTGAATGCCACATGCACCACCGTG
This sequence comes from Harmothoe impar, assembly GCA_947462335.1. NCBI lineage: Eukaryota > Metazoa > Annelida > Polychaeta > Phyllodocida > Polynoidae > Harmothoe > Harmothoe impar. The sequence continues at coordinate 58,117,154 of OX381714.1, forward strand.
CGATGTACATCTGCGCTGACATTGGCAAAGCCAACAAGAAGTGTTCGGGACTGTGGACCCTCCGAAGAGGCAGAATGATCGAACACCTGATACAATGTCATGGCCAAGCCATGATGTTGGCCAGAAAGAACGTAGGAGATCCCCATGCAACACTGGTGGCAGGCCTAGACAAAGTAAAGTTTGACAGCATCACGATTGAGACCTTCCAATTCGGAAAGGTCCAGGTGACCAGGAATTAGAAGCAGGCAGCTGTCTTCCAGCGTACAGATCGACGTGGTCGACTAGACCTGAACAGCACCTTGTACAAGGAGTTGTACGACTGGAGAGCGGCCAACCCCCTTACGGGGAAACGAAGTGAAACCAGGAGTCCGGCCACTTCCGAACCTGACTGTAAAAAGGTCAAATCGGAGGTTCCGGCTCCGAGAGCTCCAACTGCAGCACGAGGGCGCGCGACAACGATTGAGCACCGGTCCCCACTGCAGGACTTGCGTCCTGACTATGGTCCAGACTTCTCGGCCCCCAAGGGTCGTTCCCAACTACAAACCCTTCGTCCTCTGACTCCTGGTAACCTGGCTAGCAGGGCTGAGTACCCTTCGATGGACTCCCCTGGTCCGGAAGTACAGACTGAGAGGGATCCATACAAAAATCTCCCCACGGGTATCTCTGTAGAGGATGCCCTTCGCCAACCGGACTCCCGGAACGTGGAGATGGGGGATTCGGATCACTTTGTGCTGCCTGGGAAAAAGGACTTGGTGGTGACGACCACCATCCTCACTCCTCAGGCAGTAGACGAGGTGAAACCGAAGGCTGACAGTTCTACAAAGTCGGTGGGGCGTAAAACCCCTGCCACTAGTGCGAATTCATCATTCATGAAAACTGAGCCTGTGGTGGACCCGGTTCCAGTGACCACTTCGAACCCAGTTACCACCACACCAACGACAACTACTAGAGGAGGGAAAGCAGCAACTGTCGCTGACACCGTGCTCACCACTACTACCACCACAGCCACCGTGCCTTTTAGGCCCAACGTTCGTGAAGAACCGGCAGTTGATCCGAATAGGTGGTATGACCTAATGATAAGTGGTGAGAACATTAGTAGTATTGTATGTATCGGAACGGGACTATAGTTAACTACTGTTTATTACTCAATCGACCTGCAGCCAATCAGAGGCCTCCATTTGGTCACATGACCCGTTGCCATGGTAACGTGACCTACTTAGGGCTCTCAGCCAATCAGAAGCCAGCATTCTGGGTGACCTACTGACCTACTTAGAAGCTCTCAGCCAATCAGAGGCCGGCATTCTGGTAACCATGGTAACGTGACCTACTTACGTCACGTGACCTACTTAGGCTCAGCCAATCAGAAGCCGGCATTCTGGTAACTAGGGTAACGTGACCTACTTAGGGTTTGTTTGTAAACAACACCACGTGGCTCTCTTGTTTGTAAACAACACCACGTGACTGTTTGTAAACAAACAAACAAAAAAGTTATGTAACTTATATATAGAAATAAAAACACAACAAGATAATTTCTTTTTTTTTCATTTTATTCTTTATTTTCATTTCAATCAAAAAAACACACAAGTTTATGCTTTTTTAGCTCGCTTCTTCGATTTGCAACAACCCAACAGGCCGCAAAGTCTCACGCCGCCGTCACTCGCACCACCACACCCCGGACGACTTCTCTCCAATAGACATTGCACGACTTTGGATAAATCCAACACCATTTCGGCAAGGCAGAGAATCTTTGCCTCCATGAAACGGCCGCCATCGCAACAACCCGTCACAACAGCATCATCGATAGCTTCTGACTCACTGTCCGGTCGCTCAGCTTTGGGATTTTGCTCATGCGCATGACGCACTTCTTGGGGTTTCTTGTTCGACATGCTTCAATTAGGAAATGAACGCAATGAGGTCCACAGGTGTCAGCAGAAGTGTCTTGTAGTTGAACGCGGTTTCTTTGCCACTTGAACGGAGCAGAGCGTTCCACGAAAGACAAGAACTCCGCACTCAGCGGCGGTAAGCCGAAGGAATCAAAGTAGTACACTTCACCCGTGCTCGACACGTAAAACGCCACCCAATGCTGACCTGGTAAATGTTGCGGATCTGTGTTGCTCACGAAACAAGTGTCTTTGATAGGGTGCTTCGGAATAGTGTCACAAGAGAAAACACCCAGGAAACGATGTTTTGTGTGAACGTTTTCCTTCAACACTCTGCTTATTTCAAGCGTGTTCATACGATACGCTAAGTACCGCTGTCTTGTCTTCAGTTCATGTGGTAGTCGGTGATGGGGTGTGGATCTCGGGTCAGCTCGACGACGTTGTCGTACACCAAGTAGAGTAGCACCGTTGTTGTCGCTTGTAGCGCCGAGCGGAAACTGACTTCCACCCTCAGCTGACCCGCTCTTATAAGGTTCACGCGACACCCGTCGTGCGATCTGTCTGGGGTTAAATCGAGGGGGAACACCGTGTAACCGTTCAGGAATTGATCGTATGAAATACCGCAGGAGCGCGCGCCCTCGTACATCCCCGTTTCCGTGTGTAGCGCCAAGTACTCTCTCACGGCCGCTTTGGTCTTAAAGTCGGGCACGTAGGCGTCGTTCGGCACTTTCTGATCGTTCACTATCACTTGAAGCGAGCTGATGTCGTAATGCTTCATCTCGAACGGGTTCTTGGTGTAGCTACCGTTGAAGGCGTCGTGGTCTAGGAAGCAAATCATCATCGACTTGGGAAGCTGGCCTGTGTTGGAGTGCGTGTAGCTGTGATCTCTGTTACCTTGAGGGATGGCGTACGTCGTCACCTCCACTCTGTTCACCGGGTAGTCGAAGGGTCCGTGTTCTATCACCGCTCTCTCTTGCGTTTCCGCTACAGCGTCCGCCACCAACACGCGTCGCACGTAGAGCTTTGCTTTGTAGATCTTCAAGCTGTAGCCTCCGTCAGCGGCGCACATCAGATAGAAAGAGGGCGCTGCCTGTTTCAGAGTGAGATTGATTTCTGTCTCTCCAACAATGAGCTTCGGTTGATGAGCCAGGTCAAAGTGCAGTCGCGCCATCAGCGAAAAGCGCTTGTTGGAGATTAGCTTCCTGCGCTCTTTGTACCCCGCATTCGCGTTACTCAACGCGTCAAAGTGACCAGGCGTATCTTCATGCCACCCCTGGGCGCTCATGACGCCGTCCTTCACGTCTTAGTTGTAGTTGAGTAACCCTTCCAAGTAAGCTCGGTAAGGGTAGGTCTCGGTGTTGCCAGACACTTTGAAACCGCCAATGGAGACTTGGACGTCTTTGAAGAGCGAGTGAGCCAAGTTGTTCACCGGAGCTACCGCGTCGGTGTCCTCGAGGGCCGCTCCGTTCGGTTTCAGCACTTGACATTCCAGATGAAGGTAATTCTCGTTCAGGTCTGTGTACTCTTGCGACTTGTTGATGGTGAAATTTATGTTACCTCCATCCTCTAAAGAGTTTTTTGTTTCTATCCCCAGGAAAGACGACTTTAAGATAGTAGTCTGAGTCGGCGCTACGGTGTGCAGGTCGAGCTCAGAGAGCGCGCACTCGTTACTGCTCTCGTGTACGTAAGCCATTGTGTTCTCTCTTCACGCGGACGACAGACTGACGCCGGCCGCCTCCAGTCTTTTTATTTATACCTGAACGCCTAGGCGCTTACCGGTCGAATACATCCCCTCTACGTCTCTTGCAAGAGCCACCGCCCGTCTGAGGAGAATGCCGGCGACGTTTCGACCCTTTCTTAGACGCGACAGTCGTCTTTCCTCCCGAGAACGCCGTACTCGCCAGTCTCTTCAGAGCGCCTGCGCCTCGGTCTTTCACGCTGCTCTTTAAAGTCCGACCCGCCAGCACATCTTTAGCTACGCCCACACCGGCGCGGAGCAGCATTTTTCCCACCGACTTCAATAGCGGGGTAGCCGAGCGCATCAGACCTAACAGAGCGCCGCCCAAACCGTGCTCGCTCTGGAAAGAGCGCCCGCTGTACACGTTGATGCCGTTGCCCAGCTGCGCGTTGTAGTAATCGCTGTACCCTCTGCCGACGGTGCGCCTGGGTGGAAAGTACGGAACGCGTTGACGCATCATTTTTCTCTCTTTCAGCGCTCAATAGGTCTCAGATGAAGTGTCACGGTCACCTCGCCTCTACCGAATGGGATGGAATGACCGGATCGGTCTCTTAAATAGATGCCGACCTCGGTAAACCTCTTGGATTTCAAGGGGAAATAATCCAAATGGGGAAAACTGATAGCTTGCACGCCACCTCGACGCTTTCCGCCTCTGTCCACCGCGACGCAGCGTAACAGCGGCACTTGCATGTCGCCCACACGTCTCTCCTGGATCATGTCGGTGTATATGTACACAGAGTGCACGTCCCCGAAAACATCCATCGAGTAGGCGCCGGTAGTCGGCGATGCGAAACACGTCTTCTCTCCGAAGCCTAGAACGCATGCGAGATGCTGAGTCAGCAGGACAGCACAGTGTCTCGGCGGTTTGATGGTGACGCGTTTCGTCTTGGAGTCGTACGATAAGATCCCCATCGGTTTGAGCAAGAAGCTGGAGCCCTCTAGTCTGTCATCTCGCAACGTCTCACTCAAGCGCTCAACTAGGGTGTGGTTGCTTCTGGTGAAAATAGGAGGTATCTCGAATATGTTTGGCATGAAACTGCGCACTCCCATGACTTTCTCCATCTCTTCGATCATCTGTCTTGCTTGATCGCTGATCGCCTTCTTCTTCACCGCCGGGGACAAGAACTGCTTGTATACGGCATTCGTCTGTCTCAAGTCGACCTCTCTCTTGAACCTTTTTGTTTCCGGTTTCAATCGCTGCTCTTCCGACGTGTCTGATATCTCTTCCACCGTTACATAGCTCGCTTCCTTCCAGCTCAGCGGGTATTTTGAGCTGAACGTTAGCTTGCTCAGACCGTTCGCGTTTTTCATTCCCCTCCAGTCTACCTGCGGTTTTCTTCTTTCGGCGAATTTAGTGTCTTTTAAAACCTTGATCGCCTCCTCTAGCGAACCCTTGGTGCGCAGAGGAACAACGATGATCAAGTCGTCGTCGTGCACGTTAGTCCATTCTGTAGGGAGGATGATCTCAGTCAGAGCCGCTTCGTACGCTTCGGGCAGAAGGAGCGGCGAGTCGAAGTGAGTTCGGAAAGACGTCAAGCTGTTGTCAGGATAATACTCCATAGAGCTGTTGCTAGGTAGAGTGATGTTCATTTTTTTTTTTTTTTTTTTCTACGTTATTTTTTTGACGGGGATCCACTCGTTGAACTTGTCGTCGTAACCTAACCAACGTACGAAAGCTAACTCTTTACCGTCGACGGTCTTGCGGCGCAACACCTCGTCTATCAGGTAGTTGTTGTCGTAAAGACTCTTGTACACCTTCTGAACCTCTTCCGGGTAGAAGACGCCTTTTATCTCCTCGCCCTTGTCTTCTTTCAGCTCGAACCCTCTGCTTCCCAACGTCTTAGCAACGTCGACCACTTCCTCGCGCCAGTTTCCCTCGTACCCTTTGTCGAAGGCGCCTTTAGTTCTCAACATCCTCACTCTGTCACCCGGAGCGATGACGTCGACGGCGGACGTCTTTGTTTTTTTCTTCTTTTTCCATATTTCGTTGATTTGTTTGTTAGTTGGGAGATCTTGTCGGTAGAAAACTGTTTCGCTGTTTTCCGAGCTGACTTGAGCCGGCGCCATTTTCAACGTCTTGTGGTGAGTGCGATTGTAAGAAGACACTACATGGTGCAGTACGTCTACGTAGCGATACGTGCGCTTGTGTGTAAAATAACGCCACAGCTTCTCCTTCAGACTGCGGTTCAAGCGCTCCACTAGACTAGCTTTGATGTCGTCGTTCTCGCCAGTGGAAAACTCTATGCCCTCGCTCTTCAAGTGATCTTGAAAGATCTTGTTCAAAAACTCTTTCCCCTTGTCTGTCTGAACAGTGCGCGGTCGTCTCTCGCCAGTGTCTGTCATCTTTCGGAAGGCCTCGGTAACATCAGCGCCGCTCTTGGATTTAATGGGAACGGCCCACGCGTACCTAGAGAAAACGTCGATCGCCGTCACCACGTACCGGAAGCGGTCGTTGTGAGACGCCAAAGCCTGCATGTCCATCAGATCTATCTGCCACTGCTGATCGATTGCGCCGGTTATAGTCTTGTTCCTTGCGAATTTTCTCCGAATGGGTTTATGTTTAGTGTAGGCGTCCAGCGACACTAAAGCATCTCGGATGACGGCCGGGTTTAGGTGGCGAAAATGATGTTTCTGGAGTTTAGTCACGCTAGTGAAACTGGAGGGCGCTTCGACGTCGCTATATCTAGCTACTACGCGCTTCTTTTCTTTTTCCTTCTTGGTCAGTCTCTTCACTGGTTTGCCCATCGTCGACTTGTTGAGGGCGTGAACGACGACGTCGCCGCTAGGCGGTTGCGCCCTTTCCTTTTCTTACTCCCCGCGCTCCTATAGGAAGTCGGAGTTTGGAAAAGTTCACTGCCCTCCTCGTCGTCAGAGGATTGATCGTCCACCTGGAGAGAAGAGTCTGCTGCTGCTACTGCTGCTGCTGCTGCTTCTCCTTCTTCCGAGTCGAAGCTCGGTCATTTCCGACCTCTGTCAGCAAGCCGTGTGTCCAAGCTTTGGCCAGGTCCGCTCGCTTTATACAGATGGTTTCCAATCAAGGAGTCTGTGGGAACTGCTTCGCGCAGCGCTTTTGTGAACGGAGAGTAGCCCGCCGGTCTGGGTGCCGTCTTCCTGAACCTGGCGGCGTCGTTCAGTAAGTCCACTATGTTGATGCGATGCTCAGGTGGTATTCTCCGACCCGACATCTCGCGCACCGCACCGTCCTCGTTCCACTTGACCACACCGGATTTCTCCAATTGTTTGTACAGCGCCACGGTCCGGGTGCGATTCCTCTTGGGAACTTGGTTCACCAACCGCTCAAGTAGGGACGCGCTGGCTTCTTCAGCAGACTGACGGAGGTGAGCCGGGGGCGAAGAAGTGTAGGACGAAGAGATGTTGCTGTTGTTGGGATTCGCGAGAAAAAATTGCAATCTATTCAACAACCTTCGGTATTTCAACATTTTCTCGCGCGATTCCAAAGTGGGATCGTTCAACACTAAGTCCAAGTCCCTGTAGATAAACTGTAGCACCTGGTGCAAGGCCGCGTCGGGATGAAGGGACTGTTCTGCCTGCTTGTGGTAATAGGCCATATAGGCAGGTAGGCGGGCGGCGGTGGCAGGAGCGGAACTCTCGTTCTTTTCAGTACGCTCATCAGGAAGAGGAGGAAGGTTTGGAGCAGTAGAAGTACTAGCAGCAGCGACTGCAGTAGTAGCAGCGCTAGTAGTAGCAGCAGCGGGCACATGATGAAGTAGACCTGCTCGTGATGATTTGTAGAGCGTCTCAGGATCCACGAGCGCTAAGCGTTTGTAGTGTTGTTGCTGCACTGAGTCCGTCATGGGGACGACGGTGGCGATGACGCTGGCGGTGGCGGTAGCGGTGGTACTGTCGGCGAGTAGGTGTCGAATGAGGTGTCTCATATACGGAGAATGCTCTTTATAAGCGGTAAGGCCATCCCTATGAGAGCCGGAATGAGGAAACCTCCCTCTTGTACCAAGACGCGTCTCTTTTTCTTGATGGGCGTAGATTTTTTGCCGACCTCCCTCAACACGTCAGCCGATTCTCGAAGCTTGTCCAGTTGTTTGTCGCTGAGCGGGATGTTCCCTACCAGTAAATTGTGACAGATCTCACTCAATGCTGCGATCAGATCGTCGCTTCCAGAGTCTATTAGATGCGAGCAGTCCTTTGGCGAGCACTTAGCTAAGTGCTTGAGAGTACCAAAGTGTCTTTCGAGTAGATGAGAAGACATTTTTGTTACTGCTTTCTCTTGTTCTTTTTTTTGTCTAGCGGTACAAATACTAGCTGAGAGTGTATGGACGTCAAAGAGGAGCGTATTCTCAGATCGTCAGGTGTTGACTGCTTGAAGTCCAGAAGGAGGTATGAGTGAGGTCGCTTGAGTTCATGGGTAAATATACTAGAGAGGGCCGCCGCGTTGGAGGGAAACACCTGGCGAGACAGACTAGCTATTTGCCCCATGTCGCGCGGGTTCTTGAAAACGATCATGTAGTGAGCGTTCAGACTCATAGTTCGAAAGTCGGGTGATTTCTGGAATAGGTTCTGAGTGATGTATATGACGCTCACGTTCCAGTGATGCGAGTATTTAGTAAAGATGTCGGCTACCACTTGCTGATTGGAACTGCTCATCAGATCGTCCAATATCAGTAGAGTGTGTGGTCGTAAAGCGTCTTCTGCTACTTCCACGTCTCCCGCTATAGACTCTTTGCTAGGAAGACCTTCTCTGAATTCCACACCGTACTGATTTTGCATTTTTTCAAACAGAGGTTGCCACTCGCCGTAATGGTAAAAAGTCTTTTCCACCGGCGGCGTGACCAAATTGTTCACGTCGCTCAGAAATTGATCCACCAAGCGCGATTTTCCACAACCCGACGGACCGCTAATGATACAACTAAAGGGTCCTTGTAGTCGAGCGTCGAAATGAATTTCTGTGAAGAGTTTGCTTTTACTACTCGACATTTTTTTGTTTTTTTTCAGGACGCGTCAGAGAGCGGTTGTGTGTCTGACTGTCTGCTGTGTTTCTCACTCGAACGGTCGGTAGTGAATGGTTGTGGAGAAAAGTCAGCCGACCTTTTTATTGATACCGGCCGGTGTCACAGTAGCGGCGGCAGAAGTGACTTTTTTTTCTTCTTTTTTTTTGCGATAAAATTCTATTTTCACTCAATAGTCATAAATGTTTGTATCAGACTCCAGAGGAGTCTGATACAAATATTTATTTAAATAAAAAAAAGAAGAGGAGGAGGAGGAAGAGGAGGAGGAGGAGGAGGAGGAGGAAGAGATTAATTTTTATTTAGGCAAAGCTCGTCGCTTTGCCGCTTTTTTTTCTATTTCTGTGTTGTGACACGATCGTCTCGAAAAAGCAATAAGGCGTGTGAGCGCGGCGGTGACAAATACATATTGGAGCGTATGGTTTAAAATAGTGCGTCCCTATCTTCTTCAATTCGGCTGCGTTGCAATATGCGGGATAACAAGTGACGACGTCGAAACGTTTAGAGACCGTGTTCACGTCGGCCACAACGCGCGCCCACCGAGTGGGAGCTGCAGTCGCTCCCAAGAAACCGATCGGCTTGTCGAATCGTTTCATAGCACTTATTCTCACTTTATAAGAGGAGGCAGGGTGAGGAGAGTAGCGGCGCTCTTTCTTTTCATGAAACGCCCAACGAGTGGGGGCGCTGAGAGCGGCTGTTATGCAATGGTAGAGTAAATACTGTTCTGAGAAGACGGCTCTCGGCCATGTCGCTACGTTTTCCTTTTCCGCTCTTGTATAACGACGATGGCGCTCAGCTTTGCATTTCTCGAGAATTCGGTACGCTTCAAGAGAAGCGTGAACCTCAACTACGTGACGCTCTCTCCTTTGAGATAAAAAAATAGCCGGGCAGTTGAGGAGGGCACTTTGTTCGCGCGACCGTCTTTTAGAAACTCGCGCCCTCTGCAGCGCCATATTTCTTTCCTCCGAAACAAAAAAGACTGAGTGAAAATAAAAATTTTAAAAAACAAAAAGCTCAAAGAAAAAAAATAAGCAATAAGCAGACTCAGCTCGAAATTCCCTGCTGGCGTGATGGCGGTGACTGCAGGCGGTGGCGGCGGTCGGCTGGCCGGCGGTGGCGGTGTCGGCGGGGATGGTAGAAGGGTGTGTGGAAAGAGAGACGCATCTCAGTCTTTTATAGGAGCGGCGAGTCTGACATTTTCAGCTGTCGCATGCTGACCTGCTGCTATCATAAGAGAAACAAAAGCCCTAATCACGCTTTTCAGCTGGATCCTTCCACCCCGCCAGACATGGATCCAGATGGGAAGGTGGTTTAAAATTAAATCCGTGTACCGACTGTCATACAATAGAGTAATTAGTTGAACGCGTGTTACCTGTATAAAGGATTAGCGGGTCATGGGCTCAGCGTGTGTATAGAAAAACAACTTCAGGTAGCGTGAACAAAGCGACCCCTTCCCTTTCTGTCACTCTGTCTGTGACTAGAGGGTGCGCGTGTGGTAAGCGGCTTAAATCTAAAGAAAAACAAATCACCCTCTCCTGTCGTCAGCAGTCAGCCGGCCGGCGGCTGGAAAATGCGATTAGAGGGATGATGAGCCGCGTAGTAAGCGACTTAAGGCTGATCTAAAGACCTGCCGTGAGGGGGCAGCTGGCCGGTGGCTTGAAAAAAGGGGGGAGTAAGGGTATATAAGGGGGAGTGAAACCGTATTCGGCATCGTCATCATCGTTCACGCTACTACTACTACTACTACTACTACTACTACTACTACTACTACTACTACTACTACTATTACCACCACCAGCACCGCGCCTCAATTTGCAGATCCCCATGATGGAAAGTTGCTACCGTGACATGAAGCGGAATGACGAAGCGGCGCGCGAATGTGAAGCTGATGCTGTAGCCTCTGCTACTGCTGCTGCTAGTGCTGCTCAGGGTGCTACTGCTGCATTTACTGCGGCTGTTAGTGACGCTGGTTGTGATGACGTTGTTGTTGTTGCCGCTGCGGCTGTGACTGCTGCTGTTGCTGCCGCCGATGCAGCTACTCATGCCACCGATGCCGACGCTGCTGCTGCTGATGCTGTTGCGGCTGCCGATGTCGCCGCTGATAACGCTGCTAGTGCCCGCTCTGCCGCCCTTGCTACTGTCGCTGCTGCTGTTGTTGCTAATGCTCACGCTACTGCTGCTACCGCTGCTGCTGCTGCTGCTACCGCTGCTGCCGAGGCTGCTGCCGCTGCTGCCGATGCTGCTGCCGATGCTGCCGATGCTGCTGATGCTGCTGATGTTAGCAGTCGCGTCGACAAAGAATCGTCATTTGTCACTCTTAAACCTCCAGTTGAACGCGCGACGAGTAGTAGGGCTACCAACGCGACGGCCGGATGGTGCAAATGGTGTCGTCGCTTCTGCTCGTGCGCTTGCTTTTCTTCCGGTCCTACCTGCTGCTGCTACGGTATGATAGTGTTATAGTGTTTGAATGAGAACGCGCGTAGTTACACATAGACGCTGTAACAGATGTGCTTTTTTTTGAAAATATAATTTTAACATAACATGGAACTTGTTGTGTTTATTTTCTATATATAAGTTGCTTGTTTACAAACAGTCACGTGTCACGTGGTGTTGTTTACAAACAAGAGAGCCACGTGGTGTTGTTTACAAACAAAACCCTAAGTAGGTCACGTTACCCTAGTTACCAGAATGCCGGCTTCTGATTGGCTGAGCCTAAGTAGGTCACGTGACGTAAGTAGGTCACGTTACCATGGTTACCAGAATGCCGGCCTCTGATTGGCTGAGAGCTTCTAAGTAGGTCAGTAGGTCACCCAGAATGCTGGCTTCTGATTGGCTGAGAGCCCTAAGTAGGTCACGTTACCATGGCAACGGGTCACGTGACCAAATGGCGGCCTCTGATTGGCTGCATATCGATTGAGTAATAAACAGTAGTTAACTATAGTCCCGTTCCGATACATACTATACTACTAACATTCGTCCAAGGGTACAGTTTCCAAAGGACTACTTCGAGCCTGTGAAGGCTCCTGATGCAGTGTTGCATAAGGAGCTATATGAACGATGGCTGCATGAACACCTAGCTGGCATGCAGCGATATGCCGCCTGTGTGGCAAGGGCATCAGCCGACTATGCCATCACCATGCAGGGCAAGGAGGTCGAGAGACTGAGGCAGATCTTCGAACAACAACGGATCGACGGATTAATGTACATTGTGGACCGAATAATGCTTTGCTCTAAAAGTATGTGTACGTGGCTGCATTACAACAATAATAAAATACATAAGTCTTTTCACAGGAGATCTTTCATCTTTGTATTTGTATATATAACTAGGATTAAATGTTTGTTTCCACATGCATTGAAAAGATTTACTATAACATTGACGTTAGGAGAGGGGTGTTATAGATGGTCAGATACTAATAGGGGTTGCAAAAATGGCAGACGGTCAGATTCTGGATGTGGGGCATAGTGGGCAATTCGGAAAAACTAAATACACAGATTACCATTACTACCATGTATACCATGGTTGCTATCTATGATAAAGAAGCAAGGGTTTCTTGTTGCTAGGGGAAAATATACATAGATTATATATGGCTACTGTAAACGTATATATTTTCGCGCAGCTAAATTTTCGCGCACCTAGCACATAGAGGCATTTTCGCGCATTCATATTTTCGCGCAGGTGCAATCAGGGGATCTTCAGCTACATGTTAGTTTTTACGTTTTTTCAATCGGACAATTATTAAGGGCTTTACAGCCCAAAACTATTGTTCAAATATTTTGCCCCCCCAAGCCCCTTCCAACACAAACTTTATAGTCTATGGTCCCATCATAGAATAGCATTTCATAGCTCTTTTTGAAAAGTCAAAAGTCCATAAATTGACTTATCAGGGGCGTATGAAGCAAATTTTCATAGGGGGGGGGGGGGTTGGTACCCCAACCAGCCTTAAACAATTGGTTTTAAGTTGATGGTGAATAAATACACGCTTGTATTATATGTGTATGAAAAGTAGTTCTGAGCCCCCACTCTTCCCTATGTGGAAGAGGTACGATTTAGGTAATGTGTGTATTATAGTATAGGGTCTTGGCAAATTTTTGGGTGGGCCCAAACATATTCAGCCCCCCCCCCCCTCTGTGATTGGGGGTGCCGGGCCCCCCCTGCCCCCCCCCTTTTCCTACGCCACTGCTAATGGAGTCTATAACTTTTTTATGGAGGTCCGGAAGTCACTTCCATGAATAAGAAACACCTTCCAGCATCTTAGATTTGGTAAATAAGTCTCTTCTGCAGTGCAATATAGAATGTCAGATATCATTGAAAAGCTTTTTTTTTGTGCAATATCTTCGCGCACATCATATTTTCGCGCACATACCTATGTGTGCGAAATGCGCGAAAATATGTACTGAGCGAAAATTAATACGTTTACAGTAGGTAATAATTGATGCAATATTGAAGTACAATTTACTTAGAATATCCTCAAACAATGTAGCTTGGTAGAAATGACCAAAATATTTTGTTTTTCCACGTAATACTGCTACATTTTCCACCGTTGCTATGCAAAAAAATACAAAATGGGCCCGTTGCTAGGCAACCGTTGGTCAGAGAAAAAAGTTATTGGTACCACTGGATTCCTCATACTCGATTTAGGGGGGGTAGGTATCATTAGAATTTTGATACCTCAATTCATTGTGAAGCTGGAGTATCATTTATTGGTTGCTATGGTAACTTTTTTGATTTGCCTAGAACGGCTAAAAATGAAATATTAAAATTGGAGCGGTCATCCTATTTTATTCGGAACCTTTCAAAGTATGGATTCCAGTTGAGAAACTAAAATGGTCATGACATTCCTACGGGACTTTCTTTTCCTACAATTGGCCCTCCACTAACAGGCGGAGCCAGATAAGGTGATCGAACTCACCAAGCAGCTGGAACAATCGAAGAGGGAACTCACAACGGCCCGTGCCTTCCAAAAAGCTGCGGAGGACACCTTGGACGATCAGGCCAAAACTTTGAAGGCGCTGAACGTTAAGTTCATTCGAGTATTCGGGATAGGACTCACCCAATGGAGTGGGTCCCTCGAAGAGCTCCAGGGCTTGGTGAAGGACTTATAAGATAATTTGAGTGTTCGGTTGTTCAGTTGTGTTTTTGATGACTTGTGCATATGATGTTTCGATGATATCTTAATAATTGTGTTCGTATTATAAAACGTCCATGATTGAGGTCATGATTCGAGGGAAAAAAAACATAAACCAGGTGTGAAATGCATAATTGTCAAGAAATGTCTTCGTTGTCTAAAAAAAAAAAAAAAAAAATGAAAAAGGTGTTCATACTTTAAGGAGTATAACTTATACTGTATACTATGATTCGAACCAAAACTGTACATAGTGTTCGATACCTACCTTTATCTCCAAAAATTTTCTTTTTGGACATAACAACTGGTATTCGGATTTCGAGAGTATATCTATTTTTAGGATATAGAGTCATATAGCGGTTGCCTCATGTGGAGGCTAATATTACTACATTCCTTGGTTATAAGAGTTAATGTCACACCTATGTTGGTTCCATGTATTTTTTGTAATTCCAATAAGTTCACGTAATTACCTCTCCAGGGACGGTTCCCCCACATAAATATTTTCGAGCCATTACTTCTGTGTCATTCCGTCCTAAAAAGTCACATATCGTGCACTCTTAACCTACCTTAATATGATTAATGTAGTAATCAATATTGTATCTCAACAAAAACCATACAGATCTGTGATCACTGTAGTTAGAAATAGTATAGAACATATATATTCGTATATATTCATATCTTTATTAAAGATGGATACTCACGTATCTATCTTGTCGTTATGGTGTTGGATCTGTAAGATCCCTGTTATGTACATAGAGATGTAAGTGTTGTTTGGTGTAACAGGTCAGTCTAAATCTAAAATTGTACTTTCTACATGTATGTGTAAAACGTATATCGTACCTTTGAATGTACCCCGGTATTGTCATCATGTACACTGATATTATTCTCCTATATTCGAATATATTATATTATATCAGATGTATTTCGACCCTTGTTATAATCTGGTGGGGGTGATGTAGGGGCACGAATAATACGTGTACATATAAGGTCCGTGGAGTCAGAGCGGTAAGTGCCTCCAACGGACACTAGGTGGCAACACCTAAGCCATGTCCTTTCGGTTATCCGGTAGCGGAGCCAGGCAGGGCACTCCAGACGGCGCTACGGAGGAGTGCCACGCCGACACTGCTTGGTCCGCGCTCAGGGTATATAAGAGGCCGAGGTTGGCTACCTCAGGGAGTTCGTCCCAGGACGAGCTCTGACCCACACCTTTCGTACCTTCGCTTTGATAGGGGCACCTACACCCCTCCCACATTATGGCTCCTGCACCAGCCATGCTGGCTCAGGGCTTGACTGTCCGGTATTGCTAAGACTTCGAACTATCGATAGAATCCTGTGTGTCTTCGAATGGTTGAAAGACCAAGTGAACCGAGTAGAAACCTTCGTGTACTTTTGAGGCTGTGATCGAATAAAAACCTGTTGCATTCAAACCGAATTTGGAACCTGTGTTCGCGTTATAGGCATATGAAACCCTTAGGGAGTGATCATTTATTATCAACAGGGGGGGGTGGTGGGTTTGGGGGGGGGGGCAAAAAAATGTGGACCCCTTGACCGGGGGGGGGCAAAAAAATTTGGACCCCTCTTGGGGGGGGGGGCAAAAAAATTTAACCTGTTACGAGCCAAAAAGCCCGCGCGTTACTATGCTTCAAAGGGCCCGCGCGCGAGCCGATTTTCGACCCTAAGGGGGGGGGGTAAAAAAATTTGACCCCTTGACCGGGGGGGGGGTAAAAAATTTCGCGCGCTCCGCGCGGAAATCCACCACCCCCCCCCCTGTTGTTAAAAAATGATCACTCCCTTACAGGTGTTTGAATGACAATCTTTTAAATTGTCCTTGAATATAATCCATTGTTGTCTGATGTTTATATCTTCATGTTTTCAGCCTCAGCCACCAATAGGTATGTACAAATTCATTAGCTACAGATTTCAGCTAAGATCAAAATATCTTTTATCCATTACTACTTACTCTTCATTCCACTCTAATGTCTTGAAATATTCCCCTTGAGTGTGTTATACACAACAATATAAACCCTACTATGAAGATGACTCAGATGACAATTCATATACGGATATATGCTGATTCATACACTCGTTTATCCTGGTATACAACTTTATACAGTATGTGAAAGGGAGGTGACCCTACACAGAGAGAAGAAACAGCGTCAAAAGGGAGCCCAGGTTGCCTCCAGAATGACTCCCCTGTTTAGGGTCTGGGTCGCCTAAGGGAGCCTAGGTGACTCTCTGGCTGACCTGAGGGAGTCACCTGGGGGATTCATATAACCCAGAGAGCTATATGACTCCCTCAAGTGACTCACTTATGTCAGCCAGGGAGTCACCTACGCTCCATTGGGCGACCTGGACTCCCCTAGAGAAGAGTCATTCTGGGGGCAACCTGGACTCCCTTTTGACGCTGTTTCTTTTCTCTCATCTGATGAGAACGTATAGGTGTACCTACTACTAGTACTACGTCATCTAGACTCCACTAGAAGATCAACCCAAAGGGATGACAAAAATAAAAGTGACTATACATGGGTAAAAATCGACACGTGCGACACGGCGACACGGGGGGTTGTAAAGATCGACACGTGCGACACGGGGGGTTTAAAAATCGACGGACACAGTCAAATAGGCCATAATGCATTAGATAAAAATCGACACGGCGACACGGCCCTCTTGCTAAAAATCGACACGGCGACACGGTCAAAATTCTGGGCACCCATGTATAGTCACATAAAACACTACAAAGCCCTACCCAGTAAACAAAAAACGTTATACAGCATTTTATAACGTTATACCAGCAGCTCCGCTGCCGGAGATACTGGCGCGGGAAAATCGTGGAGACAGCGTTCGTCTGACCTACTATACTGCATGGCGGGAATGCCTCAGCATATCGGAAATGGGATCGGAGTGGCGTAATATTTTCAATCTCCAACTCTGAGTTCAAGGTAGAACTTATGATTTGGCCAGCTTGGGGCGCGGTGCATCGCTGGGTACCGACCTGATTTACTGGTATGTGTAATAACGTTTCTCTAAGGCTCCTTACTATGGTATAACGTCATACAAAGTTTTAAAACCCTTATTTTTACGTGAAATAACGTTTTTTGTCAGCTGGGTAGCGCGTGTAGTTGTCAAACCTCCCTGTATCATGCTGACCCTGTATACTACAGTGGTATGGATGGGGTGGGGGGTCCTCATGTCACATGCCGATCTTAAGAAATGGCCATGCTGCATGTCTATGTTGCTTAAAAATACTCTTTAAGGACAGCATGTCGCTAAAAGATGACATTTGTCATCATGATGCACCAATGGGGCCCTGGCGAGTAACTCGCCGGTGCTGCATTGGTGCATCATGCTGATCCCTCGGGAGTGTCTAAAGCTCATAAGGGCGGCATGATGCTTGAATGCAGCACTGGCGAGTTACTTTCCAGGGCTGCATTCATGCATCATGATGACCAAGGGCATGATGCACTGGGCACGATGCCATCCTTATAGGGTTAATAAAAGGCCATGTCACTGTGTCGCGTTGACATGGTACACTAATGCAGTGCCTGTGATTTACCTGCTGGCACTGCATTGTTGCCTCATGGTGACAGATGCTGCTTTAAAGAGGTCAAGTTACTCTACACAGAAAAAAGAAACCGTGTCAAAAGGGAGTCCAGGTTGCCTCCAGAATGACTCTCCTCTTTAGGGGAGCCCAGCCTGCCCAAGGGAGCCTAGGTGACTCCCTGACTGATCTAACAGAGTCACCTGGGGGAGTCACATAGTTCCCTGACTCACAAAGGGAGTCAAAAAAGGACCTAGGCTCCCCTAAGGGGGGGGGGGTCATTCTGGAGGCAACCTGGACTCTCTTTTTACGCTGTTTCTTATCTCTGTGTACTCAACCTGTTTTTGCAGTGCTCAAGTATACAGTAGATGACTCGGGAGCGGCCTATGCTGACGGCGTACTGGTTGACGACACTGTGGTATGGGGGACAATCATAACACGAAATATCCCAGCTAGCACGCGCCTCATCGCCTTTAAAGTTGTAAACAATGGAGGCCCTACTGGAGTTGTAGCATCTCTCAGCACCGGGGTCAAAACCGATACTTCTGCCTCCTGGAAATGTTCTCAGGTGTATGAAAGAGGATGGGAGCAGCTCGGGTTTGATGACAGCCACTGGGGCCGTGTTGATAGCCAGGGGAATGTGAATATGGTTGATTATGGGGCTATCAGGATGGGGTGCAGATCAACGGGTGCAGGCCCTTTCTTCTTCAGAAGGTTATTGTAATGTTCAAGAGCTATGTGGCCCTATGAAGGGAGAGGGAAGTTGAAAATGTTATTGCCTTTTATTTTTTATCAAATACGGCTGTCCCATTGACTTAACCAAAGAACGCCGTATTGCACACCCCCCGTGAAATAACCCATGGCCGTATTTCACGGCCCTGTGACGTCATCAAAACGGCGGTTTGTTTACATTTGAACGGCATAGAAATAAGCTAATTTAGCCATTTTAGTCTCCCCCCTACAAAAATTTCGGTATTTTGAATCGAAAAAGATAAAAAATAAACACAAAGGTACACTCATTTCAGTCTGTTCACTGGGTTATTTCACTTGTTGACCCTTGGGCCGCATTTCACTCAGCCTACGGCCTCGTGAAATACGGCCCAAGGTCAACTCGTGAAATAACCCAGTCAACAGACTGAAACTCGTGCACCTTTGTCTATATATCAAATGGTCTTCTGATGAACACTAATTGATAAGAACATAGTAATGACTACCAGGATATGATCAGGAATAAACATTTGTCAACTGTACTTACTGTGTTCCTGTGTTGTGACTTACCTAAGGCTGAATTTCGCTACTTTATACTCCGCCTGGGTGTTTGGTCTATTGTTCTTACTAGTGGGGTACCATAGCCCCCAAATGTGGACCGATCATTCACTTTGTGATAGAAGCAACAAATTTGGACCAGACATACTTTGGAGTGTACTTTTTCATTTCAGCAAGGGAGCCACGTAATTTTTTTATTTTTTAGGTCAGTTTTGGCTAGCGTAAGTAGGTCAAATATAAAACATGGAAATACACAATCGATATTACACAATCATTATCCTTTGTCATATTGCATTGGTTTCATGATCCAACTCTGGCCCCATAGGTGCTGTAACAATCCCCATTTTTTTATTTGGAAGATTTGACCTACTTTAGCCTAATTTGCATATATATGCATCAAATATAGATCATACATATATCTCTATGATAAAATTATGATATCTAATCCAGACATACTTTGTAATGTACTTTTTCATTTCAGCAAGGGAGCCACAGCAATTTTTGATTATTTAGGTCAGTTTTGGCTAGCGTAATTAGGTCAAATACAAAAAATGAAAATGCACGATTAATATTACACAGGCATAATCCTTTGTTATATTGCATTGGTTCCATCATCCAACTCTATCTCATTAGGTGCTGTAACAATCCTCATTTTTAGCTTTGGAATATTTGACCTACTTTACCCTAATTAGCATAATTTGCATATATATGCACCGAAAATAGGTCATACATATATCTCTATCATAAAATTATTAAATTTGATCCAGGCATACTTTGTCAGGTACTTTTTCATTTCAGCATGGGAGCTACATCAAATTTTAATATTTTAGGTCAGTTTTCGGTAGTGTAAGTAGGTCAAATATAAGATATGGAAATATACATTGAATATTACACAAGCACTATCCTTTATCGTATTGAACTCGTTCCTTGATCTTTCTCTGTCCCCACAGATGCTGTAACAATCCATATTTATTTTTGCAGGATTTGACCTATTTCAACCTAATTAATGTAACTGTCATATACATGTGCCAAATATAGGTCACAAACATATCGCTGTGATAAATTCATGAAATTTGGCCCAGACATATTTTGAAATGAACCCATCCATTTCAGGTTGAGAACTATATACTTTTGTGTTTTAGGTCAAATTTATAGCTCTATTTAGGTCAAACAAAGAAAAATGTGTTTACTTGGATGCAGTTGTCATTCCGAGTCATATTACATTAGCTATGGAACATAACTGTAGCTCTAGATATGCTTTAACAATCTGTACCATAACATCTGACCATGAGCATTATACACATTTGGCACCAGTTCACATACATGATATGGTTAAACTGAAGTACACTCATCGAGAGGTCAACCCACAGATCAAATAAAAGGTGCTATAGGCTTAACAGGGAGTGCTGCAGAATTACAAAAATGACTGAAATGGGAATTTTCATTGAAAACAAGAAACCTTATTTATGGATCACATAAAAGCTCCTTGAGTATAGGAAACATTTGCAAAGCATATCAAGGATCTTGTCAAGATCCCTTTCTGGAACAAAGCAATGCACTATTGACAATTGGTACCAAAGATGTCATGGATAGCGAATTAGTGAGTAGTATCTATACAGCTACCAAACAATACCAGGTCTACATGTCTGAGATGAATTCCTCTAATGAAAAGGCAATCACAAATATTATCTCAAGGAACAATATGTTGCTCCTCCAAAGAAGACCAGATCAAGACTAGAGATAGAATCTGACTCACTGAAAAGCAACTGCTCACTCTTCTCTTGATTGTACATTGCCTGTCAATTAAGAGATGGGAACCTCGAGCAACTCTTTGCTTATGAAAAGCACCCTAAGCTCCTTCACTGACCAGACAAGGGAAGTTATGTAAAGGCACTAAATCAGACCTTCTTCCATGCCTCGAATCCCTTAGCAATACAACCTTAACGAATACATCTCTAAATGTGACAGTCAAGATATTCCATGCAGCTGCCCTAGTGACCATGATCAGGCACAAGACAAAAACATTTGCAGACTATGCAGACAAGGAATTCATTCTCTACATCAAGATGGAGTTCAAGGATGTCCAAAGGATGGATATTGTATGGGATGAGTGTCAAGAAGACAGTTTAACAAATGGAGTAGGTAACAGAAGAACAGTAACTTCTGTAAAGGAATCGGATGTGTTGACATGCCAACTATGACAGAATGAAGAAAAGATGGGAATTGACCCTTGCAGCCAAGAGGAGGAGCATATGGGATGTTAGTTAAGATGGCCATGTAAAGGTCTTGCATCAAACTATTGATATTGTTGTTGTGGTGATTGCAATGCATCCATTCTACATTCTGGGAGTTATTGAGTTGTGGATGGCTTTTTGGAGTTTGATTGATTGATTGATTGATTTGTTTGACATCCAGATGTACTTGAAGTACCTCACGGGACATCTCAAGTTGGCAAGGAGTCATCCATAAATAGTGGTAGTCTGCCTTGCAGTAGTAGGACAGATATATATATGCTGCTTGCCCAATACAGCAGTGAATGAATGACCGCATCTATGAGATGAGGGAGAAAACCGCTACCGGGGCACGTCCCCTACTCTTTTCGAAGGATAGCAAGTGTTCTTTTATTTGCCTGGTCCTACCAACCTGGGCTAGTACCATAGTAGGCAGGGCCAGACAAACCACGGCCTTTGATATCTCAGACGTGGTTCACTGAGGAGTGATCCCATGCCAGACCACCAGCAAGAAGGCCCGGGCCCGCGCATATGGGCAGCGGTTGCCAAACAGCTTATGTGACTGATCACAGCAGTAAGGCATGAGACCCCTCAAGTTTTGTCGCCTTTTAGGAATCTGGTATGCCCATTGGTGTTGTGGAAGGCTCGCAATGAATTTATTCTACTCCTTCATGCCCCCATCATGCTTTTTGGAGTTTCACTAAGTACCAGTTAACCCAGAGCAGTGAACTGGATTGTTATTCATGCATGCTGGTCAAAAGCTGCTTGGGAAATTTGCTTAGTCTTTCCAGAAGTAAAAACAACATCTGAATATTTGTCTCAAACACCAGATGAAATCACAAGCAATGATTCGTCAAGCAAGCAGGAATTTACAACTGTGCTGAGCACTCAAGCAGGAGAGCTAGTTAGAGAAAGGTCTATGTAGAATTCTCAATTTGACCTAGTAATAAAAGGAATTGATGTGGCTCCCATGCTAAAATGAAAAAAAAAGCATTACAAATATGTCTGAATCAAATTTTATGATTTGATATCAGCGAGTTATGTATGACCTATATTTTGTATGCATGAATATATGTGCATAATTATGCTAATTAGGTTGAAATAGGTCAAATATGATAAAGGATAATGCTTGTGTAATATTCAATGTAAATCTCCATAATATGTAATATTTGACCTATTTACACTATTCAGAACTGACCTAAAATAAAAAAGTTGATATGGCTCGCAAACTGAAATGAAAAATTACATTACAAAGTATATCTGGATCAAATTTTATGATTTTATCCTAGAGATATATGCATGACCTTCTTTTGGTGCATATATGCAAATTATGCTAATTAGGCTAAAGTAGGTCAAATCTTCCCAATCTAAAAATGAGGATTGGTATAGCAGCTGTGGGGACAGAGTTAGATAATGCATGTGTACTATTCAATTTATATTTCCATATCTAATATTTGACCTAATTACGCTAGCCAAAACTGACCTAAATAATCAAAAAGTGATATGGCTCCCATGCTGAAATGAAAAAGTACATTACAAAGTATGTCTGGATTAGATATCATAATTTTATCATAGAGATATATGTATGATCTATATTTGGTGCATATATATGCAAATTATGCTAATTAGGCTAACGTAGGTCAAATCTTCCAAATAAAAAAATGGAGATTCTTACAGCACCTATGGGGCCAGAGTTGGATCATGAAACCAATGCAATATGACAAAGGATAATGATTGTGTAATATCAATTGTGTATTTCCATGTTTTATATTTGACCTACTTACGCTAGCCAAAACTGACCTAAAAAATAAAAGATTTACGTGGCTCCCTTGCTGGAATGAAAAAGTACATTACAAAGGATGTCTGGACCAAATTTGGTGCTTCTATCACAAAATGAATGATAATATGGCTAAGGTACCCCACTATACCGTATTAGGAGAATTTACACACCCTAAGCGGAGGTTTTGATGGCCCTGAGCGGAGGTTTTGCAGTACCTGAGCGGAAGTATTTTTCAAATAACCTCCGGAGGTGTTTTTTTTAGGTTCATTCCTTCTTAAAACCCTGGTCTGAGAGGGATTCTAACCCAGGCATAGGATGAACCTCGCCATTTGCAGACCATTGCTCTAGCGATTAGATCACACAGGACACCTAGTGCTGCATGGCATAGAACACAGTGTCATACGATGTCATACAGCCTCTCATGAAAAAAAACACCCACGAGCCTTATTCTCGCTATTGCTTTATTGGATTAGTAACATACAACATCTAGAGATGGCTCATGCTTCTCTTTATATATATATATATATATGGGTCAAACCACTGACTTATGTAGGTATTGAGCTGGGGAGGGACAAATCAGAAACCTCAGAATATGTTTATTTAAGTTTATGTTATTGAAAGGTATATATCTTGCCTCCATGAAACCACAGCCGGTATACTTCTAACCCTAGCAGTTCAGTTTTTATAACGATGCAAAGATGACCCAGCTAATAAGAATACATTATTTTACGTCCAAGTAAAACTTCATATAACGTTATGCCATAGTAAGGAGCCTTAGAGAAACGTTATATAACCCTATATAACGTTACTCCGTGCTTTTAAATATAGGGATATCTCATTTTGCTCTTAAATAAAACACAGCAACTAATAATTCCATTTACAGCGTGGCATGACATACAACTTTAACCCCAATAAATATTGAAATTATAAAATAAGAAAATTCTGAGATATTGGCCTGTAAAATTTGGATTTTTTTGAAAAATTGAAAAGTTCTATTACATTTTCCTACCTTTACTCCTACTTCTTCAAAAGGGGTCAAATACTCTTGTTACTCACTCTGTATTATCTTCAAAATGTATACTTTTGTGTTAAGCTAGCATTTTAACCCATTCCATCACCCACCTTTCACAGTATGGGCCAGAATATGGCTTATATCAGCACTTTAAAGCATGGAGTAACACTAGTTACTCCGTGCTTTTAATAGAATATCACAATAAATAGTAAAGGAAATATGAAATTCACACATTTAGGGTATAGACTGTCTAAAAGATATATTGGATATCAGCATTTCTGTGAGTCTTTATTTTTTTCAAAAGTTACTCCATGCTTTTTAAGTCCGGGTGAATTTTCAAATCACCCACAGATTCTAGCAGACGATCTATCTCGTATTGGTCAACCTGATTTAGACAATATACTGCACTGGTGTGCCACTAACAGACTCACAATAAACAATGAAAAAACTATGCAGGTTTTATATGGTACAGCACCTAAAACTAATGGTGTCAATGGGCCAACGCTTAGCATTGACAACAAACATGTAGAACGAGTGAAATCTTTCTGCTACTTGGGCGTCACCCTAGACGAAAATTTAACTCTAAAACAACATATGGCTGGAGTCAGGAAGAGAGGAAATTACAAACTGAAACAAGCCAACAGAATTCGGGACTCTATTGACAATAACACTTTCCTCATAATATATAAGCACTGTATATTGCCTTCCTTAGAATATTGTAACTTCATTTTGGATAGCGGCACATATCTAGATATTAAGAGTATACAAACCATACAAAATAGAGGTCTCAGAGCCGCTCTCAAAATTAGAAACCCCAGAGATATTTCTATAGATGATCTTCATACTGAATGTAAATGTAAAACCCTAGTCAAAAGACGAGACGTTCAATTATTGTTACATTTATACAAATTGTCAAAAGTAGTTGAGAATATAATCACAACGGAAAATCCTAGGACACGTGCAGCAAACAAAGTCAAATTTAAGATTGGGAGAATGAAGCTCCAAGTGGTAAAAAAATCACCACTTGGTAGAGGCATAATCCTATGGGATTCTCTAGACAAACAAACCCAAGTCTTAGACACTCGGGCCCGGTTTAAAAATGCAATTATAAATCGTGATTTTACAATCGTTAAGCAAAGACACGCTGCCCTACATTAATTAACTAATTAATTAAAGGGAGCTTACATGTTTCCTATTTATTTGTCTCCCTTCCCTGAAATAAAAGGATGGTACACTGCACCAGCAGTGCCCTCCTAGCTGATGACACTTATTGTGTAGATGGTATATTGCACCAGCAATGCCCTCTTGGTTTATATATTTATATAGTCATTTACTTGGTAGATGGTACATTGCACCAGCAATGCCCTCACATCTTATTGATAAACTGATTAGTACTAACATCACAGTTAACATGACGGTACATTGCACAAGCAATGCCCTCTTATAAAAAGGACAAAAAGAAGCCGAGGGCAGAAACTGACGCCTGACGCTGAATATGGATTCGTCTAATCTTTATTACTCATTCACTTTATCTTCATATAGGACGGTACATGTGCACCAGCACTGCCCTCCAGTAATTACCAATATGGTACATTATTAGAAATAGTAATTAATAATGAGTAATTAATAATGAGCCCACCAACGCTCTACGCTCCAAGTCACAACCTGGTGAAATATTCAATATCCGTTGTTCCGCATTTTTCCTATGGACCTAATCCTATGGCTAACAGCCATTATTTATAAACATAAGACATAATCATACGACATCTCAATACTCTGTTTGTACATATGTTGGCGTTCTTCAGCTTCTGAAAATCACAGCGCAAGCCGTGAATTAGCTTGAATAAAAATCTTGAATCTTGAATCTTGAATCTTGAATCTAGATATGGGAGGCATTGTTGATTATAATGCGTTAAAATTATCTAGGAGAAGTGTAGCACAGAGAAGTTAATTATTAGGGAGGTGTTGCCTGCTGCTACTTTAAAGCACGGAGTAACACCGCAAGTTTAAAGCACGGAGTAACACCATCCAGGATTCGGAATTGTCATAGTGAAGCATTTGGGTGTGCATGGGAGAATGGGTGATCAACCATAGCTATTTAATTCTAGTTCTGCATCCATCCAAACTTTACCATAGTCTTTGACACAAAGGTCCTCATGGGACATGTAGCATCAAGATAGGAATTAATGCTTAACTCAATTTCTGACCACATTTTGTCTACAGTTTCTGATAGAAAGAAATTATCCCAGTCTTTTTTCACATAATTTGTATATGGCTGTGTCTCACCACCTTGAGCCATATTTTTGTTTCTGATCGGGTGCCATCTCTGACCAGGTGCCGTCTCTGACCGGGTGCCGTCTCTGACCGGACATCACTTTGGGAGTTTAATTACCTTCTACCAACAGCAGGAGGCTAATTATGATTATATAACAACTGCCATAACGTTTTTACAAATCCTAATATATGTGAGTATAGGTTAACAATTGAAAAACACTCTTCTCTGACACAAGGTCAGAGACGGCACCCGGTCAGAGACGGCACCCGGTCAGAGGCATTTCTCCCTTTTTTTCCTAACAGCAGTTACCGTAGATGGTCGCTGATGAAAGCATTTTCTACAGAGGAGGAGGCCACATAGTTTGAATTTGTCAAAATATTATTAATGCACGAGCCTGAGCCACCCTTGGGATTCGGTCTGGTTACCTCTAGGGGTGACATTAATTATAACTACCCTCTGCTCTTCCCTCACACGTCCAAGTTCAAAAGAAGCCCAGGTTAAAGGGCAATCCAGATCTGGAACTACCTTCCATTCAACATTCAAAACTGTGAAAAGAAGGTAACCTTTAAAGTCAAAACTAAAACCTGGTTCAAAACCAACATGAACGGTAGATAAGCAAAGCTTATAGAGAGAAGAAGAAACAGGAGAAGGCGTTGAGACAAACTGTACTGCATCAATGCTTGGGTGGCAACAATTCAACCAACTTATATTATATCTATGGGAATTAGTAATCTTCAGTTACGCACTCATCTATAAAATATCATGCTGTATATACTGTTTTTGTTCAAGTTGTCAGTCTACAAAATTTCTGTACCCAAACAGTCTGACTGGGTCATGCGCAATCCAAACTGAACATTACTGTGTAAAAAAATTTCATGATATTCCAACAAAGAACTTCTTAACTGTACGAAGTACGAAGTATTATCTACCTTACTTCATTCACATTAGCCGGCCAGATATTTTTCTCTGCTCTTGTAAATATATAAACACCAAAAGGTGACAATTAATGACCTCAACCACAAACATAACATAACATTATGAGTTATAGCATAATTAAGCAAAGTTCAGATCTAAGAAAAAGATTTACTTGTGCATGCATGGTATAGTCATCACACTCAGCCTGGAGGGGATTTGAACTTAGGTACTGCTAATCATGAGTCCATTGTCCTAACCACTACACTATCCCGGACAGGTAACAAAATGTGTGTCCAGGTACAACCAATACACAATACACACATGTAGAGGCCCAGGGTAATTATCACTCCACTCTCCCCCCAGATGTTGGGCCCCCCCTGAGACTCACACTGTTAGTTAGTGTTCCCTAACTGTGGCAGCAGTGGTATCCCGCTAGTGAGCAATAGTCCATCCCCCACCAGCTGACATTTAGTTACATAAATTATACACCACTATTGGTTACATATGATTACACAAATATTGGACACGTATTTTCACACAAGAGGATTATTTATTTTATTCTAAGTTCAATTTTGAAGAGGGGGAGGGGTCGTTCAAAAGCCAAAGTTTTACAATAAAATATCAGCTCATACCCATCACGAGATATGGGGACCAAATGTCAAAGTAACAATATAAGGGCTGCATACTGCTTTAACCCTTTAAGTATGGCATGCTGCGAGTAACTTGCTGGTGCTGCATTAGAGTATCATGGCAACCCTGTAGGAGTGTCCTATAGGGTCAGAATGATGCTTTTGTAGGGGTCGGATTCCCCGTGCCTTGGTGATAAGCCCTCAATATCACTTGGGTAATGCGGCTCCCCTTTGTACCATACCAATCCAGTAACGTACAACGTGGTCAGATTGTCAGACTGGGAGGTAGCTCAGTTGGTAGAGCAGCAGGTTACGTGATCTGAGGGTCTTGGGTTCGAGTCCCGCTTTCTCCAGATGATTTTTCCGCGACTGTTACACTGGTGGAGAAAGCGAGCGCACTTGCTGGTATGGTTGACTTAGACGGTTGGAGCATTCCAACTTGCTGGGGATTGGCCACCTGCTGGCGGTTGGTAGTTGGAAGAGCAAGTTGTGAAGAGTTGGTTCCCAGTACGGGCAGTTGGAGTTCAGCATGGAGTCCAGTCAACAAATTAGCTGATGCGGTATGGTGTGGAAAGCTTCCATCGCTGGGAAGCCAGGGTATCTCAACAACTGCTTGATAAAGCCCCATTGGGACCTTTGGTCTCCAGTGGGTGAGAATGCCTGGTACACTGATAAAATGAAGGGATCCAAACTTGTCAAATGGTCGTCTTACAAGAAGACTTTAGGGTCTTTAAAGTGACAGTCATGAAATAAACAAGTTAAAGGTTGTCTACCTCAGGACCTGCCAAGTTACAATCCCACAAGACAACACTAGACTCATCTAACTGACAATGATATCCCAGGTGGTGGCCCACTACAATGATCATCGTCATTAAATTCACAACCCTAAAATAGTTAACCCTTTATTAGCTGCAAACTACTTTAAATGTGCTTCAATCCTTTTGTCAGCATGATGCATGAATGTAAGCCTGGCGAGTCTATTCATCAAGACTGCATTCATACATCATGCCGACCCTTTGGAAATGTATTAAAGTGGCATAATCACCGAGCATATATTTTTTGTCAAATACGATAGCTTCATTGATTTAACCAAGGAGTGCCGTATTTAACAGCCCCGTGAAATAACCCATGGCCGTATTTCACGGCCCTGTGACGTCATCAAAACGGCGGTTTGTTTACATTTGAATGGCGTAGAAAGAAGACAATTTAGCCCTTTTAGGCTCCCCCTACCATCATTTTTGGTATTTTGAATCGAAAAAGATAAAAAATAAACACAAAGGTGCACTCATTTAAGTCTTTAAGTTGCCCCTTGGGCCGCATTTCACTCGGCCTACGGCCTCGTGAAATACGGCCCAAGGTCAACTCTTGAAATAACCCCGGGAAATAACACAGTCAACAGACTGAAACTCGTGCACCTTTGTCTATATCCTACTCACATTTCTAGTGCTGATATTGAGGGTGAACAATTGGATTGCCACACACAGCACAGAGAACCAGTAACACATCTATTTGCCACCAGATGTCCCCCTCCCCAGCAAACTCTACTACTTAACCGGTTGGCAGTGGGATTTCGTTCTTCTGGTTTATCATCCGTCCATTTTTGCTATTAACACAGTGTTCACAAGACATCCTGGTGAGTAAACTAGTAGGGTACTAGACATAGTATACAATATACAAGCGCTAATATTGTATCATCGTTATGCACTAACGGACATACTCTCCTGGGAACGTGGACAAGAAAATCTTTCCAATCTAAAAAGCAGTAACCTTAAAAACGTTTCCCTCCGCATTTTAAGATGAGGGGGCAATGGTTTTGATCTAGGATATGCACACCATAGGTGTGGTGATCGGCCTCTTCTTAGGATAATTTTAAAAGGCTAGTACTATGTTGTCCGTAAAGGGTTAGTGTAGAGAAGTCATGATGCATGAGTGTATCACTGTGTAGGTGAAGCATTGTGCTGTTCTTGAAGGGTTAGTAAACAGGAGTCATGATGCAGGAGTGCATCACTGTGTAGGTCAAGCAGTGTGCTGTCCTTGAAGGGTTAGTAAACAGGAGTCATGATGCAGGAGTGTATCACTGTGTAGGTGAAGCAGTGTGCTGTCCTTGAAGGGTTAGTCTACAGGAGTCATGATGCAGGAGTGTATCACTGTGTAGGTGAAGCAGTGTGCTGTCCTTGAAGGGTTAGTAAACAGGAGTCATGATGCAGGAGTGTATCACTGTGTAGTTGAAGCAGTGTGCTATCCTTGAAGGGTTAGTAAACAGGAGTCATGATGCAGGAGTGTATCACTGTGTAGGTGAAGCAGTGTGCTGTCCTTGAAGGGTTAGTCTACAGGAGTCATGATGCAGGAGTGTATCACTGTGTAGGAGAAGCAGTGTGCTGTCCTTGAAGGGTTAGTAAACAGGAGTCATGATGCAGGAGTGTATCACTGTGTAGGTGAAGCAGTGTGCTGTCCTTGAAGGGTTAGTCTACAGGAGTCATGATGCAGGAGTGTATCACTGTGTAGGTGAAGCAGTATGCTGTCCTTGGAGGGTTAGTCTACAGGAGTCATGATGCAGGAGTGTATCACTGTGTAGGTGAAGCAGTGTGCTGTCCTTGAAGGGTTAGTAAACAGGAGGCATGATGCAGGAGTGTATCACTGTGTAGGTGAAGCAGTGTGCTGTCCTTGAAGAGTTAGTCAACAGGAGGCATGATGCATAAAAGCATAGCGGTTCAGCTGAAGTAGTATTTAAGGGTTAGTGTAAGAAAGAATGATGCATTAATGAGTTTACGAATGTGCCTCCGCCTGCTATGCAAGCCCGCCAGGTACAAGTCCAGTACTAGTATATTGTAACCTAGAATTAGCAAGCACCCCCACATGGCAGCCAGGTCACGGACCACTGGCTCTGCCGCTGTGCAGGCTGTACTGTGCCTTCGGTTCGCGGCTGCAGGGTTAAGTCAATGGTGCGCGGTTTCTCTCTCTGTGCTTACAGCGGTTTCACTCTCCTTCATATAGATCGGAGCCATGGCGAATGGGCCGATCAATAATATTTATTTCAGATTGTCCTAGCATGACAATCTTAAATTGAAGATTCTAAACACCAGATGGCATCACTGTATTATACCTGGCACAATTGCCCATAGTTGTGTTTGATAGCGGTTTTGAATAAGAAAGAGAAAAAGAAAGAAAAGGGGGTTTAGGGGCAGAGCGCCCGGTTTGATACAATGCACTACCAACAATAAATAAATGAGGGTCAAAAATCCACCCCGCCTTTTTTTTTGGTTCAAAACTATTTATGTTTCATAACAATGGTTATGCTTCAGCCCACTCAACAGTACTCAAGGATTATATCAGACAGGATGGCTCTGGTTCTTTCTGGAGATATCTCTTAGTTAAGCGACCATTTCCAGTGAACTAACGAAGGTAAAAATAATGATTGGAGAGGGACCGCCTTAATCTATTTTCGTGAATAATTTTACAGCAAAAGAATTTTGAGTTTACTGTAAATTCTTGTGTACATGTATACGCCTAATTAACGTATATAAGCCACACCTTAGTCAAAGTGGGACAATTATAATCCGCACAGGGGTTCCCAAAATTACTATAGTACTCTGCTGTATCTACCGTAAAACCCTGCCTATAAGCCGAATTTAATTTGGCATTTTTATTTCCTGTAAGCTGGATTTTCCCCTTCAAACTCATATTTGGCTAATAAGTGGGGTTTTGACAAAGAATGGAGTAATACTAAAGAAAGGTATGAAAACTTAGTCACTAATTTTACTGTATCTTAAGGTCTTACTTATCATTTTCACGTGAATTATACATGTTAAACAAACCACACATGGTATTTTTATGAAATAAAAGGATTAGAACCGGTTTTAAAAATCGTTTTGGTGGGACCCCTAAAGTCACATAAGGTGAAACACAGCATTCTTAGTATTAAAGGGGTTTATATAAGGTTTACACCACATATTACTTTCACTTATTCTTAGTCACTGTAACTTTAACATGTTATCTAAAACCAACATAAGGTAGTAAAGACAGTCTTTTAGGTCTGTTGTATTTATAGTTCCATATGGAGTGAAAAGGGAGTGATTGACAAAGCCAATTATAAACAATAAATATATTTTATTTACAGTTGTTTTCCCATTTACAACGCTGTTAACATTTCCCTCCTCTGAGGCACCCCGCCTTTTTTTTTGTTTCAAACTCTTTATAATATTTCATAACAACAAACTGGATGAGGATTACATCTATATAACACTCAAAACGGTAAACAGCGTCAACGGTATACACCATACTAAATCATGTTACAACACTATATACAAAGTGTGGTAAGAGTCGACCACATTTCTTTTATTTGTTGAGAATTTCTCTCATGGAGTGCAGAGACGATATCATTTACATCGTGCCGTATATCTAGTGTTTACTCTTCACAAAGCTACACATGGATATACAAGATTTGTCACAAATTAAAAAAACGAAAAAACACTTGATATAATCTTGTAACCTCATGTTTTTTTTTGCTCTCTTTTTCCCCCAAATGATTTTCATTTAAAACACTTGATTATAATACTATGAATAAAATGTAGATGTTCACATGTTCGAGGTACAACCCATAACGAGGCACTAATGATCTGATATGCTAATAATGTACAGTAGCAGTTACAGGAGCTTAACTTTCTGAATATAGGTTGACAAACACCTATACCATTGTCCTCAAAGTGTCGCGGGAGTCATTCAAAATAGTGATCTGGTCTACAGTATTAAGTTTCTCTCCACAGCAAATACTACTCACAAAATACCACATCATCTGTATGCAAATTATCAATGTAGGAAAAACTGTATCTAATTTTGCTACCTTTTTCATTATCTTCCTAATGAGTCTGATGTTCACCAGATTGATGACATGTATCTGATGATATAACACTTGGATATCTTTGATGTGAAATCACACAAAAAGGGAAAAGTAGTGTGAGGAACACCTATGAGAGAACAAGTTGCGTCTAGATGAATCCTCTGATGTGCGGTACGAGCTCAACGGTGTATTATCAAAGTTGATTAATAAGAGTCACAGACTCACCGGAAGATTTGAACAACAATAGCCACCGAAGGCAGCTTTCAAACATCTGCCTATAAACATGTGGCACAGCCTGGCAACATTAGGCACAAAATATTGTGAGTAGGCTGAAGACGAATAGCGACTGATATGTGTAGTACTATATATAGAGTGCAGATGTGTATCATTTTTTGGTCTAGTCTAGTTCACTCAACACATAAAAATTCAACATGCCCCTAATAAAGATAAATGCACAGTGTCCATTTATAATCACTTGTCATGTCTCTAATTATCACACCCCTTAATGCAGGATTACACCCGCAAATTGTAAAAGTACATACCACGCCCTCACAACTGCACTGATTGTGACGCAGAACAAAAAATAAGACAACTAAAATAATGTATAAAAATACTTCTAATAATACAAGCGTATGGCTCTAACTCACGTAATACCAATAGGGAAAAAGATTTTACAATTACTAAGCAAATAGTCAGATATGATACTGACATTCCAACTGTCTTGTTATGATATTACCGTATAAATATGACAAGTAAAAACACGTGAAACTTTAGTGCAAGTAATGACAGAACCACAACGCTCTTTTGAGTATCAGTATAAATGTTACCATTAACATTTTAAGCACATACCAAAATTACGGATGAATCATGAAAAATAGTGACAAATGAAAAACTAAATCTGAAGGATTCTTTGTATTTAGGAAGTTATAAAAATACTAGACTACCAGTACATGAAATTAATTGGCAAGTTGTGTTGGACAGGCAAACCTTCAGTCCAAAATTGAACTTTTTCAAATGGAATTTTGTCATTTTTACACTATGTATAATTTGTATCCACACTGCACATTGTTGCAAGAGAAGATATGTTGGGATATATACAGTTCATTAGAACTGGGAAAAAAACTGTAAACAATTAAATCTGTCCAAGATGGTTACCACAGTCTTCTTGGTTTTACATTCATCAGCATTCATGTCAGACATTTATAAAATGCTTTGGAGCAATCTGTAGGAAATTGAATTTGATAAGAACCCGTAGTGATATTCAGTTATTGCAAATCTCTAGAAGCCTGCCATATCCTCTTTTAATTTCTTCAAAACTTCTTGCTTGCATGTTTTTGCTTGTTTATAAAACAAGATATAGAGGAAGATGTTTTTCCCTTTTCTAATGTCAAACAGTAGAGTAAGCGTTGTTTGGCACGTCTAGAAGACTTGGCACTAGGGGCGGAGAACCTCCGCTTTAACCCTTTCTTAATGGAGTTTACGTTTTCCTCATGTGGCTGGCAATTGGTAAACAAGTTACATAAACATAACAACTAAATACAGGAGATTATGTTTATCACAGACAACTTGAAAAATGCTCATCTTCACCCAGTACTTTACACCAGGTGCCTTGAAAAACCGTCACTCTGTAAAAGGCAATAACCACTGCGCTCCGTACACTTTCAACACTTACACTCCTGGCTATCAGTTATCTTTGTACAAATGGGGAAGAAAGATGACAACAATGAAACAGCCTCATGTCCAGGGGATGCCCTGTTATAAGCTGTTAGACCAACATCACTAACTGGATAATCTTTCACAGTTGGGTTCTTGCATTTAAAGTCATGCAGTTAACTTGGGCATGGAGAGCAATGGTCGTAGCCGTGCATAAACTTAGTCTCCTCTGTTTCTAGGCTCCCTATATTTGGCAAGACATCATATATATGTGGAGGACACATTCACAAATGAGAAACACATCAACTTCTCCAGGCAGTCAGAAAAAATGCAAGTACACTGGCCTTATGCGTGAAGGTCCTGTTTCGTGGTCAATTGAACAATTCTTGTATATCACCAAGGACATTCAAGCATCACTCTGTGAAAAAATACTAGCTCGCGTCTCTTTATCATCTAGTTTGTGTCCTCTCCACATCCATACCTGTAATCATAATGGCAATACAAACAACAAAGAGACATTTGTTCTGGTCAATAAAAACGTCCCTTTCCCCCTTTTTCTGTTCAGCTTTTGGCAGAAGATATTTCCTAGGTGATTTAGTTCATAGGTATATATACAACTGGATGGTCTTCCCTTGCCAGAACATGGTATTCTGGTCTGTTTTTTAATTGACCTTTATTCCATAGTCACAATTAAGTGCAGCATCTGACCCAAGTGTTGCTGGATTCTTGTTCCTCTTGTTGATAATCCTTGTAGACACCATATTAACAAATTGTAGTAAATAACACAGTATGGTCCTTGCCGCCCTTTAGAACATCATCGTGATAATGTAAGAGCACGCTCATAACAAGAAGGGGTCGGCTCACTACATTGTCCTTCCCGGTTGCCAAGAACTAATCCAATTAACGTCCCAAAATAGCACACATACAAAATGATTGTCAGGGTATTTTAAGGAAGGACGACTCAATTAAGGGATTGAACTTTTATCTATCCAATTGTGACTCCATTGTTCCCAAGATACAGAGTTATACACCAATCTGCCTTATAAGGTGATAACTGATTGTCCTTTTCCACTCTCTCTCCTGTTTTTCAAAAGGCGCTTTTTGAAAGGCCCTCGAAGTTTGTTTCCTGTGGTGGCATTACTCTTGTTCCTGGAGTTAACATTTCTACATCAAATCGCGCTATCAGGAATAGCCCTAAATCCGCACCCCTTCAGCCAGCTAGTACCTAATTAATAAGGGCTTCATGGAAGGGGGTAGTGGGCTATTCTCCAAAGGTGATATAATAGTGATTATGAAATAAGGATGTGCATGTTGGATGATCTTCAGGTTTTGGATGCCGTTTGCTAAGCCACCTCGGTGGGGGCTTGTGGCCTTTGGCTAGCAGTACGTATTCATTGCTCGGTTACAGTACAATTCCTGAATGTAAGTGTAGACAAGGAATAGCACGTACATGCACACAAAGACAATGCCGATGGCTTTGTTCAGTCTGAATCGGACCAATGTGAACGAAAGTAGAGCGATAACTAAGATGATGAGTAAGATGAACCCGAACTTGGCGTGGGGGATTATTGGCATCTTTGCGGTGTGGTAGTCCAACTGTAAGGAGAGAAGTAAACAGATTAGGAAAAGCATCTTTTGTATTTTTGGGATTATACATTAATGAAACAAACTTTGAAAAGTGAACATCCATATCTATGAACAAATCGTCATGAGTTTTTCAGGTGGAATCCTTGAAGAAGTGGGGTGAAGTAAATCCATAGAAAAATGTCTAATAAGGGTTTTCATGATTATGTGAGTCTGAAATTATTGTTTTTTTTAATACAGTTTTGAAGAGAAAAAACGAAGCTGCACTTACAAAAAGCTTAATAAACTCCCAGTGGTACGTGGATTATTTGAAATGTGAAACTATAGGCATTGACTTCTCTATTCTTGCACCAGACCATTCCTGACCAAACATATAAGCTGTTCTGCCAAGAGGCCATGAGGTCAGTAGGGTCAGAGCTATGTAAATTGCTTACACACACCTGCCAACCTTCACATGGTAACCAATGGGAACAGAGTCTGGAGGGAGGGAGTGATGGTGAAGGGTTTGCCACCTACTAATACAGTTGTGCAGAGAGTGGCTTGAATAACTGATAACCTGCTGGAGCTCAGCTGTAAGCGCTGTGATTGCTGAGAGCAGCTCGTGCGGCCGAGCCGTGAGCTGCTCCCTCCCCTCCTGCACGCGGAGGCAGGGACTATATAGAGTCGAGCAGTACTTGCTATGGACCAATGCGTCAAGAAAGGGTGACTTTTTCAGAATAAAGTTGCATTTATGTTGGTTTTAGCGGGATCCTCATAACATTGTCTGCAATGACTATGTTACTGAACACCTCATATCAGGAGATTCACAGGACGATTATCATTCTAATAATGTATATTAGAATGCAGAATTTTGAGGTAACATTCATGTATTTGTTGGTCAAACTTCAGAAATATTCAAAAACTTTATCAAAAACTTTCCTGAGTGAGTGAGTGAGTAATGAGGATTTAATGCCATTTCGACAGCTAGGGTCATATTCACGGCGAGCCTTTCCTGAAAAGTCACTCTTTCTTGTTGCATTACTCTATAGTGTTCACTACAGACAACACTGTTTAGTGATTACTGTAGAGTTTATATATCATTTGTCACAGTGGCGAGAGGCTATAATGTTTTGAGTACCATGACTGCTGCTAAGGTTTATATTACAGACCACTAAACTCATTTAAATGATTTGCTCCCCGAGTTAATCTTTAAAGACAATGCCTAAAACCCATAGATTACTGTTTTTTTACTGTTCCCAGCAGTATATAGCGCGGAGGTGTGGGTGGCGGTCCATTGACAGTAATGAGATGAAGACGACATGTGTCATGCCCACACCTCTGTGACGGGTGCCCCTTACCTCACACCTCCTCACCTCCCCATCACCTCCTGCACCTGCCCGGTGACAGGCCACCAGGTGAGTGGGTGAGAGCCTCCCTCCTACACACCACACAGCACTGGTTGCTAGCTAGTACCACTTTACCAGCCTTCTTACAATGCCACTTAGAGATGCCACTTTTCCTACTTTCACAGGAACTCTTACTTTTTCGCTGGGATTTCTGTATTTATTTATATCAAATTCCTTTATAAAATTGCCTCTCTCTGATAGACAAAAAGTAGGAAATCCTTAAACTTTTTTTTTTTTTTTACCGTAAATTCCCGCGTTATTGCGGCGTACTACCCACGGGTTGTACGCGAACCAAACTCAGCTTTCATTTGATACCAAACATGCCTATATGGGGTGTGGGTTATACGAGGGTTTTTATCATTATAGAACAGTACTAAAATTTCAGATCCAGAAATGGGTTATAGGATTTTCCTGAGTTAGGGGTGCGGGTTATACGTGGGATGCGGGTTATACGCTGGAATTTATGGTAATTCAATACAGAAATTCCAGCGAAAAAGTAGGAGTTCCTGCGAAAGTAGGAAAAGTGGCATCTCCGAATGTAGCAGCTCGGATATGTGCTAAATTTGGGACTTGCGCTGATTATGTCAAAAACTTATACAGTAAACATGTCACTAGTTTCCTCCAATGGGAGTACTTTCAGAAGTACCATATGCTGTTGAAGGGGTCTACTGGTCTGCATAAGTCATATGAGAACTAATGTCTCAGGCCATGCATGGACACATGGGAGGATGTCACTAATGCCTGGTGCTTACATGACTTTTACTTACCATTATGCTACTACCGGGATCACCTCACACATTTATTACCGTAAAACCTCGCGTATAAGCCGCGGCTTGTTTGTGAATCAGATCGGCAATGCGGCTTATAGGATCGGCCCAGAGACAGGGCACGGCTTATACGCGAGTTTTTGCTACTATGGTACAGTACTAAAGCCGCCATGATCAGATCACTGATGCGGCTTATTTGATCGGCCCAAAGTCGGGGTGCGGCTAATACGAGAGTTAGGCTTATACGCGAGGTTTTACGGTAGGTGGGAAGCAACCATGGGTGCCTCCAAACTCTAATATTAATAAGTAATAATCTAATTGTAATGGATATTTTTAAACCAGTATAAAACCCTGGCATGGATTCGAGATATATGTAGGAGAGGTAACAAGAAAACCTAAGAGAGACAAAAAATACTTTCCCATTCTGCTGAGTTCAGAAGAGAGATAGGCTTGCCCTTGTCGATGGCAATTCGGATGATGAAAGGCAACCCAAGACCAAGGTTGATATCAAATACGTTGGATCCGATAGCATTTGACACGGCCATATCACCATAGCCATCACGGGCGACAAGTACAGAACTCATTGCATCCTGAAAAGTTCAAATACGGAAATGTAAATTACAATTATTCTGAATATTAATGATTATTTAATAAAAATGTTATATATAGGATATTGATTGATTACACAATAATTTGCCTATAACATTAAAGACAGGGCCTATGATAAATCAACTCAAACAATGAGTGGAAAAAGAGATAAACTTGACCTATATCTTAAAGGTAGCTCCCAACTACATGTTTAAATGTTTAATGTGGACCATAAAGATACTCTTAATCAAAGTTACTCCTAAGTTATTGTGAAATTTAGAAATGATAAAACATCTTATTGCTATATTTTCAAGATACTCACTGGAATGCTTGTCCCCATAGCTATGATCACAAGGCCCATTGTGTAGGAGTCGATATTAAGGATACAGCCGACTCGGCTAACAAGTGTTACCATTCCAAAACTGAGGGCAGCAATCCATAGCACTGACATAAAAAAGCTAACCAGGAACCACTTCCTAGAAAACATCAAGAGGAGCAGAAATTAGAAACACATAATTACAATCTGTAGCTTTTGTGTCACACAAAGAAGATGCATTACATTAGTTTCTAAAATACTACATGTTGTCGGAAAGGAACGAGGAAGGGATAGTTCATTAATTTGAATGCGGAGACTGATTGCTGGATAAGATTTAGAGAAAGCATCTGAAGCTAGCTGGGCCATGAAGGATTGACCCTTTTAAGGGCGACATTGTGCTTTAATGCACCTTGCCCAAGATACATGAATCCCTAGCGAGTAACTCGCTAGTGCTTAATTCATACTTCATCCAGACCGGACAGGAATGATACTCTCCCAAAGGGTTGGCTCGGTAAGTGAACGCAGTCGCACTGGCAATGTGATAAAGACCAATGAACATGAAACTTAAGGCACCATCTGGTCCTTAAGGAATTATCAAAATGAAAAGTGAACTAGTCTAACTGCATGAGTGATTAAGCAGAGGGTTTGGGGTGATGGCTCATGTATAATTCAGTACAAGGTAAACAGAGAGGTGTGTCGTGACGGTTGCGGTAACCGTATACTCCCCCGGAGCAGCGCCTGTTACCGCTCAACTCTGATGGCCTCTAGGCTGTATTAGTCATAAACTACCCCTAAAACCACACAGATTTTATTTGGGATTTATTTTTCCTACAAGACAAATTTTTTCTCAAAAGTATGGGGGTCGTCGTAGTGGTGGGGTTTTATTATATTAAATTAAAGAGAAATCGATTTTAAAGGCTTATTCCTACAAGACAATTGTTTTTCTCAAACTAGGTTGTCAGCTTAAAGGTGGGGTTTTACGGTACCTATAATCTGGTTTAATACTGCCATAGCTCCCATGGAGAGTATATATGAGACTGTGGTTGGGGGGAGGTTTTGTTTCGTACAAAGGGTCCTAGTGGCTGGACGGATGGTGGTATATAATTTCACCCAAATAAAACAATAAAAAAGGGTTTATACTTACTTATTGTGCTCCTTGGAGCAGTCGGGGATACTCCATGAGAAGAGTATGAAGAAGGGGAAGGCTGGGATGAAGATGACCCAACGCAGCACAAACTTGAACCACTGCCAGCATCCACCTTTGGCCCTGGCCATCTCCATGGTTGGTGGGGTGGTCCGTATGACAGGACAGCACGGACAACATGGGCAGATTTGCATCGACTCATCTTCCTCTTCCTCCTCCTCCTGGGTGATGGGGTATCAATGAGCAGCACAAAGCAGGTTAGTAATGAGTGAGGCAGTACAGAATCTACCCTGCCCTCCCCTTTCTGGCCCTAGCTCTTTAGCCTGCCTGGCCCTATACTGCATTACCCCAATGTACACAGTCATGTGTTCTGGTCACAATGCTCACAGTCAGACAATGCTCACCCTACTTTGTCCAAGATTTTCTACCCTTATCATTATTATATTATAGAAATACCCTCCTTTATTCTGCTGATTTGACTGTTCTATATTTAGCCAATATCTGAGGCTTATTTCAACTCTTCAACTCTCTTTATTTTTGCTTTGCTACCCTCAATCACCCTTCCAAGTTCTCCCATCCAACTAATCCCTGTGATACATAGTTTTTGAACTCTCTGCCATACTTTGCCCATCCCTATCGACTTTCCACCTGAGCTCTGTCGATTTGTAGTTTTAAGATGTGTCGTCCAAGTTTATGTCCGGCGTTGACGGATTAATCAACTTCAATTTCACGCTGACTTGGCAATGAAATGATTATTGATCTGTTTGTCAGATCGGATAGAGAAAATGCTTTTCGAAATAAGAAAAGCTAATGGAAACAGTTTTCAGTCCCATAAAATCCCACACCCCGCTTTCCTCGCCAAAATGGCAGGTCATCCGCTTGGACCTCATTAGATTCATCAGCCTTCCCCAGATAATTAAAACTCAAAAATCGAGAATCAAACTTATTTTTGGGAGTTATTCATTGACTGAAGTCTCTTCTGTAATCATAGTATGATAATGCAGGGTCCCTATTTGGAAAGAAGAGACCTTATCTGTGGAGTTGTTGATGAATCCTGTTTGATAACTTCCAGTTATAGAATAACATACAAAATAAGAGCATCAGGTTTTAATACAGATGTCTGATAATGACATTTGAATCAGCTGGATCAAACCACTCTCAAAATAAGGCAATCATGCTAAACCATGCTGCAGCCATAATTTCTATCTTGAAGCAGTCTCTCCATGCTTCTGTATAAATACCCAATTAACCTTTAATGGTCAAGCACTAACATGAACAAATACTGCACCAATCCTTTCACAATATGAGAAGAAAATACTCTGTAAAAATGATCAATCTATGAAGAGGTTGGTGAGCTGGAGACTACATAAAGGCAATGGGCAATGTCACCCCCTCCCCTCCCCCAAGCTGTATATGGAATTGGTTGCCCCTGTTATAGCTTGTCATGTCAGGTCACTCCTTGTGAGTTAGAAAAGGGGAGAATAGTTGCAGGAGAACGCCTTGTGTGAACTGTGGTTTTAGTCGCTGGTAAAAGTGGCAGCACGCCCCAGCCTCTCCCTTTCCAAAAATATCAGCATTCTTGTATCCGGAAATAATCTTCTTAGTCTGTCTGTTCTCCCTCACACCCGCCTCCCCAATCGCCGCCTCCTGCCTACCCCGTCTGGCCTGCAAAGCCCGCTGGCTCAAGGCACTGACAGAATTATTCATTTTTATTGATTGCCATTATGTTAAGCTTCCCCAAAGATTACCAACAAAATCAATGCCATTAACACCAGCTCAGATTTTAATGTCTTTCACTCTATCTGAAAATAAGTGTTTTGCTCAGCATTCCAACCTGCAAAGTCTTTTTTAATATATTTACAGCAGTCATTCACACTTAAGCTTTAGAGAAATGGTAGACTATTATTACTTTCACTAAAACTGTCAACTCATAAAAATCTATCTCTAGATTTGCTGCGTAAATAAGTACTATAGTTACTAATTTTACATTTGATCAAAATGTAGAGTACAATATGCAAAAAGAATTATTACATAAATTAATCATTTACTTCTGTATTGTATTAATCGACAAAATTCTAAAATATGTTGCAATATGGATTCCAATAGATGCATAAAATAAAGCAATGAAAGGGTGTGTAAAGGAGTGAAGGTAAATCTTGTGATCTGGGTGTGATCTAAGCTATCAATGTGGTGTGATACAACTAGGGCTGGGTCTGTGCTGGCACAGTGATATCAAGGTTACATGACTTCAAAGGGTTCATTTATCACCCATCTGCTTTACAGTGCTTACACAGCAGGATGATACCTACCCAGATGTACAAGATACCTGTCCTTTACGAGCTTAACCATTACAGCACCAAATGTTTAATGCTTTTCCCAACAGCCAAATAGGTAGTAGTGTTAATCAGGAACATGCCATAGAACCAGAAAGCATTGTGTCAATGCATTAGATTAGTTATGGGAAAAGATTAACAGTAACGCAAACCGGAAAAAGAAGAGACAGAAGCCCAACACCAGTCAGCGACAGAAGCAGAGGTCACATCAGAGTACACAATGGCGGTATCCATATTGCGAGGCAAAAATAACTTATAATGATGCAATACTGTAAACATGTAATATATTGTGAAAGCTGAATCA
The DNA here is from genome assembly GCA_947462335.1 of Harmothoe impar. Classification (NCBI taxonomy): domain Eukaryota; kingdom Metazoa; phylum Annelida; class Polychaeta; order Phyllodocida; family Polynoidae; genus Harmothoe; species Harmothoe impar. Next base: position 58,159,431 of record OX381714.1, read on the forward strand.
ATAACATAAAGATCAATATAAGCAAAGTAGAATATGCAATGGAAGTATAACCAATCACCTCTGCAATGCTGACGGCGGGGTCCTCCTTGGGATGTTCTTCGCTGATGGGGTCATCGGGGGTGAGAGACTTCTTGGGACCGTTCAGGTGTACGCCCTGTGGGGCAGAGTGAGAAGGGTCAGAAGGGAACCGACAGAGCTCCGAGTTGGCAGTGAACTCAGCTGAGGTGGGAGAAATTACCAGCGGGGTGGTGGAATTGCAGCTATTATCGTAAGACAGAAGCACACTCTCAGACTCGGAAAGGTTAGTTTTACACGAATTCAGATTAGTGTCAGATTGGGACTGGTTAAGCAGCATGCTAGTGGTAGTAGTAGGAGTAGTGGTAGTAGTAGTAGCAGTATCACTAGTGGTAGCGCTAGTGGTAGTAGGGTCAGTTTCAGCTAGTGATGAACTAGTCCAGCCATTTGCCTTGTTAATCGGAGGTAGGACCGTGTTGCTGTTGTTGTTGGTGGCATCGCTGGGGTTCTTCTGGTTGTAGAGGTTGTTGTGTTGAGGGCTGTTCCCATTCACAGCAGGGCCGTCTTGGTTATGGTTCGTTAGTGGAGGCAACGTCTTCTTGGAGAGCGGACTGCTAATCACCGTCACCGCTGTAGGGTCGCCCTCCTCAGTGCCCGAGGCCGTCACAGTGGCCCCTCCCATCTGTATGACATCAGACCTGTTCTGCAGTTCCATATCAATTGCAGAGCCCTTGGAGCCCCTGTGCAATTCGGCTCGACCATTGTCTGAGCTTGCATAGTTAAAACTGTTATTCTCATGGCTGTGGAAACCACTGTCTTTGGGACTTTGGCCACAGGCTTTTGGAGAGGATGCAATCTGATGGTGGTGGAGATTGGGGTAGTGTGGATATATATTTGTGTATATGTATGCACGTGGTCATTAAGGAGTAGGTCAACAGCAGTAGCAGGAACAGGAGGCAGCATCAGCAGCAGCGGGCAACGTCATCAGCAGGAGCATACAGCAATCAGAGTCATTCCGTATTACACGTAATCCATTTAGTAATCCAGTAGGGTGGCAGTGGGGTGCACAAAAAGTACAGAAAAAAAAGTGTATGACATTAGTGTTTGTGTCCACATATAGGTACATAACGCTAGACAAGGGCGGAAGATCTTGGTCGAAGCCCAAGGCTATCTACAGTTGGATGCTAACCGCTCTGCTATGAAATTAAAAACTATTGTGGATAAAACAAAATTGTGATCAAGACAGGAAATAAATGGGTGTTCAAAAATGCGAGTTATTTGGGGTGATACACTAAATTAAACATTTCTAAAAGTGGCATAAAGTGTGGTACAAGGGTATGTCCCTTGGTAAGTGCACATCATGTTCTACAGTACATACATTATGAATTGTAACATAGCATATATACTGCATGAAATATAATCATATGTAAAATCTACAATGGGAATGGGGATGTGAATATTGCTGGGGGGGGGGGGAGAAGTGGGGGTAATGTAACAGTACAAGTTTCTTTGATCTACTATACGTGGGTGCCAGTAGGCATGTTCATGAAATCAGACGCATTCTCTTAAAACTATGTGGCGCAGCTGTGGCTACTACAGAGCTGGGGCCCCTGGGCTTGTTGGGCATGGGGAGGTGATCTTCTGTGATGGCATAAACTGCAGACTGCTGGCTGCTATACATTTTTGCAACTAACGTCGTAAGCGCACTCACAACATAAATAAGTGACGCTAGTTCAACAAGCTGAGGGCATGCTTCTGTCACAAACTCACATCATATCAAATCATGGTCACAAATAATTCACAATAAAGCAAACAAGTGTCAGCACAAACTCTCACAGCACAGCGGTTGTAATGAGAATTGAGCACCTTGCATAGTGAAAGTATAATGTAGTGTCTTTCATAATAGTATCCTGAGATTAACAAATTAGACAGTTCTAGAGATAACATATGTTTTTAAATGAAACCCATCAGTACTAAATTCCTATGATCAATTCTGCTCTTAGGACTAGCACAACATAATCTATTATATTTCTAGTGGATACAAAAGGAGTCATAAGGGCTGTTTATCTTTTTGTCTACAGAATGAAAGGAATATCCATAATGGGTTCCCTCATTTACTAGTAGAAATGGGCTGGCTGTAGGGGACTGTTGTGAAGGGGATGGGAAAGTGATGTGTGTCCATGGTCAAAAAGGAGAATATAAAACGGTCGTCTTCTCCTTAGGGCATACCACATCAAAGAGATCCACTTCACACAGTTGGCACAAATACAATGCCTGACACATCTATATGGCTGATTGTGAAAGAAACTTTGCTTCTTTTATGTTGTTATTATTGATTCTACCAAGTGATAACATTCATTTTCTTGCTTTACAAGGCAGAACAATGTCGCAAGTGGTCATATAGTGAGGGGGAAAGAGGGATAGAGCTTGAAAAGAAGAGGAGAGGGAGATGTGGGGGGAGATGGGCAAGTGATAAAAAAGTAGTGGAAATACAAATAAGATGGAGGGAAAGCAAAGCTGTTCAGGGGAATTCATGGTGTAAACACCATAGAGAGGATTGTCTGCAAATAGCAGCAATAATATCTTCTCTACTGAGCGGATTTGCCGCTACGCTTGCCATCAAAGAAGCTGCCTCCTTGTCCTTGTCGCCTGTATTACACAGGGACACAAGGAATCAGAGCGCTGTTAGCGAGACAAGCCGGCCGGCTCCAAAACAGGCCTAGCTCCAGGAGGATGATTAGAAGTAGTCAACCCTGGAGCGGTCCATAGAGGGTGGCTGGTTGGGTGTGGGGGAGGAGAGGGCGGGGGAGAAGGGCAGCGGGGTATAGTGGCTAGTGGATCTTCTTCCCTTTACGTGCCAGTTCCAATCCGTTTTGGTGGCCGGGTGACTAGTGAGAACCATCAATATCATTACGTGCCACAACATGACCAGACTGACCTGTGGCAAGATTACATCCTCTACAGGAGGGGACACAGGAGGGGACTCTCCCTTAGCCTTAATGTTCCCACCACTCATATTGTAAAAGCAGTTTCCCCTTTGCATATCATAATATCTTAAGCATGGCCAATATAAAAGTAACATTTAAAGAAATATTATGTATGACTCTAGCCTGCAATATCTCCAAAAAAGTTCAAGTTTTCCTTTTAGTGTCACAAAGGTAAAAAAAATGTTCACAAGTTTTCATATTTTCTTGGAACTGGGAGAGATTTGGGTGCCCTTAAAGGCACAAATAGCGGTACCCCTCCAGTGACAGTTGCAGTGGAGTCGGGACAGGTACTAAGCCCTATAAATAGGGGCGGTGGGGTTGAACTCAATGGGGTTTAACTTTAGGGATGGGTGGTAGTTGGGGAATGAGCGACTACCCTCAAAGCTCCTCCTTTCTCTGTGGAAACTGATCTCTATACAAAGGCCCGTCCAATCTATATAGACACTAAGATAGCATTGATCATAGGAACCCATAGGTTTTCCAACATGATTTCCTCCAGTTTTGTACTTGATCATAATCTTAAGCACTAGAATCTCTTACAATTATCACTTGCTTAAGGCACTAACAATATATTTTCGCAAGGTATGAATTTAATCTTATTTATGTTTTATTAGAGACAACGAGACACTGGTAATTGAATTACTTTACGTCACCAAATTGATACGTACATATAATTAATGGTACAGTGCTACACACAGATACTTCAGAGCGTGAATACTTTACGGTGACCATAGCAACAATTGTACACGCTTCATAGCAATGTGTGGTTTGACTCTGAATCACTGATTAGTATTGATCTGATTGAGTGAGACATTGTGTTCGGTAATTAGGTGATGTGTCAGTATTTGTTTCAACCTCAGACTACATGCCTTTTATGCATGAGATATTCAAGTACATTTTCACGGTTAATAGCACGATCTGTGAGAAAACAACAAATAGTAGTGAACCATAAAAGAGCAAATAACTGCAACTTCCAACTTTGTGATGAATCATGTGTAAACAACTGAAACACGTTCAAGTAACGAAAAGGAAAACTTGGCGATTAGATTAAAAGGAAGCAACAATCATCAAGCGAAACTCCCACCACTGACATGGCTTCTGTGTGATGTCATGGCCATGTCACACACCCAGTTATGACGGCACGTCACAAGTTAGGGCAGCAGCAAAAGAACAAATCAAAACTTCTGCTGTAACAAATCAATTATGAAATAAAAACAGCCTGAAACTTCTAAGAGGGCAACGAACCAAAAAAACAACACAACAAGAGGCGCAGAACATTTTAGTATCATGTTTCTTAATTGTTTAGGGTAGTGGGGCTTTTGTGGGTCAACAAGCATGCTGTACTAGGATGCAGTGGCGATCTTCTATCCAGCATGCCAGTTACTCACCAGAGCGCCTACGATAGATCCTCGTTGGTGGTGATGGAAAATATGTTTTTCCTCAACAGATTTCTGGGATATAAGGGAGACACGCCTCGCATGGTTGAGCGCACCGGGGTACTAGAAAGAAGAAGTTGTGGTGCAGAATTGAAACTCATGCAGTTAATGTAGAAAATGCACTCTGAGGATGGAAAAACATTATATACTGGTATTAAATATATGTCAATTAGTGTCAAGATGTAACTGTATTATGAATATGATCACACAATAAAAATAGAAAGCAGAAAATTTTGTATGTTGTAGATATATTTGTATTCATATGTCAAAATTGATATATTAGCAGGTTGATGAGTGGGATCAATTGTAAAACGAAAGTAATACAGCATGGCATCTATCTACAGTGTGTGATTTGTTAGCAACTACAGCAAAGGTTATCTAGTATAACTTACTGCATCTACAAGTTGTAAAAATATTATGTGTAATAAAGTTCTACATCAATATCAAAGCGATATGCTTGATATGTCATGATTTCAATAGTTGTACTGTTATTTTTAAATTGTGTATAGGTAGTGTAATAACAAGTCCTGGATTACTTTGGGAATGATGAACACAGGGAGATAACAAAGAACATGTTAGAGTGAGTAACATCATTGGGAGGTGTGCAGGGTATGTACATATCTAAAGGGGTTTAGTAGGTTAAGGAAGGTGTAGTCAAGGGAGGTCAATTTGCTAGACCATGTTGCCATGTCTCCCTGTGATCAATTATATTTTATAGGAGGGTATCAGAGTAGTCTAATCATGATAGCATCTCTTCTGTATCAGGCATTCTGAATGGTACCCACACAACTGTTATCATCTGGTCTTCCTGCTTACAAATGATATCATTCAGAACTATCCAAACTGTGAGCAAAGAGTGAGAGAAGGATGCAAAAACCACAAATCATGCAAATCAGAGATGGCTGCCTTAAATTTGTCCCATGACGATTACGGCGCCTCTCGGAACAATGTACATATATGACATAGACGTAAATAGGTCAAAAGATAAAGAGTTTTATTAACGAATATGAGACTCGGACATGCACTCGCCTTTGAAAAGGAGAGATTGAAGAAAGATACAATGTGAAAGAACGTCTGTCTTTTTCTGTTTGTTGGGTAAAAATTAAGCAAACTGCAGAGAAAGCTGAGTGCGATGCAAGCATGATTCTTCCAAACATGCAAACGAAACAACGGATGGGGGTGGGGGGAAAATTGTGTGATGCAATGAAAAGAGGAATTGAACATGGTTTTCATCTGTCATCTATTTATCATGCATGACCTGATGAAAGCAAATACCTTCGGAGGTTCGAGAAGGAGATAACTATTACTCCGCTGTAAGACATTAGAACAAATAAAAAATGTGATTGAGAGCCAAGTCAAAAAGCCATATGTGTGGCCGACACGTAGAGATACATATGCAAATGCAGTTCTTACATGTGACTGGAGTGGGCATGAAATGTGGTGGGTGGGGCATGACAGCCCACATATGTACTCTATGTGCAGCTGTTCAACATTTCCCATCTCTATATTGAACATGCGACGAGGTGAAAAAATATTCTGCTACTACTAATTGATATGCTCTACAGCCACAGGGTAAAAATTGTTCTAAATATAGACTGCAGGAGTTGCTCAGTGATGGTGTTCTCCATTTGGGAGAGCAGCTCATGTGGAAATATCTAATACAAATCAATGTAGGGAATTAAAAAAATACATGTCTGAAGAAAAATCTGCAGCCATGACAAAAGGATATTGGAATAAAAATGATGTACAACAAGGAGGAATAGTAACCAGGTGCCACTCGACATTCTAAACGAACAATGATGCCATGGTAGTGATCCCCTACTAGCTTCATGGACCATGTACAAAAGCCAAAGGCGGTGTGACCAAATCCTAATGCGAGTTACGACTCAGGCTATATATACGTATATCGGGGTATGATAAACACTATCAGTACAATTACTCACTGGTTTGGTCCCGTTGGCGTTGGCGGCATCCCTGAGCTTTGGCTGTGATACCACAGTGTTTTTGGTCTCAGGAATATTGTGATCTGGTGATTCTGGTGTTGTGGCCACATTTTCCTCATCCACAGGCAGCACTGTTGTGACGCAACTAGAAAAGGGGCGAAAGCAAAAAGTTTACAATAGGCCACTGCTGGTGCAGTATACAACCTTTTTCTGAGACAATCTTTGAATACAAGTGTATTTTGTGACTATGTATAGTCAGAAAATATGTAACTGATGTGACATTGTACCTTAAGACATGAGACGCGAAACACTGAGGAACATTTTCTTTCCTTCTCGAAAGTGAACAACTGTGATTTCATACCATAGGTAAACACTAATGCTGGCTCCACTGAATAAAGAACATTCCAGGAGGATATCTCTATATAATTGGAAAGCAAAAATCACTAGAAAAGTAGTCATTCTGGCGAGGTGTTGAAATGATTTTTGCTATGATTTTTTTTTCTGAAAAGTAAAATGATTATTTTAAGCCAGCAGTAGGTGTGGGCATATAAATTCCTGAAGCTTCAGGCTTAGGGGGCCCAGGGCTGGAAAAGGTTAGTGTCGACACATGCCAAGTACAAAAATCTATCAAGAGACAGTCAAACTATTTTTACAAACAATATTTCTCACCATCATTTCCTCTGGCAAGAACTTTCCTTCTCAGTGTTTCAAGTTTCATGCCTTCCATGTGGCTATGTATAGGTTTATAGACCCTTCCTAGTTTGTTTTTCTGTTTACATCTCCAATAAATTGGACATTGCACAAATTGGAGAAATAGATAGTAATCTAGAGCAATCAATACAACATAGAGAGATCAATGTGACTCCTCGAAAGCACCGTCCGTATATATGTAGAACATAATCCCATGTATTCTATCCAAAGATTTATATTTTGGTATATTCATCTTATAAGTATGTTAGATTTTGTCAGTTAGTTAATACTTAGTATCATATTTAGTAAAAGCAAAGGTGAAAGTCATGAAATCATAAACAAAGGGAGAGTTGGAGATTTTCCCTTTAAAGTAGAATGTGTTTTCTTTCTTGTAACGTGGAGAACTGAACTGTCCTAGGTGTTGTAGTCTGTGGTAATTTTCCTTACTCACATGAGAGGAGATGTTGTTGACCAGCGCAGTTGCCCCAATCAACCAATCATAGCAGATTTCTATTAGAACTGTGTTGTTGATAAAGCAAGTACTAACCCGTAGTCTAAAAACATCTGTAGAGGGATATCCTCATTCTGTTTTCCGCATGGCCTAAAAGGAGGAAATGGCAACAGAAAACAGAATGATCCTGTCTTGAAAGTGTGAAAGACTTCAAATTGGCATCAGCATATCTTCTGGTAAGGTGTTGTGTAGAGAATTTTCAGTGATCAAAGAGATAAGATTTAGGGTCATTGGGGATCATAAGGAACACCATGTAACAACGGTGAAGTTGCACAGAGACAAGTGCAGAATTTGGGGCTCCATGGTACGACTGGTATTGCTCACTCTAATGTTAATTGAAAAAGAAATCAGTGAAGAGAGAGAGAGATAGATGGTGAATTTAGCACAAAGATATCTTTCAATATATCTTTTATTTGCCAATGTTCATGTATGATGTAATTTTAATACATATTAGACTCGATAAGATAGTTAAGTAACATGTAAGTGATTTGAGAACTATTTATAGCTTGATAATAATTTAGATGTATAAACTTGGACTTTGAAAGAGTCTTATAGTGTGGATTGATCATAATTTTATGCATATTTTCTCTCGTTCCCATTTTTCATACAAGCTGAATGATGCGACCGCTGTATTACTGCGAATGCCACAACAGACGCCACTCATAATTTTTCATACAACCATAACTATGTAGACGTACAATAGATCGGCCATGCCAGACAAGCGCTCTGGAAGGGGTCGTCTATTCTAAACAAGACCAACATGTTGCGTGCTAAATACCCGAAGTCACTGTGCTAGTGAAATCTAGAAAAGCCGATCAAACAATACAAAAGCTTATTCCTTTTCTGTCTAAATGCCTTAAGCCATCAGAGCCTATTCAAAACACAGCCAGTTGAAATGGCTAGGACAAGCACACATCCAAATCCCATGCATAAGGGAGGGATAGGAGGTTGGATGCATTTCCCCTGTGGAACGGACCGTGCGGGCATGTACCTGAATCACAGAGGTGGTTGTATGTGTGTGTTTGGACATGGGTAGTGGTGTAGGTGTCTGGGTAGTGAACATGTATCTGAGGGATGTGTTGTAGTAAAAGCGGACGCACATAATTTGTGCATTGTGAAAACAAGCTAGGAAAGCAAACACGGCCACTCGACATGGCGGTAATTGGCATATTGTGCAGGACGATGCTTCTGAGAGACACACAATGCAGAGACAACACAATCAGATTTCTGGAAGCACATGACGGTAACCCCACATCGGCTTCTCTTAATTGTGTTGAGTTTTGTCATGCTATTAATGTCACACAAGGAAAGGAGTTCAACTATCATTATTATTCCTATATGTTAAATCTTATTATGGGCAATTCTAGAGTTATTTGGTAGGAGAAAATGCCTTCAATATATTGAGTTAGTAAAACCAGAGATATGTTAGACATTCTGTAGCAATCCCAGCTCCATATACATACATTACCTCTGCTACCTGTATTAAGTGACCAGAGGTGATATAACATTCACAGGACAGTACTGCCCTGCAGTCTTATCAGGGCCTGTGCATTTCATTGCTTGGTCAGGTTTTCACAGTTAAGCATGGATTCCATTTGAAGTATACAAAAGTATTGAACCTTCTAGGTATCATAGAGCCATATAATGCAGGCATGGGATTGGGTTTTGAAGAAAAATCCAAAAAGCAGCCAAAAGACGTGATCTAGGGGGCATTTTGTATGATTTACATGGCATAGAGCCCTTTAAAGACTAAGACCCCCCCCCCCCATTAATGTTAACATATTTTTTCATTGGATCTGCACAAATCACAGGGATAACCTTTTTGGCCTTAAAAATCTGGAAACCCGGAAAAATCCCATGCCTGATAATGTCATGAAAAGAAGTTTGATGACATTGTCAACCATACCAATGGCCACTGCATACCCCCAGCACCTTCTGATGCGATCCAACAGCGAATCCATAGTTAGAGGTACGATGTGGGATGCTTCTTTCAGCTACCTTGTTATGTGGAATCCATGGTTAACTCTAACAACACAGCCAATCACCAGGACCCCTGCTAGTTTGATAAGACCAACAGAATGATAACAAGACAGTGTCTTTGCTCCAGGTGTGCACAGCGTTGCAGTACTTACCCGCAGCGCCAGGTTCCCATCCACTCCATGAGGCGAGGGTTGAAGGCCATGAGTATGATATAGATAATGTAGAGGGCCAGCAGCACTGCTGCTTCATAATGCACAAAGAACCCGTCCCATGAAAATCCAATGAAGCAGGCTATGGACATTGCGTAGAAGAAGGAGTCCCTTATTAAAGGCCTCCAATCTAAGTGTAACACCTGGTTGGGAAAAGAGAAAGAAAAGAATTGTACATCCTCTTGACATACAATATTGTCTTGAAACAACAAAAACAGGCAGTGCCTTATACTTATGTATGTGTTTCCAGAATAAAGATATTTTCAAGCAAAAAAACTAACACCTGACATTTCAAAGGTTGGTCGATTTCTGTTCCTCTTAGAGAGAAATGCTCATGTGTTCCCAAACTGATAGTTATTGATGCAGAAAGCTTTATATAACCAGCTGATAATTGGAATAATATAATGTAAAATCAAAAGATAAGTCCACTACTCACCTTCCCTGCTAGGGCTGCTGTCAAGGCAATGATGATCAAGATGTTAAACACAGCAGACCTGGAAATAAGAATACATTCAACATTATTCAATTTTTTCTCAGTAGACATCATTTTATCTCATATGATATCTCTTAAATAATATTGTCTATTATTGGGTAAGCTATCACACCATCTATCTATTGCTAGGAAACTATGTTCAATCTTGAAGGTAAACATTCCAGAACACACTTTGGTAAGTCATGCCGTCCCTTAAGCCCCTAAGCCTCTATTATTGATAGATCAAATAGAACACTGACACACTGAGGGGGTCTATTATCATTAGCGGTAACCGCTGTTGGCAAACCGAGTCATTCACTAATTAGATGTAGCCTCCGGTGTAGGCTGATTCAACACCCGAGCAGAATAATCTAGCGTGTGATCCTAATCACAAAAGACTCAGGGTGTGAGTGTATAGTGTGTGTGTATGGTATGTATGTATAGTGTGTGTGTATGGTGTGTGTGTATAGTGTGTGTGTGTATGGTATGGTATGTGTATTCCGATTCTGATTCCGATTCTCACTATTTTGGTCTCGATTTTCGTCCACATATCTCTTCCCATGCTATCTTGGCCTGACAAAAAGCGTCTCACCTTGCTAAATATCAGATCTCCCATAGGTTTAACACTAGATGCCGAAATCGACGAAATGTCTACAGCAGTACTTTGATGTTTGTCTACAGTACCGAAAAAATAAACTTTTTTGGACAGGTCTAATTTGAGATAGAATTTGAGATAGAACCAATGGAAAGAAACAGTTGCGGTTTGTTGCATTGGAACAGAAAACACTTCAATTGTATGTGTGCATCACAGCAATATCGAATGTTGTTTTTTTCTATGAGAAAAATTGGTTTACTTTTTTGTCCAGAGATCAGAGGAAATCGTCTCACAGAGGCGTCGCATAAGACTCTGGGAGCAGTAGCTCCCTGAGTCAATAAAGCAGAGCTTACAGTGTGTCTGATACTGTAAGCTGTTGGGATGAGGTGGTGCGGACTGCACAAGGTGTGTGGGTAGGCTTAGGAAGGAGGCACTAACGGTTAAAGCATCAAACACCTTACACTAAGGGTTCTGACCATCCATATTCTACCAAAACTATTTAGAATGTTTAACTCCAAAGAAATGTGTTGAAGCTGTATATATTATGCATCATGTTATTTATCTAAAATACCTTCATCAAATTCCTAGACAGATAAAATGAATATGATATGTACAAGTTTAACATATTTCTTGAAAATTCAACACTCCCAACTGATTTAGTAGAATGTTGGTGGTAAGAGCCCTTAATACACAAAGTATGTATTAATAAGGGTTGTTGGTATAGTGCCAAGAGTGCATGCCTAGGTGGCTCCGAGATCTAACCTGGCATGCATGGCAGAGAATTCCAGGAATAGGTTCTTACCAATGTAACAAGGTCTTAGCGAGAGTAGGGCAATGCGCTCGTGCTGGGTTTAGGTACATATACATTTATTTTGATGTTTGTGTATCTATTCGCCCTAATAAAACTTTTATTTTCAAAAGCAGGGGTCATACTAATGATGGGGAAAGGGGTATACAACAATCATTTGCCATTAGCACTTTGGACCTGAGGTAAATAACATAGATAAAGACCAATCAATGTGGCCATTAATGGCATTCAATTAATTGTAAGCCAACTTAAATAATTCATTGCCCGAGCTCAAGACGGTATTTAAATCTGTAGATAGAACTATTACGAACGCGGGAGATGCATTAGTTATAGTGTTTCATATTTTTGCCGCTTCAACTGATCGCTATTAGGCTAAAGCTCCTGCTCTAACCGAATGCCTCCACATAGAGCCCACCTTGAGCTGCTTGATTTCAGTCTGAGCTGCTCCCACTGCCATGTCTAATTGAGTGTGGGGTTTCGTCGAGTCGGGCGGGTGGGGAGGGGGGTTATTGATCAGTGCCCGAGTCAGGCTTTTAATTACTTCCTGTGACAAGAAATGTCTCCAAGGTTGTAGCAGCTGCTGCATGTAGTCACGTGGTTCAGCACTCCTCCCACCAGGGGTTCATCCTTAACATGACACATTTCTGAAGACATTTAGTTCGGTCAACGCTCAAAACACGCTGTTCCATGAAGGCAATTTATGGAATCCCTGGCCGCCCAATCGCAAGAAATGCAAAAAGACATCTTCATGATGACATGACCTGATTTTATCAGTTGATTGGTGTCCTTAGTAATAAGATGGAAACATCTGACTGGTAAACAAGTAGGATACAGATCCACCCACCTAGTCTTAACACTAATGCTTCCGTACTTGCTCCCCCAGATTACACCCCTTCTTCTACACCACAACTGACAAAGTTGAAACCCAGATATGGCTATGGCACTTTGATGGATTTAGCACTGGGTGCGGTTATAGGCCTTGGAGGCTCAGAAAGGTTACTATTTCAGCAAGACTGAGAAGGTGTTAGGATTTACGGGGAATCGGGTCTCATGTGAACACGGTCTATTTCAATCCTCTCCTGCAAGATTAGCCCCAGTCGGATTACCAAAGAGCTAATGGATACAGTGACTAAATATAGCTACCCTGAGCCTCTGCTGTGAATCAATATGATCTTTTATTATTTTAGAATTGATAAATGAAGTTTGCGGACATTGACATGATCAGATTATTGTATGTCATCATGTTCTATCTGTTTCAGGTCCACTTGAGTGGGTGGCTTCATTATGATTGATTGATTTGTTTGTTTAATGTCCTGACATGCGTCAATTACCTTATGGGACTCATCTCATGTTAGCGAGGTAGCCATCCACAAATAGTAGTAGTCTTGCCTCGCAGTAGGACAGATATTTATATGTTACTTGCCAATACAGCATCGACCGCATCTATGGATGATCAAATCTATGAAATGAATGACCGCATCTATGAGGTCAGGGAGAAAACCGTTACCGGGGCATGTGCCCTACTCTTTTTGAAGGATAGTAAGTGTTCTTTTATTTACCTGGTCTTACATACCTGGGCTAGTACCATAGTAGGCAGGGCCAAACAAACCACAGCTTTTGATATCTCAGACATGGTTCACTAAGGAGAGATCACAAGGTAGACCACCAGCATGGAGGCCCGGACCCACGCATATGGGCAGTGGCTGCCAATAGCTTTATTAGTGATGATCACAACAGTCCATCGAGTAGAACCTCAAGTTTTGTCGTCTTTTACAAATCTAGTATGCCTATTGGTATTATGGAAGGCTCAAGATGAAGCTATTCTACTCCTTCATGCCCCCATCATGAAGGTCCCCACTAACACGGGGGGAGCTTCATTATGAATCAACCACTTATGGATATACCTGTATAATAATAAAGTCTAGATACTTCTGACATGATAGCCTCTGTAGTGTGTTTTGTAGTCCTTAGTCTATTCATAGAGCAGGAACCATTAGGAGTTTCCTGGTACTGCATTTATCATGATGACATACTGACACACCAACACGTGATATAAACATGATTATTGACTCAATTCATCACCGCTTTTTTTCTTCAGTTCTAAAGAACACAGCTCCGGGATGTCGTTAATTGATTTTATCAGTAGCTTCTCATTTTAAAACCAGAGACAAAAACAAGTCCCCTATAATGATGAGTTCCTCCTGCATGGACATTTTTCTAAAAGTAGCCTGGCAGTGTAATGATACCTCGACTCTTTGAACCGAGTCCTAATGACTATCTTTATGACCAAGTTGAATAATGGGCGTGTGAAGCAGCCCTAGGGTAAGAGATATACGAGACTAGTTTGGCACCGCGCTCCGCTCCCTACCAGCTCACTACCGACCCGCTCATTCTGCACGCTACCTCCAGATCACGCAGCCACCCCCTCCCCCTTAAGCACACCTTCTTCTACTTTCCCCGGTGACGTCATAGTTGCTAGCCGGCAGTGTTGACCCATCAAACACCTCTGTGTGAGGAGGGTTGACCAAGAGGTGTTTACAGGCCATCTTCTCTAGTCTACAGGCCACTGACGTCACCCCATCTTTCCTGGTTGTGAACTCAATATCACCTGAGTCGGGCGGTCGGGCGGTCGGGGAGGGTGAGAGGTGGTGTAGGGGAAGGGCTCCATTACTGGCCACACACACGGCTTATGTTAACATGTTAAGTCGAGTGTCGGCACGGCATTGTGGACAGAGGTAAAGAGTGCCGTGATTGCCTGCCCAGACTATGGCGTCAACTGTAAACATTTGTTGAGCTATCACGCATTTTGTGCTTTATATAAAAAGAATCTTCTGAAAACGGTGGTATGTAGAGGGTTGTGGCTGACTGCTGATGGCAAGACTGGTGGAAGTTTGGTAGGTGAGCTTGGTGTTGAGTAACCGATAGAAAGACGCATGAAATAAGAGAGTAGGCAGTAGATATATCCCATAGCTAATGAATGGAACAGACGTCGATGAAAGTTGATCCAATCAGAGCCATTCTTGCTGTTCATGTAGAGTACATTGATGAGGTGTCTCTGAGTCAAGCCGCCTAGTATTGGTTTGGCCTTAGACTCCAATTCGACACAGCAACATGGGCCTTTTTGAGGCTTAGTGACATGGGACAGGAGGATTTAATAGATAGCGACAATAGACATTTCTGAATATCGATATAGGGACAAGGCCATTTCTTAAAATCAATATGGCGACATGAGAATTTCTTAAAACGGACATGGGGCATGGGGAAACCCCCCATCAAGGGCCCCATTGGTGTGTGTGTCATTGGCAGCCGATGATGGTGGTTGGCCCCAGGTAATGGGCCCTAGTGAGATAGTCGCTGATTGGTGGCCATTATAGCCGTGGTCATACTAAACTACCAAGATGATGGCTGCAGGCGAGTCGCGAGTCGTCGGTGATGAGTCACTGTGCGAGGTGTACAGGTTGTGGGCCTCACACGAGCACTGATTTACTGTGGGAGACTGACTGCCACTTTGTGTAATGTATGAGGAGCACAAGGTGAGATACAGCCCACCTCCAGTAGCCACATTAGCCTCCTGAGGGGCAGCAGACTGCAGAGGGCTGTAGACACTGCACCAACAAGTCACAAGTATGGCCCTAGACCCCTAAATTTGACACGGCGACATTGACTGTTTTGGGGCTTTAGTGACATGGTTGATTGATTGTTAGTTTAACGTCCGGAGGGCAAGTTGCATTTTGCATTCCAGTGACATGGGATAGGAGGAATAAATAGATAGTGACATGGCACATGTGGCATTTCTTAAAATCGATATGGTGGCATGGGTAATTCTCAAAATCCATATGGCGACATTATTAGGCATTTCTTGAAATTGATATGGGACTCCCATCAAGGGCCCCACAAGTCTCCCTGACACAGCATGGACTCATCTCCTGTCCCACCTTCCAGGCTGTAATATCAAACTGGTCCTCTTAATGTCTGAGACAAAGACTGAAACAATTAAACACCTCACTTGCATAATTGATGAGCAGCTACAAGTATGGAGTAATATTGCATCCACTTTTCCCTTTTGTCATAACGATGCATGAATTCAACTCAAGCGAATACCTCGCTGGTGCTTCATTTATCATGCCGACCCTTCAGGCAAGAATCAACCCTGTAGGGGCGGTATGACGCAGGAGAAAAACATGCGGGGTATCTATGACAGACTGCGTCATGATGCCAAAGGGCATAATGCGGCCCTTAAAGGGTTAAAACTGGGTTTGCATTACAAGTGCCATTTAATGCTGTCCTTCAATGGGGTCTACACTTATATCACATCTGCGTGTTCAGTGGGTAGTGGGTAGGCGGATGTTATATGTGATCAATATTTTAGTCCAAGCTCGTAAAGAGAGCAGTGAAACCGCCTCCATTTTGGATCTATTTCAAAACGGCAGCTAAAATACAGATACACACAGCCGTCCACTTTCACTCCGTCAACTACTTTGGTCGAACGACTACTTTGATATTGGAAACCCATGTGGGTGCTTGTCGTAAGCCGACACATTTCCTACACTACACATACACTCCTATATTTGCTAGATGGCTGTGACATCCTATACACGTTGTAGCTGTATATGTGAGTACATGGAGTAACATCCAACCCACTCGCTTTGGAATTCAACCCCTTGAAACCTCATTCCCATACATACAGACAGTTTCTCGGAACTCCCTTCTAGGCATGCACACATGCCTATGTTAGTATAGACGTTTGTGAAGATATCATGTATACCTAGGACATTGGAAAAGGTTACCTTTTAGCAAGCCCCGGACAAAGGATGCAGACGTAGACGCTGAGTGAGGTACAGACGCACATAACGTGAAAACCACTCTCTTTACCACCGTGTTGTATGTCACATCTAACACAGCTACATCCCTGTATACGTAAACCTTATCCTTGATGGTACACCGGCATAGTACATTAAATACACATATGTTGGGTGTATACTATATTTACATGATATTGATATCTGTTACATGTCCCATGTTACACCCAGGGAGCCTACACCACATCTGAGGGCTTGCTGTAGGGGTGGTGGGGATGGAGGCATCACAGTTGAGTGAGATTGACACAATGTGTGATGATGTCTGCACAATATAGCGACCCTTGGGGTTGCCACCACACCCCCACCTTAAGTCATAACATCTATGGTAGACGCTACCTATCGCTAATAATGGAAGTTCCAAGGAAAGCGTCAGCCTTCGGCCTAACCATGGCTTAACTTCAAGTGTCGTTTTAAATACAACCTTGCCAACATGTATGGGGGCTACGTTTAGATTACAAACGTTGCCAATCATTGAGGTGTATGTATGGTGGTGGGAGGAGGGGGGGGGGTTATACTTGTTAAGTTTGATCGTTTTTTATACACAGTGATTGCTTCTTCCCATAGACTTGTTTATCATTTACTATTATACTATATGGCGACCTGAGAGAACCCCCCATTTCTATATACTACTACCAACTATAAGTATAACTGCAGTGACCCTCCTGTGACATCAGACCAGCCTACACCCACCATGCAGTCTGCAATCAACTACATGCTAATACAGTCAATAGTAAAGGAGTTTTCGCATAATGTTCATGCTCTTTGGTATCAGACTTGTACAATAATACCCAACAATGCCCCCAGCTACATCTATCATTGGCAGCAGAACATACCACCTTGATAGGTAGGGCATGTAGCATGACTTTAACGCACTGCTGTAGAAACAAACATTGTGTATCTATACATCATATATATGTCATCATTGATATTACATGTATCTATATATTTAGCTGTCACAATGGGGGTGTTCCGTCTATACACAGTAGCTATGTTTGGCTGAGTTATTTGTAGTCACTCCTGTGCTATATATTCTGCGACTTGGCTGCTTGTGATCGAAAAGAAGAAAGACAAAGACACTGTAAGGCATGTAAAAACACCGAGGGGGGCATGATATACAATAGGTTTAAGCCTCAGTTAGCAAAGATTAAAGAGCTCCCGGGGAGGGTGACACGCCACCATTATGTCCCATACCCTACATCAAGGCTGAGATGAGGAACTTTCTTTTTCCGTCTGCTCTTTTTTTCTTTTTTTTTCTTTATTGTTGTAGCGTTGGCCATTTTCTTGCTGCTTTGTTTTGTGTGTAGCCTCTTTGTGGGACAAGCGTGTGGCTTCTGGAGGAGCTTAGAGAGGCTGGCTGTAATCTTGGTGGCTAGCGGAGGGCCTGGCTGACCAGGAGGGGCAGGGGCCCTAGACCCCTAAATTCCACACAGCGACATGGGCCATTTTTGGGCTTATTTGACATGGGACAGGCGGAAAAAATAGATAGTGACATGGGACATTGGTCATTTCTTAGAATCGATATGGCGACATGGCCATCTCTTAGATTCGATATGGCGACATGGCCATTTCTTAGAATCAATATGGCGATGTGGCCATTTCTTAAAATCAACATGGGACGTTGGGACCCCACCCATCAAGGGCCCTAGGAGACTGGTCTGGAGGAGGGAGGTGCAGGAGGAGGCCTGGAGGAGGGTGTGTGTGGAGGGGGGGAGTAGAGCAGGGCATGTAGGTAATGAGTGGAGTTACCGACAGCCGCTTGATTCATGCTCCCTTGTTTGTGACCACCCATTAACTGCGGCCAAGGCCTCATTTCCCTGACCCAAATCACCAAATTGGATACAGGAACGCGATCTGGTAGCAATGTAGCCATATCTCATATAAGGTTGTGGGCTGATGGGGTGGGGGGAGGGGGCAGGGGCTCCTAATAGGGCTTTCTGTTTCCTAGGCCATTAGCCAGGGGAAGCAAATAGTGATTGAGAATAAGGTCGTTCCAATTAAGCCAACTTAAATACAACAGGATTTCCTGATGGCGAAAAAGACCGGAAGTTGAAAAGAATAACCACTACATATTCACAAATTTGATTTCAGTGCAGTTATAACGATTGCATGTATTGTAACTGGTTAAGAAAGGTATCGCTGTCTCTAGGTGCACATATTCCTGTGGTAATTTTATAAAGCGTGTTATATTAATTCTCTGGAACATATGATTCAATATGGCTGACGATGAATGGCTGCCATTTAGCCTCATATTAACAGAGGTTCAAACAACAATACCAGCATGACATGGGCAGCACTTCTGCAGCCATTACGAAAGCGCGACCTTACACTTTGTTAGGGTCAACAACCTCCTAGAAGTTGTCTGAGCAACCTGTCTTTAAGTTTAAGTGAGAGTAAATCCCCCCTTTGGCTGCCGTTCCGGCGTCATTAAAGACTTGGAACAGATCAGGATACAAAGCAGAACTCAGAGCCCGCCAGAGGCAGCACTGCCAACATTAACATTGACACGGCAGGCTCACTGTACTTATGGACCCAGCTAGAGGTGTAAGGGTTCCTCTGACATCAGTACAACATGTATAAACTATGTGGAGTGTTGTCTTTGGGTGACAAAAGCACTGTTTGAGTTTGGCACCCAATGTGGCAATAGGCAACAATAACATTGCTGTGGTGCCAGTTTTAAATTTGTATAAAAGACTATTGGGTGTTCTTGTATGGCTAACTTTGACTCATATAGCTGGCCATTGTTTGCTTTTGGTGAATAAAGAAACCCTAAGTAAGTGTGATAAGTGTACAATCTCATATTCAAACAACCTAGTCATAACAGTTGCAGTTGTAACTAAAAATCCTAGAGAGTGCATTGGAATCAGTCCAAACGCATAAAACCTAATGGTAACTCTATAAACTTAACTAAAGCAACAAAGGCTCCCATGGTCATTTTTTTAAAACATGGGGCAGTCGGTGGATTAGGGTTGGACTCTTTGGGCCATAGGTCGGGGATTCACTCCCTTTCACCCCCATGTTTCTATTGAAGCCCTAGACCCTTAAATTCGACACAATGACATGGGCCATTTTGGGCCTTAGTGACATGGGACATGAGGAAAATATAGATAGTGATATGGGCCATTTTTTTAAATCGATATGGCGACATGGGCATATCTCAAAATCGATATGGCGACATGGGCATTTCTTAAAGTCGACATGGCGACAGGGCCCCTATGTTGCCCTAAATGGATAGTGGTTGATGTTTTATAAGCCACTGGTCGGGTTTGCAGTCAGGACTTCCAGTTGTAGATAGTTTACAAGGTAGCAGGAAGTATAGTCTGTGGTGGCACAACCCGACCCGACCTGCTCACCGTGCCTAATGTACTTCCGTGGTAAGACGACTAGCTCGCTGCTTGTCTTTACTCCACCGCACCCACCTGAGAATCAAAGCAACCCCGCCCAGTCGATGCCATCTTTACTCCAATGGAAGCAGTCATGAAAGGGGTCAGGCACACAAAAGGGGAAACCCACTCTGCTGCCAATGTGGGCAGCGAAAGGCAGGCTTCTATAGGAAGGTTTCTACAGTGAGGGAAACAATATAGGGTTTGTGGGGGCAAATCAAGGGACCGAAGAACATGGAAACTATAGACCCAATCTTTCACGTCAGAATCCCCCCTCCCCTCCCTAGAGAGGACATTGAGTAGTCTCAACGACCGGGTATACATTGCATGTAACAGCAGTCGTTGTTGTATTGATTAGGCCTAACAACGGAAGTAAGCCATTCCCTCGGTCAGCGTCTCACCCGGCTATTTGGTGTTATTATGTCGCTGTGTTTGCTTTACCACACAAGAACCGTGGGAGGCGATTATACAAACTCGTTTGCAGACCACTCGTCCCGACCCTACACACTAGCCTACTCCCTCACAGTAATCACTGCTACTCAAGAGAAGTAATGAGAGAAATGATGAAGAGGCCGTCACATAGAGAGACACATAGAGAGGGTTAGAGTGAGAGACACACAGAGGGAAATACAGTGGGGCTGTATGTGCCGGGGCTAACTAACGACAGTAGAGAGTCACAGAGACAAATAATATTGATGGAGATGACAGTAAGAAGGGAGCAAGCAATAAAAGAATCAAAAAGAAGATAGAAACATGAAGATGTATAGCTGAAAACAACAGTGAGGCCAGCAGAGCTAGAGAATCTAAGAAACAGGAGCGCTCCATTAATATTTCCACCAGGCAACCCTCTAATACCTCAACAAAGCATGAAAGGACATTCACAGAGGAACTACAACTGTGAGCATCCAATGATCCACAGTAAACCCGCCCTGGAGGAGCCGGGGCCCTGCTTTAAGCGTGTCGCAGATCCAATCAGCTCCCGCAGGCCTAATTTACTAGCTCAACGCTCAGCACCACCATACAACTAGATGGGTGGGGGGTGGAGCAGCTCAGCTGGAAGCCCTATGAGCTGCTCACAGGGCCTTTATGAGACCAGTCAATGCAGTGTGTCCTATTTAAATGGATTCCTATTGATGGGGCTAAAATTAGCCATATTCTACGTATTGATTTCTATTTCAGGTGCATTCAACGATGACGACGCTCTCTGCAGAACTCTACTTACTCATTTAGATCTGGGTGTACTCTTGATCTCTGTATATACACACACTATTAGCTCTACACTGGCTGCTTCTTTCTGCACAAGTGACAGGTGAATGCAACCTTTTTTCTCTTGGGGGAATTGATCAATCGGATGTAGTACTGTTTGGCAGGCATGGCAGCACGTCTTAGGAGAACCTGCATGGTCCTTGATCGGAACAAAAGGTAGAGATGACAAGCCTGGCATCTACACAAGGCTGCTTTCTGTCACAAGTGCCGCTCTCAATTACAAGGCAAGCCCAGATTGGGTCAAATATAGTGCGGCCAGAAACTGGTGCATCGACGAGGTCTGCGTAACAGTGTCCCCAAGAGGAAGGCGTGGGCGTAGATTAATGTGTATTAACGACACAACACAATTGATAGGTCGATAGTAACATTGTTTTATATTGAAGCTAATATCACATAAGATAAAAGCCTCCAGTGAGCTAGACACACAATATATAGAGAAAATCCAGATTTTGATATAAGCTGACAAGTAATCTCAACTGTCTTCAAGCTTAGAAGTAACATAGACGAGTATTGCTAAAGCAATACAGCAGGCAAAAGCAGTGTATGGTGGGCACATAGAATACCTAGCAATTATATTTTGTTATCAACCCCTAATCTAGTGGGCTAATCAACAAGCACTGGGTTAACTGACAGACCCAAGCTAAAAATAGTCCATCCAAATGACGTGGGTTTTGTCTGTCAAACTCAGCAAGTCTATTTTCTGTCGCATTTATTCAATTAACATGCTCCCTGTGCATCATCGCAGATTTGTGCAAATATTGCAGCTACCGGTATTTAATCGTCAATAGTTCTATGGTTTTAAAAAGATAGCCAAAAAGTGCTGCATCGTTGCTGCAATACATTTCAGGATGTTTGCCATTTTCCAGAGTAACAGAAAGAAATTGAGCACGGGTGGTTATAGGCAACAATGGATCACTGCCCTCGTCAGAAATACCTGACCCAATAAATATACTTCAGTTTATCCTTGATAATGGCCGCTCAGGCATTATCTAGCCCTGACTGACAATGATTGGTCCAATTGCAGAGCACTGTGAGTACACTTTAATGACCCCGCTCCATGTGTGATCTCCCACACCTAATTATCAAATCTTTAGCTATCGAAAATGAATAGATTAATTACCATATATGAATACACATTGTCCGACTCAGGTGTGGAACTCAGGTGTACGACCACACAGGTGTGTTGATTCCCTGGGGTGTGACACCTGACACTGAGCTGGGTGGGGGGGGGGGGGGGGTTATACCTCACATACTTACTGCTCAGGTGAGCTGGGACCGTTACATCACAGCCCCCGCCCA
Source organism: Harmothoe impar (assembly GCA_947462335.1). Lineage (NCBI taxonomy): Eukaryota > Metazoa > Annelida > Polychaeta > Phyllodocida > Polynoidae > Harmothoe > Harmothoe impar. The sequence goes on from OX381714.1 coordinate 58,181,881, forward strand.
CCCTCAACAGCCTCATCAAGAAGCCATTATCTACCACACTTATACCTCGTCATAGAGTCTATAAATACACAGGTAGCTCTTTTATAAGCTATAGATTGCTTGTTTGTGCTCTTTTATAAGCTATAGATTGTTTGTTTGTGCTCTTTTTCTAGGCAGACCAGACTAGCACAAATGAAAGCTTTTTCACTCGTTTTTTTACATTGAATATATATGAAAAGGGGACAGAAATTTATAATGATGTTTATCCACTACAGCTGCACTAGAAGTTGGACAGGAAATCAGCTACTGGATGAAAGGGGTGGATGAGAACAGCAACCGGGGCACGTCTCTTAATCCTTAGAAGGGTTTCAAGCGTTCTTTTATTTGCCTGATTCAATAGGCAGGGCCCACAACACCACATCCTTTTATATAATCTCAGATGTGGCTCACTGAGGAGATATCAGGTGGCGGAGCACACAGGTGATAGACCGGACGGTGGTTATAGGCATCCTTGACTAAGACACCTGCAGCCAGCTACACTACTACACTACCCCTCAGGGTGGCACCTTTTAGGGTTCTGGTTGTTGTGGTTATGAAAGCCTCTACTCCGTCCTGCCCTCATCATGAAGGTCTCCACTTCACAGGGGTCCTTCATGGTGGGGCATGCTGTAGAAGCCAACACTAATCAATAAAGATACCATGTGTCAGTTAACAATGGCAGATATAGACTTTATATGTCGGGCCTGTGTGGTCCGGCGGCTGTTGTTACTAACCCTTTAAAGGCTGGCTGTGTGGTTTAACATGTTAAAGCACTAAGGATGGCATCATGCCTTAATGCATCATATCCTTGGTCATGATGTATGAATGGAGCCCTGGTGAGTAATTCACCAGTGCTGCATTTAAGCATCATGCCGACCCTACGGGGTTGAGTCACTACCGGTCGGCACCAGCGAGTTATTTGCCCAGGCTGCATTGGTGCATCATTATAACAACTGTCATCTTTAAGTGACATCCGTCCTTAAAGGGTTAATGTGCTATACACTTTATCGTCATTCATGCAGCCCAGGCGAGTCTATTTGTCAATCATGCATTCATGCACCTCCTAAAAACATGTTAAAACCCATTGGGTCAACATGATACTTGCATGCAGCACTGGAAAATTGCTCGCGAGGACTGGATTAATGCACTGTGATGATAAAGGGCATAATGCAGTAAAGAACTATGCTGCCTTTAAAGGGTTACACGTACGCTGTGCCACGGGGACAAACAGAGGGAAAGTAGACAATACCGTTCTACTGGTATTCATGTAATGGGTGTTGAGAACAGATGGCATAATTAGTATCATAAGCTCTTAATAATGTCATTTTCATCTTTAATTATGTAGTCCTCTCTTTTCATTGCTAATAGCAATAGCAATGTTTAACGGTGCAAGTGCCATCATCAGGTATTTTAACCACTTCAATATCACATTATCTCTTGTGCGTCGTAGTAAGTACCATTTCCTTTAGTTGAATTCCCTCAGGGGTTCAATCTCATTCACACAGGGCTTCATTGTATGAGATCCATTAAAAGCCTTTTCCACTAAACCACATCGGGCCTGCTGGGAATTACTGGCAAAATTACCATTCACTCTTGGTACATGTATCATTGTCATACGCCTTCCGCTTCCTGCTAATTGTGAGCAGTCACACAGAAAGGATAAATCTTTCTGAGTTGCTGCTTAACTTTAAGGAATAAAACTTATTAAGGATTATTTTATATAAAAAAAAAGAGAATAGCCAAGCTATGAGCCGCATGTCAACGCATAGAGCACCCTTTTTACATGGCCATAATTGATTATGAAAGTTATTTGCCTTTAAGCAAAGTAGATATTTATAGAAATGAGATAAAACCTAAGAGGGAATGCTTAAGGTTTTGTCCCTGACTGGAGGCCACTTAAGTGCTTCTGGCAGGGCTTGATGTGTGTACTTGTCAGTGCTTACGCTGACTGAACACACAGCTTTCTATTCTGGTCTACATCAAAGATACCAACTCCACTGTGTAACCAAACTCTCCTCTTTTCAATTGGCACAAACCCACATGATGGTTCTCCGCGAAGGCCACATCCCAAATCCCATTCCCACTGCCTCGCGTCTCCCGCAACCCCATAGCTCCCAATACACTTGTCACCGTCGTCCCTAACAACAGATTGGTATTAAGAAGACATCTCCCCCTGGGGAGGCTCTACCATGAAGCTGTCTTATCTGGACAATATAGTTTCCATTCTCCATTTGTTACTGCCTGCGGTGGCTGGGAGTGGGGAGGGGCTGAGTCTCATGCTGCAGAGGCAGCGGTCTGGGTGTGAAGCCCAGAGGGGGAATAGAAGATGAGGTGAGAAGGGGGAGGCTTGCTGCTACTGCTATTGGGTCTTTTGATATTATGCTGACCCTTTTTATGGCAAACAGCTTTTCTCCTATTCACTCCCCACCTACTGGCAACTGGCATAAAGGTGGTTCCTACTCCCCAACCTGAGGCCATTTGTGGAATAGGCAATGAACCTGTTCATAATATTCAGATGAACACCCAGTGGGTGATAGCAGAAAAGATGGGTGGGGCTGGAGATATGAGAGTGGTGCTGATGGTGATGTCAGTGGTAGTAATGTAGCAGACCACCCTGTGGGTGGTGGTGGGTTGGGAGACTGTGGTCATGTTGAGGGGTAGCACCCTGTAGTAGCAGAAAGGTGTAGGGTGGTGGGGGAGGGGGGCATGTAGGCCTGGTTGTAATGACAACCACGGCTGCACTACTCTCACCACTCCCCTTCTCCAGTAGCTAGCTCCAGCCCTATTCTGTCAGTGGTGGAGTGCCTGCCACCGGGCCCCATTCCTGTATACTACTGATGTGACAACCCTCTCTGCTACACTGTGTCTCCTGCCTTCTGCTACCGGGCCCCATTCCTGTATACTACTGATGTGACAACTCTCTCTGCTACTACACTGTGTCCACTGCCTCCTGCCACTGGGCCCCATTCCTGTATACTACTAGTGTGACAACCCTCTCTGCTACTACACTGTGCCCACTGCCTCCTGCCACCGGGCCCCATTCCTGTATACTACTGATGTGACAACCCTCTCTGCTGCTACACTGTGTCCCCTGCCTCCTGCTACCGGGCCCCATTCCTGTATACTACTGATGTGATAACCCTCTCTGCTACACTGTGTCCACTGCCTCCTGCTACCGGGCCCCATTCCTGTATACTACTGATGTGATAACCCTCTCTGCTACACTGTGTCCACTGCCTCCTGCTACCGGGCCCCATGCCTGTATACTACTAGTGTGACAACCCTCTCTGCTGCTACACTGTGTCCACTGCCTCCTGCTACCGGGCCCCATTCCTGTATACTACTAGTGTGACAACCCTCTCTGCTGCTACACTGTGTCCCCTGCCTCCTGCTACCGGGCCCCATTCCTGTATACTACTAGTGTGACAACCCTCTCTGCTACTACACTGTGTCCCCTGCCTCCTGCCACCGGGCCCCATTCCTGTATACTACTAGTGTGACAACCCTCTCTGCTACACTGTGTCAACTGCCTCCTGCTACCGGGCCCCATTCCTGTATACTACTGATGTGACAACTCTCTCTGCTACACTGTGTCCACTGCCTCCTGCTACCAGGCCCCATTCCTGTATACTACTAGTGTGACAAACCTCTCTGCTACTACACTGTGTCCACTGCCTCCTGCCACCGGGCCCCATTCCTGTATACTACTGATGTGACAACTCTCTCTGCTACACTGTGTCCACTGCCTCCTGCTACCAGGCCCCATTCCTGTATACTACTAGTGTGACAAACCTCTCTGCTACTACACTGTGTCCACTGCCTCCTGCCACCGGGCCCCATTCCTGTATACTACTGATGTGACAACCCCCTGATACACTGTGTCTGCCGGTCCAAACAGCTTCCTTCTGTTTTGTTCTGGACTGAAGATACTAAAATTGGGAGGTGGACATTTTGAAACCATCTAAGCTCAGTATGAGTTGCTCCTGGTTAAAGACACTTACCCTACAATGGTGCCCACGCCAACGTCTGTCTCCACGGCTACTCCTGCCACGGAGGTGAAGAGCTCGGGTGCCGAGGAGCCGGCAGCCATGAAGGTGGCCCCTGCCACGTCCTCCGACAACTGTAACTTGTCGGAGATGGCCTCCAGAGAGGGCACAAAGAAGTCATCACAGACTATAGCCAAGGCTGCAAGCGGAGGAAATACAAGACAGTGAGTGTACGGACAAGTAGTATGTGGTTATATGACCGGTGAAGTACTTGTAATATCATAGTCATTAGTTGAAGGGATATTTGCTGTTTGTTTGACTAATTATAAGAATCCGGAATGTTATTTTTGCACCTGATTTAGTTGATTCATCGGCATATTCAACATATATCATGTATGTATTTAATAGAGGTAGTCATGCACTACTCCCAAAGAGGGCAAAGTGTGAAAACAAGGAAATTTGATCGTTACCACAGGAAAAACAATGAAGAACACTTTTAGGTTCACACTGGGCCCCTTTAGAAAAACTTGCTCAACAGACTATAGCAAACCCCCCCCCCCCCCTCCCCCACTACCCTCTCCACTCTACTGCACGCGTGACCCAGACCTTACTGCTCATTAGAGTCGACGTCCCAATGCAGTGACATCAGACAGGCGCTCTCCCTTTTTACTTTGTTGTCAGTGCTACACATCAAACATCAAAGAGGGGTTGGAGGGTGGGGTCGGGCATGTGGCCCTGATCCACATAAAAACCTGTCACTCTGCCCAGGGGTAAACTGCACGGGTCATGGAGGGGGGATGTGTATCAGACACCAAATCTTGATGCATCTCCACTCCCACTGAATCTGTGTAGTTAATCTTAATGACATTGTTTTGACTAAATTTAATACGTTCATACATGTAGGAGTCATAAATGAAATACCCTAGTTGACAAAGAAGAAAAAGAATATTTCTGGCCAACTTTCTAGAGGAAATCAAATCAAAGTTCAATATGGAAATCCCAGGGGAAAGTAGGAAGAGTGGCATGCCTTTATCATAGCCTCAGAAGAGGTACTGTTAAATGAAACGATGTTGATATCTTAATGTACTCACCTATGAAAATAATTAAGATGAACATTGTGTGACAAAAAACCCAAGCGCCCGGTATGTTGGACTTTTCAAAGTCGCATTGCTCCCAAATCGGGCCATGACTACTCTCATTTGTGCTGTCGGCAGATAATAAACGTCTTGACCCTGAGCTGCTATCTGGAAAAGATAAATATACATTACAGATTTATTGAATTTCTGGAAAATGTATCAGTATACGAGCAACATCTAATTATGATATCAAGGCAATGAAATGAAATCACAAAGTAAAATGGATGTACTTGGCTGTGAGGTATATGATCTACAATTATGTGCAAATATAGATATTGATATCAGTCACTGTTAAATGGGTTTGTCTCATAACAACTTTAAGTCGATACAACATGGCTATGGGTAGACCCTATCCGTTGTCGTGTTACGATTGTAAGATAATAGCTTGTGCTTTAATTCCATTAGAAGCCATTTCAATCTAGAGAGAAGCCTTGCCCACGGAGGGATCAAAGACAACAGGGACAGGATGAGGGAGGGCTTAGGTACAAATGAAAATGGATTTAGTGTAAATGGAATTTGTTATCCTCCATGGTGGTTTTGACGGTTAAGACTAGCTTCATGTGGAGAAACAAAGTTAATATGCTAAGTACTAGAATGTGCTTATTCTCCATGGGGTGTTTTTTCCATGATGTCACTAAAATAGCTATGAAACCAATCCTTAAATGCCGTTTCTAAACAAAATGAATCAATAATTACATGAAATAAACACAGAGATCCACTCTAATCAGTCTGAATTCCTCGTTTCTCCACTTGCAGTACCTTGGATCATATCACACTCTGCTGCGCCTCGTGTGATATGATCCAAGGTACCACTCGTTGGGAAACCTGTCATTCAGACAGGTCATCGTGGACCTCTGTCTATTTGTAACATGCTATGTATCTACTTTTATAGAATTGAATCCCTGTAAACTCCACTGTGTACCTCAGTTCATGACATCTCTAAAGATACACCACGCCCTGATGAGAAAGACGATACGTTGATACTTTTCAAGTATTATTTTCCATTCCGTTTTTATTGATTTGGTAGTCAGGAAATTATAGGAGAATATTTACCATCATTGACATAATGTACTTCTATCATATTTTATGCACAACAGTATTTATTTTAGATATATTCACTAGCCATTAATATATTAGCAACATAGTCAATGGGCATTATCTGCCAAACTGTGTTGTGGTTTTTTAGAGGCAATTATCAATTACCTTGCCATTAGTTCTAACTCAATTACGCCTTTTTTGCTGACTTCTTTTTACAACATTTTCAAATATCAAACCAAAATTTGTATGGGATGCATGGTTTGGCCTTTAAGGTGGGGGTTGTGTCAGTTTCCTGTTTCAGCGCGCAAATTGCCAAAAGTGTTACAAAAGCAATATCGTGGCACTTCTTCCCCTGACATGACTCGTGGTGAATCAGGTAACGCCAAATAACTGGTGCGTGACATTTGACTTTCTCCTTGAGCACTTTTCTTTTGTCGTTTCAAATTGGAGAAGGAAAGAGACATTTTAACAAGCAAATTAAAGTACAAAGTAATTTAGCGGGCGAATTTCAATCATGCTCCGGGAAGTATGAAATTATTTCGCCATGCAACCGGATGGTCGACTAATTTGCCACAGAGAATGGTTTTGTTGCTCTCATTTTGGTTGATACGGAAAAAAAGAATAAACAAACTTTGAACATTCAAGAGAATCCTGTTGGAATACCAGCGGTCTTCCATTCCTGAAAAGGTCAATGTCGTTTGGGGCTCGATTCAAGTGAAAATGAAATGCATTTGTCATTGGAGTCATCGGTTATCCTGGTCAATGGAACCAGATTAGGTTACGTGCACGCAAAGCATGCTAAATGCCGCGAGTGTGCTTTGTTGTCGGGTGAGCTACCATTCTGACTACTTGTAAACAGCTCTTATGGACAGGCAATTAACCTTTTATTCAATTTAAGGAATTGTTTGCCTTCTTAACTTATTTTGATGAAAAAAATATGATCATCGTCGTTGTTTTTTCCCCCATGTCCTACGTGCTTGCAAAGGCATCACTTGCCTCCCTCGCTGCTTTTAATTGCCACTAGAAATTACAGGGAGGCAGCAATTTCGTTTATTTGTTATCAATTTGAAGCATCACACAAGTAACTAGTGCTGGGCCGAGGTACCACCATCACACCTGTCCCCAGAATTAAGGTAGCAGCTGCAGCAGGTTCAAAGCCTGGCCACCATCATCAAGGGCCCGGGTTTTAAGTAAAGAAATGTAAAGGATTTGATTGACTGATTGGCTCTAATGGTTTTTCATGTCCGCCCGTTTTCAATAAGGACATTGCATAAAAGTGACAGATCTAAAGCCTCTTCTTCTTTAATTGAGGCAGTTATTTTCTTTTCCCACAGATGCTAACTTTTAGATATCTAGAATTCGGGACCTTGTGCTCAGTGATTGAGTTATATAGTCCACAGGAAATACTACACGACTAGCTTGTGCAAGTATTTATCCCTTCTATTTTTGACATAATAATATATATGTGTTTAATGGGGAGAAAAGCTCCGTGAACGGCAACGTCTCCAGAAAACAGCCCTCGCAATAAAATAGGATTAATATTGAATTATATGGAGAACGTTGAATCATTTAATTTTCTGTTTGAACTTATATTCTAACCCTGCCTCATCATTGGGATTTTCACGTACTGTGGTCACCACTGCTTTTGACTAATACAGTACAGTTCGACTCTAAACCCTCTTTTTAAAGAATTCCTCTGGTAGTCCAACATGAAAGGAAGCTGGTTGCGGTAAAAGTGGAACTGGAATGGCGGGGGGGTGCAGGAGGACGCTGATAGGAAAAGCGGAAGTATCTGAGGAACACTAAACCTACAGCAGCGAAAACGGCAACACTAAAGTCGGGGTGACGTAGCTTGAGACATCACGTCGCGCCCTGTCGTATTGCGTCAAGGCACGTCACCAACATCAGACAACTATAACCTCCCCCTCGGGACTGTGCCGATGGCAGGGGTTGGTACCGGGGTTAGGGTGGTAGCACTGGGTGGGTGAGTTATTGACGGGAGGGGAAGGGGCAGATATGCCTCTGACGTAGATACGTCACTGCGTGCATGTCAGGTGCTGTCACGCCAAATGGACGTCCTCCCGTCTCTACCCGATACTCCACGTGTAATGTCATTGTGGTGGATGGAGAGGGAATCTTCATTAGCTCTACCCTCATCAGGACAATAAGCGTCTACTGATGCTGTTACCTCCCCGTCAAGAGAAGGGGGGGGGGGGACTTCAAAGGGACGTCTAAAGACGTTACAGAAATCAAGCTGCTCGAGGCATGTTATCAGTCCTTATAGAAATCAAACTCGAGTTGCTACAGCACCCCCCCCTCCCCCCACCGAGCTACCTGCGTGACCTCATGTTGATCATGCCTTGTGTATATTCTGCCTTGTCTCGTTGTCTCAGATCCTTGTCAACATGTACAAAAGGTGCGTCCACAAAAGGCACGAGTTGCAGAGGCACATTGCCGAGATGAAAGCACGGCAAGGACAGGCACGCATCCAGACTAATATAGGATGATATACCCTCCCCCTGTACTACTAGCAGGGCTGCAGCAAGGACAGAGAGGGGTGCAGGGAGCAGGGGGAGACATTAACCGGCCCTGACTGCTGGGGAGGCCGGGGTGAGGCCGTCATGTGCCGTAGCAGACTGAGGTATAGAGCAGGTATGACCCACACCATCAGTCTCCTCCCCTCCAGCCGCCATGACCACAGGCTGCACGGTCAGCTTGCCATTGCCGTGTCGCGGCTTCATCGATCATGGCTGCGTGCTGTAGCTTTGATGTTATGTGTGTCTGTGGGCGGCATCTGGGTTTATGTAGATGGGCTACTACTGTAGGTGGGTGGGGTTCTACTGTAGGTGGGTGGACACAGGCATGTACTCCAGCTTAGGGCATTGCCCCTCTTTACAATCCTCCCAATCCCACCCTCTTAACCCTTTAAGAGCCGCATAATGTGTTTACATTACTTGTGTCACATTACTTGTCGGCCTGCATTGGTTGGGAGACTATGCTGCCCCTTCGGGAGTGTATCAATCCCGTAGCAGTAGCGTTGTCAAGGGGCATTCACACAGCACCAGAGTTAAATACTGCATTCATGCATCATGCTGACAAAAGTGTATTGTAGCATCATGCTGTCTTCAAAGGGCTAAGGCATGAGAGGCAATGGCAGGACGTACTACTGATTTTGTTTCATAATGGTCCTCTCAGCTCTTCCTGTCCTGGGCCCTCCTCACTAACGTCCTTCCCTTTATTTCTCAATCTATTAATAGCCTCATTAATCGAGCCATTTCAGAATAATCCATCCATGGTCGGCCATATGCTTGTAGTAACTAAAAATCTTTCCAAGTGAACATGTGTTCAATCGCAGGCAAAATTTCGACATTGGCATATGTCTATCGAAAAGGTCGATTCAGCCATCAATCTTGCTTCTTTTTTGCCAATCAGGCCCCTCACTGTGAGCTGCTCCAAGTTACTCACATTTGCTCCCTGACACAAAGTGTATACGTGTCTACCTCGTCCAGAGCTTCTCCCCGCTAACCTTGGACAACCGTCACAAACTTACAATGAGAAACACTATACCACTCAATGATAGCTGCTTTGCTACTACCTTCAGGTAAACATACTGCTCGTCTCGCACCTTCTTAAAAAGTATATGCCATGGTGAGAATCCATGTGCTCGTTACTGTAATGGGGATTTATGTGTTCATTGTAAGTGGTGTTTTATGCCTCTCACGTTGTCTTCAATATAGCTACAGCTCGAGCACCCCTCCCTCCGTGCTACAAGACGTAGGGAGGAAGTAAAGAGGGAGGGATACAGTGGGTGATGGGGTGTTTGTAGGAGGGGGCGGGGGGAGGAGAGGGAGGGGAATTACTAAGGTACTTCAGCATCAAACGCTCTATTCCTAGAAAGCGTGCCGCTTCGTTAGGCAGGTGATTGACATGCACGATCGATGCGTTTCTTCTTCTCGGCGGTACAAACGCCGGACTAAGTCGGCCTAAAGGGCCTTTCTTAAGAAGTACACACGGAAAAAGAACGATATAGCCTGGAGTGCTGGTGAGTGTGCTAGTGCTTTCAGACTTGGAAATAGAAAGTGATGATTTCATCTAGACATAAAGGGGGAGCAATGACAATGGCTGTCAGATATATTTCACAACAACAACCCCATACCTACTGCATCTCTTTATCCATATGTCTTTATCTCTCTATATATAAAGTGCTCATTCAGCATTTTTCTAGTTGAAGGAGACAAATGGCAGAAAGATGTTGTCTCATTAGTCCCCAGAAAATGTAAGTGAATTTGACATTAATAAAGGATAAAGTGGCAGGTGGATCATCTTTATGTGTAGAGAGTGTTCAATGAAAAGACAAAAAGGCAACATAATGATGTGTTTGTGGCGCCCAGTGTGCTCTAATGACAATTAACAATTGATTGTCACTAGTACAACTAGTTGTCATATAAGATAACCCCAAACCTTTTTGGTAAACAGGTTTGATTGCATTCACACACATCAGTGTCATTACCTGTGTTTCTTTACGCATATATCTGATGAAGCACTCATTACACCCACCCCGGGCAGTCCCTAAGGTAACAAACAGGTGGCATTACACCACACACCTACTACCACAACTTCTCCAGTACCTGATTGTTACCTGTATGCTGTAAGCTGTGCATTGTTGACAACATAACGCCCCACTTTTTTAGTCCTTAATGGCCACCGTCCACTGGGCTCAGGGGCGTGGGAAGCAGTTTCAAAGTAGGGGGGACTGAGGGGTATTTTGACCCTTTTTGACCCCGTTTTACTTGACCTTTTTGGTTTGACCTTTTTCGGGGTTGGTCAAAAGTGTTGCCACGCCCCTGGCCCGGCTCCAACCGGCAAGTTACATAGTCAGAAGTGCCACTCAGTCGTAGACAAAAAGTAGGATATGTTACAACCTTGGTCAATTTTCCGTGGGAAATAACATAATTTAATACAGAAATCCCAGCCAAAAAGCAGGACTTCCTGCAAAAGTAGCAAAAGTGGCATCACTGCAAAGTTATGTTATGGCCTAAGTTCCCCAGTGGACGGTGGCCACAACAGGGCAATAGTAGGGGCAGGGGAGATGGTACAGGTACACTAATCTATCCTTGTAAGTTTTATAACGTTTAAGTCGATTCAATTCCATGTAATTGGCTCTCTTGGGGAGGCTGATACAGGTACGACTGCACACGTCCAGGAGGGTGGAGACTCTGGGCAGGCTGTGAGGCAGATATTAGATTGCAGCAGCGAGGTCTAGGAGACAGCTTCTAGGTGACTGACTCCCTGTGACCTGATGATGTGCCACAGGGGGCCGCCTCCATGGTAATTAAATGCCCACCACCACGCCTGACACCTGTAGGGGGTCTGTGTGCGCTGCTATATTTACAACTCCCCAGGTAACCCATCACCCTGATCCCTCCTGTTTAACCCTTTAAGGACGGCAGAGTGCTTTAATGTGCATTGATTGATTTATTTGTTTAACGTCCAGACATACATCAAGTACCTCACGGGATATATCTCAAGTCAGCAAGGTAGCCTTCCACAAATAGCAGTAGTCGTGCCTCGCAGTAGGACATATATTTATATGCTGCTTGCCCAATACAACAGTCGACCACTTTGATGTGCAATGCTATTTGTCGTCATGTGTGTCTTGATGCATGAATGTAGCCATGGTGAGTAGCTCACCAGTGCCGCATTTAATCCTCATACTGACCATTAATTTTAGGATTGATACACTCCCTGGCTAAGGGATCAGCATGATTTGCCCTGAAGTAGCTCCGGCGAGTTGCTCACCAGGGCTCAATTGGTGCATCATAACGACAACATGTTGCTTTAATGCATCCTGCCGTCCTTGAAAGGTTAATATAAGTGGTAAAAAGGAACCACTGCTGTACACTATTCCTGTAGAGACAACAACTAGAGGCATGTCTACACTGATAATCTAAAAGCTCCGGCCCTTAGTCTGTAGTGGCTATCCCAGATTAGTCATACGGACATATCAGGCATGACCAAGTGCTATTGCAACATGACTGAGGCAAAACAACATATGACTAATGCCTTACTCAAAAGGACTTAGCCTAAAATGGAAAGACTAAGGTCAGTAGGTCAGTACTGACCAACCTGGCGATATTAACTAACCTAGGTTGGTTGTGTAGGGAGCCAAAAATGACTAGCTTGGTTAGGCACTATATTGACTGAGAGATTGGTCGTATAGGGAGCAAAAGAATATCAGTGTAGTAGTGTAAAGTGCAGAGGGACGGGAGGCAGAGGTGACTGACTGACTGGTGATTAGTTCCCCCTCAGTGCCCCATGGCTGTGTGGCTAATCTACAAGATGTCTGCTTTTTGTTCCTGTCAGGCAGCCACATACCCTGAGTAACAGATGACAACGCACTGTCTCAGAATACATCTACAGCGTGTCTCTACTCACGGGGCACACCTCCCAGGTGTATATGTAACACAGACACGGGCAGTGTCCCACCACATTATGTCAAATACAATATGAAGGCAGAGGCAATCGTGGTACGTGCAGTGTATGGTTAACCCTTTAAGGACGGCATGATGCCTTAATGCATCATGCCCTTGGTCGTCATGATGTATAAATGTAACCCTGGTGAGTAACTCGCCAGTGCTGCATTGATGCATCATGACGAATCTATGGGGTTGACACACTCACGAAGGGTCGGCGTGATGCACTAATGCAGCACCGGCGAGTTACTCGCCGGGTTGCATTGGTGCAGTTTGATGACAAATGTCATCTTTTAGCGACATCTTGTTTCCTTTTTAACACCGTCCTAAGACCACTGCCCCATGTACACCACAAACAGTGGTTACACTATGTTAATCTGTGCCCTGTCCAGTGCCTGGGTAGGATTAGCTTAATCCTCCATGTGCTGTGTGTGAGTGATGTGACATGGAGCTAAGTAGCAGCCCTACACACGAGCAGCAGCTCTGGTGCTGAGAGGCACACGGCATTACATGAATCAGTAAGCACCCACACCCCGCGGTAAGACGGGCAGCTAGGGAGCAGCTCACTGCTACTCACAGTCCTACGGCGGGAGCAGCTCAGGGAGAGCTCAGCCCTGCCAAGGGGGTCAGCCACTGAGAGGGGGGGGGGGGGGGGGTATCAGAGTGTGTGTGTGGGGGGGGGGGCAGGACCTGTGGCTGAAACAACACCTGTCACCATAGGCTGGGAGGTGATGGATAACACTGAGGAGGAGCAGGGGGAGCACATCTGAGTCAGACTCAGTATCGGCCCTGAGCTGCTCATGGATGTTGTCAATCTGTCTGACTCAAGGTGAAACAAGACATCTCAGCTATTTATTGCCAAGGGCTGCGGCTTATCAAGATAACACAGCAACCCAACTGTCCTGTATTGGCTTAAAACCCAATGTGGCTCTAGGTCGGCTGGTTGGCCTGGTGCCCAAAGTTAACTTCTGAAGTCTAATTAAAGTGGCAGGGTCTGGTGATTAGGGCTCAAAAATCAGTTTAATTAAAAATGAACCAGAATGTTCCCTCTGACAATGTCACTTTAGGGTGGTGATGGCGATCGAATCTATGATGTTTACTATAGACATCATATATCCTACACCTCTACTGAAGCAATGGTTTGTTTACTCCCCACACTAGTAGTGTCACTAGGACAAGTCTTGGTATTGTTGATCTGCCGCAGCTGGGGAGAAAGGGAGAGAGCTCAGATGGAAATAACTGTGTTGATTAATGGGGGAACCTACACCATAATGATTCCACGTAGGGGGCTTCACAGAGCTATTAATAATACTATACTGGGTGACATTGAGTTCTAGTTGTGGGTTTCATTCCTGGAGGCACCCTGTTGATAAACTGCATACATTATTAGCTGTAGATAAATGCAGCAAGAAAGTGTTCTGACGTTGTCATAATATAGTTGTGTTAACGTTGGTTTCAGCAAAACCTTCATAGCATTGTCTGTAATGGCAATATTAGCACACATTTCATATTAGGATATTCAGTGGACAATTATCTTTCAAATAGTATATAATAGAATGCATGATTCTGAGGTTATATTTATGTATTTGTCTGTGACACTCAAGAAATGCTCAAAAACTTTATCGGCAACTTTTCTCAAAAGTCATTTTTTCTTGCTGCATTGGTCTATAGGAGGAACCATAGGCCACTGGTTATTATCGTACACCTACTGTGACCACCTTCTGAGGATGCATTATTGATGACAATGTACCCTCTATGTGCCTCTACTGCGTACTCTGATACACTAGCCACCTCATAGTGATGTGAGGATTTGGCAACCATGAGCTCACAAAAGCTGCTATACACAGTTTTCTTTTCCTGCTCTAAATGCAGCTGGATACAAACACATGGCTTCCTGTACACTGACCATGCCTGCTACATGGGACCACAAATAGTACCAGGAATCCTGTAAATACCTGGGCGTGGCGCTTCCTAGAAGTGTAAATCGGATGTACTAATGTTAGCTGTGATGGATATAGTGAGTCTGATTGTAGTAATTCCATTAGGATGACTAACTCAGCACGACAAGTCGATGGTGCGGTTTAGGTACGTTTAAGTACATTGTATCAGGTATATCTATAGAAGTACTGTCATCTTTAAAGGGTTTCTTCCAACATATAGGTAGAGGCAGGTCTTAATACATGCCACATTCCAAGGCTGATCCTCCTTAGTGTTTAAAACTAAAGCCTGGTATTGTGAATCACCATGATTGCAGCGCCATATTAAAACCGCTTTATTTGATTCACTTGCTCTTCCGAGAGATTTTCTCATAACAACTGGTAGCAATTAGGACCGAGGGATCGTTTGTCCAACATGACAGTCTTTTCCTGGGTCAAAGTGGCAGAAGGCCATTGGGCGTAGAAAGAGCGATTTAATACAAGGAAACTCATTTTACACACGTGTGCGTACAAAAGGGGAAGGATGATTAAAAGAAGAATTGCAAAAAGAAAAATGACGCAGGTGAATTCCTTTCAGAAATCACTCAAAATGTCAGTACTCTGTGAATGGAATGAAAGGGCATGCCATCAGGCAGAAGAGGAATGTCAGCAAGACGCAGCCAAAATGGCGGCGGGCTAATAATAGTGGGCACTTCATGTCTCCATGGCACATTTTTATTTCTCTTCTTTCTTCTTCTACTTCAAAGCGTAGCCTAGGGGATGTGGCAGGGACAGTGGTAGTAGTAGTAGTAGTAGTAGTGTCTGGTACACCTCACAGTTCTGTCTCATAGTGTAGGGGATGTGGCAGGGACAGTGGTAGTAGTAGTAGAAGTGCCTGGTACACCCTCACATGTAGTTCTGTCTCATAGTGTAGGGGATGTGGCAGGGAGTGGTAGTGGTAGTAGTAGTAGTAGTGCCTGGTACACCCTCACATGTAGTTCTGTCTCATAGTGTAGGGGATGTGGCAGGGACAGTAGTAGTAGTAGTAGTAGTAGTGTCTGGTACACCCTCACAGTTCTGTCTCATAGTGTAGGGGGTGTGGTAGGGACAGTGGTAGTAGTAGTAGAAGTGCCTGGTACACCCTCACAGTTCTGTTTCATAGTGTAGGGGATGTGGCAGGGACAGTGGTAGTAGTAGTAGTGCCTGGTACACCCTCACAGTTCTGTCTCATAGTGTAGGGGATGTGGCAGGGACAGTGGTAGTAGTAGTAGTAGTGCCTGGTACACCCTCACAGTTCTGTCTCACAGTGTAGGGGATGTGGCAGGGACAGTGGTAGTAGTAGTAGTAGTGCCTGGTACACCCTCACAGTTCTGTCTCATAGTGTAGGGGATGTGGCAGGGACAGTAGTAGTAGTAGTAGTAGTGCCTGGTACACCCTCACATGTAGTTCTGTCTCATAGTGTAGGGGATGTGGCAGGGACAGTAGTAGTAGTAGTAGTAGTGCCTGGTACACCCTCACAGTTCTGTCTCATAGTGTAGGGGATGTGGCAGGGACAGTAGTAGTAGTAGTAGTGCCTGGTACACCCTCACAGTTCTGCCTCATAGTGTAGGGGATGTGGCAGGGAGTGGTAGTGGTAGTAGTAGTAGTAGTGCCTGGTACACCCTCACAGTTCTGTCTCATAGTGTAGGGGATGTGGCAGGGACAGTAGTAGTAGTAGTGCCTGGTACACCCTCACAGTTCTGTCTCACAGTGTAGGGGATGTGGCAGGGACAGTAGTAGTAGTAGTAGTAGTAGTGCCTGGTACACCCGCACAGTTCTGCCTCATAGTGTAGGGGATGTGGCAGGGACAGTGGTAGTAGTAGTAGTAGTGGTGCCTGGTACACCCTCACAGTTCTGGCTCATAGTGTAGGGGATGTGGCAGGGACAGTGGGCAGGACTAGGTACCATTAGGACCCTTACCTATAGACCAATGCAGCAAGAAAGGGTGACTTTCCAGAAACGTTGTTGATAAAACTTTCGAACTTTATAACCTCAAAATCCTACGTCTCAATACACACTATTTGAAAGACAGTTGTCCTGTGAATCTCCTGATGTTCTGAAACATAGCCATCACAAACAATGCTATGAGGATTCTGCTAAAACATCAGCACCCTTGCATAGTAGTTGTGGCAGGTGTCTGTTCATGCCTCCGTCCTGATACTGGTACAGTAGTGGAGGTAGTGGAGGTGATAGGGAGGTAGGATGATGGTGGCCACCCCCCCCCCCCCCCCCACCTACTTTGTGGTGTCACAGTGCGTGGGAACACGGCGCGGCATCTAACGGGATCCACGTGGGATCCAATCACACACCGCCGCCATGTATTTAACACATTTCCCGCCTCTCTGCAGACACCCACACCCCCCCCCCCCCCCCGCCCCCGTCCTGTGTGTGCTCCCCATGTCCCAGCACTAACCTGGTCTCTGCTTCCCTGCTGTCTGGCTGTCTCCACAAACAAGCTGTAGTAGAGTTACTCATTCCCTCCCCTTCTACTTGTAGAGCTGCTCCCCCCTAACAACCTAATCCCCTCCCACACACCACCTCCCAGGTCAGTATCTGCGACTCAATATTGTGGATTTCATTTCTAAACGTAATCCCTGCAGCTTCACAGTGGTCCCCAGTCGGGGTCTGGATGGGGGGTCCCAATTTTCCCTGTCGACTTTAAGAAATGGCCATGTCGCCCTGTCGATTTGAAGAAATGACTATGTCCCCATGTCGATTTTGAGAAAAAGCTTTGTCCCATGTCACTATTTCTTATTTCATCATGTCGCATGTCACTAAGCCAAAAAAGGTCCATGTCGCCGTGTCGAATTTAGTGGTCCACACCCATCCCAGTGTATCCAGCAGGTAGCTTCACAGGCAGTTACAGAGATACCAGTCTCTGGTCGACAAAAAGTAGGAAATCTTGAGATTTTGGTCAACTATTTGTAGGAAATTTACATGATTTATTTGATACAGAAACCCCAGCGAAAAAGTAGGAATTCCTGCAGAAGTTGCATCTTTACAGTTGGCAGTGATAGGGAGACAGGGGATCAGCTTGTTGCAGTGACCATAGCCACCCTCCCCTCTCCCCCCAGTACCCTAGCCCCCCCCCCCTCATTCCTGCATCCCACAGCAGCCGCATCGATCAGGCACGGGAGAGGGGGGGGTGCAGATTTTGGGGTTGGGGGATCCAGACAAAGCCCAGCAGAGCCCGTGTTAGTGTGGCTTTAGTCCCAGGGATGTTAAGCTGAGCTGCGGATTAGAGCATTGACCAGGCATGTTTTAGGGTACCTCTACATGGGTATTACATGACATGGATCTGTGCTGTCTGGGGGTATGGTATAGTGCTGGTGGTGGGGGGGGGGGTAACTGGCGCAGAGGGATAATCTCTATACTTAAGTAGACCGGCTGCCTATATAGTGCCAGAGGCGGACCCTGGAGAACCCCAACAGGCAACGGGCCCCTATAATATACAGGGCTACTAGTCACCTAACATGAATTATCTGACCAAAGCTGAACAATAGTGTAACAGTTTTATTTTAGAGATAACAAATAGAGGTGATAGCAGGTCACTATTCTGTATAATATACCTGTATACACTAACCAGGCTTGACAATGATCATATAATATTGCGCAAAACTCCTCCTGCTGTTGATTGAGAGACTCATTATATTCAGGCTGACCACATCTACAACAATCAAACTGATAAGGAGACTAGCATCCTCCATGTGTACAGCATGGCATGCTATAGCCTGCCGCTCTGAGTAGACCTACTGCTGCACACAGAGCTCATTATGTGAATAGCAATGCCTTGTCTAGGACTCCCAGAGGTAGCAGAGACCGACAGGAGGAGGAGGGGGGGGGGGGGGAGTATGGCAGGGTGGGACTAGGGGGGGAGTGTGGGGTAGAGCTGGAGAACTGGTGGAAATGTAGCAAAGTTTGGGGCAGGGTGCGGACTCTACGTTGGGGAGGGGTGGGGAGCTGCTGGCTGGAGAAGACTTCTTCAGCCACTGTTTCTATTGCTGGACGTGACTATTAGCACTAGTCGCACTGCTAACAAAGTAATCTAGCTAATTGGGCAATACACTACCTAGGGCCGAGAGCTATTGCCGAAAGGGCAACAGCAATTAATGCCATTTAGGCTGCATGAGGAAAAAAGAGGGGCAGACATCTCGCTCCATAACTGAAATGTCATGGACCCAGCCAATAGGGAGGATAGTAGGAGAATTTATAGTTGGCATCGAGTATTGCGGACCTTCCTTTGTTTTTATTATAATTCTGCTATTATCATCAGTCAATGGGAATAACATCCGTGTTTGGAATAGCTACCTGGATATTATTGTGACGGCACCAACTGTCACATATTATGGACTTAAGTAATTGTCCATTCTGAGACAGAAGTAGTCTTTAACGCGTTCTCTGCACACTCTCCAGCTGAGGCATTTACTCTCCTAACAGATGTTTGGTTTAGACTCAACCCCTGTGGCATAAATTAACATACAATAATACGTTTAACCGCTGGTGGAAAAAGATGTGCAGATGCGCCCAAAAAACATTCATCTGTCGATTTCTACTGAGGATGCCAATCAGGAAAATCCGCAAAATGTGAATGATCGATTTATGACAAAACACGCCTTATCGTAATACATGCTTTTAGCCTTTACACAATTCAAAGAACTTGTTTTCCAAATTACCGTAAAACCTCGCTTATAGGTCGATTTTTATTTGGAATTAATTTTTGCTATAGATCGATTTTTCTTGCCAAAAGTCCAATTCGACCTATATGTGGGGTTTTGAAAAATGGTAAACCATTTAAAGAGCCATAAAAACCTTCATTCTTAATACTGGGAAACATACCTTTTTTTCTGAGATTATCATCCCTGTAAACCCAAATCTCTTTGTGCAAGAAGTAGGGGGCTGTCTAAAGGGCAAGATATCAGAAATAATAGTCATTTTGGCCTCTGGAAAAGCTTCTCTAGGGGGGTTTAGGGTCACCGGTGGGGTTTGCCCCCCCCCCCCCCCAAAATCTCAAACTCCAATTCGACCTATAAGTGGGGTTTTTCGGTAGAAACCTCCAACCTTTACACTATAGATGATCCTACCTGGACGTCCACGATATATGGGTAGTGGTGGGTATTTCATCAGTTGATGGAGAGGCTAAATTCTCTCACCTGTATTGCTGCATTGCTACCCATATCGTAGGTTGATTGATTGATTGGTAGGTAGTTAAACGTCCGGAGGGCACATTGCATTCCGGACTGCCATTAGGTTAAGTTGTTTACAGGTAAAGGTAGGCTGAAGCGAAGGCCTACCAAGAGTGATCGTATCCAGGATGATTGAATCTATGAGATGAGCTAAAGATAGAGATCCTGCTCCTACACATTTACAGAAGCAAGGGTTCTTTAACCTCCGATACCACATAGACATGGTGTGAGAGGGACAGGCCTTTGATATGCTGTAAGTCTACCACCATATGGTAGGAAAGTATCTGCAGTACGTAGTTAGTTATAGAATGAGGATTGCCAGAGAGTTATATAACACAGATTCCTGGGATAGGACCATATTCCTGTTTCACCAATAAAGGCATGAGTGATTCCAGATTCTATTTCATGTTGTCGGCTCGTTTCCCTTGGAATATAAACTGGTTGGCCGGCGCAGTCCAAAGGCACTGCTGGCTCTCTTGGCAACCAGAGATGATGTCATTGTTAAGTGAAAGGGTGATTATAGGGTAGAAAGGTGGAGCTAGGGTGACGTTAACCCTTTAAGGGCCGCATAGTGATTTACTATGGTATACCCTGTTTATGCATGATACATGAATGTAGTCCTGGGGTTTTCGGGGATGTGCATTCATGCATCATAATAAATCTACAAAGTCAAAGGATCAGCATGATGCAACAATGCAGTGCTGGCGCATCACGACGACAATGGGGATGGGTAGTATGCGGGTCGGGGATGGGAATAGGGGGTAGTCTCTGGTATTAAAGAGACACCTGCATGTTGGAATGTGTGGATGGGAGAGTGGGTAGAGGGGTAGTGTGTAGCAGACAGTCCAACCCAAGCACCAACTAGATCAGGGCGATAGCAACAGCAGAATCTCTCTCAGTAGGTGGAAAGACGGGCAAGTGTTTTGGAATAAAATCATAATCACCTGTCTTCCATTCTGACGAAAATCTACTATCACTGTTCATGCCATATTCCCTACATTGCCTGAAGCACTACTGAGACTCTCATCTAAAGTTGTGTTTGGAGTTTTGGCTGGAATATTCCATTGATACACTTGGCAACTATCATAGTGTAACCCTATAGTGAAATCCCCTATGTTATTGGTAAAGGAGAGCAATGAGGGTTGAATGGGGTAGTTTCCAGGCTACACGACAACCCCCCCCCCCTTTCATGTCTGCTACCTGGTCAATAAAACATACTCCAGGGTCGATGAAGGACCTGCACAGAATAGACACACATACACCTATTTCTGACACTTTGCGTGTTCTATAAAGTTCTTCACGTGCCGAGTCTATTAGTGCATACTTACTAGGTCTGCTTGATTTGGTCATCAAATATATTTTGCCAAACAAGACTTATGGCCTTACTGGAAAATGTATAACTAATTGCTGCTGAAGCCCACCAAGCAAACCCACTCCACTAAACTATATATGAAAGGGTTGGGATGCCCTCTTGTATTATCCAAGGCCACATATTCAAACAGCTTACCCAGTCGACTGAAAACCCATAGAACCGGTGGTTCAGCCAGTCCTTTGTTTGGCCATTTGTCCTTCTCTGTTTCAAAAGGTTGGTGTAAGTTTGTTGACTTGGACCTTTCCCTAACGCTGCCCTTGCAGTCACCAGCCTAAGGCATTGGCCTTTAGCAGACAGGGCAGGGTTCCGGCTGGGTGGTCTATGTCTAGATGAGGAATCTCTCCTCCAGGGCGGCATGGGGAGCAGGGGCATCCTGTTTGTAGGCGTCACAGGGACCCTGCTAGCCTCCTCCAGGGTGGGCTTTGAACCTTTCATACTGGGAGCGCTGCCAAAGGCAAACCACCTCCCCAGGCACAGCATCCTTCTCCAAGCTAGACCAAACCAGGGTTACCAGCACTGCCTGTGCGGCACCATAGGCTGCAGGTTATAGGGAGGCACGAGGCTGGAAGGGCCGCCTACTACTGGCACTACCACTACTATACACTCTGTAGCAGCTGTATGGCCAGACACTGGGAAATATGGCCGTGGGTATCATGATTCAAAGCTAGAATGGAGTCCAAGAGAACAAGTTATAACAAAATGGGTAATGTCGACAGTTGCCTAAAACGGTTTATGATCTCAGTAGAGATGCGACTCCTTGGTCGACAAAATGTAGGAAATCTTTGGCTATAGCCAATTTTATTTTCTGTAGGAAATGAACATAATTTAATACAGAAATTCCAGCAAAAAAGTAGGAATTCGTGCAAAAGTAGGAAATGTGGCATCTCTGTCTAAGCTATGTTGTATCACAGTTCACTAGTTGTAAGGGAGTGAGGACATTTTTTCAGCCACCCCCCTCCTCCCCTAAAGAGGTCGAAATTTATAACTCCCGAGGTCGAGACTTGGTATACCCCCCCCCCCTCCCTCACTGTTCATTAAAAAAGTCATTTCCTAAGAACTGAGGCCCTCTCTAATGGCCAATATGGGTGCCCTGTAAAGTGCAGGATTCTCAGTAAGATATATATAGCTCTGTGTATAATATTAATAGCAGCCTGTGTGATCTATAATGTAATACTAGTACTATCTCGTCTAAGCCTAGATATTAATGAATGAGGAGTTTTGTCGATACAGACTGCGCGGCCGCCATGCCTGCACTATTCAATATGGCAGTAACTTGTACACCCAGGGATGTGCAATAATCTAGCGGCCCGGTCCACGAGGAATGCCTTTATTTATGGCCCGGGTACATAAGTATTGGCCACAGGGAACATGACCCCGCACTTAGAGTATACTAGGCGGCTGGGATCAGTATGGTACAGGGGGTGGAGATCCAATGGATCCCTTGTCTATTGATTACCTCATCACTGCCCCCCCTCCTCCCCTCACCCTCCCTCCTCCAGCCTGTGCGCCCCTCCCCTGGAGATCAATTACAGTTTGGAGGAACATGAAGCAGGCTGGGTTCCTCCTGTAAATAGGCTACAGGAGGCTTAACTAGGCCAGCACCAGCCCTTCAAGGCCATGACGCCCCTCTCACCAAAAGCTACTAAACAACTCCATTTTGCTTTCCCCTCCTTTTTTGGGGTGGGGCGTCTGACATTGCAGCCGTAGTGGGAGGGATTTAACTCGACTTTCCTGCCATGTATCACTAGTATTTACCATCAGCAACAAGTCTAAGAAGCAATTAGAAGTCGAATTGCTCTCCAGTACATTGAGGTTATCCCACCTAGATTTACAAGTGTATTTGATAGATAGCAAACAGCTTGGAGGAGGGGTAGTATTACCTGAAGGTTATTGGCAACATTATGAAACACATTACCCACCCACGCTATGACATGCCCCCCCCCCCCCTCCCGCCCACACCAACATGTACCTGAGAAAAATAGCCTCCCACGTGTTTCTAACGGCCTCCTCCATGGCCCCCTGCTGACACTACATGCATAGGCACTCCTCCTGTAGCTAGCAACAATAGAGCTAGGCTGCTAAGCTAGAGCTCAGCAATAACAGCTACAGTAGTGGCTTGGATAAGCGCAGGCTCCAGTTCACAAAACATCTGCTTAAAGCAGTCAATTTAGCTCAAGCAGATAATCCCAAGCAGATTCCAGTTCACGAAAGATCATCATTTGCTTGGGAATCCGAACAGATGGCTGATCTGCTTGAGTTTCCAAGGAGAACAGCCATCTGCTCGACTTCTAAAGCAGGAGCTCAAGCCGTTCAGGTACTTTCATATATATGCTGATTCGTGAACCACAACTTTCAAAAAGCTGAGCTTGAGCTAAACTTAGCAGATGGGCTCTGCTTGAGCTTGCAGTTTCAAGATCATGTTTCATGAACTGGGGCTGGGGTCTCAAATAAGCACAAGTCTTGAATGAGCGCAGGGTAAATGAGGGCATTGGAATTAAAATTAAGGTCATTTTTGTATCTTGAATAAGCGCAGGTCTTGTTTGAGCGCAGGGTGAGTAGATTGTGGAAGGCTCCCGGTGTAGTTATTCTACTCCTTCATGCCCCCATTATGAAGGTCCCCACTAAGACAGGGGGATATTCAAAGCAGTACGGAATAGAGATACAAGCTAGCCCTGGTATTCTACATGCATCACGGACAGGTTCTGATCCTCATACACAACACAGCCTTATTTCACGAGTCGGACCTCAGACTGTACTTCACACATTTAAGTGGAGCGAGGTGAAATACGACATGAGGTATGCGTGAAATAGCCATCACTTTCAATGGCTTGAGCGTTTCTTTGCGTTTATTTCATGTGAAATAACCCCTAAAGAGTCAACTTAAGCAGAGGTTATTGTAGTCTTCTAGATAAATTCAAATCTTATCTTTGATAAATTGGAAGGGCCCTCTGTTTCCCTTTGAAACAGTTTACCAACATCTTCATGAGGGAACAATTAAGTACAATGGCTGATTGGTCATTTACAAAATTAAGGGCTTCTGCGTTTTCAAATCTCAATCTCTGTACCCCCCCCCCCCTGCCCTGCGCTTAAACATGGACCTGCGCTCATATGAGACTGTTTATAATAGAGAGACGTAGGTTTTATGGAGTCCTACACCTGCGCTCTTATACAAGACCTGTAATTTCTCGGTCCCCTCTGCTAAAAATGGCGATTGCAGTACCTATACTGAATTTTCAGAACCACGTTTTGTAACCATATTATCATGGAGTCAGCGCTTTCATTCTCTGTCCTCAATATATACTTAACAAGGTCACAAACAGACGCGGTCCATTATAATAAATGCTTGTCAGATATTTATCGCCATGAATCTAATCCAACCCAGGACTGGGTATTGAGAGTATGGAGGTGGATTGGCGGCATGCTGAGGGATAGGGGCCTCGTCATGTAGCAACAAGATGTATCGATTATTGGTAGATGGCGGTCGTCACACCCGGCTGTCTCCGCTTAGTATCGACAGGACGATCATGTGCTAAGCTGATCAGGCTGCTGTAGTGGGAGTAGGTGAGGGCCCTGCACTAATGTACCAGCCAGCACTGGGGGGGGGGGGGGGGGGGTAGTGGGGGATACGGCATCCAGGGTGACGGCATTCACGGGGGTTTTCTACTTTTGTGAGTTAATCTAGATGTCCATGACTTGGTATTGCCATCGTAACCTCTGTGGCTATATGTACTACTGCATTTAATCAGGGTAACGGACGTGAAATGACAAACGGTATATTTATGTGATACCAGCGTCATTCTGATCACTTATTAACACTACACAGGTATGGATTCAGTCGGCATTCAAGGGGTGTTCCACTTATGTGACTTAATCCAGATTTCATGACATGTTATTGCCATAGTGGTCTTTGTGACCACACTATTACTATTACATTTAACCAGGGCAACGGACGTGAAATGACAAAAAAAAGAAAGGTAAATTTATGTAATACCAGCCTTATTATGATCACTTATTGACACCACACAGGCAGCTACAGTGGGAGCTGTCAGTTGTATGGTGTCACGTCATGTATGTAATTATATGCATTTAATGAGGGTAACAGACGTGAAATGACAAACTGTATTATGTAAAACCAGCCTTAACATGATGGCTTATAGACACTACACAGGTAGCTACAGTCGGAGCTGTCAATACTACGTCTATGGTGTCACGTGGATGTCTGTGTGCTGAGTAGTCCCACAGGTGTCATGGCTTCTTACCACCACTACGGCTCTCTGAGCCCCACTAACGAGCAGGCCGCCAGTTAAACCACAAGGTACATGTACATGTAAGGGGGTTGTACCTGTCAGGCTCTCGGATGGTGATTGCTCCTATTGTTACCAAAGCTCCAATCAACTATTTAAGCATGTAGACGAGAATTATCAACATCCGACTCAATACTGACTTAATTGACAAAGAAAAGCTCTTGATGTTGTTTACTTACACCTAAATGAAGGACGCAATACACAGCTGCTACATTAAATGCACTATATTTATTATGTGAAACTATATCACATGTAATTTGTTGAACCAAATATAACAGTTCGTTTTAAAAGACACCTCAGAGTTCGTTTGCATTTGTCTTCATGCCGCAGTAAGGCACCAGCGCCGGAACTGCATTCATGCATCGTGAGAACAAAGAGAATTAAAGCACCGTGCCACCCTTAAAGGGTTAAGGATTGATGTGTCCTAAAATAGTCTCAGGTGGCATACATGTATGTTTGAACACTGACGTCTGTCATTGCTCGTACAGGTAAGCACGTCACCCTGACGTCGTCTACCTGAGACTGGTGTGACATGACGTCATGTAGCTACCACTAATGAGGCCATGTCATCTCCCCATTACTGTATGCGGCAGACCCTGGTTGTTAGTCAACACGCAGTGCCTCAAGGCGGCTGCTGCTCCAGTGTGAACCGTGTTAACGGGGCAGGGGGGACAATAAGCACACCTGGAGGAGAGCTGGTGGCAGGTAGCAGGTACTAATGAAGCCAATCAGGGCCTCCAGGGCGGGTTGGTGGGGGCAGCAGCCCGACAAGTACCCCCCCCCCCCCCCACCATGTAGCTGAGCGGCATGCATGCAGCCCGCGCTGGTAGACTACCTCTGTAGACTACCACCGCAGACTACCACTGCAGACTCCCACTGTAGACTACCACTGTAGACTACCACTGTAGAGTGCCACTGTAGACTACCACTGTAGACTACCACTGCAGACTACCTCTATAGACCACCACTGTAGACTACCACTGTAGACTACCACTGCAGACTACCACTGTAGACTACCACTGTAGAGTGCCACTATATACTACCACTGTAGAGTGCCACTGTAGACTACCACCGCAGGCTACCACTGTAGACTACCACTGTAGACTACAACTGTATAGTGCCACTGTAGACTACCACCGCAGACTACCACTGCAGACTACCACTGTAGACAACCCCTGTAGACTGCCACTGTAGAGTGCCACTGTAGACAACCTCTGTAGACTACCACTGTAGACAACCTCTGTAGACTGCCACTGTAGACAACCTCTGTAGACTACCACTGTAAAGTGCCACTGCAGACTGCCACTGTAGAGTGCCACTGTAGAGTACCACTGCAGACTGCCACTGCAGACTACCACTGCAGACTACCACTGCAGACTGCCACTGTAGACTGCCACTGTAGACTACCACTGTAGACTACCACTGAGCTGCTCGTGTTACGCCGCTACTGCTCACTGTGGTACACCACACTAAAGCCACAGGTACCCATCCCTCTATAGAACTCAGTTAATCGGACATAAATGAAGAACATCGTTACCGTCTCTATTCTATTTGGCCTTTCTATGTAATTCGAGTCTGAATGTCTCTAAGTTCTTTAGAATCATCGGGGGAGGGGGGGGGGAGTAGCGGATTAATCCAGATGTCCATGACTTTTTATTGCCATAGTAATCTCTGTGGTCATACTACATGTAATAGCACTACATTTAATTGGGGTAACGGACATGAAATGACAAACGGTATTTATGTAAAACCTGACATGTCATGATTAATTATTAACACTACAAAGGTAGCTGTAGTCGGAGCTGTCAATACTATAGTGCCATTTAGATACAGTGTGTATATGACTACCACTGTAGGCTACCACTGAGCAGTGTTAGTCAGCTACTGCTCACTGTGGTACAACACTACCTACACTAGAGCCACAGGTACCATCCCTGTATAAAACCTAATCTAATTTGACATGAATGAAGACCGCAACGTCTTTACACATGCCTCTGTCTCTATTCTGTTTATCTTTTCTATCTATTTTGAAATGTGGAATATCTTTGATAGAGTTTTACATAATCATCTGGAGATTTGTCTGGGCAGGATGAAGCACGTAACACCGTACATGTCCCCTCATCTCCTCATCTTGTTATAATCCTATTCTGTCTTGTCTTATCTTTTTATTTGTTTTGGCAGATTTAATGATATCCTGTCGCCTCTTCAACAAAGTTTGAAAAACAAAACCGTCTCAACATAAGTCATGTTTTTACATGTAATGGCGATCTAAGCTATGAGAACAAACCAGAAGAAATGACAACCAAACCGACAATATTAATGTTTTTGGCGCTATGTTTTTAAACCTGAAAATGAAGAATCTATCGAACATATTATCTATGGAAACATTAATTTTTATTATCTGAATTGACTCACCTGCGCTGTAACGTCTGAGAGAAGTGTCCAGCCCACTGTCGGCGTTCTCGCGTATAGCCAGGGAGAACAACCCCAGCAGGGCCAGGGCTGTGAGACCGCTCCGTCTCCAGGTGTCCGGCCCTTTCCGGTTCATGCCCAGCAGGGAGCACCATTGTACACGTCGCCGACTACTCCTTAGGATCCCCATCCTGGAGGAAGAGACACAAGAGGACACACCTTGAGTTAGGCTGTACACACACTACAGCAGGGTGTTAGATTGTTGTTAGAGGTAATCCCCCAGCAGGGTGCTGAAGGCGGGGAGCTGCTCATCCTGTCTGCCCCGAGCTGCTCATTGATCTCCAGCTTCACTCAGTCTGAAAACAACATCCACACAGCCCCTATAGGTCTGCGGCCTGTGTGAGGGCGGAGGGACCTCCCGGGGGTGGTGGGGGAGGGGTAGGGGGGTCCAGGTACTAATGGGAGCTGCTCACTGGTCGTCAACCAACTGCTCACCGAGTTGTTGACGGCGGCGGGAGATGGGGACGATCAGCTCAACCCCATGGTGGTATGGGCGAGCTTCCCCTTGGAGACCCGCCGCGAGTTGTAGGACTTTTAGTCGGCGCTCAGCGCCCAGCACTAGGGGCTGATCTGCAGCAGGGATCCGCTCCTCCAGGGTGGAGGGGTGTAGGGGGGGAGGGGCTCTGGAGGCTTCGGGAGCTGCTCACAGCCGTCGGTGCAGGAGGTGGGGTGAGCAACTCAAGGCAAATGGTGAGGCTGAGTAGGAAGCTGCTGCAAGCCTGCCAACTGTAAAGCAGGCTGTGCCGACTGCTTCTACGCCCACAGTATCCGACAACTCCAGTAGGTAGTAGTGGTAAAACCCGCCGCCGCTGTACCTAGAGCCTGGCCGCTCTGTGGCCGCCGATCTGCTCCTCCTCCTGGCGTGTATTGAGCAGGTAGGTAGGGAGGTGGGTAGCGGCACGCTGGAGGAGGCGTGCTGGGTGGGAGGTGGTGGGTGGGTGGCAGGCTGCTGCTGTCTCAATGACTGCCGCCTCCTCCTGCACCTACTACTACAGCGCCCTCCTACCTCCCGCCATGACGACTACTGGAGGTGGACGGTCATGCCAACACACCTGTATAGGTGGGGGGGGGGGGGGTAGGGACAGGGGGGTAGGGACAGGAGGAGAAGGGGTGAGTAGCACAGGTATACATGAAGGCGCCTGGAGTTGTAGCAGCTCACAACAGCATTAACATGAATGGCGGTGGGCGGTGTGTGTGTGTGGGGGGGGGGGGGGGGGGGGGGTGCTCTCCTGTACCCATTCACAGCACGGCGTACAGAAATCAGCAGCCACAAAGTGAGGAGGTATTGCTGCTATTGATTCAACATGATAATGTGCTGCTACACTCTACACCTCATCTCCTCCTGCTGTTATAGACTGTAGCTGCCTCAAGCTGGAGTTAAGTGCTTAATGGTTAGGGAGGGCAGGAGGACAAAGGTAATGAATGCCACACCGATAAACCTCCGTGATTTTACCCCCCCCCCCCCTCCCTGTACCCTCCCCATAGAGGGGTGGGGTTTGGGCGCGGGTGTAAATGTTAACTTATGTAACTAGCGCGGTACCGTATAGCCGCAGCGGCAGATACGGCACGCGCATGTCTAAACAGATTACCTTAAACTCCTCCAGGCGTATATTTCCCAAGGTCACACCAGTATACTTCCAAAGGTCAGGCCTCCAGGGGCTGCAGAGCAACTCGTAGAAGTATGACACCCACCTGAGTTACTGCTCGGGTACCCCCCCCCCCCCCGGGTACCCCCAGAGGGACCAGACAGGGGTGTGGGTGGAGGAATCAGCGCGTACAGCACAGACACAATGTGGGTACCTGGTGTGGAGGGGTGATGGGGGGGGGGGGGGGGGGGAGGCTGCTCACGAGCGACCCGCGCCCTGGAGGCCCCTGCGGGGGGAGCATCAACATGTTAGATCCTCAGTAAATCTAGATAATCCGATTACAGGGATGGCCTGGGTCAGACTGGGTGTGTAGGGGGGGGGGGGGGCACGTGCCGGCAGGCTATAGACCCCGGACCCTGGAGGTGGAGCTACGACCACACCTGGGTGCTTTACGGCACCGTTTGGTGTTTTATTGGTCAGTTCTCTTTTATGCTACAAGGAGGTGGGAACTCCCTGAAAAGATTGTGCTAAGATCTCTTTCAGCCAACACAATGTTCCAAAATGTTCACACATGGTCATTGGTGCCGAATTCTATTTTCTTTTCAGAATATGATGATAATCATGTTCACTTACAAAGGTCAAGGCTAGAGTAATATAAGTATAGTCTCCTGGGCATAGGTTTAGGAGATCTGGAATATACTATTCTTCTCAACGTTGTATTCAATTGTCGAATTCAGAAATTAGTGTTGATATCCGTCCGCTAGACACGGATACAGACCCAAATATGTGAAAGGAATGCTTTCTTGGAAGTTATGGAAGAAGCTTCTCTGAAGTCTGTCTAGCCGACATTGAGGAAATATTTCAAGAGTCGGGCATATATAATGGAAAGACAATTGCCCCGTAAATCAAATGTGTGGCATCCTGGACATTCCGGCGCCTTTCCTGCCATGTGGATGTATACAGTATTAGACAGGAGCACTGAATGCTACCAGAGGTGTGGGGGGTATAGGGAGAGGTGGGTGGGTGGGGGCAGTGGGGTGTTGGGGGAGGGGGTACTAGTGGGAGGAGAGCTGGACCCCACCCAGAGAGCAGACTTGTCATGCAACACTCATTCTAGCCGGCTATATAGCCTGGTCAAACATGGATGTGAGCTATTCTGCTGCTGCCAAGTCCTGTTCACGATCTGAAATAGATTTTGATAAGACACATCCATACTGAATGACACGTTAATACCAATTGCTGAAACTTAGATAAGGGCACATTGTATAGGAATGTGTGTTAACCGTCAATGGCCAATTCTAGGAATGGCATGTTAGGGACGTCAGTAATACAATTGACTTGAGGATCAGTGGGTTATAATCTCGTGTTTTACAGTAATACAATTGAAAGACCTGCAGGGTATAACAATTATAACACACACGAATAGATAAAATTAACATTGGCATATTTAAAGTGGGTTTATTTAAAGTATGAGTCGGGCCAACAGACGTCATTCATTTTTAACTATCCTGCTGTCATGTTTACGTAATGGCACCCTTTGTTATGGCATCGTACCTGAATAGAACATAAGTATGGTACATCGTCATATAAAGCATAAAAGAAATGTACATAAGTGTAACTGTACATGACTTATATAAGTATTTCAACTTGGCCATAATGTTATAAACCTTTATTATCGGTAGTTTAAGGACGGCATAATGCTTTATGCCTTTTATCGCCATGGTACATGGATGCATCAGTCGCGAGTAACTAATATTTTGGAAATATCGGCATGATGCAACAACGCAGTGCTGGCGAGTATCATCGCCACTGCATTGGTGCATCATGCGACAACACTTGTTTTGAGACATCAATATGATGTGTCTTAAACACACGGTAGTATCTGACATCAAAACAGAGTAATATCATCAGAGGGACCCATCAGAGATCCCTCATCTCTAATGGGTATATTGGTTTCTTCACAAGCTGAGTATTAATGTAAGCTGAGTGACTCAGCTCGGTTAATTAGTCATTAAGACGAGTCACTCAGAGAGGCGGAGCAGCTCACACACAAAACTAACTATACCACACTCAAGGCTCATCCCTCCTGCTCCCTGCCTCTAACCCAGGAGTTGGTTGTCTGGGGAGAAGGAGGAGTAGGGGGGGGAGTGGTCGACTGGCAGAGTACACCAAAGAGACCGCGCCTACTCCAATCACCATTGTCTATATTTCATAGGGCGGCGGGCTCGGCATTATTACAGAGGAGGTGACACCCGCCAGGACCTATAATCAGGTAAGCCGCCGCCCGCCGAGAGCGAGCTGCTCCATGATGAGCCTGTGAGGAGCAGCTCGGGGAAATGATGAGTCGCCATTATTAGGCTGCATTCTGAGCGCCAGCACTGTGTATGTTATCTGTGTGTGGGACTTATGGTGTTGTGTATACCTGGAATGTGGCTGGGGATCCACAGACCCCCCTCCCCCCACCACCCCACCCAACCAATACCCTGACCATGACCCCATTCCTATCCTTTAAGCATTTTATATTTTACATTTATATAGCTCTTTTTTTCTTCTTTTTTTGTGGTAGCAGTAATGGGATGTCTGTATACAATCTTCTCGGCGCAAATTACTCCATCAATTCTCTGTAAGGTGGGGGGAAATCCATGCAAGTAAAACTGTTATAAACACTCCCTTCCCTTTAACAGGAACGTTTGTGAGAAACCGGAATAGACTGCCAAAAATGTTTTTCTTTTGGTTCAATTTGGTTGTATTCCAAACTGTAATTGTGTTATACACACGGCAATGGGCCCTACAATGGAGTGCCATTAGTGAATTACATGAGCATTCACAACGCTGAACTATTTCCAAGGTGGAGCAGGGCCATATTCCACTAGAAGCCCTCACTGAATGGGGCTTTTCTTACAGCGGCGGATGTCTAGAGGTTCTACCTTCTCCCCCAACCCTACCTACAACCTGTTCGGACTGCTACAGCGGCCTTATAATGCCGACTGCAGCCCCAAATGTACCAACTTGTTGTGAGCAGCAGCAAGCAGCAAAGTAATGAGGAGACTCTCCCACATAGAACCACGTCCAGACATGAATCCACTCCATTTCCCAAAGCCCTATGTACGCCCGCAGAGCAAGGGGTGTCAAAGAAAATCTATATGCTGTTTTAGAAAGAGGGTGCCAGGCCAAATCCTTCATATGTCGCCTCATCATGGTGGTGCCTGTCCAATTTGTCTAGTTTGAGCTGTGTGTGTGGGGGTGTGTGTGTGGGGGGGGTGGGGGGGGGGGGGTATACATAAAGGCTAAGCCTACACCAGGAACACGGGGGATATTCCTATAGTGGATTTGAAGAGAGCAGTGTGGAATCAAAACACAGACGCTTTTAGCACAAAAAGGCCTTTCATGGATTCTGGCACCAGGACTGAATGCCAAGAATGTGGAGTATGGAGTGCAGGTACTGGAGTCCACTGCTCCTCCTGGCTCCTCCTGGGCCTGTGCTGCTTAGGGTTGTACTCACTGAGAACCAATCCCAGTGTTTAGAATGGGATATGTTGGCTTCAAGACGGCATTCTTTAGTCATGGCATTTGTGGTATTTACCAAAATGATAACAGAACAGCAATTTGGTCATATCCAGCCTTATAGTCGGCTACAACGGCTTATGAAAAGACTGCCAGGAGAAACCACAAAAAGAGTAATGAACTGAATGGATCGCAGGTTTTGTGAAGGTTTTCTTTTCCACTAAGTTGTAAGCCCATGCCCAAGTTCAGTTACTGATTTCATCTTTTTGCATTCATTTCTCTAACATTACACGGTTTATAAAAAGGAAGATTAAAACATTTTTATGCTATTTTATGCTGAAAACGACGAGTGTTCTACATTAATATCAGACTGTTATCAGTCCTACAGTAGTTTTCCACGGTTTCAACATGTATGCTAAAACCAGCACACTTGGCAAGTCACCAAATTGATCTGAATGTGCCTATACCTTCTAGAGCGTATAATACAATCATTAATATATCAGTATCATGCATTCCAGAACATATGAGCGCCGAGTTGGTAAAACATGGGGGATGTGTACGTGATATGGGACAGACGGGGATTAAACACACAGGCAGGATGAAAACAAAGACACCGGATAGATAACAGTGTTTTATAGTACCGTATCCGCCCGCTTTAGCAGCACCTGCGCTTATATATTTCATCCTCCCATTTGCTCTGCGTTTATACAGGACATGCGCTTGTTTGATATCCATTTTAGTAGTTAATGTTAGTTTGAAACACTGTTCTACCCTGCGCTAAAACAGGACATGTACTGATTTGATTACCTGCGCTGATACGGTGATTAATGGCCTGTCTAGGAAGCTAGATACTGATACAGGTATACCCAGGTGTCACAGCTTACACGGGGACGCCGTGGGGGTAATACTAAACTGACATCACAGGTATTGACCCAGGAGAAACAATGAGCCAAACTGTCAGTACATAACTTGTTAAATAATGATAATCAGAATGAATTGCCCGTATGGTTTAACAACCTGCACTGTGCTATTCTCTGAGACTCTGAACTGAATCAGAACTGAAAGGTGTGCGTCTGGGGTAGGTGAGTGATGGGTTAGGGTGATGATAGAGCTGAGGGGGGGGGGGGAGGGATAGCATGGTGTTATGTCCTTTCTGATCTACTGTAAATTCTCGCGTTTATATAAGCTTAACTCCGACTTTGGACCCATTCTATAAGCCCCAATGGCGATCTGATTTTGGTGGCTTTAAAACAGTACCATAGCAGTGGCGTAGGAAAAGGGGGGGCCCCCCCGCCCCCCCCCCCCAATCAAATTGGAGGGGGGGGGGGCTGAATATGTTCCCCCCCAAAATTTACCAAGACCCTATGATGTAATACACAAACTTTCCATACCGTAACTTTCCCACATAGGGAAAGTAGGGATATTGGGGCCTGGCACCCAATCATAACTAAAGGGGGCTCAAATTTTACTTTTCTATACAATTCCTGGGCGTGTATATATGCACTTTCATATTGACAGCCGATATTCAAGGTCAGTTAGGTTGGGCCCCCCCTGGGTCCCCCAATGAAGATTTGCTTCCTAGGCCTCTGCATAGTAGCAAAAGCTCGCGTTTAAGCTGCACCCTGACTCTGGGTCCATCCTATAAGCCGCACTGGCAATCTGACTAGCGTACAAGTTAGTTCACTTATCCCCAATGCTCATGTGAGCTGGACACGACCTAAGTGCCACATTAGGCCTTG
This sequence comes from Harmothoe impar, assembly GCA_947462335.1. Taxonomy (NCBI): domain Eukaryota; kingdom Metazoa; phylum Annelida; class Polychaeta; order Phyllodocida; family Polynoidae; genus Harmothoe; species Harmothoe impar. The sequence goes on from OX381714.1 coordinate 58,216,647, forward strand.
GTCTCACTATTATACCTTTTAACACTACCCCCTGTTGTCTATAACCCTTTAAGGGCAGCATAGTGCTTTACTACCGCTTCGTCATCATGATGTACGAATGTAGCCCTTCAGTTGAACTACTCGCCAGTGCGGTGTTCGTGCACCATGCTGATCCTACAGGGTAGATACATATTGAAAGGGTCAGAGTAATCAATAAAAACAGTGCCGGCTCTGCCTTGGTGCACCATGATACAAATGCAACAACGCATCTGTCAGGGGTTAGAGCGCCTCCACTTTGCAGGTATCTGTAGTTGGCGCTGTAGTTTAGGAGAGTACATGTTGTTGATCTCCTGCCAATATTTCAAGGTCATAGAACAAGTATGTTCTCTGTACTGCACTTGTGAAATCAAACCGACCTCAACTAATTCAACACTTGTGTATAGCTTGGTGTTATATGTAGATCTGGGGCGGATTGTATATAACTCTGATATGCCTGGATCCTCCTTGTCCTCTAACCCTCTTACCTTCTATTGTACTCTATTGATCACCAGCACCCGGGGGTGGTCCTTAAATCTCCAAGTCTAGCATACTGCTTTAATGCACTGTGCCCTTTTGTCGACATGATGCATGAAAGAAGCAATAGCGACTAACTCCCCAGTGATAAACTCATGGGGCTGATACGCTGAAGGCTTGGCATGATACACAAATGCAGAGGCGGTGAGTTATTCACCACCTTTGCGTTAATGTATTACGGTGACGAGTGGATTTGAAGCCTTTATGCCGTATTTAAAGGGTTAACTGCACAGTCAGCTGAACTGCTCCTACACAGGTGCCCCTCAATGGCTGAGGGCTGTGTGTGTGTGGGGGGGGGGGGCATGGTGCCACACCTGTACTTCTTAACGCCCCCAGGGAGACTGATGTAACCCTTTAAGGACCGCACAATGCATTATTGCGTCATGGTAATGCAGCTTAATCATCATGATGCATGGATGCAGCCCCGCCCTGTAAGTAACTCGCCGAGGCTGCATAGAAAGATTGACGATTTTAATCCCTGTCAGCAGGGGAGTGAAGGATTTGAGGGAAAATGCAAGAAGTATTATAAATCAGTACAGGACTTAACTGGCAGCTTTGTCCTGTAGCCCCAGTGTGCTGGCCGATCAGCAGCAGACCGGTATCTGCTGACCAAGCCCCTCCTTGTACCGTCCATGACACGAGCACTGGTCCGACACCACCCTGACCTTTGGGACGCACGTTTTGATGCCCCCTTGACCTTTTAGCTCGGATAAGTCAACAGGGACATAGGAACTCAAAGCCTGATAATTCTTTCACTGAAATATCCTCAGAACTCATTGTTCTAACTGGGAGACCTACATCTGCCGATTATCGACGGGCATTCTTCTACATTACAGACGGTGCACTTTAAACACGCATGAAAGCAACCAATCTAGAAACAACTTGAAATGTCCAAATTTAGGTATCCAAATACAGGTCTTCTATAGCTAAGTAAGGTCTTCGCGATATCAAAAAAAAAAAACACCCTTGGAATCAGAGAAAAACTTGAAAACTTTCATCCCTGTTTAAATATCGAACTGAGATTACCAATAGCTTAGAACAATAGAAGACCCAAATTAAACACAATGAGTAAACCCTGGCAGTCATGAATGCAGTACTACATGTATGTATATATAACATATGTTCGGTGCTGATGGCGTTGTACCAGGTAGCTCTACATGATTGATGCTGCTGTCATCTATACACATGTATATTTAACACACGTGTTGTTTGCTCCTTCAGAAGGCAGCATCATTAAAGTGGTGTTTGTGTACAAACACGGTATGAGTCTATAATAAGCTGCAATAGCACTTACTGCTAAACTATTACCACCGGTAAGGCTAATGATACATCCGAGGGCACACATCAGCCGTGTTTGCTACTTGTAACCCGAGTAACCCACCACTCCCCCCTCCTCTACCACCACCACCTCCATCCAAGACAAGGAACTATAGTCTAGGTTACATCTCACGTGTCATCTATAGTGAGAGGTAGGGGAGGCTTACACTGTTACAGCCACCGCGGCCGGTAAAGCACAGACACAAATGGTCCTTACGGCTGGGTATTTTCAGGGGTAACTCCATTGTTATATTATGTCATTCTATCCCAGGGTCGGTACGAGCTATTCATGGAATGGGTTTCTATTATAGAACCGTGCATCTCATTTATAGACAGCATATCTGACAAGCCATGACTATGTGCCTGAATAATCTAAGAGGCGTGGAGAATTGAGCATATGAACGTTTTAGATATTTATGAACTTGTTAAAGTGAATAACGAGCCTTGTCGCATGACTTAATAGTCTCGATACGTGTTACTGATGTACCTTAATAGCAGTCTATATCTTAAAACAATGGCGGCGAACACTTGCCGTCTTACCGGGCATCTTCCCCACTTCTAACTGACAGCAGCAGAACAGCAGCCTCCAGGCAGTGTCAGTGTACTGTATTCGACCAATTAAGCGCCCCGCCCCCTTTTGAGATTTTCTTTGAGATCTTTTATTTGTACCTGTTTATTTACACCGCTGTGACATGGAGAACTTCACACCTGTGCAGGTGTTAAGGCAAAGCCAAGTGTGCATAGGGTGTGTGTGTAGAAGCCTTGTAGAGGCCACTGAGCAGAGGCGTAGGAAGCAAATCTTCATTGGGGGGGGGGGGGGGGGGGGGCAAGGGGGCCCACTCCAACCAACCAAAGTATCGGTTTTTATGCATGATGCATCATATACATCCTTATATTAGATTGTATGGAAAAGTAATATTTGAGCCCCCTTTAGGTCCGATTTAGGGGCCCGGTCCCCTCTGCCCCCCCACTTTTCCCTATGTGGGCGAGTTAAGGATTGAAAATTGTGTGTATTATATTACAGGTCTTGGCAAATTTTGGGGGGGCCCAAACATATTCAGGCCCCCCCCCCCTCCTCAGTGGTTGGGGGGGGGGGGCTGCCCCCCCCCCCTTTTCCTACGCCAATGCCCTAGGTGGGCCGGTATTCTGTATAAGACAGCCATGGGGGCGCTTGTTAGAATGGATATTTGAGGCCGATTTTTCAAATAAACATTTTAAGCACCCGGGGCGCTTATCATATCGAATACGGTATTTAGCCTCTGTGTGTGGAGGGGGGGGGGGCTCATACCCCTGTACAAGCACACACCCTGTAGAGCAGCTCGTGGTGACAGGAGCCGCTCCGGGGGGTCAGGTGTCCCCGACATACCTGGATACCCCCCCCCCCCCCCCCGTCCTGCCATCACAATCCCCTTCCTTTTTCTGTCAGCAAAAATCATTGCCCGTCGACTCTCCAGTTTTTTAATTCAAATTTGTCTCTGGCTCATTTCCCCCGTCCTTACATTTTCAATTCAAGAACTTAAAAGAAACATTGGAAATGCGGTCTCGACCTTCCGCTTAAAACCCTCTTGGCTCCAAAAAGTGCGGTCTCAATTTTCCCAGATGGGGACAGGTGTCTTCTCCATTCACTTTTTCTCTGCCCCTTCCTCCCCTGCGAGCTGCTCACCTGAGCAAAAACGCCGCTACTTCCGGCGGGACTGAGCAGCTCGCGCGCAAGGCGACTGGAAATGCACCCAATAAATTGATGTCTCAAAGATTCATGGCAGGAGACAGGTAATACTTAACGATCCTCCTGAGTGCATCAAACATGCAGGCCGGCCACCTCCTCCAGCACCCCGTCTATAACCCTCTAATGGCAGCACAATGCCACAATCAGCTCTGCTCCTTGTCGTCATGATGCAGGAATGCATTCCTGCATCATGCTGACACTAAAGGTGTATCAACCCCATAGGATCGGCATGATCATTAAATGCAGCATCAGGGAGCTACTCACCAGTGCTGCATTCATGCATCAAGACTACGAATGGCATTATACATTAAAGCACTATGCGGCCCTTAAAGGTCTAAACAGTCGGCTAGAAAAGAGCACACAATGAGAGCTTATGTTGCAATGCCTTTGGCAGGGGTGTCGTGCGTCCTGGTCTCTGTATTATTCAGGCCCAGATCAACACCCCAGATATTACTCCGCCTGTCCCCTGCTGTATACATCTGCCAATCCGCACGCCGTCTTCATGCTGATGTTGTTATTCCTTGTCTGCTATTGCTACCCGACTACGTCAATTATTCTGGTCTAATGTCAGCCTACCAGCGATCTGCTTAAGTGATTCTCTGTCCATCTCTCAGTTTCTGTCCTTTTATATCTCCCTCTATAGCTGCCCCTTTGACTATTCTACACGTTCTGCCTGGCACTACCTGTCAATTAATATATATTAGGTACATACTAATTGACAAAAGATATCATCTCCTTCTTTCTCTGCATCTGCATGTTCAAATCTTCAGTCTGTTGCTCTATACCTCCCTGTCGTGCGTGCATATTGTAACAATATGAGTCCGAAATATGAGCTCGGGTCTACTATTTATTTTGTAGTTTATGGCCATTCTACTTAACCCCCTAAACTGAGCACGCACGGCATCAAAGGTAGCACGCTACATAAAGCAGGGGGTACAAACACATATCGTGCTGCCTGCACGCCACACACACCGCCTCGTATTCCATCTATCACATTCTGGGCACCAACCGTATGGTCTGGTATAAGCGCCGGGGTCTCAAGAAAGCACCTGTCTTGAATAAGCACAGGGAGTATAGAGGTATTGAAATAAACTAATGCAACATATCTAGTCTTGTATAAGCGCCGGTCTTGTATAACACAGGGTAATAGGGGCATTGAAATCAATAAGAGCCCGGGCGCTTATACAGCCCCATATGGTACGTGTTTTAATTCCTAGCAGTTTTTCTCCTGTGAAACCGGAGGGTATGCACATCATCAAAAACAATGTGAAAGCGGGGACGTGGCATTAAATTCAGAAAGGACGTGTGTTGGCAGTAACTCTATCACTGCTTGTTTTTCCTTAAATGTTATAGAATTACTAAAAATGATCGTTATTTCAACATTGTTTCTATAATACTTCTGATTGTTGGGTGAATTCTACCTGTCTTCTATTATTGTCTTTCCACATGAATTCCATCTCTGTGCAGTATAACAGGGTAAGGAAGCTGATTAGTAACTGTATATGTGAGGTGTGATGCATCTACACTTCACATACACAACATCTACAATCTAATTACATTCTCCACATTTAAAAGCGCACACAGATGGGCCTGGATGGAGCTGGGATAGATCCCACTCTTGTCAGTATGTCCTGATGTACTAAACATCCATTCAGGGACTTCCTTATGTAGCCTAATCTTCCTACATTGTATGTACACCATGAATGCCTATATCTACAGCAGGGTGATATGGGTCTGTGTGAGGAGGGTCTGGTCCCTGGACGAGCAGCTCACCGGAAGTAGTGAGGAGCAGCTCAGAGCAGTGGCCTGCTTCAATTAGTCACACAAGGAGGGCTCCAACCCTGGGTGGTAGGCGCTCATTAGTCATGGTACCTACTGGAGGCAGTCACCGAGACTGGACCTCCACGCTATAGTCTACAACCCTCCCATCTATGGAGACTACAACCCTCCCCCCTATACATCCCCACTGATGGCATATATTGACAATGGCAAGATGGGACACATCCCCAGTTCTTGGAGATACTGTTGATACAGTTCTGGTGTTAAGACTGTTAATAGCCTTCGTAATGAGCAGATGACCAGGTCTGAGTGCTATATAGCGGATCAGCCTGTACATTGTAAATAGTGCCTGCACTGTAAAAAGTTGGATGCCATTTTTGTAGGTGTACCACAGATTCTATTGTAGGTGTACAGTTTGTTGTAGTAAAACAGTAGAATCGACTGTAAATCTACAGTAGATTCTACTGTTAATCCATTCTACAGTTCATCTACAGTAGATTATATGGTGTACCTACACTTACTATTTACAGTGTGGAAACTTAATGATTCTAAGGACCATATAAACCCCTGTGCTTATTTTAGACCAGCAGTTATTTGAGATGCCAGCCTCTATCCACCTATGGAGTACCTCCCAGTACGCGTCAATTACTCGTTATAAGGCTGGCGTCGGCTGGGAGAACCTGATTGATTTTGAGAATTTGACAATGTTAGGAAAATTGGCAACACAAGAAATAGATTTTGTAACCTAGACACTTGTGTCAAATCAGCTCTGATAGGTTCTGATTCTAGTGTGCGGCAATGTAATATCAGAACTGTCCTTGTGCTGGGTTTGGTAATGTTTATCATTGGTTCATTGACACGAGTAATTGTCATCAACGAGAAGTGAGACCGGAAGTAGGTAGGGATGAGCTGGGTGTGCGTGTAGGATGGAGCGGCGAGCAGCGCGGTAGCGGCGGCGGGGGGTGTAAGTCAGGGACCCCCGGCAATTAACCCCTGATTGGATTCCCTGCGTATAGCGATTAGCATTAATTCACCATTACGGCCTGCCCTGGAGGAGGCAGGCGGGGGGGGGGGGGGGTCTAGATTCTGCACTAGGGTATAATGGCCGCCGTTAATGTCAAGTCTGGGATTACAAACCCTCTTAAATTGTTGACATTTTTATTGTTGCCTTCTTTTCTAATTGTTTTTAAGAGTATCCCATCATGTAATTTTTTATGAGCTCGTAAGCTTTGTACTTATTAATCATTGAATTATTGTTACGGAATATTTCCAATTTCTCAATAACACAGAATGTACTGTTGTAGCGATATGCAAAGAATAAAAGTTATTTTCAGATAATGTTTATGTCATCTTTCAGCAACGACGTATTTATTATCATTTATATCTATGCTATCGTGCATATCCTGAACATATATGTATTTAATGTTTTATGTGCTTGCGTAGTTTACATCAGTATATATAACTTTAATGTAATATCAAATGTAGTTTAGTCAGCAGTACCCCCGGCCATGTAGACACTATTACTGTAGTGGTCATGGTGTGCATTATAACTATATATATACATACACTCTATGAGCAGCTCATACAACTGCTCTAAGCAGCTCATAGAGACGGCTCCCTCTTTATATTACACCGACAAGGGACTCGTGTTCATTTGCTTATCAGATGACCTCCATCAGAGGACGGGTATGGCAGCATAGAGTGAGCACTCCCCTCCCTTCTAATCCCCCCCCCCCCCCGCCCCTATCTCTGCACCCCCTGAGAGCTACATATACACATATAAACCCCCTGGCTGGTAATATCATATGTGAGGCAGCTCACTATCATCTCTCTATTACGGTATATAGGGAAATAATGGATACACAGTATAAAAGGGGCCTAGCTTTCTGTATATACCTTGAGGCATTTATAACAATGCTAATGCAGGTGTCATGTCACTTTGGATATATATAGATATACATATATGTAGCAAATAGAAGCTTCTAGCCTGAGGGAGAAGCATATTCATATGGTTGGGAATTCGGCCTGGTGGAGTAAATAAATAACTAAAGTGAGGTGTTTTTACAATTTCATTCTGGTATATTTTCCTGAATTCCACCCACAATTGGGTAAACCCACGTGTACCTCGTGTTGGTAGCTGCCAGCGTGCCCAGTCGCCGAACATGATTTGACAATGTGAGCCTTTGTGTTGCCCCTCCCACCCATTCCCTGTTAAAAAGTATTCCAACTTTTTTTTTCTAGTTCTCCATTCTTTTTTTCCCTTGTCCCCTTTTGGGCACAATGTCCACACAACCTGCCGCGGGAAAATAGACCCACGCTTGGGCGCGCGTTAAAAGCCCCATTTGTGAGTACTACTAACAGGGTGGGGAGTCGCCTCCAGGGTAGACCACCCCCTCCCCTCCTCCAGCCGCCGGCTGCTGGTAGTAGGCAGGTCGGGTAGCAAGGAGAACCTACTGGAGGAATGGCTTCACGGTGGGGGGCTGGGGATGTGTTGTGGGGAGGGGGGGGGGCTGAGGGGAGGGGGTGAAGCCAAAATCAACCGCTTGAAAAATTGATCGTCCCAAAATAGCAACATGATCACGTGCGACTGTGACTAAGGCTTGGTTGATAGATTGATCCCTTCCCCGTCTTTCCCTCTCCCGGCGACCTCCTACATTTTTGTGTCTTCTTTTTAAGCCTGTTCCTTGATGGTGAGGCCCTGCAGTGTGCAGTGTAGGCCATCTCCCAGTGACAGTCACTCATAGAGCCCGCCCGCCCCGGCTGTATGGGGCCCACTGATAAGTCAGCACTGGCCCCCAGACCACGGCCTGCCGTCATCCATACAATAATTACATATATACTCCCTCAACCCCGACCACAACCACACACATCCCTACTCCCCACCACTCACTATCTACACGGGTCAGGCATGGTCAAGTAACCGCCCCACCCTCACCCCCTCCCCTTCTACTGCCCTTTTCCCCATGTTTAATGATCCCAGTCTATTTCCGACAGAGGTTCCGTCCGTCCCTTTCTTGTGCTAATATTTCTCCTTGCAAGTCGGTTTAATAGAGGCGTCTAGCTCGTTTTACTATCGATCTCATCCTTAGCCCTCCACCCCCCGGCACCTTTATCTTTTTCTAAGAAGAACATCCCCTCCTGCCTAAATAAAACATGAAGGAAATCACCATCGATTCTTTCTAAATGGGCGTCTGGAATGATACAAACGGGGTTGGGGGGGGGGGGGGGGGGTGGTAAACGGGCAGGAACCAGCGGGTTTATTTACTTGCTTCTAAATATGGGAGCTTCTCTGTCAAATCCATCACACGTCAAGCATGCAGTATGTAAGCTACTAAAAAGATTGACCGTGTGATTTACATCACAAATGACTCAGGGTTAGGGTAATTAAGTGATTGAATTGAGTGATTGAAAGGTGTAAGTCGACCTACACCACCACCCACAGACCCTACATCATCACCCACATACCCCAACCCCACATACCCCTACCCCACATACCCCTACCCCACATACCCCTACCCCACATACCCCAACCCCACACACCCCAACCCCACATACCCCGACCCCACATACCCCAACCCCACATACCCCAACCCCACATACCCCTACCCCACATACCCCTACCCCACACACCCCAACCCCACACACCCCTACCCCACAAACCCCAACCCCACATACCCCTACCCCACATACCCCAAGCCCACATACCCCAAGCCCACACACCCCAAGCCCACACACCCCAACCCCACATACCCCTACCCCACATACCCCAACCCCACACACCCCAACCCCACATACCCCTAACCCACATACCCCACCCCCACATACCCCTACCTCACACACCCCAACCCCACACACCCCAACCCCGCCCCCACATACCCCACCCCCCACATACCCCGCCCCCACATACCCCACCCCCACATACCCCATCCCCAAATACCCCTACCCCACACACCCCAACCTCACACACCCCTACCCCACAAACCCCAACCCCACATACCCCTACCCCACATACCCCAACCCCACACACCCCAACCCCACACACCCCTACCCCACCCCCACATACCCCAACCCCACACACCCCCACCCCACATACGCCAACCCCACACACCCCAACCCCACACACACCTACCCCACACACCCCTACCCCACCCCACATTCCCCAACCCCACATACCCCAACCCCACACACCCCTACCCCACATACCCCAACCCCACACACCCCAACCCCACACACCCCTACCCCACACACCCCAACCCCACACACCCCTACCCCACATACCCCACCCCCACATACCCCACCCCCACATACCCCTACCCCACACACCCGTACCCCACACATCCCTAACCCAGCAGTCTGTGGTATGGAGAGCTTCTCTCAATTTTAAACCATGAATTGTTATATAGGTCCACACATTAAAATAATTCAAGATAATTCAAGATGCTTGAAGAGAAGTATCCAAAAAGGTCTTACAAAAAGTGTCTCACTTAGTATTACAAGATATCTCTCATTGACTTTGCATTGGAGTTGTGTGGACCGTAATGTAGACTAAAACCGAATCTAGTACTTAAGAGTTTAATTTCTTGGAATCACATTTTACTGAGTTTTTGTGACATCTTTTAAATTGCATATTTGGCGGGGTTGAGATAAGATATTTGCAATATTCTTTGGAGTACCATGTAGGGGAGTGTCTGATTGTTCAAGACCATTTGTCAATATGTCTTTAGGATCAATATTTCCTAGGTATAATTCACTCTAAAGTTGAGTGACTGACTATCTTGAAAAGGGTGCTCCAAACCGTCGCAAAAGACTCTGGGTGGTAACCCTGAGTCAATAAGAACCAACATTAATATGAAGCCGAGCAAACCTGAATCTCATGAGAGCTAATAGAAACGTGGGAGTGATTGTCGTAGAATGGGTACAACCCCCTTTCTCTCCCACCTCATACCAAGACTTCTAATTTAATTTCTCACAGAGACCCTGGTGGTATTAAGCTAAGGATGATTGTGTGAATAGTTTGATGTCTGGTATGGCCTTTCTAGGCAAACTAGACTTTCACAAGGTTAAAGCTTTTCGCTCTTTTTGTACAGATATCTGAATGCTGGTTTTCCAATACAGCAGTGATCTGATCCATGCATGATCGATTTCATGTGGTTACCAAAACTATGAGATGCGGGAGAAAACCGCTACTGGGGCACGTCCCCTCTTTTCAAAGGATAGCAAGTGTTCTTTTATTTGTCTGGTCTTAGATATATTGTCTTATACCATAGACTATACAGTTCTGGACAAACCATGGCCTTTGATATCAGAGACATGGCTCATTGAGGAGAGAACCCATGACAGGCCACCATTGTGAAAGCCCGGGCCCAGGATAATGAATCCTCAAATGTCATTGCCTTTTAGAATTCCAGACCAGGGTCACACAGACGGTTTCTCTCACATACCCTGGTAATAGACTAATTGTTTATAATTTCCCACACATACCCAAGTATCTATTTCTCATACAGACGCGGGTAGACCTTCATTTCGTAAACACACCCTGTTAGCTGACTAAAGGTGAATGTCTCACATTAACGCTTGTGATAGTCGACTAAGTGTTCATTGCTCTACCAGGCCCTTGTAATAGTAGACTAAGTGTCCGTTTTCTCACAGAGCCTGGTATTAGTGCACTAAGTGGCAGTCAGGCTATTATGCATGTATACCTGTCTGGTGCTGGAGGAACTGACTGATGTCCATGCCAGCATTAATTGCCCACCAAGGTTGGCACCAATGGCAGTGGCTTATTGGGGGTCTAAAGAAGCAGGTAACCCGACAAACAAACCTACCCAGTGGGCACAGCACCACCTACTAAACGTCTAGTAGCCATCTCCCTGCAACGAGTGCACCGTTTACTAGCTGGCTAATTTGGTGGCTAATGCAACACCTTGCAGCGCTTACTAGTTGGGTTTTTGCAGCCCTGCAAAATAGGCCCTTAGTAGTAGCTGCTTATGCAGTGGTTATTAGTCACTGCAAGTGCAGCTACTATTAAGAACTGTGAATGCAGCAGCTACTAGCTGGCTAATTTGGTGGCTAATGCAACACCTTGCAGCACTTACTAGTTGGGTTTTGCAGCCCTGCAAAATAGGCCCTTAGTAGTAGCTGCTTATGCAGTGGTTATTAGTCACTGCAAGTGCAGCTACTATTAAGAACTGTGAATGCAGCAGCTACTAGCTGGCTAATTTGGTGGCTAATGCAACACCTTGCAGCACTTACTAGTTGGGGTTTTGCAGCCCTGCAAAATAAACCTTTGGTAGTAGCTGCATATGCAGTGGCTATTAGTCACTGCAGATAAGCTACTATCATGACCTTCAAATACATCACTTAGTAGTTGACTACTTGGTGGTTAATGCAACACTAGTAGTCGACCTGGCAAAGGTGTGATTTAATGCTGTAGTATATGACCTTTAAGTAATATGCTATTATACACAGAAATGGTGTTTCAATCAAATTTGGTTGTAATCTATGTTATAAATCATGCCTAAGCATATTTTAAGTCTTAGCAATTGATGTATGTTCTATGCTTACATTTTTAGCACATTTTGGTACACACATGACTAGTATATGTCATTAATATAATGATATCAAAAAGTTCAAAGAGTATAAAACTTCAAAAAAGGAATACTGCTGCCACCTACTGGCAACTAATGCATGCCTCGGCAACAGCTAATAAGCCTTTATTATGCAGCACCTAGTAAGCCCTGCAATAGCTGCCCTTAATAGTCAGTGCTTCTGCAGCCCTGTATTTTGCAGCTACTAATAAGAGCTTACTAGCCACTGCAAAAGCAAGTTATTAGCCTATATTAAGCAACAGTGGTCTGGTGCATTTAAAAGCTATTGAACTCATCCAATCTCATTGACTATGCGATTTTCATTGATTAAAAAACTCATTTTGTTCATTCAGTATTTGAAGAAATTGAAAATGATGTCACATACATTCATTCTATTGCATAAATCAGGGATATTTAGGTCCGTGGAAATCGCTATGCATAGCATAGTGTTTGCAGCCCATGGTGGATATTCAAGGAAAATCACCAATTAACCAAAATACTGAGGAATATCCTGCTCATGATTTAACACATAGGTTATTAGGCACCACATGGACTGATAGATTTTAATATTTAGACATCCCTTCAAGTTATAATCCTCATTTTCAGTTGTCTATGGGGATTAACACTAACTTGCGATTATGCATATTTTGTGAAATATCTAGACAGAGGTAGCTGTTGATAATAAGAAATATAGAAAACTGGAGGGGTAAAGCATGATGTGACCATGTCTCATTGAAAAATATTGTGTGGTTTCTGTGCATTCAGGAGAAAACACTGAGTGATAATAGGGAATATTGAAAGCACATGGTCTTCAGCAACCCTGCATTTGCAGCTACTAATAAGAGCTGCTGTGCACCATTTACTAGCCACTGCAAGAGCTATAGTTAGGCAACAGTTAATAAGCCTTTCTTACACAGCAACTAGTAAGCACTGCATTTGCAGCCCTTAATATTCAGTGCTTCAGCAGCCCTGCATCTGCAGCAACTAATAATAGTTGCTATACACTGGCTACTATGTACTGCAAATTAAGCCCTTATTTAGCTGTGTCAGGCAACAACTAGTAGTCCCTTAAATGCAGATACTAGTAAGCCCTGCATTAGCATCCCTTAATAGTCAGTGCATCTGAAACCCTGAATTTGCAACTACTAATAGGAGCTGCTATGCACCATTTACTAGACACTGCAAATGCAGCCCTTATAAAGCTCTGTTATGGAACAACTAGTAATCACCTAAAATGCAGATACTAGTAAGCCCTGCATTACCATCCCTTAATAATCAGTGCATCTGCAGCCCTGCATTTGCAACTATTAATAAGAGCTGCTATGCACCTGCTACTAGGTACTGCAAATGCATCTCTTATTAAGGGATGTCAAAAGAACAGCTAGTAAGCTCTTAATATGTACCAACTAGTAAGCTCTCCATTAGCTGCGTTTAATAGCCAGTGCTTCTGCAGCCCTGATTTTGCAGCTACTTATAAACACTGCTCTGCTGCAACTAGTAGCAGTTGCATTTGCAGCACTGCAATGCACCAGATAGTAATAACTTAATAAGCACTACTCAGAATTTTGCCAATCTAGCTCAAAAAGGTTGATGGTTGCATGAGTGACTAGTAAACGTTGCAATGCAACTAGTAACTCAAGCAACGACTAGTAGCTGGTGCAGCCTGATGGTGTGCCCACTGGGTATACATCAACATGTTCTGTTAGCATGAATGCTGCCATTCAGCCCTCTATCTCCGGCCCCATGCAATGCTACCGGATATATGTGCTGCATAACTGGCATGTGGCATTGTAACGCTGCCTACGTCTGACGTCTGAGGCTATGTCATCAGCCAATGATTGTCATAAACAGAGCTATCTCTCTACAATAGACCTTCCCGACAGAGCTACCAAAGTACATGATATATCTGATCTCTATTAATTGTTTTTATAGCCTCCATAAAGGATGACCTTAATCATTTTAATGCGCAGATATAATTGAAAAGGCCGCAGAGAATAACCTGATCATGTCGTCATTATGTTTTTGTAGCCCGGGAGGTGGGGGGGTACTCAAATTTATTTTTACACGGGTGTGCGGCTGAGCCTCTGACAAACCCTTACCCTTGGCTAGAGGGGATTTTGGTCAAAAGTGACCCTTTTTGCATGAATTTTGGGGAAAATTTGAAAAAGTGACCCTTGGCTAGAGGGATTTTAGCGAAAACAGACCCTTGGCTAGAGAGATTTTGCTGAAAACAGACCCTTGGCTAGAGGGATTTTGCTGAAAGCTGACCCTTGGCTAGAGGGATTTTGCTCAAAAACCACCCTTGCCAGCCGCACACCTGTATATACAAAATGTACCAAGTGCCCCCCCCCCCGGATTTTGTAGCCTAATACATGTATACATACATAAACACGAGTAAGAATAAAACATATGGTAGTGTTTACTGGTGGGGGGGGAGTTTAGACCAAATTTTTTGCCGCAACCAACTTAAAAGATGCTATCCATCATGAGAAACATGAATCTGGCCTTCGTTTTTGAATTTGAGATTTCTAACCCCCCCGTACGCCCCCTCCGAAGATAAAAAGTATTTAATCATTTAATTAAATACCATTTTAAATTATTTCTGAAAAATCTGTGCATAAAACCTGAATATAACTGCTTGTGGCTGATGTATAAAAATAGTCAGCATGAAAGTGAATCCTTTTTAGTCATGTGGAGATTCCAATATGGCCGCCAACTGTTAAAAATGACCCATTTTCCCCTATTTTTGGAAGAAAACCTGTACAAAACCATCTTGCAGTGATGTACAAATGTAGTGAACGTGAAAGTGAACTACTTTTAGATATTTGAAAAATCCAAGATGGCCGCCAATTTAAAAAAATACATATATTTTGGTTTTTTAAAAAGTATTTTCGCATCAAACCTGTATACAACCACATTGCGTTGATGTATAACAATAGTCAGCATGACAGGGAACTATGTTTAGATATGTCAGTAATCCAAGATGGCCGCCAAATTGAAAAAAGAATACTTTTTTTACTTTTTAATAAAAGATTCCTGGACAAAACCACTCTTTGGGTGACATCTTGCAAACATAAATTTTGTCATGACCGACCAGACTTGGCACAATTTGAAAGTAGAAAAAATGGTGGACAGTGAACTTGAAACTGATAATGTGCCTAGCCATCTGTTTTGCAATGTGCACCAATCCCTTATGTTGGGTAGACATAGAGATATCATAGGCAGGAACAAGATATATTCTAGCTTTCTTTCAATGCTAACTCTGTTACCACTCAAGGCTTGAACTGTATGACTGGCTTGATAAATCATAATTTTAACAGTAAACCCTGGACCAAGGCTGAGGAATTTGATGACTTCATTGCACCAAATCAAATTGCAATCAAACAAATCAGTAAGCCTCAAAGATGATAGTCACTCTCACATGTGCTGTGATGACATATCACTATCATGATCTATCTCACTTCCTTGAGAAGTTTGTGAATGTGACAAATCAGGTGGCAAGCATTGTTCGCTGTTTCATCAAACTTGAACTTCTCAAGGTCATGTTCTGTGTGGGCGGTCTTATTGGTGTTCACCTGACTGAGCCTTTCTTGTCATTAACAAACGTCACTAGCACAACCTACTTGACCCTGATACCAGCTTCCCAGCAGCTCTATTTGGATCTTTCATCCACAGACCCAGTAGATCTTCTTGATACCAGCATTCAAATTTGTGTCTAATGTAAGGTTCAAAGTACAAGGTACGATGATGACATCTGTGAAGCCATAGAGAAAACACTGAGTGAGTATCGGCCACTGGTTCTAAAGGTATTGGCCATGCTTTTACCTGAACTAGCCCGTTGATTTCAGAAGCAAAAGGGGAATATCTTTGGATTTGGTGAATGTGATCCACAGACTGAAAACATGCTTTCCTCAATGCATCAAGAGAAACTTGAACATGCACCTATAAATGAAATAAAATCAGAAGGAGAGGTAGAACTAGTGAATTATGAGCTAGGCGTCATAGGAAGCAAACACCTGGAGACTGTGTCTTCCTTGGTAGTGAATGCAAAGGCATATGATCTCTAGGAGAAATCACCATCTGGGAGGTTCAAGGCATTGGTAAGAAAGAATGGGCCCATACCTGAACTAAAACTGGAATGCAAATCAAAATAAACAGACCTGAGAGTCCAGAATATGACAAGCAAAGAAGCTGAAAATATTCTATTTGCTAGGCTTATATTGAAAGATCTAGATGACCTAAAGAGGATGGGAGGAGCATTCAGTTCCTCCCAGGAAGTGGATATGTATCTCAGGACCCGTTCAAAAAAAAAAGACGAAAGGTTCTATCTAGAGGTGAGATATGCAAGGGGCATATCTCTAACCGTGCCAAAAACAAGTGATCTGTTCTGCCTGATGAGGGACCACAAGAAGCTGCCTATTGCAACATATGCAACAAACTTAAAGATCTTCCTTGACAATGTCTCCTCAAAGCCTGATGTTTCCCTCATAGATCTGAACAGTTTTGGTCAAAACTGAGTGCCAGCCACTTTGCTACATAGCTAAACGCAACCAGTGTTTTATTCTTATCTTTGATCTGCGGTGATTAAAGTCTTAAGAGCGTCTTCATCATTCTGTCTTTATTCAGGTCACATTTACCATAATGACCTCAACCATGTTTAACATTTGTCCCTTGTCTTGAGGCTCATAATAATTATAGGCTCACGGATATTAGATATTAGTATTAGTAATAGAATTAATATATTAGTATACAGTACAGGCCATGATATTTGACATTTTACCTGAAAGGATATGAAGAGTTTGGTCCCAAAACGCAATAAGAGCCATTTTGAAAAACGAGTCTAATTTTTCGACAAAGGTGTAGGGCAGGAATAGGTAAATTCAATTTTGAAAATAATTTTCATGAAAATACTTTTTTACGTCTTTAGGTCCTCTCTGATCTTCACATTATATCTGCCGCACTATAATTGCCAATATGGTGGCCTTAGAAAAATCACTACATGCTTCAATTCCGGAATGGATTCGTTGCGTTTTGCAACGAAACTCTTCATATGAAATATTGATGTTTTTTTAACAGGGTGGCCATCTGGGATTTTTTCATGTCTGACAATAGTTAACTTCCATGCTGACTATTTTTAGGTGTCCCCAAAAAGTGGTTTTGTCCAGGAATCTTTTATTAAAAAGTTTTAAAAAAATGTGTTTTTTCAATTTGGTGGCCATCTTGGATTAATGACATATCTAAACATAGTTCTTTGTCATGCTGACTATTGTTATACATCAACACAAAGTGGTTGTATACAGGTTTGATGCGAAAATACTTTAAAAAACACAAAAAAATATGTATTTTTTAAAACTTGGCGGCCATCTTGGATCCTTCAAATATCTAAAAGTAGTTCACTTTCCTGCTGACTACATTGGTACATCACCGCAAGATGGTTTTGTACAGGTTTTGTTCCATAAATAGGGAAAAATGGGTCATTTTTAACAGTTGGCGGCCATATTGGATTCTCCACATGACTAAAAATGGTTCACTTTCATGCTGACTATTTTTATACATCAGCTACAAGTGGTTATATACAGGTTTTATGCACAGATCTTTCAGAAATAATTTAAAATGGTATTTAATTAAATGATTAAATACTTTTTATCTTCGGAGGGGGCGTACGGGGGGGTTAGGAATTTTAGATTCAAAAATGAAGGCCAGATTCATGTTTCTCATGATGGATAGCATCTTTTAAGTTGGTTGCGGGTATTGCATCACCAATTTGGCTGAATAAGCTCCCCCCCTATTACTGGCATGTATGCTAGCTTATGCTTAGTCATTTCTGTGATAAGAAGATAAGCACTTGTCTTAAACTCACATTTCCTTATACTACATGCGATGATTTATAACTGGGTGATATAGAACTCACAGCGAAGGATTTAGTATGCATATTGGTACATGTTCTTTCCCCTCCTGTTATATATTGTAAGACCTACTATC
Organism: Harmothoe impar; assembly: GCA_947462335.1. Taxonomy (NCBI): domain Eukaryota; kingdom Metazoa; phylum Annelida; class Polychaeta; order Phyllodocida; family Polynoidae; genus Harmothoe; species Harmothoe impar. Next base: position 58,234,587 of record OX381714.1, read on the forward strand.
TATTCCTTCTGTATTAACACATAAAGTTTGCTACACACCCTAATAGCACTAATTACCGAGGTCCTTCATAGAGAACCTTGTTAAAAGGTTTCCCTGTCCTCTTCTGTGGCTCATAATGAGCTACAGGCTACGTAGCGGCACATTCCACTCCAAGTCTACACTCATACTGGAGGAGCTATCTTCTCAGACATCTCAAAGGTACATCTAAAAATAGCACAAATCAATTTTCTAAGTATACCTTTGTGGCACGCGTGCCAGCATACACTTTGTGTAACAAGGGGTTGAACTTGGAAGTTGAAGCTGCCCTGGAGCTTTTTTGTTCATTATTTTGTTGCCTTGCAGGAGCCCTGGCGTGAGCCCTGGCGTCCAAATGCAGTGTGTGCACCTGTCATTGTGTACAATGTTACTAAAGATATGTCCCTTGTATAAAGAATAGCTCACGCGTATGTTTATGTGTGTGTTTGTGTGTGTGACTAGTAGACAGCCTTTCTGCACGTACAGGGACTGTACTAATGTGATCTCCTTCATCCCACTGGTTAACTCTGTAAGAACCCAGTGCTTTTATGCATTATGTCATTTATCGTTGTGATACACGAAGGCAGCACCTGCTAGTAACTCGCTGCATTCAAGTATCATGACGACGCAATGGGGTTGAAACATACCTGAAGTGTCGGCATGATGCATCCATGCATCATTCTAACAAAGGCCATAGCATTAATTATATACCATCGACGCTCTTTATGACCCGGGTTAATGTCCTATGGTGATCACGTACCTCCCATCTCATCAACAGCACTGCCTAATCATTATCTAAATTGCCTCCTTCTTAGCTATTTTATTACTTCCCTTTGCTGTATAATTAGTCATTGTTTGAGGAGCTATTAATGTGAATTGTGTTATTTCTTTTAAACAGTAGGGTGTACAAGCACGAAGAGTTAACCGGGAGGCCGTCAACCCCTTCTGCCCAACATATATTAAAAAAAACACTTCATGTGCTTTTATTAATTACGTGCCTCGAATCACAAAAGGGAAATGCAGAAATCATAATGTAGAGGAAGCATAGCAGGGTTTTGTCTTTGTCATTGGTAACATTCTTTCACAAATTCAGAATACGAAAATTATTTCCATCCTCGATTGTCATAAATTCCTGCCAACCCTTCACCGGTTCACTAGCACCTACACCACACGTCCACATCACCCCCCCCCCCCCCCCCTGTACGGTGGGCTGTTTACAAGCCTACCTGACAGGAGGCCCTCAGTAGCGGCGAGCAGCTCCCGAAACCTGAGCAGCAGCCGTCTGGGAGGAGCACGCGAGCTGCTCCCTCCACCCTGATGCAGCTCTTACAGCAACCTACAGGGTGACGTGTACATGGGGTGACGTGTACATGGGGTGACGTGTACATGGGGTGACGTGTACATGGGGTGACATGTACATGGGGTGACAATGTAGAGGGGTGACATCTACATGGGGTGGGTGACATCTACATTAGCCGACAGCTACATGAGGGGACATGGACAGGGTGATATTAACAGGGGGTGACGGTCTACATGTAGCAATCTATGTTCGTGGAAGAATTCGTGCAGCAATACTATATGTACACAGCTCATACCGCATTCAGGTCTGTAATCTCTTCTATAGGAACATATGATATATCCAGGCTTATATACCCACGTAGGGTAAGACTACCCGAGGTGAGGGCACCAGGGTATAGGGGATGATGGGAGTAGTACCCAAGGAGAGGCAACTCTGCTCAGCAGCTATTTCCGCTGTAGGAAACAACAGGAGATCATCCTCAGATCAGGGGAGTAGGGGCATGACAGGGACAGGAAATGTCCCCTGAACCCTGCTGCCTGACATAGCACCCTGGGCTGTCACATCAGGTAGGACAGGGGGTGTGGGGCTGGTGTGAGGGGCTCACCTGAGCTGCTCTCATACAGGTGTGTCTAATGGACATGGGGACTGAAGCAGGCTCAGATAGCACAGGACAATTTGCAGAATTACTACAGACCTTTTTTTTATGTACATTTGAGGCTATTGGGGTTGTGGCGACAGACGGGCAATGCCTCCGAGCTAGTTTTCGCCTGAAAGTGTGATTAAATCCAATAAATCCACTTAAAAAAAGAAAAGAATATGGCGATGAATCGATACGACCTGTATGCATTCCTTCAGTTGAGGTTGCCCAAAGTACGATCTGATCACGTTAACGGCACATATGTTTTCTTCCAGTGAAAATAGAGAACACATGAGAAGGTTCTCCCTTGTAAGCACAGTCTTAAAGTGTTTTATCAACAAACTGAAGTCAGCCGGACTAGAAGCATCTACACCTCAGCACTGATCACCTAAAGGACCTGGCATGTCCTTTAGAGCCCAGTCGGCTGAGGGATGGTCTGTGGGGTGTGTAATCCCGCCTCTAGAGCCATATAAAATGCACTCCCCTTACTTCACCAGTGAAATCGCCATTGGGCTGATAGCACCCTATGGTGGGGCCGTCTGGGCAGGCCGGCTGCCGGGCTGAGGGCATGGCCATTCCGGTGCGAACAGGCGGCAAGGCTGACTCATATACTTGGCGCCTCCACACCACTAGGGGTGGTAGATCTGGCCGCCGTCTACAGCAAAAAGTAAGGAGCAAAAAAGCTCCTGGGGGAGATCAAAGCCAGCCTGGAGGAGTTAAGGTCAGTCCTTAGCCAGCCGATCCCCCTCTCAGACCCCCTCAACGCCTGTCGAGGCCAACGGATCCACACAGAGTGGCTGCACGCCGCGCAGAGATGAAAAGCTGCCTCGGTAGGACCTCGATCGACCAAGCACGCATGCAAGGTGTTCTGGGTGTAAAAAGAGGGATTTCTCGGGAAAGGTGCATTTTCTTCAACTACAGAGCCCGGCCCTGCCGAGGCTTTCCTGACCTCATGTATCTGCATGACGAGTAATGTAGAGAGTCGGGGCCAATTAGTCTGGAAGCCAGAGGGGTTGACCCCAACTTCTGGTATAAAGTTTTTTTCTCTGCTGATTATTGATGTATAGGGTCTAGGTAAGATTATCAGGATGGGTGTGGAGCTCTCATCCTTGGGCAATTTGAGTTATTCAAGATGGCCGCCAGTACACTCCCGAAAACTAGAAATGTGTCTATCTCAGCTTCTAATCAACTTAGAAACACAAATAAAAATGCAAAAAGTGCATTTATGAGGTCAAGGAATACAACCCTGCCATTTTCAATAAGAAATATGGCAGCCATTTTGAACTTTTAAGGGGATTATCCATGAAATATGCCCGGTTTTGACAGAAAAATGGAAAAATTGCCATCACTGTATTGTCAAAGTGTATAATTTGGAGAATAGTAACTTTATCAGCATTGCTTAATGGGTTTCCTGGTGGACTCTCATATGGGACTTACCATAGTTTTGTCCTGGGCTAAGTGGTGGGTCCCATATAGGCCTGCCCAGATTTGAAGTTTCTATGTTGATTGCATAAGAACCAGCTTAGAGTATCATAGCCCTCGTAATAACTTACCTTTGTTGATGTTTGCATGTCCATTAGTGCAAATAGTATTTTTTAGTTTCTTTACCTTCATGACCTTTATAGAACCCTGAACATAATGATGATATATTAAAGATAGTTATTTATATGTAAAAAGCAGAGAAACCCATGTAGTCTAAATTATTCCTACCCACTATCTAAGATTTCCTGCAATTGGGGATTGTATGTGGTATATGAATAGAGTTACAGTGACCCACTGCTAAAGTCTGAAGTAATTGCCAGAAGATTGCACTTAGCTGACCAGGGGGTCTACCCATTGAAGTGCACTGGGTTGTGAATTTTACACCTCCAACTTAGGCATTGCAGGAAGTTTGTGATGGGATTGGGTAACCAGATCAGAAGAGAAGCACATGCAAAGACGTTTTAGGCAGTGTGTGTGTTGCATTATTTGTTGTTTTGTCTAACCTGTGTTTCAGTTTAAATCTTATTTTAAAATGGGACTTCCACGAATGAGCATTCTATCTCCATATTCATGAAGGTAAATACTAATGGCACATTAAACAATGGCAGATCCAGGGATGCCCCGAAAAGGAAAGGACAAAGAAGAGAAAAGGTAGGGGGCAAATTCTCCCTGGGTGGGGGCCCATCATGTTCTTGTCAGTTGTCAGCATCATCCTGGCCTATGGTCCTGGCAGTGTATGGACCCCTACTACTTCAGTGTCCTAGTGCCCCCCACCATCCTTCAGAGCCCACAACCCCAGCCCCACTCCCAGGACCCCAACCCCTCCTTCTAGCGATTTCACCCCTCCAACCAACGATTCCACCCCTCCTATCAGGGTTCCCACACCTCCTTCCAGGTTCCCACCTTTCCTCCTGGGGCTTCAATGCGTCCTCTCTGGGCTTCCATCCTTCAACCTCTGTGGTCTAAGTACATCCATTCACACCCTCAGACAAGTGAGCGTCACTCTCAGCTGAAAGCCAGGCAGTGCCAGACTTTCAGGTGGGAGTGTTTTTGGCGACAGTGACGCTCACTTGTCTGAGGGTGCAGGGTCTCCAGTCCCCCAACCCAGAGACGCCATCCCTTCTTCACATGCAGGGGTGTGAAATGTCCACGGAAACGCGGAAATCCGCGTTTTTTATCTTCACAGGGACAGTTCCTGAGATTTGTCCAGATCCAATGAGAAATTTATTTCCCTTTATGTAGGGGGGGGGACTTAGAAGTATTTTCAAACCAGAACACCAAAATACATGAAATTTCACCATTCTGCTCTTACATTTTCAAAATTTTCTTGGGGGGCATGCCCCCAAAACCCCTAGAAATGTTAAAGTATATAATTTGCAAGAGCTTGGAGTCCCATCGTCACTTCAAGCAGCATCTTCAGCGGAAACCATTTTTTTCATTTCACACCCCTGACATGTCAAACTCATGGTTATGATCAGGATAGTTCGGGAAGGGCTGACATGCAGAGGCCTGAGAGAGGGAGATGTGAATAAGTTTGAGGGGGGGGGGGGCGAGGTCCTTCTCCTACCATACACATCACATATCCACTCCTCTCCCACAAGCCCTCATCTCCTGTCCCATGTCCACCCCTACAGGCTAGCTCCACCTGTGTCCTCCCTGCCATATATGTTCTGCCCTTAACTAGCTCCTCTCCCCCTGTCATGTTCTGTCCTCTCCTGTATCATCTCCTTCCCCATGACCCCCTCTGTTCATGTATCTCTACCAAAATTTTCCCTGTGTATCATCTACCCCTTTAACCTCCCATCCCCTGTTCATTGCCCTCATCATGACTGTTTCCTTCCTTATCTGGTGCTTGACGTCCTCCTGGATCCTCCTCTTACTCCCCTGTTCTACCCTGCAGAAATTCGGGAGAGGGATATATAGAGGGGAAATCAATGGAAGGGGGGGTCAGGAAAATGGGAGGCAGGTAGGTAGGGGAATGAGAAAGCAGAGGAAGAGGGAAGCATTCGTAGGGCAGCATGAAAGAAAAGGAAAGGAAGCAATATAATGCAAGGCAAGAGAGGGGCATGGAAAGGGGCATGGGGGGCAGTGTGAGGGAAGTTGGGCGGGGGGGGGGGTGATGTCCCAGGGACTAGACATCAAGAATCATACATCCCCAGCACTACGATCCAGTTTGGGTATGATTGAGTATGGGAGAGGAAGGTGGGAAATGGGTTCATGGTTCTCCCCTCTCCTGCCTTAATCCCGTACCATCTGAATCCCCCTGGTCTCCCATATCCAAAACATCGCCTTCCCACCCCTACCACATCCATTGCCCTCCCATATCATCTGCTTTCCTCGTATAATCCCCTTCCATCATATAATCCCCTCCCCTACCATGGCCCCTTGCTTCCCCTGCCATATCATATCTTCTCCCATCCCCTCCTCCATCCCATATGCACTACCCTCCCAAATCCTGCCATGTTTTCTTCTCACTTCCTCACCATGTCCTGTCCTATCCCTCTGTCCTCTCCTCCCCACCAAGTCTTGCCCCACACCTTTGTCCTCTCCTCCCGACCATGCTCCTTCCTTCTATTGTCCCTCCATCTTTCTAACTGTGGCTGCCCCATCTATAGTTACATAGTCATTTTCTTGTGATACTAGGTGTGGGCAAATGTATGAAATACAATACAAAATGTTATTTCTATATTTCTCCTGCCAATGAATATCAAAACATATTTTCCCCTAAAAAAAAAGGTATAACTCAAACCAAATGATAGCGGCTAGGTACAGCCCTAAGTAATATTTTACATCCCAAAATTAGTGAGAAGGCACCACCATTTCAAGTCTAGAACATCAACATATTCTTCGGGGGTATGCCCCCCCCAAACGGGCTAGTATAACTGCTGCCGTTCATTTGCGGTGGTAGGGGATAACAGACATCACCTCTAGGTTGGCCAGGTTTGAGTATATGTCATGGCCATTATTGGACATTCATAGGAATTCCCTATATGTACAGTTCTACCCTTATCAGTTTGATGATCTAGAATATCTTTTGGGGTTGTTATACCCAAAAGTAAATAATGATAAATCACAAAATGACTGTATTGTAGACACTACAGTAACATCTACTTTAGGATAACCCTATAGAGAAGACTGGGGTAACAAATTAGGGCCCTTTTTGCTAATTGTGCCACATAATATGTAAGATTATATTATAAGAATGTTATTGTCATTAACTATTCCTTTTAAAGCTATCATGAGTGCATGAATACATCCAAACAAGTGTTTGAAATGCAAGATGGTGACAGTATAGTGTCATTATGGCCATTTTCCCGTCAAAACGAGGCATATTTCATGCATAATCTCATTAAAAATTCAAAATGGCTGCCATATTTCTTATTGAAAATGGCATGGTTGTATTCCTTGACCTCATAAATGTACTTTTTGCATTTTTATTTGTGTTTCTAAGTTGATTAGAAGCTGAGATAGACACATTTTTAGTTTTCGGGAGTGTACTGGCGGCCATCTTGAATATCTCAAATTGCCCAAGGATGAGAGCTCCACACCCACCCTGATAATCTTACCTAGACCCTATACATCAATAATCAGCAGAGAAAAAAACTTTATACCAGAAGTTGAGGTTGGGCTACAAAGGGGGCTTCTACTTCTAGACTAAATGGGAATAGTCAGCTCATACACGTTTGTAGATAAGGGCTTTTTATTTTATTTTATTTCATCTTTTTATTATTATCACATAAGGGCATGACAGAGTAGCTAGCCCTGCAGCAGAGACAGCAGCCCTATAGTGAGCTGTGCATACATCAGTTTAGGGGGAGGGAGATATACATGCTGGCAGGTGACACAGCCACTCAAGGTCTACGTGCCACCCGGTGTGGTCCCACCCACCAGGTTGTACCTCCACCATACACCCCCCCCCCCCCCCCCGTTATTGATGTGGTACACTGTAGAAAGGAGGCACCACGCTGCTACAGGCACCCTTAAGATGTATCATCTCTCTCTAAATATATAGGGGGTTCCTACTATCACTTAGTATCATCTATATATAGGGGTTTCCTACTATCTCTTTATCAAACCCACAAAGCATCAAGAGTTTTAAGAGCTCAGTTTGTAACATGGGGGTGCAGAGGGGTCCCCCCTCCAGGTCGGAAAGTCGCCGAAATCAAGGGGTCCAGGTCGAAAAGTCGCTTTTTTGGACCCTTTAATCTAAAAGCAATTTTGTTCAAAAGTCGCCAGGTCGCTTACATTATTGCCTTAGGTCGAAAGTCGCCTTCAAAACGGCCCAAGTCGCCAGGTCGCTTTTGACCCATCTGCAGGCACTAACATGAACGACCACTGACGACATAGGAAATAATTTGGTTTAGGTTTTGACATAGATGACGTCACTACCTATTATCCTCATATTTGGACAGGATGAATGTGAATCGATTATAATGTCATGTTAATAATGCCTTTTGCTGAGAAAGACAATACCAATTATCGAGAAAGCGTTATTGATAATTTATAAAGACAAAGTATCACGTTCGACATTGGGGACAATTATTGTAGTTATTCTTACCTCCATATGCATGTCGTTATTAGCACAGGCAATTAGAAGTACATGCGGCATGACACATTCTGAGAAACCATGTCAGGCTCGTGACCGTCCTTCATCTAGATGTAGCGGTTATCCTACATCTAGGTGAAGGACCATCACAGGCGAGTAACTACATTCGAGTTACTCGCCAGGGCTGCATTCATGCATCATGATGAGAAATGGGCATGATGCATTAAAGCAGGCCTACATGGGTTACAGTTAGGTCCCCAGGTTACACTGAGGGACACGGGGTTGACTTGTACACCGCTCCTTACAGCTAGAAATTGAATCCAGGACTTGTCCAGCGTCAGGAAGCTAAGCGGCCAAATGACGGTCGTCAGAATTAGGAGGGGCAGACAAGGAGGCAATGCGGGGGGTGGAGGAGGGGGAGATGGGGGAGAGGAGAGGGATGAGGACCAGTCTGGCCGCTTCTCTGCTGCAAGGCCCTCCTTGTGGATCAATATTGCAGACAGACATCCCCTGAATTGATCTAGTTTACGACGTGCTCGTCTTGATGTAACATGTCCTCACAGGGCACCATCATGTATACCTCCTCCCCTTAACCCTTTCAGGACGGCAGAGTCCTTTAATGACCTATACACTTTGTCGTCATGATGCATGAATGCAGCCTTGGCAAGTAACTCGCCAATGATGCATTCGTGCATGACCACTCTCGTGAAGGGTCAGTATTTGATCCTGGTATTTCATGCACCTCACCGACGCTGCAATTTGTGTATCAGGATGCCAAATTCTGTTCTGAAAGGGTTAATCCCTAACACACACACCTATCCACATTCACATAGCGGAATGCTGGCTCCTTGGACCCCGGCCCGCCTCCCACCACCACCAACCACTTCCGCCGCCTACCCCCTGGTTATAGTGCTTCCGGTGACGTCAGCACGTCAAGGCAGCGCTATGATTGGACGTCAAAATGGCTAAAAATAGCCCCGGCACCGATTCAAACAAGGGGGAGAGTCCTTTGTGTGGGGCAGTGTCATAGAGTAGGGGGTGCAGGGCCGGTGGGGCCCCATCCCTCTCCTTACCCCCTCCACCACCTCCACCCACCATGGCTGGTGCCGAGGGCTGCTTTGTCACTACGATAGCACTGTATGCTGCTTTAAGTTCCCCTGTCAGCAAGGCTTACCCTCACCATGATATAAATAGTACCCTTTAAGGCCCCCACCTGCCCCCCCCCCCTCCTCCTGGGCGGGCCTACTGCTCCTCTTACAAAGACAATCGATGCCAGGCTGCTTGCCCTTTTGTCTCCTGCGTCCTCCACTGGATCTCCACACGGAGACAGTGGGAGCAGAGATGTCCAAAGCGGAAAGTTAAAAAGAATACAAATAGATAAACTTGGTCATTATTGGTGTGCATTTGTCGCTTTGAAGACATGGCTGTCGGCAGGCTGCTTCTTCTCATAGTGTTGTGTGCAGGGGCTATCTCTGCGGCGCACCGGGGTGCAGTTTTACTTCTCTTATAGCCCTGGGCTGCCTTAATGGATTGAGATTTGAATATAGCTTACATATGGCTTTGATTCTTGTGTGTGGTAATGCTACAGATCTGGACGAGAAAAGCGATTGTTATGCATATGGCAAAAAAGAAAACACCACAGTGTGCAAGCGGTGTAGTAAAATGGAGGCAATACCCGCAGAACGTGTCAAAGAATGTAATTCCTCAGTCGCCAACACCCCCCCCCCCCTTCCGCCAGCCTTTTCCTCATCATACATGGTTGCATCTTCAGAAATAGTTACTAAGCCTACAGACCCACTGTGCTGGAAAATGGGAATGAAAACCTAATCGTCTACTTTCAGCTAAAACATTGCATTCGTAGTTTTAAACCAACACAGTCGAATGCTGGTAAGCAGGTTCACGGGGCCCCCGGGGGACAGGGCCCTTACGGACCAAACGGGGACAAGAGGGTCCATGGGCAACACTTAGATGAAATGAGAGGCAACAAAGGTGAACAAATAAAGGTGATTCTATATGGAACAAAGATAGGGGGAATGGAAGAAGAAGAGACAAATAAAGTCATGGTAAAGAAAGAAGGTCCCAGCGCCCTGCTTTAAGTGGATTGGGTTCCTAGAACTTGTCATAACGTGGCACATGACTCCAAAAGTTATCCCCTCGGTAAAATTTCAATTTCACTTCACCTTAAAAGGAAAACCACGTACAATTTCACTATACAGAGTGAAACTAGGCATATAGATAAGCTACATTGCTGTGTGACGTTTGAGCGCTGAAACAACACCAATTTCTTAGAAAAGACAGCTAATGTTATAGTGTGAAAGCCCATTAGTTAATGTCAAATTGTCAATGGTGTTAACTCCCATTATAATGGTCCTTTACACTTATGGATAGTGTAGATTATAGTCGTTAATCTGTTCAGTAGAACCAGCATACCGTCCCTTTGTGTGTGAGATATAGACAAAACGTCGGGGCATTAACAATGTTGGCGCTATGGTTGACATGCTAGAGATTAGATGGATTCCAAGAAAGATCATCGTCTCTAACAGTTAAGTTTACATAAGGCATACCAAAGAACAAGCTTGACGTAATTTTGAATTTTTCTTAGAAAGGGAGCATAGAACCAGGGTCTGAATTCCTTTGTCTTACTACTGCATCGTAGTTTAATTACACTGTACAACAAATTTTCAAAATTTGAAAAAAACCGGGACCAGACACAATTATTCCTATGTATTTTGACCTGGGGAATTCAAAAATACCACTTAAAATGTTGTGGTAAGTCTCAGTTTTCAGATTTTCACATGGTCTTATTTTGTATAACCGGCTAGAGCTCATGTAATCCTATGTATACACTATTTGATCAAAAAGTAGGAAAATGGTTCTTCTCATGTAAAACTTATTTTTAACTAGTTAGATTATTAATATATGACTGATCTGTTACAGAAATAAGTACTCTTGGTGAATAAATAGGTCTAAAATAACATTTTGAAACATATAACTAGTGCTTAAAAAAGGTTGCTTTGTGTTCCTATTGTATTCCCCATCAGGACGACTTATGACCATATTCCAGCAATGTACTGATGTACCTGGCTAATGTTTCATGTAAAATTAGGTTTTATGGTCAAATATCCTCATTCAAGGATACCTTTTAGTTAAAAAATTGATTCTGAAAGGAATTTGCAAGGCCTGTTTTGAGGTTTGCAATATTGATGACATTTCCAATATACTAGAGCCATTATCCAATAAGTTGACTGTGGGAATGGCTGCCATGGTAACCAGAAACTGGCCTTAGTACCATTTTTGTCTAAAAAACCCATTATAGATATAGAACTTTAATACTAAAGATGTAACACCAATGATCTATCATTGTATTCTGCATAAAGGGCTATATGAGCAATTCTCTGCCTATTTATTACTCTTTTTGGGATTCTGGTGCCCGTGGGGGCTAAAAACAGTAACAATAGCTTCCCTGAAGGTACCTCTTGTCAGAACGGATCACAATCCTGATCTTAGTAGCTTAAAAAAATGTCATATCGCCTTAGGATAAATTTACACGTTTTATGGTATTTTTTCAATCAATATCGGTAAAATATCACTAAAAACAGTGTAGAATCCTGTTTTTTATGGTCTCTTACCACTAAATGTGCTTCGGAGTCATGTTATCTCTGCCAGGCAAACAAAATTGACAATATTTCATGAATGCTGTCCCTGCTTTATATTGGTCCGATCATATATTAAGTAGTAGACCGACAAATAATCATGGTTGGAATATCTTGAAACTGAGACTTATGGGGCATTTTTCACCATCATTTTTGGATTCAGTGACCTCAAATTAGCCTAGTCAGGTAGGTCTGCCCCCGGTTTTTTTTTCGTCGTTGTACAGTGTTATCAATCATAAGTATTTTAAAATGAAACTAAAATAGTACATGTTATCATAATGTTTTATTCTATATAACAATATGAACAATAGACTTCTCCCTAGATATTAATATTGATGAAAAGCACGAAAAACAAGATATACTTCTTGACATTGTATTCACTGACAGTGTAAGGTCAGTCAATCTAACAGTTCAATGTCATATTTAAATGGGATGGGTTGGAACACACTAGGGTTCACTTCTCCCAGTCCGCACCCTTCACGCCCCATGGACCATGGAGGAGGGTTCAGGACAGGTTCAAGGGTAAAAGGACCTACGTCAGCAGCAGCACACGTGACTTTATGGGCCAGCGCCTAAGATGGATAATATTAATAGTATCAGTAGTGTCAAGCTCTGATTAATGCCCCTGTATAGACCCTAATGTACCTGGTGGTAGTCTACTTCCACTTTAGTAATGCCACTTTGTGTAAGATTAGCATATAAAGGTGGCATATTTAGCTCTGATCTCTGTTATATCACGCATACCCCCCCCCCCCCCCCCACGGTATTATTGTCATTATTATCAACTATAATCTAAGTCCTCTTTGAGTATTTCTATACCCGTGGTCCCTATATTCTCCATACACTCAGAAAGACTTTGTGGCTGTGCTACATATATGCTGTTCTTGGTTTAAGTTCTACTACCATGCTGGGTCCTCCTATAAGTGCCCGGGTGATCACTGATTTCAATTCCCTTCAAGCCGGCGCTTATACAAGAGCAGCGCTTATTTGATATGAGGATATAGCGCTTATTAGAGACCGGCACTTATTCTAATTCACTTACTTTGCTCTCACGCCACCAATCCCTCCTATCTGCCACTTTTCACAACCTGTATAGAAATGATGGAGCTATAGGTACAAGGTCTGGGAGGGGATTAATGCCATAACGACGGCAAATAGCCAGCTATGCACAGAATCTGTATGTTAAAAGTAGACCCCAAAATCAGCAAACATACAAACATTCTCACATCGAGCCGCGTGTGTGGGTATAGGGGTTAAAGGATCGGGCTCAAGTTTACACATGGGTATATAGACTTGTAGTCGGGGCTTACACAATGAAAACAAAACTAAACCTTCAAGTTGAAGTTTAAGAGTTCACCGTACACGCTTAACCCTTTAAGGATAGCATGCTGCCTCAAAGCTCACGTCCACCTGTCTTCATGATGCACAAACCCAGCTCCGGCGAGTAATTCGCCAGCACTGCGAGGTGATATGAACCTTTGAGACTTGGTGAAATGCATAGCTGTAAGACTGACGATTTGCACACCAAAGCTGGATTCATCATTTCATGCATCAGGGCGACAAATATCATAGTTCAATAAAAACCCTTTGTCATCCTGAAAGGGTTAAGTACCACATTATTCACAGAGGAGTGGTGAGACTGGAGGCATTGGGAGTGGTATGTGTATTTTACACTCGATGCTAGCAACAGCTTCTAAGTATTATGATCAGTCTTATTAGTAGACCCCCTGACATGGGTTTATGCACACATATGAAGCCCTCCAGGGGTCAGATCAGGCTGCATTTGCATGACAAAACATGTTACAAAACCCACTGACATGGAGGTTGGCTAACTTCATAAAAGTGGACGACACAGCATGCCCTACGAGACGATCTATGCTGGAAGATCAACTTAGAATAGATGATTGTACCTTCGTCTTTGAAAAATAAAGATATTTGAACTTGAACTTGAACTTGAACTTCTCTAAGGAGTGTGGTACCTGAAAATATTGGTGACCACTTTGGCACTACATGCAGACATGAGTTCTAATATCTGGAAAGTTTTATGCACAGTATTCAAGAGATAATCAAATCCACAAAGTGCCCAGTCAAATCAAAACCGTACAAATTTTTTTTTGTGTTTTTTTTTCTCTCTCTTATTCGCCAAACTAGTGATTATATTTTCATCTTGCATTTTTTCTTTTAAAAGTAAAACAGTTGCATTCAATTCCCATATTGCCCTTTTCAATTTGATTTGATATAACTGCTTAAAAGTAGCAGCTGGTCATTTTATGGCGTATTGGCGGCGGACTGACCAGTTTGCAAAAAGAAATACCCAGGGCATTTAGGGCAAGGCCAAAATATATAAAAAAAGAAGGTTGGTTTCCGGTAACATGGTCTGAGACTCTGAGGAAGCAGGCCCGGCCGGTCGGATTTTTTTCTTTTTTTTAATTTTTAAATTTTACATTTTCTCACTTTTAGGCCTGGATTTAGGGTTTTCGCTCTAAAATCCTTAATAATTGTCTGATTTACAAACTGTATAAAAAACAAAAAGTGGCAACGAATTTGAGAAATAAAAAAAAACAGGGGGACCCGGCACTGTTTTGCTAGACCCGGTTGGGTTACCGGAAACAAACCTTTTTTTTATTTGGCCAAACTGGCCGGCTGGTTGACATTGGGGAGAGCGCCACACTTACATACAAATTTACTATTGAAACAGGGGTCGTCTGCCCCCCCCCCCCCCCCCCACCACCCCCTCGCCCCCCTCACTAGACACACACGCTCACACAGACATCTGATGACGTACGTCCTGATTCTATTTTTAGCAACAAGGTCAGAGGTCAAAGGTGAATCACTGTACCCGTCACATTATATGATGGGAACTAACAGATCTGTCTAATATCAGACATGGCCTCGGCCATGTGGTTATTTTCAACTTGTTTTTGAATATGATAACTTGGGAACTATAGACCATAGTGTAGTGTGAGGTTCAGAATCAAGTGAATTAGGGCTGAACCGAAATACATGGAGTGGATTCGAGGTAACCAGGAGAACTCACATGCCCCCAATCCATCCGTCATTCATGTATGTTTTGAGCAACATATCTGTACCTATTTTCTTGGTGAGCTGCCCTATATTCAACCCTGTTTAATAGAGGAGAATAACTTTGCTGTCGTCATGATGTTTGGGTGAATCAGTATAATGCATTTTTACAATCATGGCGAGGTACTCACCGGCCCTGCTTGGTACATCATAACGATACATGGCCTTAACGATCCATAACGCATTAATGTATCATGCCGTCCTTAAAGGGTTACAAGCAGAGGATGCTTCCAAATGCTTCTCCTGTGATCCACTTTAAACTAGACGTTTCTACGGAGCTCTATAAAAGGCCCAAGATAACTGATGACTCGATAAGCTCTTCAGTGAAGACGGCTGATGAGCTTATTTCTACAGTGGGGAAACGATACATCAGGTCAGCTGGAATCTCAGTCTAGCAGCTAAGGCAGCAAACAGGTCACCGTCTACACAAACAGTGCTGAGCAGCCTGTGAACACCTTAATTCTACACAAACAGTGCTGAGCAGCCTGTGAACACTGTCTACACAAACAGTGCTGAGCAGCCTGTGAACACCGTCTACACAAACAGTGCTGAGCAGCCTGTGAACACCTACACAAACAGTGCTGAGCAGCCTGTGAACACCGTCTACACAAACAGTGCTGAGCAGCCTATGAACACTGTCTACACAAACAGTGCTGAGCAGCCTGTGAACACCGTCTACACAAACAGTGCTGAGCAGCCTGTGAACACTGTCTACACAAACAGTGGTGAGCAGCCTGTGAACACCTCCTACACAAACAGTGCTAAGCAGCCTGTGAACACCTCCTACACAAACAGTGCTGAGCAGCCTGTGAACACCTTAATTCTACACAAACAGTGCTGAGCAGCCTGTGAACACCTCCTACACAAACAGTGCTGAGCAGCCTGTGAACACCTTAATTCTACACAAACAGTGCTGAGCAGCCTGTGAACACTGTCTACACAAACAGTGGTGAGCAGCCTGTGAACACCTCCTACACAAACAGTGATGAGCAGCCTGTGAACACCGTCTACACAAACAGTGCTGAGCAGCCTGTGAACACCTCCTACACAAACAGTGATGAGCAGCCTGTGAACACCTCCTACACAAACAGTGCTGAGCAGCCTGTGAACACCTTAATCCTACACAAACAGTGGTGAGCAGCCTGTGAACACCGTCTACACAAACAGTGCTGAGCAGCCTGTGAACACTGTCTACACAAACAGTGCTGAGCAGCCTGTGAACAAGTCTCACCAGTTAAACATGGGATGCACACAGTTCAGATAACCATGCACACTCCAGGTGATATACGAGAAGACCCTCTCTATCTATTTCTATGATGCTCGTTTATGAATTTTAGTATTAAGCGACTGTACCTTTGCCTTGGATAAAATATACAGATTTTGAACATGAACTTCAACTTGAGAACGTCACAGGGCATCATGGGGTAATGACAGGTACAACAGACAATAGCCTAGACCGGACAAATGACTGCAGTTTTACACAATGCTATGGGGTAGACCTCCATGTGTAGTTATAATAGGTTTGTGGGTGAGGTGTCAGAGAAGAGTTTAACCCTATAAGGACCGCATGGCGTCTTAATGTTCATGCTCATTTGTCGTGTTGAGACACCATCACACCACCACCAGGTCAGTGTGGTGGTGCATCCTAACGACCTACCTGGGGTGCATCAATACCCCTGGCCTATCTACCAAGTACTTCCAAGGGCTATACCCATGCATTATGATGACTAGGGGGCCCAGTGCACGGCACGATCTGCTGTCGTTAGAGGGTTAGGCGTTTTCGGTGTGAACAGTGAACGAGTATATTCCCCTACCTTGAATGTCATTGGACCATTCTATACAGGTCAAAAAGTATTTAGCTTCATTTTCTTTGATACTATCTCAGACCCCCTCATATCGATTTTTTTTTTCAAATGTTCTAATGATATCTTGATGGGTACTGTGGTGATTGCCCCCCCCCTCCCCCCACGGCGGAACGGATCCAGAGGGTCCGGACGCTCTCCCTTTTTATATATTTTTTCTGTTTGGTGGACCCCCATATCCATGTGATTGGATTATTCTGCAAATTATATAATAAGTATTCAAAGCTCAGTCTATATATGTCTCACAGTTACAGGATCTCTCTGTCGGAAAAAAATACACACATACAATTCAGAAAATCGAAATTATGTAAAGTGTACAACCACTCGCCTGTCAAAAAAGACAGCGGGAATAGAATGTATTTTTGGCTTACATTGTTTGGGTAAATAAATAGTCACTATGTGGGACAGTCATGACGTCAAACCCGCTGGCCCATATATAGATACATCCATAGACCAGGTCACACATAAGTGACAGACGCTGCCAACAACCTCCAGTCACAGTCCCATGGTAACGCATACAGTACATATAGGTGCACTGGGATGTAGATGTATATATATATACATACACATATATATATATATATATATATATATATATATATATATATATATATATATATATATATATATATATATATATATGGACCTGGGAGAGTGACCCCTTACCCCTCCTCTACAAACTGTAAATGACTTATGGGTAGACCCACAATGCATTGGGTTAGGACTGGATTTAGATACTTGACTGACCATGAACCCCTTAGCGTGACCTCAGACGTCTTGTGAGATGTCAGAAATAGATGTAGAATACAGCCAGTGTAGAGGGCAGAAGAATTAGAGTGTGTTTGGCGTATTGGCTCAATGCTGTACATGTAAAAGATAGGGACTGAGGGTTCTACCCTACATATCCAGCTAATAACCCATCATGAAGAAAACATACGTGCCTGTTTAACGGCCATTAACCTCCCGGTATTTGTAATCTGCAATTTTCATGAATAAATGCTCTTCTGGATAAAATAGGAGTATTGGGGAAACAATTGCTGCCCCTGCAGTAGCAGTCGGACCTGAGTGAGGACCGGCACTCTTGGCCTTTATAGAGGAGGTGGGCGTTGAAATATTCCTTCCTCAGGGGTTATTGTCCCTTGTGGTTATGAATAAGTGTTAAGAATGCATACCATGTCTATTTGGTTTCACAATTACTGTCTTTAAATACCTGCGGTGTCTTAGATCATTTCTATTTCGAGCATGTTATTGTCATGAGACACTTAAAACTTAATCATCAACCAGAGACCACCTAGAACAGAAGTCTGGAAGAGGAACCCCATCAAATCTAAAATACATGTATATTTACTTGGAGAAAATACCCATGTCTACACCCAACCGACACATATATAGAAGTCAAGGTGGGTACTTGTATATGAACGCTGGAATATCATGGTATCAAAATAGGCACTTGACATTCAGAGAAGTTATCCAAACGGAATATATGCATAGTGAAAATGAAAGTGGGGGATATTTTCTTTTATATAAAATAAAGTCCGTTCTGCTTTATTGACAGGTGGTATGTGTCTCAGAGAGGAGATGATCTAATTAATTCTGACATATGACAATGGTAATCACACATCATGGGTCGACCTCCCTGCACGACTCCCACACGTTAAGGGGTGGGGGCTGTGGGAACACCTAGAGCTGGAGACATCAATCAGTAAAAGCATCACGTCTGGGGCTCAGCAGGGGCGGGGTGGGGGTGGGTGGGGGCGGATGCTGCAAGGGGTGGGGTGCAGTGGGGTGCCCCCCTCCCCCCCCCCCCACACACACACATACCCATACAGGGATTAATCAACTTACCTGGCCTATCACCAATAATCCTATCGTATTGATCAGTGCTCCACTGGCCGGCTTATAGTAGCACCCGGCCTGTGGTAGTGTTGGTGGTGGTGTACGTGCTAGACGTCCTAACAATAGCTACCAATAACAACAATGTGTTATAAACTGTGCTACTCCGTGCAGCATCTGGGGTGAGTGCTGACATCGTCCCCTGACAACAAGATGCCCTGTGTGGTGGTATGGGTGCTGCTGCTACCCGGTGTGTCCCTGTGACATGGCGGCTACTACCTGTGTGCTGCCTCACACACCTGGATGCAGCTGCTGACTGGACCCCACACACCCCCACACCACACACAGCAGCCACAACTCAGTCAGTGTGACGGCCTCACTGACGGCCACCTTGACACCTAGAGGACGTGTAGCCAGCCGTGACCACTGACGTCAACCACCACTCTGTGACGTGACGGCACGGCTCACGGCACACGTCTTTAAAAGGGTAGACCGCCCATGAGATGACTAGCTGCATGGTCTGTTAGTACCTTGAGTAGACCAGTACATTCTCGGGCGCAGAAGGCCTGGTTGCTAGGGACAGGCAAAGGGTCTAGCTACGTAGGCAATGTACCTGGAAAAGCCACCTTTTTGCTATTTTCTCTGCAAATAATGGCATTAGAACATAATGCATCTCAATTCTAAAGGATATTTTGAATATCTTTCAGATTTTGCAATCCTTTTTGTTATGGGTAGCTTACATCTCTTGCGATAAGGATTTTAACACCTTTTTCTAGTACATTGCCTATTCATTTAGCCCCCTTTTGGGGTGTGTTATCTTAGGGAAGATAAGCCTGATAAGGGCCACGCTGAAGTGTGTGACGTAGGTTCTGCTCCCGAGAATAGATCAGGAGCCTATAAGGGAGGGTTACCTATAGAGTTCTGGTGCGTCACAATGTGGGCAAACACAGGCTACACGTGGTTAGGTAACCTCCCCATGATAGCCACACACCTGTGTTATTACTGTAAAGTTTATTTCTAATTGCCTGTAGGCTGTATTTAGGTTATTTATATGCAGATTTTACATTACATCACATATGCCATGTATATGTGGTATCTGCCTCTTGTGGTCTCATTTGGCTATTCATCTATGGCATAACTGGGTGATACATGGTGCATATACCTAGGGGTCACAGTTCATATCATGGGCGGTCTACCCTCTGTCCGTGCTCACGGTTAGAGCTGCCACCCAGTGGCTGTCAGCAGTCGGCGCCATGCGGCAGATGGGTATCAGGCCGGGATCAGGTTGTTTTTCACACACACCAATTAGCACTAGCACCAATGTACGCCAATGGTGTAATTATATCGTAGTATAAGTAAAGAGTGGGGCCTGGCGCGGGGGCAAATCTGGATCTGCTTTGCCAGGTGCCCTGGGTTGGGACCAGTCCCCCATATCGCATGTCAAATTTCAGAAATGGCCACATGTATACATTGCATGTTATTTGAATCCCCATGTCCCATCTGATAACCGCAATGTGTCATGTAGAGTTTGAGTAATACTACCCTATGCCATGACAATTATTGGTAACTTATATTTTAATCTCCATGTCGGATCTAAGAAATGGCCATGTCAGTATATCGTCATGTCAGTGGTTAAGGCCCATTTATTAAGCGTCGAGTTAATCTTGTTAACATACTCGATTGATCAATCTATTCAATAGTATCACAGCATGTTGGGGTTAACATATTGACGTTCGTACAAAGACTCAAACACAGGCAAATCAGGGGCGTGGCAAGCATTTTCAAAGTGGTGGGGAGCCAAGGGGGGGGGGGGGGGGGGTTCTGGCCAATTTTGATCTTCATTGGCTTAACCTTTTGGGTTTGACCTTTTTTAGGGGTTGGTCAAAAGTGGGGTGGGGGCATGTCCCCCCCCCCCCCTCCACTCCGGTTGCCACGCCCCTGGAAATTAACAAAAGATACAATTTTATGTGTTTATGTATCAGATAGTCGAGAGGACGACAATTAAAAAGCAGGCTAAATTGAGGACGTTATTCGCTGACATACGATATCATGTCTTGTGTGTCTATTTAAGCCACAAAGTAGTGACAGGTACCTGGGGACATGCACTCTCCATTTCCATGTCACATGGACATGGATCATACACACACTCATAAATAGTGACAGATATAAATGTACACAAGATGTATGACGGCCATTACAGAGAATTGCATCGTGTATGTAGGCGATCCTAGACATACTCTTGTAAGTTGTACCATTAGAGGGAGTCTTCTAATTTTTTTTTCTTTCTTGGGGGGTGGGGGGATGTACAGGGGTACATAACGAGAGGGTTGAATTAAAGAGGTGTGTGTGTAGGCGGCGGGGGGGGGGGGGTCCACGCAACAAAATTACCAAAAATATCATTAGGAAAGTAGTTTTTCCCTCAAAAGGAGGGAGGCGTACAAACCCCCAGCACCGCCCCCCCCCCCCCCCCCCCGCTCGCTCTCACCGGATCCGCCACTTTATGAGCAACCCTACTCTGTACCCTTCTACTTTATAAGTAACCCTGCTCTGTACCCTTCTACTTTATAAGTAACCCTCCTCTATACCCTTCTACTTTATAAGCAACCCTGCTCTGTACCCTTCTACTTTATAAGTAACCCTCCTCTATACCCTTCTACTCTATAAGCAACCCTGCTCTGTACCCTTCTACTTTATAAGTAACCCTCCTCTATACCCTTCTACTTCATGGAGCTATGGAGAACTGGAGCGAGTAAGACGTGTGTGCCGCCGAGCTCCGGGTTATTTCCCAATTAGGACAGTAAAACAACCCTGTAGAACCACCATACTACGTCAACATATGGAGTAAAGGTTGGAGCATCCATTGGGACTGTATTTTAACAACCTGGCTAGATTATAAGGATCTAGACGTGCCGACATAGGTTAAAAATCAGAACGCCGGTGTACACAACTATCCAACATGGAGGAGACCACCCTTGACGATGTGGTGGGTATTATTAGGGACCTGTCAACTGAGAGTATGAGCCTTAGGTCTGGATCTGGCTCAGCCACTGTTAATATTGGAGGTAAGGTCTCTACAGCCTTAAACTACATATTATCTGGATTAAGAGCAAATGAGGACACTTACTGTGAATCGATTGAGCATACACATGGTCGTATGAAGTCAATAGAAGACGAGCAGACTGAGCTGCGGGGCAAAGTCAAGCAGTTAGAGAAGCGGCTTGACAGCACAGACCGACAAGTAAGGGTCAACACTCGAGAGCTGACTGACCTAGGCATATCACTTGCTATTCAGGATCAGGCTTCAAGACGCCGTAACCTAATCATAGAGGGCCTTCCTTTTACATATAAAGAGGATACGGACGAAGTGGCCTTTGGTTTGCTCAAGAAAATAGATTCCGCCATTGACAGATATGAACTAGACTATGCTTATAGACAGGGCGCACCTAACACAACTAAAAGAGCCTTGGTTGTAGTGTTCACAAAGGCCTCCACCAGGGACAGGATAATGTCTTTAAAAGGGGCATTAAATAAAAATCCGGAGGTAAAACATGTGTACGTCAGTGAGGACGCGAACGCAGTCATTAAGAAGCAGAAGGCAGATGTCTCCTCAGTCGCCCAACTTGCATATGACATGAACTACGAGGTGAAGGCAAAAGGCAGGGGGCTGATTTACAACAACAGATACTATGCCCACCATAATCTAGATCGTCTCCCGGAGGAAATTAAACTTGCCAACTGCAGAACTGTAGTGACCGATGAGTATGTAGGATATCATTCCGAACTCGCCCCTCTGTCTAACTTTTACCCTTGTAAGATTGAATCGAATGGGTACATCTACTCATCCGTAGAACAGGGGCTCAGTATTAAACATGTTAAAGCATATGTTCTAAAGGATGCTTTCTTTATTATGCCTGAAGCTCTGTTGTGCCTTTTTAATATATGTTTACATAGGAATTATTTCCCTGACTGTTGGAAATCTGCTACCGTGGTTCCATTACCCAAGAAAGCTAACTCTGTAGATGTTAGTGATCTAAGACCAATCAGCCTCCTTCCCCTACCCGGTAAACTTTTTGAAAGAATCATTTGCAAACGACTTCAAAAATATATGGGCGAGCACAACCTCCTGACGCCTGCTCAGCACGGCTACAGGTCTGGTCACTCAACCATCTCTGCTACTACCACACATATTAATAATATATTAGAAAATGTTTTAAACAATAAGCCTACATATTCCCTTTACCTCGATTACAAAAAGGCTTTTGATACGATATCACATGTTATTATGCTAAAAAAGTTGGCTGGTTTTGGTCTTAGTGAAAATACTTGCTCGTGGTTCAAAAGCTATCTGACTAACAGAAAGCAACGCACAGTGGCTAATAATGTCTTATCTAATGAAAATCCAATAGTATATGGCGTTCCACAGGGTTCTGTGCTAGGTCCTGTTCTTTTCTCTATTTACATTAATTCGCTGCCTTTATTACATGATTATAATATTGTACTATATGCTGATGACGCAGTTGTATCTGTTACCTGTCCTGTTCAAATGCAAACTAGCCTAGATAAAATTGCATCATGGTGTAAAGATAATAGCCTAACTGTTAATGAGAAGAAAACAAAATGGATGTTATACAACAATGTACGTAATGAAAATCCTGTTTTTACTATGAATAATGTGATATTAGATAGATGTGATACCTTTCAATACCTTGGAATTACCCTTGACCCAGGTTTAACCTTTGTGAGTCACAGAAAGCAAGCGGTGTCTAATATTAGGCACAAGGTTAATGAGCTTGGTAAGGTTAGAACCCATGTGGATAATGATACAGCATTAGCAATATATAAGGCAATGGTTGTTCCTTCATTTGATTATGGGGATTTTATATGGGATAGAGGGAGGGCAGGGGAAAATAGGGAATTACAATTGTTACAGAACAAAGGTTTACGTACAGTGTATAAAGTTAAATTAGAAGAAAATCCTCTGTTCACCACTGATGAATTACATGTAAAAGGTACCTGTATGTATCTTAATCACAGGAGAGATATCCATCTATTACTATACGCCTACCATCTATCAAAACAGGAGGAATTGATAGATATTAGAGACATACCTACACGCAGACATTTGGGAAAAAGGCTTAAGGTTATACGAAGCCTTAAGCCTATTATAGTAAAGAGTGCTCTCTATAGAGCCATAGAACGCTGGAATGGCCTTAAGCCACATTACACACTGATGGAGACCCTTTGGGAGTTTAAGAAGGCCATCAGGCGAGACTATCCCAACTGTTTTATGGCAATTTAATGTCACCGACATACTGTTCTCATCCTCATCTCATCTCATCATCATACTGATTCCTGATGTAATAATAGTAATTATGTTACTAAGCTGTTATAACTACATTGTGAGATATTACACATGTTCCTCCATAGCTGATTATACTATATTTAAAGACCGTCACCACAACTTCTGTACATTAGTTAGGGGTCCTGGCGGCAGACAGGCAATGCGCCTAGCCTAGGTTTGGTCGGTTAATTATTAATTGACCATTAGATCCAATAAAACTTTAAAAAAATAAGCAACCCTGCTCTATACCCTTCTACTTTATAAGTAACCCTCCTCTATACCCTTCTACTTTATAAGTAACCCTGCTCTGTACCCTTCTACTTTATAAGTAACCCTCCTCTATACCCTTCTACTTTATAAGTAACCCTGCTCTGTACCCTTCTACTTTATAAGTAACCCTCCTCTATACCCTTCTACTCTATAAGCAACCCTGCTCTGTACCCTTCTACTTTATAAGTAACCCTCCTCTATACCCTTCTACTCTATAAGCAACCCTGCTCTGTACCCTTCTACTTTATAAGTAACCCTCCTCTATACCCTTCTACTCTATAAGCAACCCTGCTCTATACCCTTCTACTCTACCTCCTAGCAGCCAGACCCCCTCCAGTGCTGATAGAGGTCAAACGCATCAGGGTCATGAAAGGAAATGTCCGCTATTTATTGATTTGGCTGGTTTTTACCTCACAGGCACCAAAACGGCACCGTGGGCTCAGACAAGCTGGTCTGCCAAGTATGTCGGCCGATACGTGTTAGATGGGAGAAAATCGATGGCGCCATTGAAAGTGTTCTATGATTGCCAAATTGATTTCCCGAAGACAGTTGGCGATATGAGGGGGGTGTGGGGGCGACTGCAATGTGCCGACTCTTTGCCCAGCTGTTTATATGGGGATCCTTCATAATAGCATTGCGTCTAGAGTCTTGTCAAATGATCATCTTTCTTTGTTTTGGTCAGGCTCATATTCTTTCCTCTCTGTGGCTTTTAATTCAAATCGACAAGTGAGACAGTGCTCCTATATCAAATTAGTTTCATTGTGTATGAGCCTCATCCATCTATAAGCATACAAATTAGATGTACCTGGGACCTTATTCTGTGCAGACTATATTGTATGATATCTGGGGTAATGCAGAGATAGGAATCATTGATTCTACTCTCAAAGAACCCGCATTCACATAACCCATAAATCAAATACCGGGTATATATAAAATATATATATATGCACTAAATGTACCATAAAAAATACTACTCCATTTATCACCCCAAAAAATACAGCACATGACAAACGTAAACGAAAGTACCCTTATCTGGGAATCTAGGAATGCAGTTGCCTATCAAGTCTTTAAATGGGGCGTGAAACCTGGACTATATTATTGCAGCTCACGTTTGGGCTTAATCTGTACTGATGTGCTGCCTTTGGTGGTAAATCCTCCTACAATGACTCAATCTGCCGCTAATCCCGCCTACCTGCCATCATGTCGTGATGCATGAATGCAGCCATGCCGGGTAAATCGCCTGCGCTGCATGAATGCATCATGTCGACTCATCGGGAGTGTATCACCAGCCCCTTAGGGTCGGCATGATGCTTGAATGCAGCACTGGTTAGTCCCAAGTGAGACTGCCTTCATTTTGGAATCCATGTATCATGACGACTAATGGTGTAGCATATTAAAAGCACCATCCGGGCCTTAAAGGGTTAATCCTGAGTTGATCGCTGCCACCCCTGGGTCATGGTGACATAACGTGGTCAGGGAGCAGGGTGCTGCAGGGTGGAGAGGTAGAACCCAGGTAGGGTATAGCAGGACTCACATGCTGACCCTTAAATTGTGAATTATAGCGCGCACTTCAAGAGTAGTTGAATTCTAGGGAATGAGATTAGATAAAGTAGCTAGCACATGAAGTATGGCCATAGAAAACATTCTGGTTAATTTCCACTAAATGGATTTTTGCACCATAATCAACGGACCGTGTTACTTTAAAGCTGCACTCTATACACTGATAATCTTTAGGCTCCAGAACTTTGTCGGTACTGGCAAACAAATCAGTAAATAATACCTAACCCAGTTAGTCATTCTCTGGCTTCCTATCCGACCAACCTAGGTTAGTTAACACTGTCAGGGTGGTCAGTACTGACCAACTCACCTTAGTCTACTCCATTTCAATGAGTATAAGTCATGTTGTTTTGCCTCAGTCATTTTTCAATAGCACTTGGTCATGTCTGACCAATGTCCCTATGACTAACATGGGATAGCCACTTCAGACTAAGGGCCAGGGCATTTAGATTTTCGGTATACCACTTTAATGGCCGTATTTTGCTCTGATGCAGTAATGGCGAGTTTCTCGCGGCCACTGTGTTGGTGCACCATGATGGCAAATGCTGCGTAAGCAACATGCCGACATTAAAGGGCACATTGCATATGCAAATCTTGCCCACATTAGACCGCCGTTATGGTGAATATATTTCTGTCTGCAACGGTTAACAGAAGAAGGGCCTTCAAATGACGCTATGAATAGGGAGTCATCTATATCATCGAAGATGAAATGGCAGAGCGGGGTCTTCCAGAGAGACAGCCATTTAGTTTTAGTTGGAATTTAAACATATAACACCAAGAATGTGCATGACATGTAAGCAATTGGGCTGAATACATAATTGACATAAACTGATTAGATCTATTGAACTGACCTAGAACGTATTATCCTTGATATTGTATACACAAAGGCATGGTATACAGTACCATGTGAAGTTAGGTGTTTGATATGTTAAAGCACAATTTATTTATATAGTGTATTATTCCAGACCTTTACTTACATGATTTTTTTCATCCTGCGTCAGTATATCATTATACGAGTAAATACAGTGTAAATGCTATTAGTATTCCCGTAAGTCCCCATTGAAGAGCATGGAGAGGTGGGTGCTCCACTTGACTTAAATGCGTTATGTGCTGATTATGCCGGCACTTATTCACGTTACCTACTTGTAATTTGATTAGATTGTCTCCCTGTAGGTATAATGCAATTATAACCAGACCAAATTTGGCAGAATGAAGGGGCTCGTCTATAGCTGCATCCCATTAAATCTCAGCCATTAAACGTGAAGTGCACACCTGAGGAGGACTGCACAGAGAAAAGAAACAGAGTCAAGAGGGAGTCCAGGTTGCCTCCAGAATTACTCCCCTCTTTAAGGGAGCCCAGGTCCTTACATGACTCCCTTAAATGGGCCAGGCAACTTTGTGACTCCCCTAGGTAACTCACTAAGGTCAGCCAGGAAGTCATCTAGGCTCCCTTTATAAACCTGGGCTCCCCTAAAGAGGGGGTCAATCTGGAGGCAACATGGACTCCATTTTGACTCTGTTTCTTCTCTCTGTGTGCACCTACGTGAAGGGTGGCTTCTCCAGATGTATTAAGGCACGTCGCACCATGGAGACGCATCCCATACATAACAGGTCCCAATGTTTGCCGTGGAAGTGGGTTATATTTTTCTGTTTTTGTTGAAAGAACCAGCGGGTCTGCCAAGCAAATATGGGGTCTGTGGAACACTAGGAACTGACTCTAAACGTATGTGGAAAGAAACGGTCGGTGTGTGTGTTGGGGTTAAGGGGCGCAGAGATTAAGTTTCTGAACTTTTTAATCCAAGATTAACCAGGCTGGATTAACCCATGCACGATGAGCAAAACCTAACAGTAAATATTGAAGAAACAGAAAGATATCTTCCGAATTTGATTTTGGTTAAATTTGGTTCCATATGAAACCAATATAATTCAATACGAAATCCCTCATTATGAACTCTTGGCTCAACTCATAGACGGTGTTTGAAGTATTTGCCTTTGTTTGGTCAGAGTAGTTTCAACATTGGGCCGTGTTCACCTCATAGGCATACATTAAGTAACTGTGAATCACTATGAGTGTGGACCTCTAGGGTATACACACATGGAGATCAATGCACGGGTTCACAGTTACTGTTGTATTTGGAAAACAGTGTGAAACACACCTGTACAACAACCGGTAATCATACCTTAAAATGGACGTGCTTAAATAAAACTTAAAAGAAACTAAAATAATATGTCTGCTAACATTCTACATCACAGATTGAGAATTATAGATCTGAGGGGTTCTTAATCCAGCCACAAAAGACAAGAGTTTAAATGGTCCATTTTGAGTTACTTATAGATACAAATACTGAGGGGATCCAAGGTCAAGGTATATCTGCTATACCTACTAAATGGACAGGTATCCATCTATCACTGAGGGACACTGACATCATGATTGCCTGTCAGAGGCGGAGCGCGGCCATACAGCCTTAGACATGATGAATTATCAACTTTGTTATAACAGTATAATGAACACTATCCTCACTGCCAATATGCTGATATGTGACTAGCATGAGGATTTATAGTATTCAATATGAAGAGTTGGAGGTAAACACACAAACATGGAAACACAGTCAGCGCTGCAGATGTACATGCTGTAGGTATTGCTACATCCTCCCACTCACCTGCTCTATGGTAATAGCCCTCTGTCCGGTAGTATACACCTCCTAACACAACAGCACCCTGGAGTTAAACCTCAGCCTTAAGGGAGAGCCTGCAGGTAAATCGGCAGTCCATCAATCACTAGCTCTCCTCCTGTGCTGATCCAAGTCTACACCACCTCCCCTCCTCCTCTGCTGCCTGTCTTACTTCTACTCCAGGGCGAAACTTAAGCCTCCACGGTGAGCGTGAGAACAGACTCACATCAGCTGTAGGCAGCTGCCTTCCGAAATAGAGTTCTTACCCAACCGTGGAGGACTAACTGGATGGTGTTAAGGTGGGGGATACAACCTGCCTTCTCCAGAGTAGCAGGGTCACTCACTGACCTGGTGGAGGTTCCTCCAGTGCCTAGTCAGGCCTAGTCAGGCGGGTGCTGCAGTGCTATGGGCCTCCAGGGTGGGTGGGGTGAGGGGTGGGGAGCATTGCCAGGTGGGAGTGCCGCAATTATTGGCTAAGCCGTGTTCAATGGCTACATTAATATGGTAACCATCAAGGTGTAAACGGAATGCCCAGGTAATCTGAAAAAACACCGTTTAACCCTCTATTATATAAGGGCCTGGGATAAGGGCAGCATGGTGCCTTCATGTATTATGAATGCTCTTTTCTGGGCATGTATCTTCTATTAGAACTGAATAGACCAATTAATAGCAGTTACCACCGGTAACATCGAGCCCCTTTGCATGTTGCCCAAGCACTTCTAAGTCTTATCTAGTGTATAGATTTACAATCCAGTAGAGGGGCGGATTGGGGGCCATGCATTTCCAATGCATGCAATTTGTTTGCTTTGTTTGTTTGTGTAGTTTAACGTCCCACTGACAATGCAGGTGAGACTTACTCAAGTTTCAGTTTTTCACAAGTGAAAAGGTAACCTCGGATGATTGTATTTAGGATGATCGAATCTATGAGATGAGCCAAAAGATAGAAATCCCGCTCCTACACATTTAAAGAAGCAAGGGTTCTTTAACCTCCGACACCACATAGACATGGTGTGAGAGGAACACTTGCTGGTAAAATATACATTCTTGTTATCATTGTACATATATTTTGCTTTAATTATTCAAGTAGTTGCACTGAACCATGCAGCTGCCTAATAATGAGGTTCTGAGTGACCTATACTAAAGGGTCGTGCCAACTATCGGACAAGGCTATCGTTATACACTGCACGAGCTGTATGGTAATGTAATTATTGTTACTAATGCTACTGATGATGGCGGAACAAGTAGAGACTCCATGATGTATAATTCATGTCATCCTCGTGCCAACGTCTTATGCTGATCTCCATGACCTACTAGATATATAGATGTACAAATATAGCAGCATAAAACCTACTTCAGAAGCTTTCTCAAACTAAAATACACATCTCCCATTCATCACCCTTCAATTTGTTTATTCCTTACAAGTCGACTTTGCTGCGTACAATCCCAGCAAAATAGGGCGAGCTTGTGCAAGCATTGGGGATACCCAAGGTAACATTATTTGATTGGCTTGGGTATGCCCAAGGCCGAGGAAACTTCGCATTAATTTGCTGGGATGGTATTGCAATGAGGTGTTATATGGACACAGATATACACAGCTCACCGGTATATATCCGTGCTGTATGTGTCTGATATAGCTCCTCCACGTGTGTGTTATAACAATGCCAGCCTCCAGGGGACGTCAGAGGTTTGGCGCGCCGCCTGCCCCCCCCCCCCCCCCCCCCCCACACAGACACACACTCGTGGAGGTAACTCCCTGATATAGCTACATGTAGACCAGGAGCCAACACGGCACCTGAATACCACCTCATGCCGCGTCTAAGGTGCCTAATGGTGGGGTTTAGGTGCAGGAGGAGCGGCAGATCCACACCAGTAAGCAGTACCCGGCGCCATGATAGCGGCTCTGAGACCAACATGGAACCCTTTAAGGTCCGCATACTGCTATAAATTATAGCAGTATGCGGACCTTAAAGGGTTCCATGTTGGTCTCAGAGCCGCTATAGTATAATGCATTATCATGCTTTTACCATGACATGCGTGAATGCAGCTCTGTCGGGTAACTCACCAGTGTAGCATGATGATCCGCATCTATACACCATGCCGACTCTTTGGGGTTTAAAGTACTCCTGAAAGATCGGTGTGATGCTAGAATGTAGCCCAGGTGAGTTACTCACCAGGCTTGCCTTGAAGTATCATGACGATAAAGGGAATATATCATTCAAGTAGTATGCGGCCCTTAAAGCACTAATATGGACCACCACCAAGATCCACTCAAGAAGGAGACTACAGAAAAGACAAGCAGAAGAAACAAACAGAGAGGAAGATCAACAGGAGCTCCATTCATGTTTAATGTAGTGTGTGGAATCTGCAGCAGAGGAGTGGGCTGCCATTACCTCCCAATGACTCGACTCTAAGCCCACATGATGTATTCCGAGCCCCCAGCACGGAGCGCACTGACCTCTGTGTTCTCTGTCCTGTATTCAGTATAAACATCAACAAACACCACTATAAAACATGTATCTACAAATCCTGCCAAAACTAGCATGCCCTGTTCTCCTTCCTTATGGTGTGTGTATGTAAGTTAGCAGTGTTCCCATGTAGGGTGTGTGTGTGTGTGTGTGTGTGTGTGTATGTAAGTTAGCAGTGTTCCCATGTAGGGTGTGTGTGTGTGTGTAAGTTAGCAGTACTCCCATGTAGGATGTGTGTGTATGTAAGTTAGCAGTGTTCCCATGTAGGGTGTGTGTGTGTGTAAGTTAGCAGTACTCCCATGTAGGGTGTGTGTGTATGTAAGTTAGCAGTACTCCCATGTAGGGTGTGTGTGTGTAAGTTAGCAGTGTTCCCATGTAGGGTGTGTGTGTGTGTAAGTTAGCAGTACTCCCATGTTGGGTGTGTGTGTGTGTATGTAAGTTAGCAGTGTTCCTATGTAGGGTGTGTGTGTGTAAGTTAGCAGTACTCCCATGTAGGGTGTGTGTGTATGTAAGTTAGCAGTACTCCCATGTAGGGTGTGTGTGTGTGTAAGTTAGCAGTACTCCCATGTAGGGGGTGTGTGTATGTAAGTTAGCAGTACTCCCATGTAGGGTGTGTGTGTGTGTGTAAGTTAGCAGTGTTCCCATGTAGGGTGTGTGTGTGTGTATGTAAGTTAGCAGTACTCCCATGTAGGGTGTGTGTGTGTGTATGTAAGTTAGCAGTACTCCCATGTAGGGTGTGTGTGTATGTATGTAAGTTAGCAGTGCTCCCATGTAGGGTTTGTGTGTGTGTATGAAAGTTAGCTGTGTTCCCATGTAGGGTGTGTGTGTGTGTAAGTTAGCAGTGTTCCCATGTAGTGTGTGTGTGTATGTAAGTTAGCTGTGTTCCCATGTAGGGTGTGTGTGTGTGTAAGTTAGCAGTGTTCCCATGTAGGGTGTGTGTGTATGTAAGTTAGCAGTGTTCCCATGTAGGGTGTGTGTGTATGTAAGTTAGCAGTACTCCCATGTAGGGTGTGTGTGTGTGTGTAAGTTAGCAGTACTCCCATGTAGGGTGTGTGTGTATGTAAGTTAGCAGTACTCCCATGTAGGGTGTGTGTGTGTGTAAGTTAGCAGTGTTCCCATGTAGGGTGTGTGTGTGTGTATGTAAGTTAGCAGTGTTCCCATGTAGGGTGTGTGTGTGTGTATGTAAGTTAGCAGTGTTCCTATGTAGGGTGTGTGTGTGTGTAAGTTAGCAGTGTTCCCATGTAGGGTGTGTGTGTGTAAGTTAGCAGTACTCCCATGTAGGGTGTGTGTGTGTGTATGTAAGTTAGCAGTGTTCCTATGTAGGGTGTGTGTGTGTAAGTTAGCAGTACTCCCATGTAGGGTGTGTGTGTGTGTATGTAAGTTAGCAGTGTTCCCATGTAGGGTGTGTGTGTGTAACTTAGCAGTACTCCCATGTAGGTTGTGTGTATGTGTGTAAGTTAGCAGTGTTCCTATGTAGGGTGTGTGTGTGTGTGTAAGTTAGCAGTGTTCCTATGTAGGGTGTGTGTGTGTGTAAGTTAGCAGTGTTCCCATGTAGGGTGTGTGTGTGTGTATGTAAGTTAGCAGTACTCCCATGTAGGGTGTGTGTGTATGTAAGTTAGCAGTACTCCCATGTAGGGTGTGTGTGTATGTAAGTTAGCAGTGTTCCCATGTAGGGTGTGTGTGTATGTAAGTTAGCTGTACTCCCATGTAGGGTGTGTGTGTATGTAAGTTAGCAGTGTTCCCATGTAGGGTGTGTGTGTATGTAAGTTAGCAGTACTCCCATGTAGGGTGTGTGTGTGTGTAAGTTAGCAGTGTTCCCATGTAGGGTGTGTGTATGTAAGTTAGCAGTGTTCCCATGTAGGGTGTGTGTGTATGTAAGTTAGCAGTACTCCCATGTAGGGTGTGTGTGTATGTAAGTTAGCAGTACTCCCATGTAGGGTGTGTGTGTGTAAGTTAGCAGTGTTCCCATGTAGGGTGTGTGTGTATGTAAGTTAGCAGTACTCCCATGTAGTGTGTGTGTGTGTGTGTAAGTTAGCAGTACTCCCATGTAGGGTGTGTGTATGTAAGTTAGCAGTACACCCATGTAGGGTGTGTGTGTGTGTAAGTTAGCAGTGTTCCCATGTAGGGTGTGTGTGTGTGTAAGTTAGCAGTACTCCCATGTAGGGTGTGTGTGTGTATAAGTTAGCAGTGTTCCCATGTAGGGTGTGTGTGTGTGTAAGTTAGCAGTACTCCCATGTAGGGTGTGTGTGTATGTAAGTTAGCAGTGTTCCCATGTAGTGTGTGTGTGTGTATGTAAGTTAGCAGTACTCCCATGTAGTGTGTGTGTGTGTGTGTAAGTTAGCAGTACTCCCATGTAGTGTGTGTGTGTATGTAAGTTAGCAGTACACCCATGTAGTGTGTGTGTGTGTGTAAGTTAGCAGTACTCCCATGTAGTGTGTGTGTGTGTATGTAACTTAGCAGTACTCCCATGTAGGGTGTGTGTGTATGTAAGTTAGCAGTACTCCCATGTAGTGTGTGTGTGTATGTAAGTTAGCAGTACTCCCATGTAGAGTGTGTGTGTGTGTAAGTTAGCAGTACTCCCATGTAGGGTGTGTGTGTATGTAAGTTAGCAGTACTCCCATGTAGAGTGTGTGTGTATGTAAGTTAGCAGTACTCCCATGTAGTGTGTGTGTGTATGTAAGTTAGCAGTACTCCCATGTAGAGTGTGTGTGTGTGTAAGTTAGCAGTACTCCCATGTAGTGTGTGTGTGTGTATGTAACTTAGCAGTACTCCCATGTAGGGTGTGTGTGTATGTAAGTTAGCAGTACTCCCATGTAGTGTGTGTGTGTATGTAAGTTAGCAGTACTCCCATGTAGAGTGTGTGTGTGTGTAAGTTAGCAGTGTTCCCATGTAGGGTGTGTGTGTATGTAAGTTAGCAGTACTCCCATGTAGGGTGTGTGTGTGTAAGTTAGCAGTACTCCCATGTAGTGTGTGTGTGTATGTAAGTTAGCAGTACTCCCATGTAGGGTGTGTGTGTGTGTAAGTTAGCAGTGTTCCTATGTAGGGTGTGTGTGTGTAAGTTAGCAGTACTCCCATGTAGTGTGTGTGTGTAAGTTAGCAGTACTCCCATGTAGGGTGTGTGTGTGTGTAAGTTAGCAGTGTTCCTATGTAGGGTGTGTGTGTATGTAAGTTAGCAGTACTCCCATGTAGGGTGTGTGTATGTAAGTTAGCAGTACTCCCATGTAGTGTGTGTGTGTGTGTAAGTTAGCAGTACTCCCATGTAGGGTGTGTGTGTATGTAAGTTAGCAGTACTCCCATGTAGGGTGTGTGTGTGTGTAAGTTAGCAGTACTCCCATGTAGTGTGTGTGTGTATGTAAGTTAGCAGTACTCCCATGTAGGGTGTGTGTATGTAAGTTAGCAGTACACCCATGTAGTGTGTGTGTATGTAAGTTAGCAGTACTCCCATGTAGGGTGTGTGTGTGTGTGTAAGTTAGCAGTGTTCCCATGTAGTGTGTGGGGAGCAGGCCCCTAGGTTGCATGTCTCTCCCTCTCTGACATGTCACGGCTCATCCCCTACTGCATTATTGAGCAGCTCACAAACCTACAAAGACGAATCCCTCCTAGAGGCGGAGGGAGCAGCTCCCCAACACTATACAGACTGAGGGAGCAGCCCCCGGCACCAGGTCTGCCCCAATTCTATAGCTCCAGTCACCAAGAAACGGCCAGTGAATACACCTACTTTGCGTCTCTAGTATGCCCACATGAATTAGGCTGTGAAGGGTTTTCTTTTGTTCCAGGAAATTGATACATGCATATATACCATAAATATAAAGTAAAATATCTATAATTGTTGAGCAATTTATGTTTTTCTCATTAATAATTGGTGGGAAAGTGTCCTTTTTGGGCATTTATACCCATAAATACCATCAAATCAGGGAGAATTGAACACTCAACAATACTTCTCAAGGGCTAATTGTGGTTACTATTGTTGTCAGTCTTACAGTATAGTAATATTTTGTAGACATACTGTACTAGAAACCATCAATTGTTGGTTATAGATCCATTATGCTTGATAATGCGGGATAAATCCTCCAAATGTCGGCCATTTTGGATCGAGAAATATACTTTAGATCGGGATTTTGAGAAGCCCGGCCCCAAAAAGCATGATTTTGTCATACATTTCACATAGAACAGCTGACTTTTATCACATATAGACCTCTTATTATTACAATAGACACATATTTTCTTAGAGGGACCCCAATCTGTACCGTTTTCATCATTACTATCAGCATTTAATATTTTGTGTAAGTAAATTTCCATGTTTTGGTACGTTTGACCATGCTGTACAAGTAATGGGGTGAAACATCCATTTTGAGCCAAATGGCAAAAAAATGCAAAAATTCAACATTTTGCTACCAACTTTGAATGAGTCTTTTTCAGTGACCAGACTAGATACAATGCCCTAAATGGTCTCATTTGAAAGATAATTTAGTTTCTGAACTACCCCTCTTGAAACATTTAGCTAAAAGGTATCACTCTGGTTGTCATGGCAACTTTGCCTTGTAAAAGAGTGAAAAATTTGAAATTTCAACATTCTAGAATCCTTATGCCATGGAAACAGAATCCACCATTTTTCAAAACTTTTTTCTCTAATGAAAAATTCATATTCCATGTTGCTTAGCTTTAAATTGGTATAAAAACGTTTTTTGTGTGCCATTTGGTCATTAAACAAATGCCATTTAACTAAAAGATATAAATGAACTTTAAAACTTTTTACCTATACTTCATGACTGGAGCTATAGGACACCTGCCTCACTCCCTCCCCACCCCTGTCCCATACATTCACATCTCTAATGGAGTACTGCAAGACTTGCTGAAGACCGCCAATAGGAGGTTCTGATTTTCGCCAACACAGCAAAGAACCTTTATAAACCTGATACAACTTTATTTAACAGGCCTTAGAAAACCTCGAGGGTCGCTTTTCTCCGAATGAAAAGATAGTTTGAGAATACTAAGTATGACTGTTCCCTGTAGTCTCTTACACATGTCTATAGATTCACCTTTCTAGGATATCCCTCAGTCAACAGGTAGAAACTACTACAGTACACCCTAGAGCCCTGCTAAGGAATTGTATCGAGTTTAAGTCCTAAGGGAGTGGCCATTTTTTAGCAACGGGTGGGGGGGGGGGAGGTTGGTGGATTGGGGGGGGGGACCAAAAAAATTACTCCTTTTTAGCAAAAAAGTCTGCGTTACTATAGCTCAAAATGACCACTCCCTAAGGTTCAAAGAAGGGAAATTTCATTTTATTACACCGATTAAAACTCAAACTCAAATTCATGATAACAGTCTGTAAGTCTTTGTATGCCCAGGAATACTTATTTGGGGTTTACCGGGTATCATTTTATCTAGACGGCATGGCATAAATTTGAGAAGTGTCTATGAATAGACCAACATGCATGATTACAAAGATACAGGGACATAGATCGGGAAAGGGCAACCATGATTGACATGGCTGATAACAGATTGATATTCATTGCAGATACTGATTCCCTATTTGAACTGAACTGCACTGTAAAAAGTTGGTTGCCTTTAACATTTGTGTAGGTGTGCAGTAGATTCTACAGTAGATGTAGTTTCTTGTATGTAAACAGTAGAATCTACTGTAAATCTACAGTGGATTCTACTGTAAATCCATTCTACAGTAGAGTCTACTGTAGATCTACAGTAGACTCTACTGTTCACATACACTAACTATTTGCAGTACGAGCACTCTATATTCCAATATCTATGTATAGATGTATAATCAGATGATTACAATCCCATCAGCTAATAATGCTATCCATTCTGAATTAATGACATCAATCAAGATATTCGATCGGCCCTATCTTTGTACATAGTTTATGAATGGCACTGAGTATTAACTCTTTAGGGACGGCATGATGCATCACTGCTATGTATATTTGTTGTTATAATGGACTACCATAATGTCAGCAAGTATATTGCCAGCTCTGTATGAATGCATCATGACTTGCGAAGTAGTGTGAAAGTACTTTATTTCGCTGGGTATATATTTTCGCGATTTTCGCAGAAATGGAAAATCCTCAAAATTTTTGTATGCTTAAGTATGGAATAAATACCCGCGAATTTGCCGATTTCTACTCATCTGCGAAAATTTAGACCCGTGAAAATAAGTACTTTCACAGTATAGCAAACCCATAGGCTCTGCATCTGTTTATGCCAACAGAAGGACATTTTGCAGTAAAGAACCATGCTACTATAACATTGGGAGGTTAATTACATGAACAGCTGCATGCATATGATTGTGATCCAACAAGACAATGTGATAACATATCATTGAGTCATATGATTGTACAATCCAGTGGATAAATCATCTCATTAAGCATACAGCTGTGGCATGTCTTATCAGAAAAACCTCCCAGATTGTTTTATCTGATCAGTGATGGTTAGTTTATGAATCATTTTGTATTCAACTCCAAATTTGCAGACAATGCATTAGTCATCCATACAAACCAATGATTCAAGTACCTCCACCAACCCGGAATTTAGAAACAAGTGGAAAATGCAATGTTTCCTTTTGCACACTTCACGAGAATAACCAAAACGCTAAGTGAAGAAAACACCATTTATCCATGACACAAATTGGCACTAAATACGTTTAAAACAGCGGCGCCCAAAGAGTGCTCGGTGAGTGGCCTGACTCTTACAATGAGGCCTCCTTGGGAGTTTCTTTCACCAACTCTTATTTGAACAGAACTATTTCTGAACACAGCGGCCGGTGGCAATTGTGCCCGAGCTTGCAGCCAATCACGGCGCCCTAATTAATTAGTGAGAAAATCAATCAGAGTCGGTGAGAAGATCATCACGCAAGCACCGCCTTAATCTGATAAATAGGAGCAGGCCGAGCACCCCCTTGGTCTGCACTCCACTCACTTCCGCCCCAGTATACCCAGCCATTACCATGCCATTACCCCCTTCTCTCCCCTACCCCACGCCCCTGCCTCACCTGCCGGGGGGAAGTCCCCAATTCTGGTGCTGCCAGAAGGCGGTGTTGTAAGCCGTTATAGATGCATGGACGCTCCACCAGCAAGCATTGCCCCTCTGTGTGAGGTCTTATATTGTCTGTATGATGCTGATTGGTTTTAAAGCTTTATGAGGCAATATTATATTGTGTCTGCATAATATGTATTCTCTTTTCTGTTTTAATCAAAGGTCATGAATAGTTGTCTTCTCATGTGTGCATCCTGAGGATAGTTCATAGTCAAAGCTTTCCTCAGTGCAGATTGGTTATTTTACCTATACATAATACCCGGTGGCTACATATACACTGAAAACCTCAAAAGACCACCTTAGGTCATCACCCTCAGGTGGTGAACTGGGCATGATCACCCTGAGTCATCAGTACTGAGCACCTTCCTACAGACCTAGGTTTTCAGTGCAGTAGATGTGCTATTCCAGTTGCTGTACGATGGTTATTTCCATTTCCAGGTATTGGTAATGATGATGGGCCATTGATAGAAATTCCCAGACACATCACCAAGCAGTGTTTATATCAGCCATTCAGCATTTTTCCAGCTGCAGAACTAACTATAAGCGACCCGATATCTCTGGCGGCAGTTTCTCATAATATGTCAGGGAAATTAATATCTCAAAATGAAAACAAAGGGCCCTGCTGACATGATGTGTGCAGGTCGTATCTGGCTGGTGGTTTACTGTCGTCATACGGTGACATGTGCAGCTGATTGCATGCTCTGACTCACAGCACAATGGCCGTCTGTCTCAGCTCTGGTGTGTGGGCAGTGTGTGGCTGAGGCCAAAGGACATAACCCTCTAAGGATGGCAGAGTGCTTTAATGCCCTGTGTCTGGGGGTATTCATGCTGCATTCGTGCATCATGCCGATCCACGGGGCTAACGTGATGCATC
This sequence comes from Harmothoe impar, assembly GCA_947462335.1. Classification (NCBI taxonomy): domain Eukaryota; kingdom Metazoa; phylum Annelida; class Polychaeta; order Phyllodocida; family Polynoidae; genus Harmothoe; species Harmothoe impar. Next base: position 58,273,222 of record OX381714.1, read on the forward strand.
GTTGCACTGTGCAGGCGACTTACTCACCAACACTGCATTGGAGCATCACGACGACAAAAGTTGTTGTAAGGCAATATAGCCGCCCTCTAAGGGTTAATATTCATTTACTGTTCTATCAGTTAATTACCTATATGCGTTGTATTTTAACTACTTTACACAGATATGCATATAGACGTATAGGTCTAAATGTATAAATGCTCGTAGCTTGCTACTCCTCCACCCATAGAGGTCGTGAATGAGCTCTACGCGAGTCCCTGGGACAGCAGTTCTTGGTCAGCTTTTTGGGGTATAAATTAAGAAACTTGTCCTCTTTTTCCTTCAATAATCGGATTACTTTCTTTTGTTGCAAAAAGATGATGCTAACTACTAACAGCTTCTCCTCTCCGTTTCTTGGAGATCCCACTACCCTACCTGGTTCAAATTTTCTTTTTAATTAATTAATTCAATATCGGAAAGTTGCTGAATTGCTAATATCATTTTTCTTTTTTCTTTGCCAAAGGTTATCTTATTAAATTTCCTTTTCATTTATTACATTCACGAGTTTAGTAATTACTGCGGACAGTTATATTTAGAGCAGATATTCAAATTTCGACAATTCAATCATTTTAATGATAGCAGCAGCACACAGCATCTTGTATTAATATACATCTGTAAATACCCGTCTCACATGAGTCGCTCGTCTGCTTTCAGGGAAGGAAAAATAGGTAGTGCTTCGCTTGATATTTAGGAGTTTTCACGAGGATTATCAGGAAATCAATCCTCTTAACTACTCAGCCTGCTACAGTTTTGAATCCTTCCAGCATGTACATAGACTATATGATAACCAAAGGCTATATGGCTCTTGTCCAAACCAACAGAAAGAGATGCTCACTTGGGGCAGGGGAAATGGATTCTGCAAGCTAAGCAAAATTGTTGACCTTCACAAGCGTCCTCTGCATCTCATCATTCTGCCTGGAGAAATAACAAGTAACTTAAGACCACCCACTTACAAAAGGAGCTATTTGATCCTACAATACTCCAGTGGGTATAATATTGCCTGGCTATAAGGAGAAGGGGAGGAGAGGAAGGTGTTTCTGCTTCACCGAGTAAATTGATGACAGAGTTTGTACACACACATGCAGGCCGTGCAGACGTGTGCCAGTCTACCTGGTACAACATGCACAATAGCATGTCCACCTCTGCTGACTGTACAACTTCTGAGACACATACAAGATCAATGACAGGCCTCCAGGGCTGCACTGCTGCTAGATGTGGTAAACAATTAGATACATCTCAAACACTGCCTCTGGATGAGGATGTCTAGTCAAGCAGGCAACAACTTTGGTGTTTACTGAGACAAGATGTGTGTGTAAGGAGTGGGTGGGTGGGGGGGGGGGGGTGATGATGTTAAGGCAGGCAGACATAGCACTAGTAGGAGGGAAGTGAAGAGAGACTTAACATGCAACATAGTGTGCCTGCCCCTGCCCAGCCCCCACTGCTGACTGCCTCACCTACAGGAGGAGATTTGTTTAATATGTGCACAGGAAGCTGGAGCCACTCAATTAAAGCTAACTGAGCTTCAAAACCAGCAGCCCAGCAATTATGTCAACGACTCTGCATCCATACACAATATTTACTATAGCTCTCTTTAGCTTACAGTATGAACAAACACGCACTGTGGCGTAGGGAGAGTGGGAGGGGGGGGGAGCAAAAACCATGGAGGAGAGGGCTGGGGGTGGGGGTGGGGGGCTGAATGTGTGTACCCCCCCAAAAAAAATAAGTTCCCAGGCCTTACATCTCCCATTATAATATAGGTCCATATAGAATAGTGATACGCTCTCCTTCCTTGGTGGCCATTCTCTTCTTTTGACACTTTTCTTTCAAACATTGCTGACAAAAAGTCAAGATTGATATATATGCTTAACAAAGAGACAAAAACGCTGGTAACCTGGTACAAAGAGGTGGGAACTGGCAAGTGTAACCAAGAGTTGGTGCTTGAACAGCAACCTCTAGAGGGTACAGGAAAGGCTGTTTACAGGAGGCCTGGTTCCCAATCAGAACTAAAGTGCCCAAAATACCGCCTTTCTCTACACACACTATTTAAAGCATGTTTATGCGTGGGTGTGCATAGGTCTGGGAATCTGCGGCAGCCCGGCAGATGAAGCTCATCAAATGATGACTTTCAATTGGCAAAGTGAATTATACCACCGCTCTGATCTGACACTTTCATTATTACAACAGAAAATCATTGTCTGCTTCAGTATTCAAAGCGAAGCTACCTTATCCAAAATGGTCGCATCCATTTAAGATGGCTGCCACCCAGATGGCGGGAAGCTATGGCAGGGTCTGGTATGAGGAAGCCATTCCAGTCCGCCGCTGGTAAAATTCACTTAGCTAAGGCAATCTCAAAGTCTCGGTTGTCCACACACTTAGAATTGCGATAAGGAAGTCTTTGATTCGGGTAACTCAATAGAAGAAATGGCTGTCCTCAATGGAGGGAATTGCGGCTGATTTACCGTAATGTGATGAAGGTAGATCAGCCTGACAGCCGCAATGTGTGAAGCAATGTCCCACTGCCTTCTGTACAGTCCATTCTCGTGTACCCTGGTCTTCCAATATTGGCAGATGCACCTCTACTACACAATACAACCATTTTAATATTGGGCCACAGCTACTTTCTTCTTTTTAAATGTAATTTCCGAAGTGCAAGATTCATAAATCAGACTGACTGAAAGTCGAAGTGAAAAGAAGAACAGCAATCGGAAAGACTATATATATATAGCTACAAATTATATATAACTGGTATTAGTTGCTATGCACAGTGTATTGTAAACATAGATATTTTCGCGATTTTGAAATATCTGCGAAAATATGTACACAGCGAATATTTATACAGTATTGAATCAAATAGCCAAACAGCCGAAATCCCCGAATTTTAATACCAGCGAAAATGTCCTTTTTAGCAAATTCGCGAACATTTTTACACATGAAAATATCAACATTTACAGTATACTGTCTTATACTGCCTTCGTATTAACGACCATTACCCGCGCATCGTGTTACTACTACCACTATAGGTATACTATAGACTATTCTAAGACAGGATTCCAGATCAAAGGGCCTCGTTATGTCATGTGTGTGTGCTCATTATGACTCTTTGGTACCAGAGAATGCCGCCAGGTGGGACAGGTGAGCAGCTCACGGCCTGCAGGAGCTGCTCACCACTGACGTCACGTCATGACGTCAGGTTGTGACGTCACAGTCACCTGTAACACCAGTGACAGGTACACCCCCGCCTGATATCTAATCTACTGTAAACTGAGACCTGTTGTTATATATTATATTTACATGTTACAGGAGAAATAAGGTGGGGCGGGTGTGTGGGTGGGTGGGGGGGGGGGGGGTTGAGGCAGAGCAGAGATGCAGGCAGGTCAGCAGGCAAGAACAAAGTTTAGTAAATGTAAAAGCCATGGCAAATATACCTGTAGGGGGAGGGGGGTCGCTTCGCCCCTCTGACTGGTTATTTCATGGTAGAACAGTTTGAATCTTGTAACCAGGACCTAAATAAAACCGTATAATTTTTTTTTTTTAAGTAGGCAGGCAGGCAGGCAGGCAGGCAGGCAGGCAGGCAGGCAGGCAGGCAGGCAGGCAGGCAGGCAGGCAGGGTGGCACTGAGGCATGGAGGAAGGAATGTAGCCAGGTAGGCAGGGAAGTCATGGAGGGAAATGAGGGGAGCAGGCAGGCATGCATGATGTAGGAAGTGATGTATGGGAGATTAGAGCAATATGCAGGACTCAGTAGGGTAATGAGAGGAATCAAAGACTAGACTAGCGAACAATAAGTCAATCATAGACATTACGACCAGGTGGCAGACAAAAGCCACATCATGACTCGGTCACCGTGGAACAGTTACCTGTCAATGGCCTGAGGCTTGAAAGAAAGTTAGCTTTAGACGCTCGCCCCTCACCCGAGGACATAGTTATGCAAACTAATTGGGTAATGATTCGGAGAATGAAGACTGCGTGGGGTCTCTAGTCGACATTTACAGGCACACCAAGAGCCGTTATATCAGTGCTGTCTGATCCTCTGTAGAGCCAGGTTCCAGGATACCATGGTGTCTATTGGTTATATAAACTCTCATAGGGATAACTGTCTAAACATGGCATGGCATTGAAGATGATGTCAATTAAAGTCTCTACACCTGTAGAAAGAATGTATCAAAAGACTGTGTGGCTCTTTCAAAATGTGATAATTATCACACCCCCTTCTGTATCGGTGACAGCATAATTGGACATGATAAATAATCTATGAACCCCTAACACATTTATAGGGCGTGAAAGTGAAAGTAGCACATGCAAGCGTTAAGCGTGACGGACAAAACCATAATCAAATGGCGAAACAGCCCATGAAAACTGGGAATATTCAGCGATTGATATTCTAATAAATAACCTTGGGTCCACGTTTGACGTCACCATGAGGAATCTGAAAGTGAAAGTATGTGGTCCTATATTTCAGAGAAGTAAGTTGGGTATCCAGAAAATCCCTGAAAAGGTACCCAATTACCCTTAAACCGCTTTTTTCAGTATATATCTAAACAGCGGAATGATCTTTGAAATCCCTATTTTCAGGAAAATCCCTGAGCACTTACATCTCTGTATATTTGGATAACTTCCCGATGTACTAATTTGATGAACTTGCCGAAAACTTAGACGCAGGCCAATGCGGCATGTGTAGCAAGATCCTGCACAGGCCGTTTGTCTTCTACACAGGCCAAATAGAACTAACGTACTAACATACTAATTCATATTGATAAATACAGGTGTTCTTTTGATGAGAACTGTCAAAATATACTGCGAAATATGTAAATCTATCACGATTCTGCATTGGCAAAAGCAGATGTGCCGGTGTCAGTTCGGCAACACTGGAATAATAGTATGTATATATATTGTAGTTAATTGACTCAATACAGGCAAACACAGGGGCACTGACTAATTCTGATTAATTGATTACTATGGAGTGATGGAGGAGAATCCGGTCTGCTTCATGTAAGAATAAAACCGTACTCAATATATCCGTAATATTAAGAGGCTGTTGGATGCCCATGGTAGCAACAAAACCTGCTTCATTTTCCATCTGGAATTTCCTGGTGTGCATGGTAACAAGTGGAAATACAAATGTCACAATTTTACTCCATTTTTTTCCTCTTGATAGGTGCCTCCTGCACCTATCAAGAGGGCTGCCACTTAAATCAGCCTGACTGTGGCATCCACCTGACCATGCCCCTCACTCCTCCTGTACCTGTTCCTCATTCCTCCAGTACATCAGGTTTCTACGAACCCACTCATTAACCACGGGAGTTGCTTCCCAGAACACTTTAACCCAACATCTGAGGTAGATTTGTAAATGTACTTTTTATCAGACCTGCCTGGGTGAGAGCATCTCCAGCCACCCTAGTGACTCATGCGAGCTGCTCTTCTGCATAGTACAGCAAGTCATCTGAGTAGCTCGGCATGGTAAATGAGCAATCCATATGAATAAGGCTCACCCTGGTGTATGATGGCGAGCACCTCAGTGACCCCTTATACAGACTGTAGCACCCTACCAGCTCCAGGGGGTCTCAGTTATTCACTGTATAACATAGATAGAGGCTGTGTGATGGGGCCTGCATGGATGTACTTATAATCCAATAGTGCGCCGCTTATATCAACATTCTACTTAGGGAAGATCAACCAAGTTAGCCACGCTTACCTGCAAATATGAGAGAAACTATGATGGGTGGGAATATCCACTGCACCCATTTCCATTGCTTGTTTGGAACAGGGGTAAATATTGGTAGTGAATTTGTCAGTGAATTATGGGTATTATTCAGAAAATGATATCCTTGAGGACACATCAAAGTGGTGTGTACCCTAAAACCTTCCGTCCAAGCTGAACACTTGTTTTAGCAGCACCTAGACTAGAACTATGAAATCAAATAAATGCTGGCTTTGATTCGCATATAAACATGGGGTTTTATTGTATATCTTGAATGATATACATCATTCATTTTAAGAAACTTTAAATCACCCAATGTCCATATTGCTTGAACAACAGGGAAGTTTCTGACCCATATCTAATATAACTGGACACCACACTGAGTACCAAAAGGTCTGGGTGCATCCAACATAGTGGGTGTCTACCGTACTGGGAGGTAGCGATAAAGTCTGGGCTACATTATTCATATAGCGCCTGCTGGCTCCTTCACAAATCAGCCCTGGCAGTATATAGATGGATGCCACACCAGCTAGAACAGATAGGTGACAGATTACAGATGATGGACGATATCGGAGATGACGCACACCAGATAGCACACAATGCTAGATATAATGAATGATGCCAGCAAGAATGGACGAACCCTTGAGCGGACGGGAAAGAAAGCAAGAAAGATATAAGGAACCAATCAAGCAAGCAAGAAGCAACCAAGCAATTTGGCAGTGAAGAAGTATATTCTTGGCTACTCAGAATGGCCCCAAGCTATATTTGCTTGCCCCTTTCTCCACGTAAAAGTGCATGCATCATTTAGGATAACAGTATGTAGGCCTATCGATCAAGTACCTCACAGGTAAAATACACTCAAGAAAACTCTAACTTCTGGATAGACAGTTAACTAAAATACAGCCCCCTAGCACTAAGATATGGAAATTCCAATAATGAGCTGCAGCGACATGAGAAGATGGGAGTTTAATAAGATAGAAAGCAAACTGACGACTGGTTGGGTTGGGCTGGAAGGCCCCCATATGTGGAGTAGAGGCAGGCAGGGGGTGAATTGACAAGCATTATAGCCAGCCCCAGGCCAGCACGGCCGGTCTAGGTCTGGTGATGAATCGATCTGCGCATGGCCGGGGGCGTGCTGCTTACGTCACTACCGGCTCCGTCGGCGCGTGGAGGAGCGGCATCAAGGTGCGCCGTGCCGACCACGGTAGGGGGGGGGGGGTGCAGAAAGGTACCGTTATGACTCCTTTAAGCGCCGGGTTATAAAATAAGCGCCGGTCTTGGATAAGCGTAGGGGTAGTACAGGGGGTATCGGAAGTATAAAAGACTAAGCACTGTATCTTGACTAAGAGCATGCTTTGTATAAGCACCGGGGTACATTGGTATTGAAATCTCTAAGCGCCCAGGCGATTTAACACGCCATTGTGGTAATGTGGTCGGGAGGTGCGGGTGTGAGTGATGCTTGCCGGAGTAGCGCACATGGACGAGCGAACCGCGCCTATATTCACGTTTTACTTGCGGAATAAATTCTCCAGACCCTCTTTCCATCCTGCTGCTGTTTCCCACTCGCTGGATTTCTTTTTGTCTCGTCCCATTCAAACCGACATCGTATCTTGTCGTCAGCTCCTCTGCGTTCCAAATAAATTCCTGTCCAGTCCGCAGCACGCCATAGGTTTTGAGAACGCCGACCACAAAGGGAAGGGACCAGTAAAAAGTCCACCAGTATTTAAAGACGCCCATCAAACCAACAGCTACATCAGTGAAGCATTAATTGACTAATTAATTTAATAATTGACGAGTGAATCAGAGGCCGGGCGGTGTGATTCCCACCGAGCACTTCTGGGACATTTGTAATATGCACCAGGGGAGTAGCAGCCATGGAGAAGTAACTAATGGGTAGAAGTAAACGGTATATTTTCACTGGAGATTAGTAATCCTGCCAATGGAAAGTGCTCCCCACTCAGCTAAGCAGCAAACCCTCACGGCCTGCTTGAGGTGCACTGTGCAGTCGTATTATCGGCGGCAGGAAAGCAGGAGGATGGATATTTATAGAGCAGCTCGATCCGCCTCCAAGACAGGTCATTACTAACTCAGTTGGTGGCCTAGATTGTGAGTCAATCAATCAGCCAGCTGCAATAAACCCCGATAAGCCGACCTGATGATGGCAGATCTGCAGCATGTTATGGTGTTTTTATGCACACAGAAAATGGTTGGGTTTATAACTAAGTGGGGAATGAAGTCAATGGTACTCACAAGAGGCCAAAAGTAAATAGTAACTCTTATACCAGGGAGAGGCGGGGGGGGGGGAGTTATTAAGAGGAAATATTTGGGAGCAGCTCAGTCCATGAGCAGCTCTTGGAGCAGCTCAGCGGACAGGAGCAGATCACGAGAGCATCTAGGCAACGGCTATATGCTGACCTGACGGTGGGGTAAATGATTTAGACCCTGCAGGCTCCTTGAGGGAAACAGGGTAATGGCAGGAGGACGGCCGCGCCCTGTCTGGATCTGCATCTCGGCGAGCAGCTCAGGGAGAAGTCACTGGGTGCGAGCAGCTCGAGGCGAGCAGCTCAGGGGGAGGCGGAGCAGCTCCGATAGGGCAGGTCACGGCCTAGCAACAAAGCATCCACAAGCCCCACTGTACATCATGGGGTAGGGGGTTGTTTACTATCTATGGCTGTATCCATTGGTTGGCTATAGGTTACATTTTTCCTATTTAGATTTAACAGACCTGGGCCCTGAGTGTTAGAATCAAGAGATAGACCAACATTTAATTAACAGTATATAACCACCATGGTGGCTCCAGCGAAATGTACATTGACAGGGTCATTTTTCTGTCGTTATATGGACCTTGAGATGTATGTGATATAGTGGATGACCTTCGAAACTGTTTTGTTTGCAGTCAGCTGGGAACTTACAAGGGAATCTAGACTGGAACATGTTTTTACGATTTTTTCGCTGGTTTTGGTAAATAAAGTTGACCTGACAGAAATTATCTAGAGGCCGTTTTTCTGACTTTATCACCCTAATCGACCCCAAGAAATAGGTCAAGGAATGCCAAGAGCAACTTTTGCAATAACAAGACACACTAACGCCATTCCTGCCCAGCCTCCGACTGTAAGGTGTAAACTCACCTTAACGCCCCAGTCTCTCAACTCACGTTAAGCCCAACCCAGCACCATGTTGTGGAGGTTCTTGTATCTCCGCACTCAGACACCCCCCCCTCCTCCCAGGCACCGCCCTCACTGGTTCATACCCCTCCCTTTAGCCTTAGAACTTCCACACCCCCATCCCACCCCCCTCCCCACATATATATACTCCTCTCCTCATGGATATAACATGAGCTTCTCTTACCTAGAAATGAGTTTCAAGACGTTACAGACCATCACAGCATGAATGTTTTTGGAAAAGGGTGTCTTATCAGCTGGTGGTATACTTGAAATGTCTAAAGATCTTTAAAGAGATTTTTCAGACGAGGTCATGTACTCGTCAGCTGCTCGTATTTGACAAGATTCTCGAATTGATTACAACACACTCAGTGACACCCTGGGGGCCCTTGATAGGGGGTTCCCATGTCACATGTCGATTTTAAGAAATGCCCATGTCGCCATATCAATTTTAAGAAATGCTCATCTCGCCGTATCGATTTGAAGAAATGTCCCATATCCCATGTTACTATCTATTCCCCCCCCCCTCCCCTGTCCCATGTCACTAAGCCCCAAAAGGGTCCATGTCGCCGTGTCGAATTTAAGGGTCTAGGGCCATACCCTGGTCAAAAAAATACCTTTTTCCCCCGTCAGAAAGCCAACCATTTCTTGCGGTAGGGGTCTCTATTGGAGTAAGTTACAGTTTCACGCGCTACCTGATAGTAAATGTAAGTATGTGTGGTGGTAGGAGGGGGTGATGTGTAGCCCCCCCCCCCCCCCAACCCCATCCCCTGGGGCGTTACCTTTCTGCTCTCATCAGGTGGCAGGAAACTAGGACATAACAAACTCTATCGGTGAGCCCGCAACAACATGGAGGGTATTGGGAAGGGCACTCCTAAGATAAAGTATACATGGACTATTATGAACCACTGGTATTATACTCATGTCTAAACGTCAGACTCAAGCTCACATTAACAAAGGTGCATACAGTGCCAAAGAACTGGGAGGAACTGTGTGGGAGCATGTATAGAGATATAATAAAAGATTTTTTATGTAGACCATATCATGACGTCAGGTCTATGACGTCATATCTGCGCCTCGGCAAGCAACTCCTTACTGCGGCGATGGTCGGGCTGCCAAGCACGAGTCTCAACTGTGTGTGTGTGTGGGGGGGGGGGGGGGTGCTCAGAACCAGCCACTTCCGCTGTAAACACCACTTCCGGCTGTTTTCAATACCCAGAAGGCCGTGGGGTGTATCAGGCGGGGCCTCTGGCATCCCGCGGTGTAACCTGGGAAGAAAAAGCTACAGTTAATGCTGAAACCGAGGCTGTGGCTGCTGTAAGCCCCACGAGGACGGCGCGACTTCCGCAGTAGGCAGCTGGGGGCTGGGGGCTGGGGGCTGGGGGCTGGGGGCTGGGGTGGGGGGGCTCCTTCTTGGGCTGATCACCTTTTGTGTGAACATTTAAAGCCTCAGTGCCCCTATATATAGAGCTGAGTCTCGACTGCCCTCTGACTGTTACTGGACGTGCAGTAAGATCTGCGGGTTTAAAGGAAGTTGTAGGTCAGGGAGGGATATGTCATTGTAGACCAAATATAGGTGTGACGGAAATATTGCTATTGTAATGGACTTACACCAAGTCTGAGTGCCAGGTTCTGAATGAGCGTCCATCTTCAAAGCGATGAGGGTAGGGGGTCTTGACATACATATTTTAAGCACTAAAAGTAAATCTTGAATAGGTGCCTGTCTGCACTAAGCGATGCGGTCACTCAGATTTAAAAATCCATTTGTATGTGCCAGTGTGCATATTCAGGATGCTATGTTATATATTTACTTTGACCATGTGGTTCTGTTATTTCCCATGTCTGTACGGAGTGTAAACAGCAGTGATACACGTCCGTGCAGAATGCCCCTACAGAATGAGCTATGTGCACCCAGTCAGGAAACACAAATACATCCGAGCACCTCAGGAGCTGCTCAGGAGCCCCTTAGTAAGTGGAACTGCTCCTTCTGGATCCGCGCTTCCTTCTCCATTATCTTGGTTCTCCTTGAGCACAGCTCTGAGCTCACTTAGCCCTCTAAGGGCCGCACAGTGCCTCAAGGCATTGCATTTGGCGGAATGGTACACCAATGCAGTATCGGCGACATACTAGCCAGTGCTGCATGAAATGGTGCATCATGGTGAATCTTCGGGGGGGGGGGGGGGGGAGGGGTATCGAACCTATAGAATCAGCATGATGCATGGATGAGGAACTGATCAGTCACTAGTCAAGGCCACATGAATGCATCATGACGATACATGGGCATCGCTCACTAAAGAGTTAGTCACACCTGTATTTGACGTAAATACGGCATCTTCATGCCGTGAGTTGAAGAAACTTTGGAATGGAGATAATTAGCACACAACGCTATAGGGCTAGCAGGTGTTTGATATCACTTACCACCTCGGATCTCTAACACGCCATATTTCAAAACAGAAAAGAATCAAGTAGTCTCTCACCGTTTCCCAGTCTTGTCAGAACAAGGAGGGTCGTGTAAAGCTTTAGAGTTAGTCATCTAAATCCGGCTTCACAGCTCTGGGTGCTATCACGTATCGTGCAGTAGTTAGACAATCAGAGCGGCTTGTGGCTGAGTTAGACTGGCAGCAGCCAGCGGCCTTTGTGTCACTCATGTAAGCAGGCCGGGTATGGATGTGAGCAGGAGGCGGCACGGGAGCAGCTCACCCGCCGCCCTCCCACACACGACACCCCAGGGACAATGCTCGCACTTGGAAAAATGATCCTAATGCAATTGTCGCCAATGTTAGCCGGCCCAGACGGCCGTTCTGATCCCCTCGTTGCACCGCCGGCACCTGGGTGCGCAGCGACAATTCACTTTTGGGAGGCCATGCCTTCTTGTTGTGGTTTTCTGGGGGCTGCAGAGCATGCAGAAACTCACTGGGGTTGTGGAGGGTGTAATTGAATTGTGGGTGGCGGCAAGAAGCAGCCTGCTGTTCACACCTGGATTTATAGTGTTTTCACGTAGAAGACGGAGTGTTATGGTGGAGTGAGGGCATGGTGTGTCAGCAGAGAGGCAGGGCAAGGATGCCACAGCCTCTCAGGAGGCTCTTTCAGAACAACTGACGTCATCTTAGGCAAATGATGACGTGACAAAGCCTGTTTGACGACCACTGGTAAAATTTCTTTCACAAGATTTCCTGTTGAATTCTACAGAAAATTAATGTAAATACCATATTTTGCCAGCTACAAATACCCTTGTCAATTACAAATATTGCCCTATTGACGAAAATCCAAGTGTGATGACTGACAAGTCCATTCTGAAAGACCCTCCTGGGCTTGTGGTTGGTTTCCAGAACTGTGTCCACTCTACTCGACTACCTCAGCCATTGATTGACAAGGGGACTCTTTCAACAAATGACGCAATCATAGGCCAATTTTGACGTCATGAAACCTGTTTTAACGATCACTTGTAAAAAGAATTTAACAAGAATTCCTGTTGAAATCTATACAAAATATAAACAAATTGCTTTAGATGTCAACACACCAAATTTCACCTTTGACACTTTTTGACGAAAATCCAATTATGAAGAATCTGTTCTGAAAAAGCACCCACACATGTATATGTCAACCAGCTAATATAAGAAACGAGTACCGGTAATCAAAAAGACCATCTTCAGTCGTTCCATCATCTTTAGAATTTGGAGCCATGATCCCCTGCCGAGCCCCCACCCTTCACCCAGCCGTTTCAACACAGAATGCCAGTTATTGAGTAAGTTTTTGTAACACAAGATAGGCCCTGGTGCGTCCCTTTGATCTGGCTGTATATAATCCAGGTGATGTCGGAGGTAGCACAGGTATATACCTTACACCCTGCATGGAGGGGGTTACTACGGTAACCTACTACAGGGGCTTATACCTACATTACACCGAGGCCCCTTTACCTACATGCCGACGTGGGAGTATCCATGGCAACACCCACGCCAACCTGATTGCCGCAGGGTCGTTACTGCCCAGGATGTTTCCCTTCCTGCCCCCCGCCTGCCGCCCCAGGAGCTGCTCCCCCTCCCACCTGAGCTGCTCACAATGCACTCATTATGCTGCCCTCTGAGCTGCTCAACTTCACATCAAGGGCGAGCGGCTCGACATTGGTCTCTCTTAAAGGTCAATTACATGCAGGCGGGGTGGCCAAATTCCAGCCGGGGGTGGGTGGGAGGAGGCCACTTAATGGTGAGTATAAAACATGCATGTCCAGCCTGTAGTCAAGGACCATTAACCTATGGTGGCCATGGCAGCCTCAGCAAACAAACACGTCTCCATAGGAATGATGCCCATGGCATTCACAGCCGGCCCCCGGCAGGACTCCTCACACCGAGATGTGCTACCTGTAAAAACAGCCTAAACATTTGATACTTTGTATTTGGGTAGACATTAGCTTCGGACACTTCTGTCGTCCTGCTTCCCTCACACATTTTACCCGCTGGGTTGGCTGGCGTCGTTTTTTGACGGCTGTCCATGGAAACAGCACCGGGAGAAGGGCAGAGCGCGGTGACGGCATGGCAGGTCGTAAAATCCGGCGTCAGGGCGCCGTCCGCCGCAAATGGGTGCAGGGAGGGGTCCGCCCTGGAGGCATTACCCCCCCCCCCCCCCCCACACACCCTACCCTCAGCCTGCCACCAATGACGTCGTGGGGCTTTCTTGTCAGGCATTGTTAATCATTCTGCTGCCTCCCTGCCTCCCACCACCCCTGGCTGCCCAGACCTCAGCTCTGCCTGCCTGTATTAAGGGCCTATCCATGTAACAGCCGCCACCAACAGCCCCCATTATCTCTATTATCACCTCCCGTGTCCAGGCTCTACAGCCCTGCTACATGGGCACCTACATGGGGTGGTAAGGGGGGGGGGGGGTTGTGTGTTGGCTGTTTGAGCATCTGATGACATTCCACAACTACCAGATCACATCAGATTTCGTGGAGACTCAATGGAATGGCCCCAGACCCTTAAATTCGACATGGCGACATGAAATCCCATGTTGGGCCTGTAATAGTGACATAGGACAGGAGTAATAAAGAGATAGTGACATTTCTTAAAATCAATATGGAAGCATGGGAATTTCTTAAAATCGATATGGCTATTTGGCTGATGTGTCCTTAGGCCGTCAAAACAAGGAAATTAAGATAACACCTGATGATTTCCATTGGATTGCCATATTTGGTCACAAGTATTTTTGGCTCCTGCTGTGAGTTTTTATTGTGAGTGATGATACTAAAATGTAGCTTATATATATATACTACGGAGAAGGCCCCCTCCGGGTCTATTCTGCCTTTCCTATAGAGCCCACACCTGGCCAACAGCCATAAGAGATTACTTGCTCGGCCTCTAGCCACCCTAGCCTCAAAGCACGGCAGTGCTAATACTCCTCAGCCCTGGAGTTTTTATAAAGCCGCCTTGTCGTCAATAGATCTCCTCCTCAGTGGCGGCCCCTGCCCAGGAGCAGTGAGTGACAGACGCTAGCAGCGGCAGCAGCAACTGTCTGGTAATCACGCCAAGTATGTTTATCTTTAAGGGCAGCAGCAGCAGCAGGGGCAGGAGGAAATAGTGCCTGCTCACCGGTGAGGGTGAGTAGCTGCGGGCCGTGCCAAGGAGCCGTGTACCTGGCCGCAGAGTTAATCTCACACAGCGCCCGCTGCTTTAGGAGCTGCTCACAGCCAATGGGGCCATAAGGGCTGAGCAGCTCGGCTCAGGAGCTGCTCACAACCTGAGAGGTGGGGGAGAGGGGTGTTGGGAGTGGAGATTAACTGTAGGGATTAGGAAAGATCTCCGACTTAATTCTTCATTAGGCACACGGTGTTTACAGTTCTGCTACACATTTTACTTACTTTAAAAATACGTTTTCTTTCCCTTTACCACCCCTCCTCCTTTTTTTCTCATTGTGTTTGTGTCTCAAGTAGCCGAGTCCCCTTGAGTCTATCAGTGTCCGGTTGATGAGCCGCTTCTAGCAGACAGGGCTGTATGGAGTGCAGTGCCAGGGGAGGGGAAGTCACGTCGGAAATAATAAGGCAATAAATGTCATGTCTTTTGGGATAGCAATCTGAGGCCGGCTAGTAGCAGCACCTAGCACGGACACCGCTCAGACCATCCCTCCTGCCCCACCAAGTCTGCAAACCCCCCTCTCCCCCACTCCCCAATCTTTTTTTCTCTCCCTCTCCCCGATTCCTCCAGTCTCAGAGAGCAGGTTATCAACTTCCGGAAACACTGTGGCAACTTGTGTATCGTAGAGATTATAGAGAACACGGGTCTCTACTCTGATAGGGGAGGCACGGAGGGGAGAGGTGCCGACGAGTTATAGGGAAGGTCAGCGGCTGGGGAAGGGGGTCGTTAACCCTCTAAGGACAGCATACTGCTTTAATGCACTAAGCCCTTTGTCTACATGATGCATTTATGCATCATGCTGATCTTACGAGTGGGTTGATAAACTCCTGCCAAACTCCCGATCATGGAGGTAAAAGGCGTGTAGGACCAGGAGGCTCATTCAGAACAACTGACGTGGTCGTAGGGAACTGGTGACGTGACGAAACCTGTTTGACGACCTCTAGTAAAAAGTATTCGACGATAATTTCTGTTGAAATCTATAGTAGATACCACATTTTGCCGTATACAAATACTCTCATCAATTGCAAATATTGCAATATTGATGAAAATCGCATTATGACGGCTGACAAATCTGTTCTGAAAGACCCTCCAGGGATATGAGGAGAGGGTAAAGATCGGGTAACAGAATGGCAATCAATTACACCCTCATTATCTTTATAACAGTATACCGTATTTCGACCTAATAAGCGCCCCCCACCTTTTTTCAGATATTTTTCCTTTTTTCATATGTTGCCCCGGTTTTGTTAGTGTTTCTCACACCTTGTGTGACATGAAACACTTTACATCTGTACAGACCAGGGGGTGATAATGTTAATGGTCATATAACAAGTACATGTAGAGGTCATACAGGATGCAATGTGACTCCAGTGCTACCTGACTGTGACAGCACGCACACCTCCAGGGTGCTCTAAGTGCCAAGTGTCTGCAGGGAGGTGGGGGGGGGGGGGGGGTGGCGGAAGGGTGGATGAATGGGCTAAGGAGGAAGGAAGAAAGGGAAGGAAGGGTAAGCAGGTACAGGTGGGCGGGAAGCTCGAGTCACGACCCCGGGCTAAGTGAGATCTTACGAGCAGCTCCGAGCAAATCCGGTGTAGATAAAACAAGGTGGGCACGCGATGAGGCATTAGCACTGTAAGGGCCGCATGGTGCTGAATGTGCTGCGTCCTTTGTCGTCATGGTAGTCATGATGCATGAATGCAGCCTCGGGCTATTTGCCAGTCCTGCATGACTGCATCATGCCGACCCTTTGGAGATGTATCAACCCGGTAGGATCATCATGATGCATTAACGTAGATTTGGAAAGTATTCACAAGGACTGCACTCATGAATCATGACGACAAAGGGCATGATACATTAAAGCACTATGCGGCCCCTAAAGGGTTAAAGCCTCCTCCAGGGTGGTGGGTGAGTGGTGGAGGGGGAGTGGGGTCTGGTGTCCCCCTGGAGCTGTGCTGCATGCATTGTCAGCGTGTCCAACTGGATAATGTGGACGACTTACACTTAAGGCACTGAGGTGTTAAAATAGAAGTCATCAGGTCGTTGTCCTTCTATAAGTGAAGGCTGCAGTTTCAGGTGCAGCTGCTTTTTAAACTATCTCAACATGGCTTAGTATATAAACACCTGTTGTTAGGAATCATTAACAAGTATGTCAGTTATTTTTGAACCATTTTTCTGGATCCACCGACTTGTTACTATGTCAAGCAGTGTCTGTCACTCAAAACAAAATACCTCCCGTACCTCCAAGTGTTGATGCAATTGTTGATACTCAGATGATTCATTTACGAAGGACAGATATATTTGATTTGACTTTTGTTCATATTGAGGTATGCCGAATCAATACAGTGTCTAGACAATAATGTATTTCCAACTTGAGCTGATGAGTTGCTGTACATGCGGTGTAATTAGATAGACGGCTAGGTGAGAGGTGCACATGTCTGGTGGGTGTCATACAGTAAGCTCTCAGCCTCTTACAAACAAGGCCCCGTCCCTTACCATTAGAGCTAATTGGCACAGTAGACAAGTTATCTCTTTGTCTTCTCCTGCCTCCCTCCCACCTAAAACACCATCACACCGACACTGATTCACTCAGCGCTCCTTATTAGTCTAAGCACGGCACGCATTATTATTATCACCATCAGAGGGAAGTAAAGGATCAATTATCACCTCCCTTGTGCAGCAAAAACTGCCGACTTCAATGTTGGGGGCAATATGGAAACACCTGCATATAAGGATGTTTTATATTATTTTAGTCCGAGTAAATGGCCACTACAGTAGTGTTTTTTTAAAATTCTGTTAGTTTGTTTTTTTTGGCTCTCAATACCATGTAAATTAAAAAATCAATAGAAATTGCCTCTCTTCCTCAGATTGCCTGATCAGGTTACCTGAAACACCTTTTGGTGGCCTTGGCCTTAAGAGGGTATAGTTCTCAGAGACGATAATCGATTCCCCCAATGCACCAACACAGATGCTGTACACCCATAACAGGTCCGAGGTTAATTTTAGCCAGACTACAGTCAGAGAAGAAGGGTTATTTGTGTTTCTGACATTTTGCCGCCATCAGCTATAATTAATGCAGACCCCCCCCCCCTCCAACTGTGAAGAGCCTCACTGGTGACAGGATACAGATTGATTTAACATTGATATAGAAGGTATTCAGCACTAGTGTTAAGCACTAGCATATGTAAGGATGAAAGGACCAATCTTATAAAAAATGAAATGTTCAAATTGAGGTCCCTGATTAAAGGTTCTCTATAGTTAACGCGACATTAAAAAAACACTTGAAATCAGAGAAAAACTTGAAGACTTTCCAGCATAACGGAGGCGCGGTATAGAAAAAGAGTGATGGAATGAGTTTTTCATCTTTCTTTAGGGGATGAAAAGTAAGAGCTGTCCTGCTCTACCGAGATGCAACCTTGTTATGGTTAAAAGAAAAAGAGTGGGATGAAATTATTGGCCCAATTATTTCCTTATCTAGGTCTTCAGGCCAATTGTAAAATAACAGCCGCAAATTACAGTCACCAAATAGCTGTAAATCGAGTAGGCATTGTACCGTTAGGTGTTAATTCAAGGTCACAAATTCTGTATTTATCTATTTGACTTTTTCACCCGGAACATTGCGAGTGGCTGCCAAGAAATACATTTCCAGTGGATGTGACATATAGCAGCCAACATAAATCATATTAGAAGGCACCCTGTGACTGTATGGCTCGGTGCTGAGTGTACTCTAGGTTACATAGAACAATACCTCTATCTAATAGAAGACAGTCAATGTTATAACATAAACTCTGAGTGACCTAAGAGGGGGGCCCTTGATGGGGGGGTCCCCATGTTGCATGTCGGATTTAAGAAATGACCATGTCGCATGTCTATGTCGCTTAAAATGCTCATGTCCCATGTCAATTTAAGAAATGTCCATGTCCCCTGTCACTAAGCCTCATGTCGCATGTCACTAGGCCTCATGTCGCATGTCGATTTTAACAAATGCCCATGTCGCCATATCGAATTTAGGGGTCTAGAGCCATTAAGAGCGCCCCCCCCCCTCCCACACAGAATCATTTGGGTGCGCACCTATTAATGTAAACTAATGCACTGGATCCTTTTGACACTTTCTGCCCCCCCCCCCCACCCACCCCAAAGGAGTTCAAAAGCCCCCCCCCCCCGTTCACTCAGTGTATGCTGACAGACACAAACACAAGGTAGAACACACAAGTCTGCCATGGGAACATGGCGTGTAGACATGAGGTCTACATTATACAGCACAACAACATGGCCCCTGGTGATATTCTACATGATGTGGTGAAGGCTGGCAGAAAGGTCACTTTATAACATGTTTCATACTATGTTTCATACGGCCAGACAGACGTGAGGGCTGTAACTGCTGATGGGGGAGGGGGGGGGGTGGACTCAGACCTCACCTGTCTGGGATCCAACCCCCGCCAATTCTAAACTCCATTCCCTGACTGGTCTCACTGGGTCTTTTCCAAACAGCCCTTCTCATCCTCTTCGACCTGTCCACAGTCGCTACAATCTCCGGTTATATCTCCATCTCACCGTTACGCCCTCTGTCCCTACCATCTCCCCTGTTTTTATGGGTGTGGACCACCAATTTCGACATGACGACATGGCTATTTCTTAAAATCGGCAATCGACATGAGGCCTAGTGACATGCGACATGAGGCTTAAAAATCATAGTGACAGGTGACATGAGCAAGTCTTAAAATCGACATAGGACATGAGCATAATTAAGCAACATTGACATGCGACATGGCCATTTTAAAGATGGGGCCCTTGATGGGGGGCTCCTCATGTCGCATGTCGGACTTAAGAAATGCCCTATGTCCCATGTCACTAGAGAAAATCCCATGTCGTTAGTGTCACTAACTATAACTGACTATTAAGACTATTAAATAATCATATTAATGAGAAAATCGTACTTGACTAGTTGGCAGCCCTGGTCATGCCCACATTGAGAATTTTTGAAATTCTTCAGAATAAAATTCTGCCCAATTCTGCATTTTGGAGAGTTTTGAGAGCATTATAATATAATGTTGCAAGCTATGAGGCTATTCTCATTCATGTCACTAAGGCCAATGTCGCATGTCGGACTTAAGAAATGCCCCATGTCCCATGTGAGTATGGCCATGTCCCATGTCGATTTTAAGAATGGCCATGTTGCCATATCGGATTTAAGAGATGGCCATGTCGCCATATCGAATTTAGGGGTCTAGGGCCATAAAGATCGACATTCGACATGGGGACCCCCATCCAGACCCCCGTTTTTGCCATCTCCCCTCTCTGCGTTGTGCTTTCTGTCTCTGCCATCTCCCCTCTGCCTCTGCCATCCCCCTCTGCCATCTCCTCTCTCTCCGCTATGTCTTCCGTCTCTGCCATCTCTCCTCTCTTTGTTATGGCCCCTCTCTCCCCATCGCCTTTCGGCCGTCTGTCATCTGTCCTCTTCCTTTGTCAGAACTGAGTTTTACATCCCTATGCTCTATGTGTCAGACGTAGATGTACTCAAAGTGAGACTACTGTTTCACAACTAGGCTGAGGTCTCCTCGCGGCAGAGAAGGAAATCACATTGCAATGGCTACTAACAGGAGTTGAGGCGTCTTTGTAAACAAAGTGATCCAAGTAAAAGCCAGGCTTTTAGTGAGCAAGTGAGCGGGTTTGTGAATGAGGGAATGAGTCAGAGGACGAGTGAGTGGGTGAGCAAGTGAGTGATTCAATGAGTGACTCACACTACAGAGGCTTCAATGTAAGCAGGGGAGCAGAATGATGGCTGACCAGGTGCCTTGGCATCAAGGGGTGTGATAAGGGGAGCGGGGTGTTGTCCTGGGTTGACCTTGGGAAGAAACACCAGATTTGCTGCTTACTGTATACCATCTGGTGCCCGTGAGCTGCACCCCCAGACAGGAGATGGTGCTAAGAAGCTGCCCCCCCCCCCCCCCCCCACACACACACCGATAAGGTGGCCTGCTGGAGGAGGCTGCGAGCTGCTCCTGCGGGCGGCACAGAACTTTGGGAACATTATCTTCTATAGGGCACTAGCAGGATGCAGTAATTCTACCTTGTGAGACCTTTAGCTGAAGCTGGTTCCTGTCATGTCCAAAATCGGAGTTTTAGGGGTCATAAACCTTTCACTTATAGCCCTCTATTGTGGGTCCTTATGTCATCTGTTCAGATTGGGGGAGTGGTTAGGACTCTGGCCTACCAATCAATGGGTCATGAGTTCAAATCCATGTCTAGGCTTTTTTGTTCACACATAATTTTAACATGTATTTTGGTAGGTCAAAAATTGTGATAGTATACAATTCGGTTTTAAAGATCCTTTACACAAGATCAATATTTATAGTATAATCTAAAATGGTTTTGAATCAGTTGTATTTGAATATTTCTCATGCCACCTGGTTGCATTGGGGGAGTGGTTAGGACACTGGCCAATCAATCGAGGGGTAATAGGTTCAAATCCATGCCAAGGCAGCATATCTTTTTTTATAGTTGGTAAGAAATAGTAATATTATTTACAAAGAAAACCCAATGCAACAATACAAAACCATTTTAAATCTTAGATTTTAGGTGTTAAGGATCTTTACAACCGAGTTGTATACTATCACATTTTTTAACCTACCAAAATACATGTTAAAATTGTGTGTGAACAAAATTGCCTTGACATGGATTTGAACCCATGATGCATGGATTGGTAGGTGAGAGTCCTAACCACTCCCCCAAACTGAACAGGTGAACTAAGGACCCACAATAGAGGCCTATACTTGAAAGGTTTATGACCCCTAAAACACCAAATTTCGGTCATGACAGGAACCAGCTTCAGCTAAGCAGCAGGCTTCTATAGTTAGCAGAGGAAAGAGCACTGGTACCTGACAAAATGGCGCTGTACAGTGATCATCTAGCTAATGCGGAATAGAGGTGGAAGCAGACCTTGGCTACTGGAGGAGAGCCTGGCCACACGCCAGTCCACAGGGGGTACTTTGTTGTTAGCCACCCCCACCCCGACACTCCCCATACGCTCACACACCGACGGCTGGAAGCTAGCATTCTCTGGTCATTCTAGCATGTTCTATACATTTTCCATCACTTCGCTGCAATTCACCTCTTTTCTATCTTGTTTTGTTTACACAGACAATCACATGTGTACTGGACTGTACCGTCGCGATTAAGCGCCGGAGTGCTCTCCAATTTGGCGGGGCTCTTACACAGGTTCTTATACAAGACAGGTGCTTACTCAAGTTCATGATTTTAGTGCTTAGGAAACATTTGGAGGCCACTATACCCCTGGCGCTTATTCAAGACCGGCGCTCTTTCAAGACCTTTCAATTCTATTTCTACAAAAATAATAGCCTACTTCATGCTTAAGCTTTTGTTTTCTACTTTCCACATCGTTATCCTCCTGTAAAGCTCCCAAGTTGTGCTGCTGATATTCAGATTCCAATTAGAGGCCCATTTGTACATTCTCAGACAAGACACTATCCGGGGATTCAAAACAAGCAGTGAGCAGGACCCGATCCCCAGATATAGAAATAGTTGGCCAAATCAAAAATAATCATATCTCAGCGATAACTATCAGGACCGCCAGACTTGGCATCATTATTTGGCAATCCGGGAATATACTTATAGATATATTTGTATACTTATAGTCTTGAGCGATTCTTTCTTATCCGGATATATGTCGGTGTTTTGATTTTCTTGTCAGGAAAGGGGGATATTTTTGAATCATAGACATCAGCCTTTGCTTACCATCCATTGGACGACAGCTATATATAGGATTGGTCTGAGCCTTGAGAAATAGAACTGGTTGGGGTCATATCATTATCAGGGATCACCTGCCAGGACCTTAGCCAGCAAGTTTGGCCATTAGTTGACTCAGAAATGTATTCATTCACAAAATCTTTTCTGATCCGCTGATAACTGATCGCCGTGACAGCAAGCTTGTAATTATGGAGAAAATGGCTGAGAAAATAATGAAAACTGATAAACATAAACCCATAATATGTTTGTTTATCATACATATGGAGCAGATATATCCATGTATGTGTTACTAATGGGGTACAATGTGAGCTGCATAAACTCACCCTGCCCCCTGCCCCCCCCCCCCCCCGATCCTCCTGCCGCTAAGTCGGCCATGATTCACTGCTGGCCGGATTACGGACGGGATCCGGGATTGGGTGGGATTAAGGACAAGGCCAAAAAAAATAAAGGTTTGTTTCAGGTAACACAATCGACCCTATCAAAACAGGGCCGACCCTACGTTTTTTTATGCAATTTTGAAGAAATTTTTGTATTTTTACCCTTTTTTTTTGTTGTAAATTTTAGGGTTTTCGTAGAAGCCGGCTAGTACTTTCATGTAAAGAAAAAAATCCGACCTGCCAACCCTACAGTTTCTTGCCATGTTACCTGAAACAAACCTTTTTTTTTTTTTTACCAAAGCCTCGTGTGGCAGGGGCTGGGCGTCGTGTCACCATGGTGACATGATGAGTGGTCAGGTGTCCATGACGACACACACGCCATTAAACACGCAGTTATTGGCCGAAATCACCATAACACTTTAAGGACGGTATAATGTCTTAATACATCATGCCCCTGGTCGTCCTGATGCATGAATGCAGCTCTGGTGAGTAACTCACATACACTCCTGAAGGGTCGGTATGATGTACCAATGCATCACCTGCGCAATACTTGCCATGGTGCATCATTAGAACAAACGTCATCTTTTAGCGACATGTCATCCTTAAAGGGTTAAAGGGCGACACATTTTCAGATCTTGCCATCTTTCATTATAGTTAAACAAGGCATCCATCTCCCGTGATAGATTTGACTACTTTACAGATATAATGTCACTAAGGTAAATAGGTTAGATTTACTGACAAATGGGGTGAAACCTTTTAGTGGATTAACCTGGTAGAATCCGTTTCCTTAAAGAGAACATAGTAACCATATTGTGTATCTGGTAGACATTTAGTGACTTAAGGGGACAGCAGTATTAGCCACCGTGTATACACATATTGGGTTATATTTCTGTGATGCCATTCTTTGGTCGATAAAAGGCCGGAATAAAAAGTAGGCAAAAGTAGACAGTCTTACCACCTTAGTATTGAATACAGACATCAAAGATAACAAAGAAAAGGCGTGGGGGAGGGGGGGGGGGGTCCTAAAACAGTAGGAAAAGTAGCAGCTTTTTCTTCTCTAAGCAGTGAAAGCAGGGTTTGTGGCTGCACAATAGGGGTAGGTGGGTTTGAATCCCGGGGTGGAGGGGTCGGCTAGAACAGTGTACCAGAAACCGCTACCACTGCCACAGGAGCTGGATGTAGCTGCTACTGGTATACAGCAATCGATACCCCCCCCCCTCACTCACCTACCTGGGCAGTGCCTCAGGTGGGCTGTGAGTGTAACTAAGACACTGAGGACTTGGAGGCCCTAGAATTAATCACCAGGCAGTAAGTGGCGGGCGCTAATTGCTTTTGCCAAGCCCTTATCCAGTCTAAACAGCAGTAATGTATTAGTGCCTATTGATTACCCGCTGTCTACAATAGGAGCTGCTCCCTGCAGGCGTCTGTACTGAGCTGCTCCCCACCACGAGCTGCTCACCTGTTCTAGGGTGTGCGAGAATAAAGGCAGGTCACTCAACGGCCGCATTGTGCATGGCCTTTGTCGTCATGATGCATTCATGCAGACCTGGCATGTAATTCGCCGGGTTGCATTCATGCATCATACCCATCTCTTTTTTTTTCTTTTTTTTATCCGGTTTTATTTTTGGTCTAGGGTAAACAATCAGCATTGCTGATCTCCCTTGATGCCTAGTGGGTTTTATCTGACAAGCATGCACCCCTTATGTTCTGCTATAGTCTTATTTAAAGTTCCTTCCTTGCTCCCATTCCATACACTGACCTGTTACCATCCATAGATAGCCACATGAAAGCAAAATGGCAAGCTGCATGGAACAAAGAAAAGGGCCATAATACCATGTACTCGGTTCAGCCAAAACTGAAAGGAGTGACAATGAGGAAAAAGCTAAAACGAGCAGAACAAGTGAGATTAAACCGTCTAAGGATCGGTCACACTAAACTGACACACGAGTACAGACTGAATGGGGAATATGAACCAAGATGTCAAGACTGCAGTACCCGTCTGACAGTGGAGCATCTTCTACTCCACTGTAGAAGGACTGCAGAAAGTAGAAGAAAACATCTTTCAGACACAACATCTATGTACAGTGTTTTCAACACCACTCATGACGAAAATGTATTAAAATTCTTAAAGGAAACCCAACTATGGGACAAAATATGAAATGGAAAATAAATAAAATAAAAAATAAAAAATACAAAAAAATACAAAAAATGGAAAAAATGGAAAAAAAAATGGGGGAGACTAGTTTGGCGAGTCAGGATGTATCACTCCAGACTGATGGCACACAGTTTGTATCAGCTTGGAGTTTTCATTGCTTCCCGACTATACCTATGGCTGCTCTTTCCCATGCTGTGGTAGACTTACAGCATAACAAAGGCCTGTCCCTCTCACACCATGTCTATGTGGTGTCGGAGGTTAAAGAACCCTTGCTTCGGTAAATGTGTAGGAGCAGGATTTCTATCTTTTGGCTCATCTCATAGATTCGATCATCCTGGATACGATCATCCGAGGTAGGCCTTCGGCCTACCTTCTTACTTGTGAAAAACTGAAACTTGAGTAAGTCTCACCTGCATAGTCAGTGGGACGTTAAACTACACAAACAAACAATCCTTCCTTGCCACATACTATCTTATCTAGGCTAAGTGTGTCAAACTGTCGGAATGATGCATGAATGCAGCCCTGGTGAGTTACTTGCTTAGGCTGCGTTCATGCATCATGGTTTAATTTAGCAGTATGCGGCCCTTAAAGGGTTAATGCTGGTATTGTAGACAAAGGGGTATTGAAGTCTACATTAGACTCCTCTTATCTCTGTGATCGATGACAACATAACGCTGCAAAATCGAAGTGCACCAATGTACACTAATACCTACGTATATGGCTCTGTGACCCTGTAACATCCCTGGCATCCACACACATGTTGCCCGATGACTAGACACATATTAAAAGTGCCCCTTTCTGCGTGAGCATACAACCATTGACGTCATTAGGTGGATTCTACACATAGTTGCTGTCATGTTCATCACACACTTCTGACCTATTTCAGTATAAAAATGTTCAGCTTCCCGAACCGAGACGACACATTGAGGACAAATGTATATCAAAAACGTGATTCACGTTATGGTCTATGGTTTATGCACACAGCACCAAGTTGCTTCACGTTATGGTCTCTAGTTTGTGCACACAGCACCATGATGTGTACATGATGCTGTGATACGTCCCCGTGACACTAGTGACATAATATACGTCCTCAGTCGCCAGAGGAACGTCACATAACTTATAATTATCTCTTAACCATGCATGCTTTAACCCTTTAAGGGCCGCATAGTGCTCTAATAAAGAAAACATTTTATGGCCATGATGCAGGGAAGCACCCTTGGCGAGTAACTCACCAGTGGTACATTCATGTATCATGTCGATCCTTTGGAGGAGGGGGGGGGTTATTTTTAACCCTTTAAAAACCGCATGATGCCTCGAGGTTTATGTTTTTCTTCTTGCCATGATGCACTCCCGCAGCCCCGGTGAGTAACTCGCTGGCCAGTGCTGCATCTACTCTGAAGGGTCGGCATGATGCATGAATACAACACTGTGCAGTTAGTCAGCAGGGCTGCAGTCATGCATCATGACCACAGTGCATTAAAGCAATATGCTGACCTCAAAGGTTTAATTATCTTATAATCTTGTTCTTTTTATATATAATTATCTCTCGTTCCCAATGTTACATTGCTCTTGTTAATCTGTTCTTCATTGAGGTCAAGTTGTGAAGAGTGATGCAGTTATGAAAGTTTTCTTGGACGCATATTTCTCCCTAATGTTTTTTTATCTCCGGTAATGTTTTTTTTTACCCCGAGGTTTCTGCTCTTTCCTTTCCCTTTTTTCATATCTTCAATCTTACTTTCACTTTCCACATATTTATGGTGTTTTTCCTTCAAATTGATAGGGGTGAGCTATCTATAGAAAGGTGGTTGTTCACTATAATAAATAAACATTGCCAACTTTCTTCTTTTTAAACTTGGTTTTCCTATTTCTGGTATGTGGTGTCTGCACACAACCCCATCCTGACCTGGGGTCGTCACATGTTTGCGCACGGCACCGTGTATGGTGTGCAGCGGTACCTCCAGGACGTGTATATATAGACGCCTCTGACAGCTCCAGTACTCACTGAGCACACGGCACACAGGTAGCGTCAACCTTATAACGGCAGGTAGAGTGAACAGTGATTTAATACACTATGTCCCTTTGTCTTCATGTGAAGCATGCATGCAGCACTGGTGAGTAACTCGCCAGGGCTACATTTTAGTATACAACATGTCAACCCTACCTGGGAGATGCACCCCCAGGAGGGTCGACATGATGCATCGGCATCAACGCAGTTACTTGCAGCATATGGCGACACGTGAAGATAAGGCCGCATTAAGAGATCATGATGCCATTAAAGGGCTAAAGATGCACTACAGAGAATACATTAAATGCCCCCTACCTGAGTCGGCGTGCCGGGAGGTAGAGGTAGATGTACCTTCCTTGTAGGTAGGTAGGTATAGGCTGGGGTAGTAGAGAGGCTACCTCCAGGTGTTGTTCCTCCTGGGTTTAGCGGAGGATGGAGAGGCCTCAGACCGTATCCTGGGGGTGGTGTTGGGAGCTGCTCCTGAGGCGGCACTAAGCACTCCTCCTGTCCATCGTTGAGCTGCTCCAGGTGGGCGGTTCGTGCATGTTGTGGTCACCTCCAGTAGGTGAGGTTAGGGGGAGGAGGGACACCATCTGGGGGTGTAGGAGGAGGCTGCAGGGTAGCATGGGCTGCCTGAGACTGGGTGTGGGGAGCCCACTGCACGGAGATCCAACTCGTGGTATGTGCTACCTGGTGGTATGAAGGTCTTGGAGGCTGCACTGCCACTATAGACAGGTAGGGGATGCAGAAAGGGGAGGGGAGGGGTCAATAAGGGGGTCGCCACTGCCTCCTAATCCTCCAGCGTCCAGTATTAAGTCTCACGGGCACACACCGGTAGTTACAGACCCTGGAGATGTCCCCCTAGGGTAGGGAGGGTGGGATCCACTCCTGGTGTCCCCCAATCCTCCAGGGTGACAACTGTCTGGAGGGGTCTGGGTGACCTCCACCAGCGGTGATATACAATGCCTATTACTCCAGCATTGTCTCCTGAGTCCTTGTGCTGTATGTAGTGACCTGTACCCTGGAGTAAGTGCAGACTCCCTGGGTGCTCCTCCAGTGGTGTATAGGCGTCCTCCAGGTGTTGTGTAGAGGTGTGTAGGGGACACACATACACGGGGGGCGGGGAGTAATGCAGGAGGCGTCGTCTCCTCCTGTGGCTGCTGCTGCTGCTGCACCCCTGCTGGAGGCTGCTGCTTGTAGCACCAGGAGGAATCTGCTGCTGCTGCTGCTGCTGCTGCTGCTGCTGCTGCTGCTGCTGCTGCTGCTGGAGGAGGTACAGGGTTTACGGAGAGTGGTGCCGCGGTGGTGGTGCTGGTGGTGGTGGAGGTGGTGGTGGCCTCTCGTGCTCTCCTCCATTGACGTCATTGCCGACATGATGTGCTGCTGGTGGTGGTGGTTGGTGTGTGTGTGTGTGGGGGGGGGGGGGGGTGTACAGGGGGGTGTAGGGGGGTAGTGGGGGTGCAGTGCCGTGACTGCCGAGGGACCTAGCAGGGCCTTGTGCATCCAGGTATCTAGATAAAAACCCTGTCCACAAACTAGTCCCCCCACCCCTTGGCACCCCTCCCCTCTCCTACCCCCCCCTACACACACCCTCACTAGGTAAGAGGAGTCGCCGTCGGTGTGCTCTTACAGTGAAGCACCTTAATTCCTGTCGTCAACCTAGGACACAACCCCAGCCGTCTAAATTAGCACGGCAGGATCAGGGCGAGTGGGTCAGCAAGAAATTGTTAAAAATCTAAATTTTTACAAATTTAAATTTTGATCCGCAGTAACTCGTAGTACATCTATAATCTCATACATTTATGTATATAGATAACGTCCAAGTATTGTGTCTTCATCCGATTTTGTTTAAAAGGATGCATCCGAAGCCTGTCAGTAAAAATCGGCCTGAAATGTCTTTTTTTCCCCCACCGAGGTTTAGATTGGCCAGATTTATCTTTTTCACACGTAACCCATCTTCCCCCTGTTAAATATCATCTTAGACTTTCCAGTAAAGAAGTGGTGTTTACATTTCTTTTCAGTAGCCTTGTGGTTTTATCTACTTTTACTTTCGCCCAGACTGCTTTACACGGGCAAATACTGGCTGTCTGCGGACCGATTCTGAAGTCACGTTTTTGTCAGTAAAGACTTCAGGAAAGTGAAAAAAGTATTTTTTTTCTAACATCAGAGAGATTTGCATATATGCCCTTCAGGTACCATCCACCCTTGATTAACCATGATAGCGAGTGCTATGATATGGGATACCCAGCCACGGAGGCAGCCACTTTAGTCATGGAGGTATCGTTAATATGGCAGGCGAAAAACACACACATGAAAACATGTGTTTCCAGTAGCTTGGTCAGAATACCTGATGTAGGTACCGGGTAGGTCGACTATAAAAAGTTACTGTAGGGCATGACGATTTTTCGATATTGTATTTGAATAGTGCTGTGGTTTGCTGAGGCTGGTGGCTGACCAGAAACAGTTTTGGCTTTTCAGAACCCTGACATAGAACCTGTAAGGGTGGGTGATTAAACAGGCCGTTACCCTGATTAAACTGAGATAACTACAATGTGAGACCCCCCCCCCCCCGGCTCCCTCCGACAAAGCTACAGGCACCCTTTTTTTACGGTCGGTCTAGGTTTAAAACAACACACCATGCCTTTCTTTCTATACCTATTTAGTCTAGATCTGATGTACAAACATAAGCAGCTGATCATTCCATGAGCGGGAAGGGCAGGTGTAAATTTGAAGGAGGGAAGGAACAAAAACAACCCTACAAAGGAGTGGGTGTTGGGGTATACTTGAAAGGGTGGGGTGAGATTCATCAAGGGCGTAGGTTCGAACCCACACACCAAAGTCCCCCTTTTACGTGACCAGAGCCTTGGCAAAAAAAACTAAAACGTTGACAACTTTTAGGGTGGCCGGAAAAATGAAGACCCCCCCGCCCTTAATTTGGGGTCGCGCGCCAAGTTTTCCCCACACTTGCACATTAACGCCCCCCCCCCTCCCCCCAGCATCCATACCGATTAATGATAAATCCATAACCTGATAATAAAACATCCACTATTTTGTTATCGGCTTAAGGTGGTTGTGTTGTATTTTTGAAACAGCACATTGACCTTCGTGTATCACCTCCTGTACTTATTTATACCACACCATAAGGTGGCTGCTGCAGTAGTTCCTTATAATAGACGTTCATGTGTAGATCTCGGTACCCCTCCAGCGACAGTCGGAGTGGAGACGGGACAGGTACTCAGCCCTATATATAGGGGCGCTGTGTCTTTAAGGTGTAGAGCTAATGGCACACACCGACCTCAGCGCCTCTAGGTGTGTGTGTATTTATAAGTCTACCTGTCTCCTGCCGTCCTTTGATCTCCTCTACATGCCTGGTATTCAGGTGTGCATTTTCAGCCCTGACGGAGCGGCGTGTTGTGTTCTGGTATCTACAGCAGGGGTGGGCCTGTGTGGGGTGCCGTCATGTAGGACTACAGGGTAGCAGGGGTGTGTTGTAGGGAGTTTACTACGGGAATGATGCCACGTACATCTGGGGCCCTTAATGGGGGGTCCCCATGTCCCATGTCGATTTTAAGAAATGCTTATGTCGTCATAGATTTTAAGAAATTCGCATGTCGCCCTATCGGTTTTAAGAAATGCCCTATGTCCCATATTCCTATCTAGTTATTTCTCCTGTCCCATGTCACTAAGCCCCAAAAATATCCATGTTGCTGTGTCGAATTTAAGAGTCTAGAGCCATACATCTAGGTTACACCAGCACAAGTCAACCGTGCATAGACAGTAATATCTGTCATTTTTGGCGCTTTTCCCTTCAAATTTGACTTCAAATCTAGTGTTTCATTCCTTCGTGTGTTTGGGACTTGTTTTTGTCATCGGAAACAACTGCCCTTTCTGCCCTTGGTCCGAGGACCTGACCTCTATAAACTAAACCATTACTTTTTGTAGGAATACAGGCTGGCAGAGTTGTCACATTTCACAGGAAAGATGCCAACAGACCTCTGACCACGGCACACGTATGGAATACATGCTCCGCATCCTAAATCGTGTTGGCGGCATTGTTATGACACTGCAAACACACCCGTAGTAAAAACGGGGATAACCGTTGAAGGACCGCATAGTCCATCGTCAGGATGCGTGAACGCAACCCTGGCAAGTCTACTTACTAGGCTGCATTTACGCATCATGCCGACCCTTCAAGTGTGTATCACGCCCTTTGGTCGGCATGATGCCTGAACGCAGCCCTGGTGAGTCACTTACAAGTTCAAGTTCAAGTTCAAAATATGTTTATTTGGTCTAGACAGAAGTACAATCACTTAATACTAAATGTTCTTCCTTCATAATCTGTCTAGCAGGGTGTGTAATTTTGCGTGTTCGAGGTTCTGACCCTTTATGTAAAGCCTTGGCTGCACTCAAATATTTTATACAATGTGATGATAACACCTCGCACGCCCCTTACTATTCGTCTGTAGAGCACAAACAGCTCCGGTTAACAATAATAATAGCTAATAACACAGTGTTGTCGATAGTGGGTAAGCTTACTACGTAGACAGGAATTGGGTGCATCAAGCTATGACCTCAAGCGTGTTACATGTATAACGGGTGATTCTATCCCATCTCATTCTACACTCGTCTTTCATACAGCTAGATTCTACTTTTACATTTTGCATGTTATATCTCTCTGACAATATTACCTAGCTATCTTCAGATTATGCTGCCGATCATTAGATTAATCGTACAATATATTTAATCATAAAACATTTGATTGGTTTCTATCTATTGTCGCTCCATATCCAACATAACTTATTATAAATCATTATATACATGCACCTGTACATGTACATGTACATTTACATGTACATGTACCCCTCCTCAGGTAGTGGGTAGTGGATTTGCAATTATACTCCTTCCTTCGTAGTGCAGGTTTAATCTATCAGATCTCCAGTGCTTCTCAAAGAAGTTATACAGGCGATGCTTCACCTCTCGCTTAAATTCATCTTTACCTTTCCATCTCAGGGCTGGATCGAGATCATTCCACTGTGATAGCGCTTGATAAACCGGGTCTTTTATAAGCGTAGCACTTTTGGGGTTGGACCTAACTATACATGGAGCCTCAGTTGCTCTTGTGCCCGAGTAGGGTTTTATTAACATTTTCCCACTGTATACCAGCCGATGGCACATGGTTAATTGCATATATATACGCCTTAAATCTACAGGCATCATATTGACCTCTTTGTACAAGTCCTTCACATGCATTTCTCTTGGATCTTTTAACGTCAAACACATTCTTATCCCCGTGTTGTAACATATTTGCATCTTATTAAGGATAGCTGGGGATAGGCCTGTGGTGAACACCAGGCCATAGTCAATATATGGCATTATCATGGTTTTCATTATACAGACAGCCGTGTACATGTCAATAAACTTCCTTATTTGTAGCGCAATCCATGTTTTATGTCCAATAGCTTTAAACATACATCTAGAGTGGGGCGTGAAAGATACGTCCGAATCCAAGGTGATTCCTAGATATTTATAGTCACATACGCTATCTAGTAAGGTCTCACCTATCTTAAGGATCAGGTTACCTCCATCCCCTGTGACCAGCATTTGTTTGGATTTTTTAGGGTTTATAGATAGTGAATTTTTATTGCACCAATTATGAACTACATCTAGGTCGGCCTGGAGCTGTTGGTTTAGCTCCGGTACCGTATCAGCCGAGTGCACCAACAATGTATCGTCCGCATATAACTTAATTTGAGACAATATATTTAGGTTAGGCATAGAATTAACATAAATAATAAACAACAAAGGACCGAGGATTGAACCCTGGGGAATGCCATATGTGATAGGCTCGTAAGCTGAAATACTACCGTTACATTAAGTCCTCTGAGTTCTATGAGAGAGGTAGCTAAGGAACCACTGTATAGTGTCGTCACAAAGGCCTAAAGGTTTTAATTTATTTAATAGTATTGAATGATTTAAAGAATCAAAAGCCTTTTTGAAATCGAGGAAAATTATGCCACTGTGCTTCCTTTTAACCTTAGCCTCATGTACATTATTCAGAACTTGGAACACCGTGTCTTGGGTTGAGTGTCCCCTCCTAAACCCATTCTGACTACCGGTCAATAAGTTATTCACCTCAAGATATGTATAAAGCTGGACATGGACAAACTTCTCCAGGATCTTGCCTGTTATAGGCAACAATGTGATTGGTCTCAGGTCTGAAGGATCAGTAGGACTAGGAACCTTCGGTAAGGGAACAATTGAGCCTTTCTTCCATCCCTGTGGGAATACATTTTTGACAATTGAAAGGTTTACAAGGTGTGTAAATTGTACTTGTAAAATAAGCAAAGATGCCTTGAGTAACCGTGCTGGAAGAGAGGGGATACCAGAGGATTTGTAAATATCAATACTTTTAATTTCTTTTACAAGATCTGATCTCGGGATTATGCTAAGAGAGAACTTATCCTTCAAGAAAGGGGGGGTGGGTTCCTGCTGTAGGGGGGGTAGGGGGGGGAGTTCATCCGCCAGTTTCTGGCCTATAGTAGCGAAAAATTTATTTGTAACCTCTGCCGACTGTTGTGGGGTCATTGGGTTCTCACTCTCGTCCAACATTGTCAACCATGTACGACTCTTCCTCCTGGGCAACACTTCTGCCACTTTCTCCCAAAATTTCTTTGGATTGTTACGATACTTTTTAAGTTGACTCCTAACATAGTCACCTTTGCCTTTTCTGGTAGCGTAATTAGCATGATTCCTATACCATTTAGCTCTGTCTCTGTCAACCTCATTACCCGATCGCCTAGCAATTTTAAAAATAGTATCCCTGTCTTTATACAACTCGATCAGCTCAGGGGTTAACCAGGGCGGTCTGTTTTTCCTTACTTTAAATGTTTTCTCGGGGTGCAGTTCATCTGCCATATCTCGTATTATTTTTTCCATATATTCCCATGCCTTATCAACATCAGGCATTGTTGTGAAGAAGTCCCAATCCCCCTTTAGAAGCTCTTCTTCCACTCTGGCCCTGTCAAAATTACGGCATGACCTTCCTACAAATATTTCTTTTTCTTTTGGATTACATGGCTTCTTAATTACAATATAGGTTGGAATATGGTCTGAAATATTTATATTAATCGTCCCAGAATCTTCCACAATTGTGCTATCACTGAAAATCTGGTCTAATACATTAGTGGGGTGATATAGTGGTCTCGTGGGTTTGTTGATGTAGGCACTAAACATGTGTGTTTTACATACAGCGTCCATGACAGTTTTATTTAATACTTGACTGGATAGATGAATATTGAAATCACCACCAATTGTTATGACACAATTATGATACAACCTTTTCGCCTCAGCTATAGCGTTCAGTAATGCGGTACAAAAGTTGTGTTGATTACCACCTGGCGGCCGGTATATATTTATGACAAACTCAGGTTTACACCCTTGGCGTATTAGTTTCACTGCCATAAGTTCTGCTTCTTGGGACATTACATTAAAAATATCACCTTTCAAACGCACATGTGCAATTTTATCTCTGACATACATTGCTAAACCTCCAGAATTATTCATGATTTCAGGGCGGTCCAGTCTATGCAGGGTATAACCTTCTATATTATGGTCTACATCATGGTGTCTTTCCTTGAGCCAGGA
This sequence comes from Harmothoe impar, assembly GCA_947462335.1. Classification (NCBI taxonomy): domain Eukaryota; kingdom Metazoa; phylum Annelida; class Polychaeta; order Phyllodocida; family Polynoidae; genus Harmothoe; species Harmothoe impar. The sequence goes on from OX381714.1 coordinate 58,307,682, forward strand.
TTCCGAGAGAGAAACAATGTCTGGGCTTCTATCATAACAACAGTATCTTATAGACTCCATTTTCCCCGACAGGCTATGTATATTCCAGAAAAGGAGGAGCATACCTTTCTCCCTTTTATAATTATTATAGTACTTTACGGCTGTATCCGACTTATCACCTGTCTGCCTGTTTTCTTTTACAATCGATCCACACATTGATATAGTCGCAGCTCAAAGCCCTTTCCTCCTGTACTAACTGTTCAACCACTAACCAGGTCACGACTTCACTGTACAAATTAAAATGTGAAACATATATTTGTGAAAATATAATGTATATTAGCCCAAATCGAGGGGCTATCCAACTGTGGCCCTGGGGGCATTTTCCCATCGTATTCTGCTAGCTATGGTAGGGAATAGCGTACCAGGGCTGTATGCATCATGCACATCATGACGATAGAGGTAAGCATGTATTAAAGCGCTATGCAGCCTGTAAAGGGTTACTATAGTCTAGAGTTGGTGCTAGCAGCATCATGATAATACAATAAAGCGCTATGCCGCCTATAAAGGGTTATTATACAGAGTTGGTGCTAGCAGCATCATAATGGCGTATTAAGACAGCATGCCGCCTTTAAAGGGTTATTATACAGCATCATAATGGAGTATTAAGGCAGCATGCCGCCTTTAAAGGGTTATTATACAGCATCATAATGGAGTATTAAGGCAGCATGCCGCCTTTAAAGGGTTATTATACAGCATCATAATGGAGTATTAAGGCAGCATGCCGCCTTTAAAGGGTTATTATACAGCATCATAATGGAGTATTAAGGCAGCATGCCGCCTTTAAAGGGTTATTATACAGCATCATAATGGAGTATTAAGGCAGCATGCCGCCTTTAAAGGGTTATTATACAGCATCATAATGGAGTATTAAGGCAGCATGCCGCCTTTAGAGGGTTATCATAGAGTTGGTGCTGGCCTGCAGGTAGGTGCCTGGTGGGGCAGGTCTCTGGCTGCAGGTAGGTGCCTGGTGGGGCAGGTCTCTGACTGCAGGTAGGTGCCTGGTGGGGCAGGTCTCTGGCTGCAGGTAGGTGCCTGGTGGGGCAGGTCTCTGACTGCAGGTAGGTGCCTGGTGGGGCAGGTCTCTGGCTGCAGGTAGGTGCCTGGTGGGGCAGGTCTCTGACTGCAGGTAGGTGCCTGGTGGGGCAGGTCTCTGACTGCAGGTAGGTGCCTGGTGGGGCAGGTCTCTGACTGCAGGTAGGTGCCTGGTGGGGCAGGTCTCTGGCTGCAGGTAGGTGCCTGGTGGGGCAGGTCTCTGGCTGCAGGTAGGTGCCTGGTGGGGCAGGTCTCTGGCTGCAGGTAGGTGCCTGGTGGGGCAGGTCTCTGGCTGCAGGTAGGTGCCTGGTGGGGCAGGTCTCTGGCTGCAGGTAGGTGCCTGGTGGGGCAGGTCTCTGACTGCAGGTAGGTGCCTGGTGGGGCAGGTCTCTGGCTGCAGGTAGGTGCCTGGTGGGGCAGGTCTCTGACTGCAGGTAGGTGCCTGGTGGGGCAGGTCTCTGACTGCAGGTAGGTGCCTGGTGGGGCAGGTCTCTGGCTGCATGGGTTTATTGCACCTCTTTGTCTTTGTACCTTACCCAGGTATTGACTCCTGGGTAGCAATGAAAGGGAATGGCTGAGTGACTCAAGGATTTTAAGGGCACGGCACAATAGGCAGCGGATGGCTGATATTGAACCTTACACGGTGTGTATAGTAGAAGGTGGTGACTGTGGGGGTGGAGGTTGTGCCTTGTTTGTCCACCTGCACACCTCTATTGTCACTTTGTGTAAGCAGCAACTTGTTTTTGTGTGCTTGTGTATGATATGTTAGACCTCTAAGGGCAGCATAGTGCTTGATTTAATGCACTACCGTATTCGACGTAATAAGCGCACAGTGCGCTTAAAAAAATATTTTAAACTAAAAAAAACAAAAACACATTTTAATCCTAATAAGAGCACACCCCCACACCCAGTTTTTCCAAATTTCAGCTATTTCAGCATCGTGTTCGACCTAATGAGCACACAATACCATTAACAAAGTATTCTATCACACGTTTCTAATAGGTAACTATTTAATTGGGCTAAAGATAATGACATATATTGGGGGTTTTCAAGTCCAAAATTGGTCCAAAATGGCCCAAAAAGGGGTGTGTGCGCTTATTAGGGGATGTGCGCTTATTAGGTCGAATACGGTATACCTTTTTGTCGCCATGATGCTTGAATACAGCATAGTGAGTAACTCACCAGCGCTACATTCATGCATCATTCCGACCCTCCTATCGAAGGGTTGGCATGATGCACCATTCTGTGCTGGGCGATTTACTTGCCTACAATGTAGTACATAGTACAAAACGCATGTGTTTGGCTCATCATCATTTGAAAAATAAACTTCTAAAATGTTTAGCCAGTGAAATTGAAAAGGAGCTTAGGATCTGAGCTGAGTAAGCGTATAATGTAAAAGGTGGAATCATAAACAGCATTGCCAAAAACTTTTTATGCACACAGGCCACGTGTGTGTGTGTAGGGGGGGGGGGGGGGCTCTGCACCTGTTTTCCCCTTTCAACGTTGTTAGTTCCCTTGCATTATGGGAAAACAAGTTTTGAAAACAATGATTTTGGAAATCCATGTAATGACTGTGAGTCACACCTGTCAAAGTCCCAGAGCTGTCCTCGGACAACGACCTTAGAACACTCGGCCATCAATTAATCTCATTGTGTTCAGGCGACACACATAACGCTAGGATTCACCAATATTGATGATCAACAGGCAGCAAAAGAAAGTAAGAATAGAATTCTAAAATGTCAAATCTGGTTTATGAACTCTTGCCAAAGGGTCACCTTTCATTGGCTTCTTTAATAATCAAACTGACTAAATCTGCAAATGTTCTCAATCTGTTTTGAGAGTGTTGCCACGGTAACTAAGGATCCTAGTTTCTGGCTGACTACTGGGAGGCGCTGACGGTAGGAGTATGTAACACAAAGCGGCAATGAGCCCCCCCCCCCCCCCATCCCCATGTCTACTCTGGATACATGTGCTCATAACAGTCTCCTTACCCTTGTGAGGGGCGGAGTAAGGGCGGGTGGAGGAGGCTGGGGCTGATGGAATAGGGCTAAAAGATCGGCCCCTTCTGCTATGCCCCAGAATCTATCCATCTTGCCCCCCCCCCCCCCCCCCCGGGCCCTACTTGTTGGCACCCACGTGGTAGGGTGTGGCGCTGAGGGGTGCTGGCACGCGCCCCTCTGGAGGCCCAGGTATGAGGGCGCTATGGGATCAGGTAAACAAGTTGTTGTTTACCAGCCCAACCCCATACCTCCTCCATTGTGGGTCAAACCGGCACTCTGCACCATACCAGGGTTTTGGTTTTATAACTACAACTGTATCATATAGAAGGGAAGATGGGGACTACCTAAGTAAATGGGGGTGCAGAGGGGTCGCCCCTCAGGTCGGAAAGTCGCCGAAATTAAGGGTCCCAGGTCACAAAGTCGCTTTTTTAGACCATTTATCCTTTAGTCAATTTTTTTCCAAAAGTCGCCAGGTCGCTTTTATTATTGTACCAGGTCGCCAGGTCGCCTGGAAAACACCCCAGATCGCCAGTGTGCTTTTGACCCATCTGGAGCCACAGTAATTGAGTGCTCACGCCCCCCTCCCCTTTGCATGGGTCAGTCAGACTTTGACTCCCTAACTAGAGTTAGTATGTAGGGTCTTAAACGCACTTACCAGTCCAGGAGGTGTAAAAGACTCGGATATAGAAGTCAAGTGTAAACTATTATTAGATGAATGTTTCAAAAAGGGTTTTGTAGGTTTAGATGTATAACTACCTTTGTACGCTATATCCACACATGTCTGTACATGTCTGGGTGGGGCCTTTACAGTTAGAGAAGTCACTGCTCAGGCAGCTCAGAGGTATCAGCAGTTGTCAAATGGTGCTCCTTGGTGATTTGGCCCATAAAGGGTTATACCATTCATTACACGCTGACAGTGTTGTTAGATTAACCAAGCTAAATTTAGAAATTACTCTACATGAGACTAGAATCACGGACAATGATAGCAAAAAATATACAAAAAATGTGGGTTAGCTTTTGTCTTCCCACCTGTATACCCCACACCTACGCAGAGTGCAGACCACTTTGTACAGTACCAGCATTAATGCCAAACCAGACATCCGCAGCTATTTATAAACTGTACGTGAACTTTTTGTGTTAAGTCAAACCAAAAATAGAATTGTAGAGGGAAATCAGGCTTGAATTCTTCATGCCGGAGGTACACATAAGGGCCTAGTCAGTATGAGCGGGTCAACGCTCTCAAAAATATATACAGGTATAATTCTTCTTATTACAGACATGAAAGTTGGGTATCGACAAAACCCCTGAAAAGGTACTCAATTGCCCTTAAACCGCCACTTTCAGTGTATATTCAAAGATGGGGGAAATACTTGACCACTTACAAATCTGGATTCTTAGAACTACCGGTAGGTTTTATAAAAACTGAAATAAGCTCCCCAAACCCTGCCCCCAGTCAGAGTTTACCAAATCAGCCGGTGACACAAGAGACCTTTCTTCAGATTATACCACCTGAATATAAATCACATTTAAAATCGGTAAAAAATAATTTGGCAATATATGTATATCCTGACAGGACCTTGGCTGACTATTTTTTTTTCATTATTCTTTCCTCTGCTGGCTATCTACTGCATTAGGTCGCCTGGGGGTTGGAAGTAAAAAGTGGAATCTTAATCAAAGATACGGAATACCTACTCCATGTACAAATGTACCTCCTACTTATACTACTTAGAATATATGCTTTCTTGGGTTCCTCCCGTTTATAGATGTTGAAATTTTCTAGCATTCTATGGTTCTACCATGGAGGACTGGGGTATAGTTGTTCCTGGTTCAGATGATTCCCTTTATTTCGTTAATTCAATGAATACTTTTCTTTTTTTTATAAATTCCAAAAATAAATACACAGTGCTGCCATTGATCAAATTATTCCCTTAATGTTTTCAAATCATTGTAATATCTATTCATGTAACAATATTTTCTCACTCAATTTATGCAGTAAATTAACGAAATAAAGGGAATAATTGAACCTCTCCAAAGAAGACCCCCCAAAAAAAACTACAAAAGATTGTCCCCCCAAAAAATAAAATAAAGCCAATTTTCTGAACAGATACTACCTTCCTTTCGATGGAATGTTTTTAGCTTGAGAGGGTGTCCTGCCTATATATACTACCGCTATAGGTCACCCTAAAGGTATTTTATAATTAGGTCGCACTGGATTTTAGGTCACCCTTAACCATTTTATCTTGAATCCCCCCAAAAATTCCAAGCCCCATTTTCTATATTTCTTAGCCCCCATAAGGAAAACCCTTTCCCCCGGGATTCCTTTCCCTGGAATGGTTTTAGCTTGAGAGGGTGTCCTGCCTATATATACTACCGCTATAGGTCGCCCTAAAGGTATTTTATAATTAGGTCGCACTGGATTTTAGGTCGCACTGGAAATAAACACTACATGGTGTTGAGTGCATTGAATTGAATATAAAATAACCTGATACATGTACAATACACTCGGTTACTTTCCGTTTACTGCCATTAGCATTCCACTTTTTACTTCCAACCATCATGAACCTCATAAAATGTGGTATATTGTAATTGAGGGCGACCTAATCCGGTAGATAGCCCCTCTGCTTTATATCTGAATTCAGAATTTTACATCTTGTACAATAAGGTTATTTTCTAGGCCGGTTTTAGCCTAGATCTGTCTGCTACAGGTGCTGTGTAGATCTATTGGGCCACCCTTAAACCCATTCATAATGTATAGCCACATAGAGGAGACAAGCAGCCTTCAGCCGTGCCCAACACACTACATGTACGGACACTTCAAAGGGTGCTGATAGTGGCAAATTACAGCCAGGGCACACGTATAGCATCCATCACACTCCATGTTGGTGTATAAAACAATGTCTTCCCTGTTTAAAAACAGGTTACATGATAAAAGCTTATTGATGTGGATGAGTGCGTTGTGTGGAGGGGGAATGGCTACTACCCTACGGTCGCGTTTAAGCGCCGGGTATTGAATGAGCGCTTGTCTTGTATAAGCACCGGGGGTAAACACCCTCCAAAGTTATAAGCGCCGGGGCGCTTAAACACAACGGTACGGCATGTAGCTGAAGGTTGCTTTACTACACCTAGTTAAAGACGGCCGACCGACCCTAGCTTTTTTGAGGAAATGTTATCCTTTTACTAATGCAATTTTGGTCACCCCCCTCCCCACAAAAAAAGAGCGAGAAAAAAGAAAAAGAACTGTGGCGGAAACACTGTTTTCTGTCTCTAATACCCCATTTTCAAAAATAGTTTCCGACAAGTTATGGCTCTCTAATAAATGTCTACAGATTAAATTCATTATCTTGTTTACTTCATTTCAGGAGCATTAGCAGCATTATAGCAATTCCCCAAACCAGCCTCGTGCACCATGCTATGCAGTGATTTGTCCCATTAGTTACTAATTGGGTTAGTGGTATTTCTATTGTTAAGTTTCTCAGCATTTCCAACTTGAGACACAACTAGCATCCACACAATGCAAATGAGACCAATTGCAACAAGAGTCGGTCTCGACTCAGTTCTGGTAGAATTATTTGGGGATGTGAGTGTGAATAGAATGCGGTCGTTATTACTATAAATAGATCTGGGAAACCCTAAAACACTCATCTCTGAAAAGGGACGCCCTTTTTGAATGCCAATTACGGCAGAGCGCGTGCCAAGTTCCGGTGCTATTTCTAACCAGACTTTGGCGCAGATTGTCTTTAAGGGAGAGGATTTCACCTAAACACAATCATCAATGATGTGTGGAATGGTCACAATAAAAAAGGCATTGGTCGGAATGGGACTATCTCTCTTTTACTACCATGGCAAACCAGAGCAGAAATAACTGCCCTGTATCGTGTGTCCCATCAAAAATAACCCGCCAACAGAATTAACTTTGCATCCTGGAGAAGAGAAGGGGCGGGGATAGGGGGTTGGGTTGAAAGACACTATAGACAGTACATGGATAGCGCTTGCCAAGGGAGACCCGCCAATTTACAATAGCATCCAGGCCGTAAAATGCCAGTGGAGGAAGTTGGCTAAACGAAGTAGAGACAACACTTTCAATTCAGGTGCTGACAGGAGCTACTGGAGGTTTCCAAAGAGAAGCCACCCTGGAAGCCACATTGAAAGGGTCACTGAAGCCAATGGACTTTATAGTTTGGCAAGCTGCCAAGTGGTTAAGTGGTATCAGTGTGGTAACTGTGAACCCTGCTTCCAACAGGAGAAAGCTTCTTCAAGGCCCTCCCAATATCACTCCTTGTGCTCCAAGGCTCTCAGGCTTTGGCGGCCACTCCACTTCCTGTCCGATAAAGCCGTAGCTGAGTGCTTGAAGAGGATTGTGAGTAATGTGACGTAAGGTTTGCTAGAACTAGAAGGGAGAAGCCCAGCATTTGGTACAAGTATTACCGTAGGACTAATGAGGTAAATGGTAGGTTTCCCCACGTGTATGTCTGATTGAATGTTGCAAGGGTAAGGTGCGCGTCCTTACACAGTAAGTATTGTCATACAGTATTATTTCTTCTTATAATCTATATGTCTATTTTAGCAGGGTATTAGAGGCTACATGTTGCATCATTTTAGAAACGTTATGACTCTAAGGCAGTAGATTAAGAGGCATGGATCCAGCAGTTCTCGGCTCTGCAATCCACTGTGTAGACATCTTCTGGAGGCTGATACAAATCACTTGTAAGTTTTACTTTTAATAGTGTCCATGCCCGGACCATGGCCATGGGGTTTGCGAGGAGGGGGCAGATTAATTTAAGTATCGAACTGTTCGTTTTTAGGTTCTTTCATGGTGGATACGATGACCACTATGCTTAAGTACTAGAAATAGACAAAGGTGCATCAGTAGAGTCTCTCACAGAGGGTTATTTCACGAGGCGAAGCCGAGTGAAATAACCCTCAGTGGGGAACTCTATGAGTGTTCCTTTGTGTTTATTTCATGTTATTATTAACAATGTTCATCAGAATTCCACTTAATTGCTCTGAAAAAGCAAATTCATCGTGGTTAGATCAACGATTTTGGTGATTTGACAGGCCGTGAAATACGGGAGTGGGTTATTTCATGGGACTGTTAAATACGGCCTTCCTTGGTTGAGTCAATGGGAGTGTTGTATTCACCATGAAATAAATCCTGTATCTCATGCCCCCCATGGGATACGGCTTTGGCTTTATTTTTGCCCTACCAGCAGTAACCTAATTACATTTTGGAAGATTTTTATGTAGTTATTTCAGAAGACAGCGGAAAGCATTGTTTTTGTTTCTTGAACACAAAAGGGAACCCAGGTTACTAGAATCAAGTATAAATTGCCTCCTTTACAGAGAGACCACTACTACTGTAGTTTTAAAATGGAATTGGTCAACATTTACATGAAATAAACACAGAGATCCACTCAAATGAGTCTGAACTCCTTGTTTCTCCACTCGTGAGACCTTGGGTCGCATCACACTCGGCTGCGCCTCGTGTGATGGCTGAGTCTCACAACCTTAGGCCAATGTTTTTGTCTCTGACCGGGTGCCGTCTCTGACCAGGTGCAGTCTCTGACCGGGTGCCGTCTCTGAGTGGACATCACTTTGGGAGTTTAGTCACCTTCTACCAACCGCAGGAGTGGTACTTATAGTTACAAAACAACTGCCATAACGTTTTTACAAATCCTTATATATGTGAGTATAGGTTTAACAATTAAAAAAACACTTTTCTCTGACACCAGGTCAGAGACGGCACCCGGTCAGAGACGGCACCCGGTCAGAGACGGCACCCGGTCAGGAGACGGCACCCGGTCAGAGACGGCACCCGATCAGAGACAAAAAACATTGGCTCAAGGTCGTGAGGACACAGCCTGATACGACCCCAAGGTCCCACTCGTGGAGAAACCTGTCGTTCAGACAGATTATCCTGGACCTCTGTCTATGTGCCGGTATCTATCATTTCCACCTCATATCACATCACTTTCAATTCACTTCTGAAGCGCAAAATGTAATATTAGTAAATGAACAATTCGTGGCAAACATCCAGAGGAGAATGCTTCGCTCCTCTGAGTCTGACTGGTTATTTTGTGGTGGAACAATATATAATATTGAATTTTGTAACCCAGGTCCAAATACGATTCATTTCATTATCTAATTATTAATTTCATTTGTCATTTGGATCGGGTCTAACCCCCCCCCCCCCCAAACCAGCCAATAATATTCCGTAAGTTCAATCCACCCTGGGCGCCCCCGTCCGAAACACATCATGATCATCACCCTAATCTCTCAATGATTCAACTGTCATGTCAACAGAACAGCATTACAAAAATCATCCAGTCCTCAAGAATTCAGGTGAAGTCAACCAGATTTGTCGGATTTCACGTGACATGCTCATCCAGACTGCGCGTGAGACGGGTTGCTCTTCATCTGTGTTTATCCAATATTCAGATTACCGTGAAAATGTAGATTTAATATACAATCTATGAATACCCTC